>QVTF01019827.1:0-600000 GCA_003573665.1 Oxygymnocypris stewartii | reverse complement strand
CAACAAAGAAAGCGATGAAGCTTATCAGTTTTATGACTAATTTATTGTACCAAGTATCATGTTACTTGCTTTCAGTTTTCGTACATGGAAATTTCCTGTGTTCAAACCACAAAAAGGTGACAATACTTTAATCACGTTAACCGTCATGTTATATTCTCATGTGAACATTTCTCATCTCTGAAGAAGCTGCTGTTCTAAATAATATTTTTATGTTTGACCTAATTATAAATTATTTAGAAAACTGGAACTTTTGATGTCTGAACCTAAGGCCGTTGGGGTTCTGTCAAGAGTTCTGACTCTTTGTTTTCTTTTTAGCATGGCCCAGAAGGAGAAACTTCAGTGTCTGAAGGACTTCCACAAAGACATTCTGAAACCCTCCCCGGGAAAGAGCCCAGGCACGAGACCAGAGGATGAAGCTGAGGGGAAACACCCCCAAAGGGAAAAGTGGGCTAGCAAGCTTGACTTTCTTCTGTCAGTCGCTGGGGGCTTCGTTGGTTTAGGCAATGTCTGGCGGTTCCCTTACCTCTGCTACAAAAATGGCGGAGGTGAGCATATTTGTTGATACTTTTGGACTTTGAACACTGATGTGCCAGTCATAAAAACTTAATTTATTGACCTAATTTCGCGGAATCAACTCCAAAGATTATCAATTGGATAAATTAATCATTTATGTCATTCTGTCATCATTACTCACGATCAGGTTGTTTCAAACCCAAATGATAATCTTGTTCTGTAGGACACGCATGGAGATGTTTAGAAGCTGCTCTTTTTCCATAGAACAAAAGAGAATGGTTAATCTGTCAAACTTAATAAATGTTTAAAAGGCACCATAAAGTGTTTCAAAGCCATATGCCTCATGTCATACATTATGAGTTTTCATATGTCTCATGGCCGATTACAATGCATTTTCAATTAAATGCACATGCACATATGATTTGAGAGTGAATAATGATTTATTTTGGTCTGTTTGACCAGCAGAGTCCTATGGGATACCTTTATGGTGCTTTTTTGAAGTTGGACAGGATACATCACTTTCCACTAGTGTCACATGGAAGACAGAAGATTGTACATTATGATAATTATTTTCTGTTTCACAGAATAATGTAAAAAAATTGTGAGTGAACTGTCTCTTTAAGGCTTAATGATTAATACACCCTCATATCAACAACAATTATGGGCTAACTTTGAGAATTAGATAACACATTAAATACATTTCATTTACAGTATCTTCTGAAAAAGTACCCTTAGATTTTTCCTTACATTTAATCAACAGCATATAATTTTCATAACACTAACTTTCTTCACACGACAGAGATACAGAAAGAGAATGGGAGCAAGTGTCAAAGCCTTACACTGTACTGAATGAACTCCTTGAGGAATATGAGTTAAACACTAATCCAGCAGTTAATAGGATATAATAAATTACATAATAAAGCAAATCGTCTCCTGGCTCCATTTAGGTGCTTTTCTCATCCCATACTTCATCTTCCTGTTTGGAGGAGGACTGCCTGTATTCTTCCTGGAGGTGGCACTTGGTCAGTTTACCTCTGAGGGAGGAATCACCTGTTGGGAGAAACTTTGCCCCATTTTTACAGGTGAGTTTGTTGAACTAGTATTTCCTACACCAGAGATTCAAATGGAATATAATGGCCATCAATGGAGAACAATGATTTTTGCTGCCAGTTGGTGTAGTTTCGGTATCTACCAGCAGGGGCAAATGGGGCCATGCCAAGCACTCTGACCCCTTGGTAAGGACACAGTGGGAGGTGTGTCTCAGATACCACCAGCTGTATCTGAAGATAGGCTGTGCAAGACACACAGGTTTCATGTTCAATGTCTGATAGGAAATATGTATATTTATATCAAAGATAGTAGATAGGGTTAACCCCATCTTCCTCACTTCTCAGAGCCACTAATAAGAATTATATTTTAAACATTAGGTTAAAACTAGTCAATCTACTGGCAGTTATGAATTATGCACATTTTAATGTTTTTAATTTGTTTATTTTTTATTTTATTTTATCATTAATTTATAAAGCTCCATTATCTAATACAGTATTAATTATGCTATCCCATTAAAGCATGGCTCCATCTGCTAATTCCTATGGAGAAATCTGTGTAGACCAAAGCAGTAAACTAAATGAAACTGCACCTTGACAGTGCTATTAAATTTGACACTTTTATTAGCAAAATATTGACATGCACCAAGAGTGATTTGTAATAGATTATTTCTACATGGATAAACATGTCTTTGCCACATGTTGAATAGTCCTTAAGTATCATCAGTCTGTTAATTGCAGCCTGTCTTCTTGCTACTCGAGGGACTTGAAGTAGTTTAATTTTCAGTCTGGCTAGTAGCAGCGCCAAGGTAACATCAGCAGCTGTCAATTTATGAATTGGCTAAGAAGGGCAGCTGCTCATGAACAGTAACTTGTATAATTGGATGCATCTTCAATTTGAGTGGTGTCGTGGCTAAAGCTAGATCTAGGGATCTGGAGGTTACTGGTTCGAGCCCCACAATGAGCAATCACCATTGCACCCTAAAAAGGTGCACTACTTTGGAAAAAAGCAACAGATTTCCAACAAATTATCTCTTATATAATAAAGAGTTTATCAAACCTCACAAAAATGTGTTCTGACCACATGTTTATTACTGATTTAAGCTGAGTTTACCAGTGAGCAATCATTACATGCAAACTGCTGAATTACCCATATCCCTCTGCCAGTGAATGAGGTGACAGCTTTGGTCTGATTTGCTTTCCAGTCAACCTGCCCAACATTGATTTACACAGTTCAAACTCTGAACCAATGTCTTGAATCACTTACCTTCAACTCTGGACAAGTTTATTCCATGTTTATACAGAAAGCACAAGAAGGTTGCATAGAAGTTTGTCATTTATTTATCCATTCTCATGCTCCACTGGAGCACAACTCCTTTTATTGTGTTCATTAAGATTATAATAACAAATCGCAAACACTTTGAACAACTATAATGTGCTGAGTCAGTCCAGAGTACCATTGGCTTAATGTCACCATTCCTCTCATTGTACAGGTATCGGCTATGCGTCCATAGTGATCGTTTCTCTGCTGAACATCTACTACATTGTGATTCTGGCCTGGGGCTTGTACTACCTGTTCCAATGCTTTCAGCCAGAGCTTCCCTGGGCAAGCTGCAACAACAAATGGAACACAGAAAATTGTGTGGAGGACACCCTCCGCAAGAACAAGACACTCTGGGGGGCTGTGAACGCCACTAACTTCACTTCCCCCGTGACTGAGTTCTGGGAGTAAGTAATCATTACTTAAGTACAATTTTGTTGTCTACTTTGAAAGCCTTCCAAATCCAGCTCTGAGCATTTAGTTGAGAAGAAGTTTTAGTTGAGAAGGGGTTATGAAGCAAAGACATTGCCATATTTATCTGTACAGTTGTCCTCAATCATTCCCAAATACTCTGGAGCTTTTTTACTCCTTTAGTGATGTTGTCATTGTAAATAACTGTCTCATGGAGCCTTCAACATACATTCAGGTATTCAGGAGATCCACAGTTCTGCAGAGTTTAGATTCAATTCTGATCCAACACTCCTGGCTGTAATCTTATGCCAAAGTAATCCCCCAGACTTCAGTGAGCTGGTTTAGGCCTATTTTGACTAAACCCGGTAGAACAATGGGTCCCACCGAGCAGTTTAGATCTCCAGACTGTCTTCCAAAGACCAATATTTTCACAGAGTTTAGTTCCACCCCTAATTAAACAAACCTTAATGTCTTCAAGAAACTTTCAAGAAGGTCTGATAGAGCAGGTTAAAGCTGTACTCTGCAGGAAGATCAGCTGTGTGGCTGCAGGACTGCACACAGCTTTCCAGCTAGTGGTGGTATTATAACACTTATGTTGGTGTTTATTCAAGAAAGCAATGTTAACTTACCATCACATACATCCTGAACTCTGGGCTGATTTACCTAAAACTTGTTTACTTGATGTAAGCTGGTTCCAAAACCATGACTGCAAGGAGGTTGAGTCAACAAGTTGAGTCAACCCATAGTATGTTCACGATGAAGAAGGTTATGCTCACAGCATAAGTTGCTAAGTCTACTTACATACCCTGAAAGTTATGTCTGTTTTTGGAACCGAAAGTTTAGGTTTTCTGTTAATGTGGCAAACTCACCTGGGTATGCCTCAGAACCTGCTTTCTAGAATACCCTCCAGGTGTATCTAACCATGCTACTGGAGGACTAATATACTGCATAATTTAGCACCAAGCCTACTCAAACATACCCGAGCTACCCAAATCAAGGTCTTCGAGGTTACTTGATATTTACAGCCAGGTGTGGAACAGGGTTGGAATGGAAATCTGCAGGAAAGTAGACCTTCAGAAGGGAGTTGGCTGCATCTGCTCTGTGATCACTGACTTCTTGTAATGTTTTACACTTGTTCCACTATAGCAGGGGTGTCCAAACTTGGTCCTGGAGGGCCAGTGTCCTGCAGAGTTTAGATCTAGCCCTAATGAAACACACCTGAACCAGCTAATCAATGTCTTACTAGGCATACTAGAAACTTCAAGGCAGGTGTGTTGAGGCAATTTGGACCTAAATTCTGCAGAACACTAGTCCTCCAGGACCGAGTTTGGACACCCCTGCTATAGAGAACTCTTCTGTCATAGCAGATTAAACAACTTCTCTGATTATTTGAATGGTAGCTCCTCAAGCACCCTCAAGTGCTTAAGAATGTCTCACCAGCAAACATTCTTTCCACCACAGGCGAAATGTACTCAGCATCTCAGATGGTATCGAGCACGTGGGTCATGTTAAATGGGACCTGGCTTTGTGTCTGCTCGCTGTGTGGGTCATATGTTTCTTCTGCATCTGGAAAGGCGTTAAGTCCACTGGGAAGGTGAGCTTGGTTGGATTACACAAATTATTTCAACTTCAGTCAGTTAATTTAAGAGCTTCTAATAATAGTGTTTACATTGTCATTGGAGTTATAAGTAGCTAGGGAGATTTAAATGTTACCTTAGTCAGTGTTGTCAACATAAACATACCAGCAGTTCCCTGGTTATAGGCAGCAATAGTAACTATAGCACACCTCCTTCTTAATAGAGACTGTAAAATCAATCAGCAGACACTACCTCTTGACTTGGGCACAAGTTCCCTTTGAGCATGCACTTGTGAATCTTATCATTGCTCCAGTCAAGACACTGTCAGCATATATTGCTGTATAGCCATTCTAGCAATAGCTACTTTAGGATGGACTTCTTTATGCAATAAGTCTGGTTCATACTGCCCTAAAAACAAAATTTTCAAGTTGGTGTTTGGATTTTAGTGTGTTAGGAAATAGTTTTTTAAAAGTCTTTAAAAGGCTCCTTTTGCTCTTCACTTGAAGCCATTTTGACATGTGACTAAGTTCCATTAAAGGTGGCATATGAAAGATTACTTTCCATTATCAAATTTTTTTTTGTGACAGTCTGCATATTTGTCATGCATGTACAATGCCATTTTTAAATTGACTTGCATGTAATTAATGTTTTGATGTAGTATTTGGCATTGTGGTTAGAATAAAATGTCTAGCCAAGCCAAACATTACATGATTGAAGGAAAACAGCTGACCAGGAAGTATATCCTCTAAAGCCGATATAAAACTGTCAGTGAAGATAAGCTGTAAATTGCATGTTAGCCTTGGAAATGTTTTTGACAGAATGTCATCTCAGAATGCTGGAAAGTATGAAAAGTCTTTTAAAGACCCTGTGAAAAAGCTCCGCTTTAGTTTTCTAAATTGCCAAATAACCTACTAAGTTTGTGGGTTTTAATACAACCATAGCATTACATTTAACCTCAGTGTTCTTGGCTTTTCTGCTTAGGTTGTGTACGTCACGGCAACATTCCCATTTGTCATGTTAATTATCCTGCTTGTACGGGGTGTCACTCTTCCCGGGGCAGCCGAGGGCATCAAATTTTATCTGTACCCAAATCTGACTCGCCTTGGAGACCCAGAGGTAAGATCTCATAGCTATTTACATCAAAAGGCTTTATAATATCACCTACACACCAAAACATGATTCGACCCCACTTTGGTTCTCTATGGCTATCAACTTGGCTGAAAAGTCCAACATAGTTGGTTCATAGCATAAGCTATATTTTGGATACTGGTCCCCATCAGGCTTAACTAGCTTAACCAGCAAGACAACGTAAGGCAACTAGCTGCAACAGAAAGACCAACTCTTGGTTAATCTACTCATAAAACAAGGTTTTGCTGGTGAACAACATAACTGTGCTAGTCCACCAGCTGTCTAGCTACTAAATCAGCACTACATATTATAAATCAGCCATTCAAGATGGACTTTTCAGCAGTAAAAGTGCTGTTTACACTTCTCGACATAATGTACACCAGTGACCGTCTGCAACTTATACCTAGAATAAACTTCAGATGTACAGTTTACAGAGAGAAACCCAAGATATACAAAAGAGTCGACTTAAAAAAAGCTCATGATGGTCTCACTCAGAAAGCTACAAATCTAAGCATGACATTAAGTTGTTTAAACAATTTATATTAGTGCTTCATTATGTATCCAGTTCTGGAGGACCTACAAGAGGCTGAATGCATGCAAATATTTGAGTTTGCTTAATTCATGTTGTCAGTCAGCAAATGGTTTGGCGTCTTGTGTCTAGGTGTGGATTGATGCAGGGACACAGATTTTCTTCTCTTACGCCATCTGTCTTGGAGCCATGACGTCACTGGGAAGCTACAACAAGTACAAATACAACTGCTACAGGTGTGTTTCGACGTCCCGGGGGCGGGAGGGGGGCTTAGTCCAGTGAACGTGCAAAGTGGGAACGTAGGGTAACTTTGTGTTAATTAACAAACTCCATGACATATGTGTGACATAGGGACTGTTTGCTGCTGGGAGGCCTCAACAGCGCTACAAGTTTTGTGTCTGGCTTCGCAATATTTTCCGTCCTGGGCTTCATGGCACAAGAGCAAGGGGTGGACATAGCCGATGTGGCAGAGTCAGGTACGAGGGTCAAGCAGCAGTGATGGTGGGCACTGCTGCTGCTAATAACAACACGAAAAAGTTTGCTCAACCCTGTAGTGAAAACAGCGGCAGAAATCGACGCCTGTAGACAATTTGGAGCCAATAAAACTAGTTTCAGGATCTAGGGCTAAAAAGAAAGCCTAAAATGTGGAACCTTCGTCGTCATTCATCAGATAATAACCAAAAAGAATAAGAAATGTAGAAGGTCTCTTGGTGGAAAGTGGAATTTGATTGGAATCGACTGTAGAACTGTACAGAGACTGCATTCTTGGAGCCACTGGGAACATTAAGTCCTAGTCCACTAATGGCGAAGAATCAACTTTTGTCTGAAATAGCATTGACTGCTGTTCAAGACAGTTTCCACTGGTGACCCTAATCAAGAAGCATCTTGTGCCAAGTTCAGGATAGAAGCAATTTACAACATTCTTTTGGAGAGTTTGGGTTTAAATCCTCGAGAACTATATGCAGTTTGACTATGGTCTCCAAGTCAGTTCCTATTGGTTCCTTTTTCTACCCTGGACAAACTACATGGCCAAAAGTATGCTGACATGTGCGTCTATTTGGTGGGTTTGGATATTTTAGCAACACCCTTTACTTTCAAGCAGGTGCCTACAATTAAGTATACAACCATGCATGCAGTCTTCTTAAGACGGAATGTTTTACTGAGACTCTTGTGGAAGAAGCTCAGACCTAAACACCATTGAGCACTTTTTGGATGTACCGAAACATCAACTGTGAGCCAGACCTCAGTCAAACATCTACTAGAATGCCTTCCCCGAAGGGTGGAAACCTATTGTTAATGCTCATGGTTTTGACAGTAAATGTTCAACAAGCACATATGGGTGAGATATTCTGGTGTCTACATACTTTTGACCATCTAGTGCATATCAGAAGTTTCTCAAAATGGATCTTTGTCTTTCACACTGCTTTTAGACCTGTGGTACAGGTTCATCTTCAGTAAGTCTCACGGTGAAAGAGATCAGTTGATGTAATGACCGCTTTTGAAGCTCAAGTTTTTCCAAATGTCTAGTCCTCTGGACTGTTCATGCTTTGGTCCTCCTCTGTGGAGCCTTTGGTCTAAGTATGTCTGGCTCAAGAGAGGTGCACAAAACATACATATTTATCACTTTGTTTATAAGACACACAAACTTAAACTTTACTTGAACTTCCGTGCATATCAGCACAATTATGTTTGTATGGAGCCAAAGGATCCTTATCAGGGAGTCTTTCAGGTTTATTTGGTTGGATACATTTCTAAACATTTCAAATGGCAGGAAGCTAAAAGGCATTTTTTTGCAAAAGAGCAGCAAATGTGGGGGCGTTCAGTCATAGATGCATCAACCTGACTCTGTGGAAAGTGCATTTTATTGTCCTTTGACATTATGCTATGTGGGTCATTGTTTCAGTTTGGTCTTTGGTTTTATTAAATACTGTATGTGTTGTGCTTGTTTTTGCATCTAACCTCTGTTGAACAGATTGGATCCTACATTTTATGTTGCAGTAGCAAATGAAGATGTTTGTATGTTACCTCTGAGGTTGTTCTTTGCAGTGTTGAATATGGAACCTGTAGTATTACACAGGGGAAATATCACACCAGCTCATGAAACACTTTCTAGATTTTGAAACAGCCGAAGTTGACCTCAAGATGCTAATTTCGCAAGAAGATGCACTGAAACAGTCATTGGACTGTTTATCAACGAACCACTGGCAGTAATTTTGCCTGGCTTGATCGTTTTGTCATGTAGATATTCGCTCCATTTTACTTTCATGTTTCCTTTTGGTCTGTGCTGACAACGAAACGCACCACAGCGGCATAGATCAAAGTGTGCAAATCGCTAGCATTGCTAATTGTACTTTCTCCACTTCCCCACCCCCTCTGTTCTCTTCCCGATAGGTCCTGGCTTGGCCTTCATTGCTTACCCTAAAGCTGTGTCTATGATGCCACTTCCTACATTTTGGGCAATTCTTTTCTTCATTATGCTTCTGCTGTTGGGCCTCGACAGTCAGGTAAGTACCATATGAAAAACTGTTATGCTAAACAGCTTGTGTACCCTTAGTTTACATAGTAATTGCATACAGCCAGATCTTGATGTTCAACCCAGTCTGTGGACCTTTCAGAAAACATTTTTGAAATGAAATAGCTAATGGCTAAAGCTAATTTCTTAGCTAACAATTACAGTGCAGTAGGTTAAATACAATTAAAAAGCTCTGTAAATCCAACAACAGATCAGTGTAGCAAATTTAGCCACAGTACACAAGAAAACGTGGTAACAAGCAGGAAAAAAAAACCTTTGTTGGCAGATAATCATCCTTGCAGCAGTCCTGTACTATCATATTTCTCGGTCCCAGTGTAACTGAACACTCTGCTAAATCAGTGTCCGTCCACATCCAGAGGGTCCACTAAACTTGGCTGTGGTGCTTGGACTGTTAAATTAAGTTTCTATAATAATATTCATGCAGCTATGCTGGATAACATTAGATGGTGTCTATGTGCAGTACTACTTACAGTAATAAATACATTTCATTACAGTATTTTACAAATTCATAGACCTATCCAACTGACGCTGAACTGCACTGACATATTTCCTATTGCATAAATGCATTATGCTTAAATGTATTGACTGGCTTCAAAGCTAATGATCCTGAACAAAAAGCCACAAACGCAGTTCCACGAGTTTCATTCTTTCTTTGTCATTTTATACTGTATAATATTCACTCAAAATATGAAATCTTACATGAAACCAGTTAGTGATGACGGTGTTATTTTTTCTTTCCCCAGTTTGTCGAAGTGGAAGGGCAGATCACATCCCTCGTGGATCTGTATCCATCCTTCCTAAGGAAGGGTTATCGGCGTGAAATCTTCATAGCTATAGTCTGTTTTATTAGCTACCTGTTGGGACTTACCATGGTCACAGAGGTAAGCGCAACAGTCGAATATACTTTTATGAGGCATTTCCCAACAAAATCCATCCTAATTCTAGTCTTTACCACTTTGCAAACAAATTGGACTACCTGGTTTCTCCTGGCTGAATAAAGAGCGAATAAAATGCAGCTTGTTTGAATGATCAGGCACCATATGCTTTCCTTTTAGGATTTTAGTGACATTGTCATTTGATAGTGTGTGTGGCCCTCAACCAAACCCACAGTTCCTGTAATTAAGAATGCCACACTCATGCCAGATCTACTGCCCAAGCTCTCACCCATAAGGAAGAGGCCTTCAATCCCAGCAGTGCCTTATCGCGCCCAGTTCCAAGTCTTTTTATGGACATCCTGACCTGCTTTGAGCAGTGAGAATTCCACAGAGGAATTGCACTGCTATACTAGGAGATCCGGCCTTGTCCAACAATGCACATCTAAGATTCTTTTGGCCCCCTTCAAATATCAGCCCCTGATTGCTAAGCCCCTGGAACAGTGATAAACTGGGAATGCCATTCTGTGGCTTGAGCCACACAGTGTGCCATTTTTTCCATGACATATAATGTCTTATGTCACCCCTGAATGCATTGTGCAACAAATGTTTTTGTTACCAAAAGAAAACTAGTCAAGTGTTTAGCCAACTCTTGCTCATAACAGTCCTCTATTGTGTCGGTCTTGCAATTACAGCATGTACCAGAGCCTATCGCTTTTTTCAATAGTTATTTGTGTCTGTTTTTCAGGGTGGCATGTATGTGTTTCAACTCTTTGACTACTATGCAGCCAGTGGCGTGTGCCTTTTATGGGTTGCATTCTTTGAATGTATTGCTGTAGCCTGGGTTTATGGTAAGTATAAGCAATTAACAGAAAATGTTACATATTCATAATGGTGTGCTGGAGCAGGCACTTTTCATGAATGGGGTACAAATTTGGTGTGCCAGTACTTTAAAACAAAAACCCTGTTGCTGTTATGTTTTCAACAGTAAAAATGCACGATTTTGAGTTCATTTTGAGTTCATCCCTGTTACAGCATTATTTCCCCATCATAACAAATTATAATCCTTCCACCTATGACCAATAATATTTAAAACCAATATACCAAAGAAGTAAAACAAAATTAGCTCATTTACACATTCCCAGATGATTATTTTTTTTCACAGAAATTGAATATTGTCTTTATTCGTTACACCAATCCACCCTGTTAACAAAATGATTGTAAGAAAAAATCACGCAAATATGTGTCTTTATGTATTGTAAATATGTTATTATTGTTAATGTGATTTGGAAATAAAATCATAATGTGACCCTTAACTAGCTCACCCCTGCTAAGCAACAGAGTAATTTAGGCTAAATCTTCAATCCTGTTACTGCTTAATTTTCTGCCTAATACAAATAATGGTATAACAAATTGTTTCATTTTACATCATTCCAACTTGTCAGTCCAATCATGTCATTGTTTGTGAATTTCATAACTGATAACATTCCTCCTCTTCACAGGCGCTGATAATTTCTATGATGCAATTGAAGATATGATTGGTTACAGACCAAATCCCTGGATGAAGTGGAGTTGGACTATAATCACACCTTTTCTGTGTGTGGTAAGTTAATTTTAGGTGAAGAAAGCATCCCTAAAACAAGTTAAATTAGTAGTTTGCTTATGTACAGATGCATTGCGTAAAAAAATGTCCGCAGATCTTCTTAGGCCCACTACACAGTATGTTTCCTAAAATGACACATTGAGGTCCTATGAAAGATTATTTGTACACCGTTCAATTTGAGATTGTGTGCTTTTCTACCCTCCCCCATGGCTACACATGCACATGCTATTCCGCTTTGGATTTGCTGCAAAAATCCAGCTCCCATCTCACTGTAACAGAGCTCCAAATGGGGTGACCATCTGCCTGGCCAACAGAATGAATGGAAGGAGCTGTGGATGAGTGCAGGATTAGTTTCCATGAGATCATGAAGGTCGTTTTTCTGTGAACATTATAGGACTAAAGGAGGAAAAATAAATCCCTTCCTAATGTACAACCATATAGCTTTTAAAGACTGAGGAGACTTTTATCTTCCTTTAAATTAAATGTCTCTTTTACAGTGGATTAACCGGTTTAGTCATTTTGTGAGTGTGCTGTTGTGACCCCTGCTTTTTTCTTTTGCTGCAGGGATGTTTTGTCTTCTCATTGGTCAAGTACATGCCCTTGAGATACAACAAAGTCTACGAGTACCCGGACTGGTCCATTGGAGTCGGTTGGACCCTCGCCCTCACGTCCATGATCTGCATACCAATGGTGGTTGTGATCAAAATCATTCAATCAGATGGACCTCTCATAGAGGTGAGTCAGTCGTCTCAATGACAAAAATGTTCTTTACCAATGAACAAGCCAATAATGTTCCTTTTACGTTTCCCTCCAGAGGATCAAAGCAGTGGCGGCACCCGTGAGGGGAGGAGCCAGTTCTTGCCCCCAAGAATACAAGCCCAAATGCAATGAGCTGGCGCAGCCGCTGGACCCCAACTGGAACGGAGGCTTGATGAAGCCCACCCACACCATCGTAGAGACTATGATGTGAACGCTCTCTGTGAGAGGATTCAATGACCTGCTTTTCCATTACATATATATATGTGATTCTATATACATATATAAAAAATATACTCTGTAACTTTTGACATAGTCGTAGGACCAGGTTTACATTGCTACGCATCTGCACTAGGAGTCCTTGTTTTGTTTTTTTTTCTACAGAGGAAGTTACATTTTTCTGTCTGTATTTTTAATATTTTTATCATAATACTATTATTGTCGCTGTTATTAGACAGAAAACAGATCGCAAACAGCAGTATCCTGAACGTAGAACCATGCCCGTTCTATTTTTGTAACTTTTATCTTGTACATATCGAAATCAAATTAAGCTGTGCTTTTATTTTTGAGAATCGAGAATCATGGGGAAAAAAGCACAAAGGGCTCCATAAACGTGAATCGTGAAAAGTGCACGTTGGTGTACAAAGATCTTGTCCTCCCCAAACGTGAAATGGTCATCTTTTTAGGAATAGAAGTTATGCATTATCATAGAGCTTTAAGTGTGTCTCGACAAACTGTTTAGACTGGAGATTGTGCTGTCCGGAAAAATCAAGTCGTTAGTACTGCTTGTTTTCAATGCACTATACCGCTAAGGACACTACATTCTCCACACTGTTGCACCATTTAAATGGAAAGTTTACGAGATAAAAAAAAAAAGTCGTCATCTACTCACCCTCAAGCCGTTTCAAACCTGTATGACTTAAATTTTTCTGTGGAACACGGATGAAGAATGATTCGACACTTTGTCCATACAATAGAAGTCAACGTTTTTTTTTGCGTCTTGGCGTTCATTGACATGGCAGCTGCATTTTGCGTGTTTGAAATGCAGACTTTTAAAAACATGTTTCAAAGTTCAAGTTTTTGATAATATTATTATGATCGCTGTGTAAACTATAAAAACACAAATTTGTGGAAACGGTGACACCTGTGCTTGCATATTACGTGTTCAGTCTGTAAGTGCATAGTGTTTCTTTACAAAGTGACATCGCCAACTACTGGCCTGGCATACATAATATAGCATTTTTAGTGTGTGGATACCATCTTCTAAGAAGTTTCGCAACTGAAAGGGACAACGTGAGAGTGAGTAATTAACATAACCCATTTTTTTTGTCCCTTTAAGTCTAACTTTTGTAAACTTTTCGACGTTACATGTTGGAAACGGCACGCGACTTCAGAAATATGCAGCACACTAATTCTTAGCAGTCTCTTCCCTCTTCTAAAGATGCATTCACAGTGAGCGACTTTGGTAGCAGAGATGATAGGCATGTCCATTCTATTTTCGCAGTTAACGGGAAAGAAAACGCAAATTTTGAGTTTGCGCTTAGTAATTCCGGGCCTGATTTTTAAGTATATCCACTGTGCTATTTGTAAGTCGCCCACGTTGATTCAAGTCACGAAACACATTCTGATTTTGGGATATCAGAACGTAAAGCTGCCTGGAAAGATTTAAAAACCACATAGATTCAGGGTAGTTTCGTCCATCTTGTATCAAAACTGTTTGTTTTTATTTCCAATCACATTTGCCTTTTGTATTCAGAAATATCACTGTATTTGACTGTTCTGTTGAGCAATCACCAATAGATTTCATCCACAACTGTTAATCGACAAAAAACAACAAAAAAAGCTTGCTGCAATGTGCAATACTTTTGTAGAACGATATGCATTGTTTCTTCACCTGTCTTTCAGAAAGTTGGTACTTGGAAGTGTAGAATTACGTATGATTTTTAAGCTGTTGTAATATTTCAGAAACAATGAACGGGGGCCAATTTAAGCTACCGTAAATGGTATGCTGAATTAACACCAAAAACTCAATGTAGATCTACTTACTGTGACAATTTATACTTTTTTAATTAGAAAATAAAGCTTAATTTTAAGTATTATGCCAATGTATTGGATTACATTTATTGGATTTAATATGATTTTTTTGACTTGGCCAAGTTCAAACTCTTGCCAATCGCAAAGGGAGATGCTCAATTGATCTGAACAGCTTCTTCTTTGGTACCTTTGGGATGCTTTATTTACAGAAAATGTATTGTACATGTTAATGTTAAAAGATGCAAAAGAATTTAGCAATACAGAGATTAATGTGCAGTCTCAGGGTATGTTTTAACCACAGAGACTGGTTTCCCGCTGTTGTACATCTCTTGAAACCCTTCCAGTTTTGAAGAACAGCTAAAGGGGCAGTGTTTATAAATGCAAGAGAGAACCTTTTTAAGTGATGATTAGAAATGTTTTATTTTTTTTATTTTGAGGATATGTGTAAAAAGCAAGTGTATCGATAAAATAATTTACAGTACCCAAAAAAAGAGAAAAAAGACAAATGGCAAAAAAAAAATGTTTGTATCTCTTAATAAACATTTATCTTTTAAAAACCCTTTTGATTGTGGTGAACATTTTATATTCAGAATTTGTTAAATAGTTTTACATCATTGAAATATTTCTTCAGTGTTTGGTTTTGTTTAGTTATATAAAACAACATTGTGTTTGTTTGGCTTAAATTCGGAGTATAAACTCTCCATGTGTTTTTCTCCTGAGCTCAGCATCTTTCACCACGGTAAATATCAAATGTTTGGCTGCCTACCATAACCTACAAATAAAAATAAACGCAGTGCATAGGCAGACTGCTGGTGAATGGAAGGAATGATTAATAGTCATGGGACTGTTTGTTCTTAGAGGAACAAATGAGCTCAAGACAACAAAAACAGATTCATCTGTGCTTTTCTGGATGGCCTCATTTCAGTTGTTTCGTCTCATGACTCATGATCATCCCTCTAAAGTTACTTTTTTCATCTTTTTCATCATGTTAAACATGATTAGCATCCTGTGACAATCCTGTAAGGGCAGAACATCAGCACAGACAGTCAAAGTCATCTGCCACAGTGACGCTCAAACTATATTTGGTAAAAACACTGCAGAGAGAATCTAGCTACATTCACATTCCTCAGGATCTGCTTCCAATGACCAGAAAAAAACATCTATCTATCCGTACGTCCGTCCGTCCATCTAGCTGAATATCCATATACAGCATATCAACTATATCTCTCTATTCCCATCCACCCATCTAGCTGAATATCTATCCATCTGAACATCTATCATCCATCCATCTAGCGGAATATCCATATAGAGCATATCAACTATTTGTCTATTTCCATCTATCTGAATATCCATCCATCTGAACATCTATCATCCATCCATCCAGCTGAATATCTATCCATCCATTCATCCATCTAGCGGAATATCTATCCATATAGAGCATATCAACTATGTCTTTTCCATCAATCCATCTATCTGAACATGTCATCATCCATCCATCCATCCACATAACTATCTGAATATATATCCATCCATCCATCCATCCATCCATCCATCCACATAACTATCTGAATATATATCATCCATCCACCTATCCATCTGAACATCTTTCTTCATCCATCTATCTGAATATCTATCCATCCATCCATCCATCTAAACATCTATCCATCCATCCATCCGAACATCTATCATCCATCCATCCATCCACATAACTATCTGAATATATATCATCCATCCACCTATCCATCTGAACATCTTTCTTCATCCATCCATCCATCCATCTATCTGAATATCTATCCATCTAAACATCTATCCATCCATCCGAACATCTATCATCCATCCATCTATCCATCCAAACATCTATCATTCCATCTAGCCAACAGTGCTATTTACTTGGAAAAAAAGAAACTGTCACAAGCCTCCTGGTTTTTATCTAAAATATCTTAAATTGTGTTCCGAAGACGAAACAAAAATAAGTGAATAATGACAAAATGATCATTTTGGGGTGGAGTATCCCTTTAAGTTATGTTGTTTATTCATGAGGACATCGCCATAGCAACAGCATGCTGCTCAGTACGCCCAAATTGGTTCAGCATCAGGTATAACATCAACATAAATGCTGAGAGTATTTCACACATAAGAATTTTTCTCATATATTTACATGTACAAGTCACAAAAAACGGGATGTTTAGCAACTGGATATAGGGGCACTGAAAAACAATTTTGGTTATGTAACAAGTGCCACACAATTACCCCATTGAAAGTGGTTGTGTAATTGACATAGTGATCCTGTGTGCTTGTGTTGTTCAACACCCACAATTCACTTTCAAAAATAGCCCTCTCTGTTTCTCAGGTGTTGAAAAGCATGTTTAGAGAAGAAAAGGATAAAACAGAACAGCTTCTTAAAAGCACTGGCTGCTTAACAACTCACCAGTAGAATGACGTTACCAGTAAATGACCCACTGAGATACAGGTTAAATCAGGTCCTGACTCCTGTGGGAGAGAGCACAATACATGTTAATGCCGCTTACCTCTGCGCTACTTGGACATGATGACTTCACCGTAAAGTGTGACACCTGCAGTATGTGACAGGTGAAACCTTTGTATTCCTATTGAAAGTCTTTCAAAGACTTATTTAATCAATTCAGAGCAACGTTTGAAGGGGCACAGTGTTGATCCAGCAGGCTTGTGATCTCATTAGAGGTCATTACTTCTTCACTTGCAGCATTTGTTTAAAATAATTAGAAAGCCCTTGATATCGAACTTCGAACAAAAGGATAAAAACTTGTTTGCATAAGCCTAAGCAAATTCTGACATTAATGTATTTTTTGAAAAAGCATTCTTACATACAATGTTGCAAGAAACAATGTCTGCAGCAATGGTTTTATGAAAGATAAAAAAAAAAAAAATTGCCTGTTCATTTTCAAAGTGAAATTGAATGCATAATTTCACCCGAGTGTTTTTTAGAAATTTATGAATCAGTAGCCTCTCATAAATTTCCATTTAAATTGCTCAGACACATTGAATTTGACTCAGATTGGTGCATTTTACCGCTTTTATTCAGTTGTTTTAGAAAAGGATATCATTAGCACATTCTCGTATCGATAGGAATGGGACTCAACACCAGTCAAACCAGAATAGACTTGATTATCGGTTCTCTTTCTCCATTGTGCTTCAAATATGCTGTGGAAACAGCAAGGTTTAGAGATCATACAAAAATACTGTACAGAGAATAGAACTTTCATATTACACATTCAAAAATACACAATATCAATGCATACATTAATCAGGAATTCAAAATGCATAGGAATGAACACATTTGGAGCTTTATAAAGCTTATGAAGGATCCTTTAAAAGCCTCCTCAGGTATCAATATTGCACATTTAAAAGGAACCCCATTGTCTTTCTTCCTAGAATAGTACATACAACATGTTAAAATACTTAACACTGAACAATGACATGGTTAAATGTCTCAGAAATGAAACTCTCCCGTCTTTGAGACTTTGACCTGCAGACAAAATGTGGTCTACCACAAGGTAAATGTGTTTTTTTTTGTAGTTAGCTTTTGGAGGCAGTTAATATAATTACGTAACCGACAGGAAGGTAGTGGGGAGAAAAAAACCGAAAAGTTAAAGGGGCCTAGGAGCAAGCCCTGGGTAGACTCCTAATGCGATGGGCCTGAACAGAGACTCTGATTGTTCAACAAAGTCTTGTAGAACAATGAGTGCTTTCTACTTTACTGCAAATAGATTGCCTGTGCTTCCATGGTAGTAAAGACTGCAGGGTGATGAAATAAATTCACCTAATCCACAAATAATTACAGGGTATAAGTGTTTTGGTATGGACAGGATCACACTGAAGGAGAAATAACCCCAAAAATCTGACTTTTAAGTGTGGGAAAACTGCTTGAATCACACAAGGGAGGAAGTCCTGAATGAGAGAGAGGGGGAGGGGGACAGGATATAGCTGAGCTGACCATTGCTTATGGTTATTAGGATGAACCAAGAAACATCTCTAAGTCTGCAAACTATAGAGAGACAGATATACAGTAGCTTTCATCAGTCCATGTGGGTAACTTTTTAGTGTTTTAAGGAGTACTTTACTGCAAAAGGAAAAAAAAAAAAGAGTCATTATTTACTTAAAAATAAAGGTTCTTTATTAACCTTGATGATTCCATAAGGAAACTGGACATGTTCCATTCCATAAAAGGCTCTTTGTAGTGAAAAAAAAATGTAATTCACACTAAGAAAAAAAAAGATTTTAAGGACTGGTTCTTTTTTGGGTTATTCTATGGCATCAATGTGAAATCCCCTCCCTTGGAACCTTTATTTTTATTTATTTTTATAATAGATGGTGTCATTTATTCTCTGAGAAAAAACAAAAAAGTTCATGCCACTCATTTTCATACAACAGTTCATTGTGACCTTGTCCATCAAGCTGCAAAAAGCACATATGATAGATTTGCACTAAAAAAAATTGCTAATCATTTTGGTAAAGTAAATAATGACTGAATTTGGATGAACTATTCCTTCAGTTAATAAATTGGATTAGAAAAATTATATATTTCTTCATCCAGGATAAAAATACTGTGAAGGGTCTGTCCCAACTATGCATATTGGAACCATAACCAATTTTTTTTGACTATTTAGAACACAGTGTCCTCATGCAAAAAAATGGAACCATTTGCTGGAATAAAAAAACTTCTTGATCCGTAAATCTAGTCAGGAAGCGTATTAGCAGTGGTTTTCGAGAAACCTAATTAAAGATTTTTTTAGTTTTTTTGAGTATTTAGAACACAGTGTTCCGTTTGCATATGCAAAAAAAAAAAGGAAACCGTTCCCAGAATAAAAATGGTCATTGGTTCCCAAACCTAGTCCTTCATTGCACAGATATTATTTAAACTGAACTGAGCTGGATGATGCCATCACTAAATTCAATAATGAAATGCCTTCAGCTGAAAATTGAGTGTTAAATCTTGTCATTTTATTACATTATTGACACAATTTTCCTATTTTGATACTGTGCAGTTGCTTTGTTACAATTTGTATTGTTAAAAGCGCTATATAAATAAAGAAGACTTGACTTCACTAGTCAGGAGGCATCCAAACGGTGGTTTTCGAGAAACTTCAAAGAAATCAGATTCCATACGACTCAAGCCCACAAAAACACCCTCAAACAAGTTTACTTTTACCGCTTTAACCAGATGTTCACGTCAAATGTTGCACGAAAACATTGTCTTGTGGGTGAAACGGTTCTCATAGCAACAGAATATTCCATGATCCAAATACGCAACACGACGGATGACATATACGTCCTCAGTTCCCCTTTCAGTTTTCAAGAGATATTAACCATGGCCCATTGGAGACCATAAATCTCACATTTTTGAAACACTAGACAAATGTTTAGTGGAGGTTAATAAACTGTGGGGCCGCATGTCCACAGACATGTGACCTTTGTGAAACCTGGGTGCCCCACGAGTGCGGTACATGAGTTAACGATGTGGCGGCTTTACAAACGCTCCTGAACTGATGTGTCTGAAATAGCCTGTGGCAGAAATATTTGTAATATTTGGCCAATGGTGGCAAATGGCAGCCTGGCGACAGTCTACCGTGAAAGAACGTGCCCTTGAGGCCTGGCCGTTTGCGGGGACTGGAGCGAATGCTACATTGCGGCAGGAGTTTCGTGTTAAATGATCAAGAAAGGTATGTGGAGAGAAAAGGTAGGGCAACCAGGGTACTTACTATGATAAGCTTTTCAAGAAGTCAATGACTTGTCAATGAAGTCAGGACATGCCAGGCCTACATTTTATTGCTGCATGAAAGTACATGTAGCCATTTGAGGGTGTAGGAAATGGAAGTGCTTATTGCTAACTAAACAAGTGTCACAAATGAAGTGTGTGCATGTCATTATCACACCTTCTTGTTTCTCATGAAAGTATCTTGAGCAAATGCACTTTGCACAAATAGGGTAAACATACACATCAAAAAAGTCACTTTCCTTCAGAAAATGTTGATTATTAATTTCAGTCAAATGTTCTTGTTTTATTTTCTAGCAATTGTATATCAGGTCTGCAATTATTTCAACCCTGTTTTTAAAATGTTGCCAAAATTAAGCCATCACTCAGTAGAGGCCAACTAGTTTGGGATCAAATTTTGGTTTGTAGTTATTAATAACCATATTTGACAAATAATTTTAAATAAAAATATTTTATTTGTTTGATCATTTTTGCTACAATAACATAGTTGAACGATTAAGCTTGATTAACAGTAGCATTTATGTAAATATTATTTACTTGTTTTTTTTCTGCCTTGTCAAAATATATATATTTTTTCTTTGATATTTTGAAATTCATAAAGTAACAGGGTTGCAGACAAAATGCAGCACAAAGCACAATATTTATTCTGGTGGCTAAAATGTGTTAATATTAACCATTATTTTGAATACAATTAATAGAACTAAAACATTTTTTTTAAATAAAATGACATTATAATATCATGACATGGCTAATAGGTATGAGTATAAGTATATATTTCAAATATAAATATAAAATAAAAATAAGCATTTTAAATGATAAATGAGAGTTGTGTTTAATACTACGCATGTGCCATTTTGTGTCATATAATATTCTATGTAACATATCTATTGGACCTCATGATAAAAAAAAAAATCGATTTTATGTTTATTGCAATAACAAAGTAATGTCATTCAAATATACCCTATTCATGGAAAATGCATCATACTCCAGGGAAATAAGAAACGTGTTGTTAACAGAGATGCTGTGAAGTCTTTGTTGGCAATATCAAAGAGCAACTTTCGTTTTAGAGCAGCAGGCAGCCAACATGTGCATTGTTGTCATTGCACTCGTGGCCTGAAGCGCTTGTGTGCATGTTTGTGTCTGAAACAGAGGCAACTTTAAGTTTATTTGTAGGGAGTCTACAATGTTTATGCTTGTAGGGAACAAAGAACGGCGGTTTTGTCTGTTTATAGTAGTAGAGTATGTGTTTCTGAGAAAGGACAATGTGTGCTTGAAGGTGTTCTTGCAGTGACTCATCCAGGACTAAAACAAAAATAAAGCTTAATTTGTAGTTTGTTTTGGAAGTAAAAACACTTGCTACTGAAAATGGAAACATAAGAAACATTTAAAAAAAATGTTTACGTATAATGGCGACCTACTTCAAAAGCAGTTTTCTTTCTTTTTGTAAACATTTGGACACAATGTTTTTATCTGAAAAAACATCTTAACAAAAAATAAATACAAATAAAATGTAAGGGAAAAAAAATCTACATCTTGGCCACAAATTAAGAATTAAATTAAATGTCCCTCATTTTAGCTGAATGCAGTCACATTATATTAATTCATACCTTCGCTTAACGTTAGACCATTTGGCCATGGTTTACTAAAATGAGGGAAGTAATCAGTACAATGTAGTCTTGACTTACTAAAACAAGAAAATT
Organism: Oxygymnocypris stewartii; assembly: GCA_003573665.1. Taxonomy (NCBI): domain Eukaryota; kingdom Metazoa; phylum Chordata; class Actinopteri; order Cypriniformes; family Cyprinidae; genus Oxygymnocypris; species Oxygymnocypris stewartii. Next base: position 578,225 of record QVTF01019827.1, on the reverse strand, counting down.
AATCATTACTATGTGACCATGGTTAAAAAACAAAACAAGGAAACAAATAACTAGAACGTAACCAAGGTTAACTAAAACAAGGGAACATATCAGTATGCCGTGGCCATGATTTACTAAAACGAGGGAAAAAAATAGCACAACGTGGCTACAATTTACTAAAACCAGGTAACAAATCAGTACAATGTGACTACGATTAACGAATCAGTACAACGTAGCTACAATTTTCTAAAACGAGGGAATGAATCAGTAGAGCATGGCCACGATTTACTTAAACGAGGGAAAAATCATTACAATGTGGTCACAATTTAGTAAAACGAGGAAACAAATCAGTACAATATGGCCACGATTTAAAAAGGAAACGAATCGGTACAACGTGACCGTGTTTTATGGAAATGATGCAACGAAACAGTTCAATATGGCCACGATTTACGAAAACTAAGAAAATATTGAAATCATGAGAATTAGTTTTTATTTTGTGGCCATTATATTAACATTTTTGCCCCCATATCATGTGCTCCGTAGTAAAGAATTTTTTTTTTTGATGGGCGAAGTCCATTTATGCTCTATGCATTGTAATAGTCCAATATTTATTTGTTTTGTATTATTTTCTTCGGTTTTTAAAAAACTGGCTCGAGTTTTGTACTGAAAACTGACTCAAATCTTTTTTGTACAGATTCCACGATCACTCCTTATAATTATATTTCAGTTCATTTGAGTTTTGTAATGAAACCAGTGAATCGTGGCTCCTGCTGATAGTCTGTTGCAACAAATGGTCCGGTGTGGTCATAGTCTGAGTTACCCAGTGGTCACAGGTCCAGCGTGCTGGTCTGGTGCTCGCGGGAATAGCCGACAGGGTTGAAGTGCGGATGGCAGTCGTGGGGCAGGTTGACACCTGGCTGTGCTAATGGGTTTCGGCTAATCACCAGCTCAAGTTTGTCTCCGGCCTCTGTGATGAGGGGCACAGCTAAGCAGCAGTCAAAATCTCGCGTCCGCACATGGTTCACCTGCCGTAAAAGATATTTAGACATTTAGACATTGAATTCAGTAGAAAAATTAAAGATGAATTACATAATTAGAAATGGCAACATCTTTATGAAGGGCCTTCTTTGTTTAGCATCGTTTAGTATAAGAGTCTACAAATTACATTTTGAATTCTCCTAACAACTAAGTGAAACAAAATAAGTACCAAAATGAGTAAAACTAGAAACTGGAAAAAAAATAAAGCTAAAAGGAAATGTATTTAAAAAGGATAAAAAAGTGACAAAAGCACATAACTATTACTAATACTAGAATTCAAATTAAAGTAAAAAAGTACTGAAAATAACAAACAAGGAAATAAATTCAAAAGATGCATGAATACTATAATAGTTTATAAATAACACTGATGTTAGCATTCATTAGCATATGCTAATCATCAGAATTTGGCGATTTTTAGGACAAAATATTTTAAATCAAACTTTTTCTTAAATAATGCAAAAAAAGTTCAAACAACAAAAAAAATCTAGCAGGTAAACAAACAAACCTGCCAAATCATGAGTATTACAACTTCTTGGTTTTGACTTGTTTCAACAACAAAAAAATGCATAAAGTATCTTTAGATGAAAACATGTTTATAAGAATTGACTGACAAAATATTTTGAATGAACTTCATGGCTTCAGTGTTCTACATAATTGTATTTATGATTTTATAGACAAATGGTCTATAAAATGTTATGGTCAAATATTTGTGGCTGTACAGTGATTTTCATCATACTAATGTTAAGGTAACTTCAACTTTATAAGGGCTTAATCTGAACCAGTTTGTTCTGAAATGTTCAACCATTATTAAATATGAAAACAAACATACAAAATCAGACACCGTAAAGCAACCACCTACAACTTTGGCTGCAAATGTGGTTAACACACGACAGCTGTTAAGTATAATCTTCACACAAATGTAATAATTTCCACAGCCAGTGAAGTGTGGCAGATTAGAGAGAGGGGGACACTTGCTAAGATTTGACCACAAGTGCTGAGTAGCCATGCCGAAGATCCAGTCAAATCACTTTTTTACTTGTCCTCTCAGAGTTAAAGGCCTACTGACGCTCTCAGAGTGAGTTTATATTTAACCATGCTGGGCAGATCATATAGCTGGGAAAAGGAGGGGATGCTGGGAAACCAGCGAGTGGTGATCTGAGAAGAGGCACCTGAAGGATCCTATCGTAGGGTTTGAGTCCAGCACGGTCCGCTGGACCTTCAGCTCTGATCATGTTCACGCAAACACCCTTTTCCAAGAAACCGTCCGATACGCTGAATCCAAAGTCATCACTCTCTGGGTCTTTCATCACAGTCACCTATATTGTGTAACACAATTAATTGAACAATTCAACCATGAGCTAATTTATTCTAAATATATTCAGCAAATGATCTTGAAGTCTTAAAAGAAATGTTCACATAAAAATAAGTAATTCGGCTATAAAAAAAAACAATATCTATCTTAAATTAAAAATGTAATTAAATATAATTTTTTTGTCATGTTGTCCAGTAAAAAAATTGGGAGAAACAAATATTCAAAATATTATACTCTTAATATCTGATGCAATACATTTTCAAGTAAATTAATCTTATTTCAAAGACTGATTTTCCTAAACTGTATGCAGTTTTTCATTTGCATCTACTAAACAAAGCAAATATCATAAAAACAAGACAAAAAATGAAGCAAATCAATAAAAAAAGAAGCAATAAACAAATTAAACAAAACTAAACTATAAAAATACTTCAAAACAAAATTGTTAAAGCAACTCCTGGGATTTTTGGATTTTCCCACAATATAATGAAAGCAAAGTAAAACAAAAACCAAAGCAAAAAACTAAAACAAAAAAAGTAAATAAAAAAGTAAATAAAAAAAAGTAAAGCAAAACTCCAAAGAGAGAAAAAAAAGCAAAGCAAGCACATGTTAGTTGCTATCTGAAATATACATAAACAAATAAACAAAGCAAAGCAAAACAAAACTAAGGAAAACTCCAAAGCACAAAAAAATGTCAAAGCAAGGACATGTCAGTTATCATCTAAAATAAATAAAGCAAAGTGAAACAAAAGCAATGCAAAACAAAACAAAAACGCAAAACAAAAACGTCAAAGCAACTCCCCAGTATATCAGTTTTCCTTGGAAATAAATCATGGTTATGCTGAAGCGTCAGACTTGTGCATATCACAATTCACTGGTTTTGCATGAACTTCATGAAGTATCTACAGTGAAAAATAACACTCGAGTTTGAAAACCAAAATGTCACGCTAAACCACATAAAAAGCACCTACAGTATTAACCAATGAGAAGTGAAAGATGCATCTCCCTGCCTTTTCCCAGGGACATTTTCAGAGAAGATTAATACTCCCAGTGGTTACTAATACCAACCATGCTGACCAACACTTGAATCCACATACTGTGTGTTCAACTGATGCTGTGACTTTGCTCACCTTGTGCAGCTCAAACGGTGTGGGCGACAGGATGTCCTGGATCTCTTCTTTGATCCTCCGTGACTCCCAGGTCTTCTCGGACATACGGAGCGTGCTCTTGTTCTTGGATTCATTGAGGAGATGCGGGGCTTTTCTCAGAGGGCTGAGGTGAGGTTGGTTGACCATCTCACCGTGGGCCTTTCCCCCATCCACACCCAAACTCAGGGCACTGCCGGTCATTATCGACGCCTACGAGTGGAACACAACCACAAACATTGATTCCTGCAGTCTCACAAGCCAACGTTCCCCAGTGCGTAGAATTCCTGCCATGTGAAAGGCTCTCGTTAAGAGCTCTCCTCTGATTAGGCTCTCATTAAGCAATTGTCTCATTTAATAAAACCCTATTAACCAGAGGACGTGAAGCCCATCCTCACTTAACTTTAATGAGCTCCAGATCCATTTATTTCCAATAAGCTGCGACTGAAATGTGTGTTAATTATGAGTTCCGGCTTTAGTGACTCTTTGAAGATGTAATTCAATATACTAACTCAATCCAAGAAACATAGGATCAGCGTGGATCTGCGCTTATGAAATTACTTTTGAACAAGAAATAGCAGATTACTTGGAAAGCTGCATCCCGTTACGCCTTCATGACATAATTTGAGATTTGTGCTGGCTTGCATTTACAGTAATACGAGATTTGGGGAACGTAACTACAACAGATACTTCCCTCAGAAACCACAAATCAGCAATTCTCTTAACCTTTGTGTTGTGCTGAACATTGTTTACATAATTTATTGTTCCCAGTAAAAAAATATTTTAATTCAGTCTGGTTTGTCAACTTCTCTTCTTCCACTTAGCCCAGGTTTAGTGTTTGAATAAACGTGGATGCAAATTATATTTAAATTTCAGTATGTTGCCCACACAAAGCTACCGCGCGGCTTCAGAAAAATTGATTAACTGCTATAATATGCCATGCACTACTGAAGAGTGCCAGGACAGGACAAAACATCCCCTTTAGTGTTCCACGGAAAACAGAAAGTCGAGTATCGATGAAGAAACATGTCATCCATAGCTGACCTCGCTAGCCAGTGTCATCAAACACCTGATAAAAAGAAAACACTTCACATGCTTTCCTAACTCTCCTCGGTTGGTTGTGTAAGAACAGAGCTCATTGTTTTGAGCAAGCAGGCGTGAAATGAGCCATAAGTCAGTTTGCAGAACATACTGATTTTGTGGTAACATGAGATTAGTGATTGGTGAACTTAAAAAAGGGAATTCACAAGAATGACATGCGGTGGCGGTGTATATTTGCTTTCACTGTCTGTGGTGTTTTAGCACTCGACTCACTACAGGAATTATGGAAATAAGGTAATTGTACAAACACAGGCCAAAGAAATGTGCTGTAACTTTCACGGAAACAATTCCTCATCTTGCAAGCTAGATTTAAGTCGTGGAGGACTCGGCAGACTACACAATATTACATCATTTACTGGGACTGTACAGCATTGCTCAACTGGTGAACTCCAAAGAGGTTTTAACGCATGTTTTTTATGATTTTTAGTTATTATTATTTTATTTAACACATTTAAAGACAAAGAATACATAATCGCAAGTTAAATTAATTATAAAAAAACAAATAAAATTGTCCTCCTACCTTTAGGCAAACAACATGACTTTTCTATAAAAAGTAGAAAAATACTGGTATTTTGTTTGTGGCTGATTACATATATATTGATAACAATTTTCTACACTTTCTCTTTATTCTCTTCTTTTAAAATGACAGATACATTTTGAAGTACATACGTACGATGAAGAAGGATTTAAAACAGAATAATTAATTGTCTGTTTTCTTAATCAAAATATTCAAACATAAATGAGATTGCTTTCACGTGAATGGAAAAAATAGACATTTTACAAAACGTTCTGAAATTTTAAATACTAATATTCCAAATATAATTTATTTGACTAGATATACAGATAAGTAAAAATGTATATAAAAAATAAAAGCGAATATTTAAACAAAATTTAAATATTTGTATTTTTTAGATTCGTTTTAATTTTAGGTTAAGTTTTAGCATTTTTGTTATGAGCTTTAACATTTTTATTAGTTTTAGTTACTTTGAAATATTTATATTGAGGGGTTTTTTCAGAATTTTAGTACTTTAACTTAAACAAAAATCTGAGTTTGAATTTTAAAAGTTTGACATTTTTGAAAGTTTGAAGTTTTTCATCGAATATTTATATTTCATTTTGTTATTATTCATGCAATATTCCATACTTTTTACATATATGTTTTTTTTTATTTCATAATTTGTCCAGACCTTTCACAGACTGTGCAGCTCCAGTTACTAAAATTGTAAATTTATTGTTCAATGTTTTTTTTATTTAATGCACATTTATATGACTACTCTTTGTTATCTTACTTTATTTGTTACACACACACACACACACACACACACACACACACACACACACACACACACACACACACACACACACAGATATATATATATATATAATATATTTGTCCTGCCAAACGATTAATCGTGATTAATCACCTCCAAAATAAAAGTTTTTGTTTACATAATATTTGTGTGTATGGCGTATATTTATTATGTACAGGTATATATATATAAATACAAACGCATGCATGTATATATTTAAGAAAAGTATGTTATGTTTATATATTAAATATATTTAGATAAAATATTAAATATAAGAATATATTAAATGTATATACATTTAAATATTTTCTAAATATATACTGTATGTGTTTGTATATATATGTATATATATATATATATATATATAATAAATATACACAGTACACACACATATATTATTTAAACAAAAACTTTTATTTTGGATGTGATTAATCGCAATTAATCATTTGACAGCACTAATATACATATATATATATATATATATATATATACATACACACATAGCTGAGTGTTTGTAAGTGAAAATTTTAGATCTTTCTCTTTTAACAACTGTAATTAAGCCTTTGTCATTTTGTTTATTGAAATATGACGACTTCCGCTTCTTGAAATGTAAAAAAGGTCCATTAACATATTAATTTATCATATTTAATTAATTTGTGATTGTGTTTAATGCATCAAGTGGTTTACCTCGATCTCGCGCAGGAGCTCGGACTGACCGCAGGTCTCCAGGTCTTCCAGGGCCTGGCACCAGAAACTGTCCTCCTGCTCCATCATGAGGCCATCGGCATGCGGCTGGCTGCTGTATCTGTGGCAGACGCACACATTACAGCCAATGAGGCATGAGGCATTTCAGCTGGCACCTACATCCGGCTCTCTGGCACCAGCCTTGGCATATTAAGACGGACCCCAAGGCTCGGTGGAGAGGAGCATGCTGTGAGAGAAACTGAAGGCCTGAAGAACTGCTATTATATTAAAACTTCCCCTCATGAGTGGTGGTTCATCATGTTTAATTCAGAATAATAAAATAATTGAACATTTGATTCAAATAGAAGTATAATGTTCTTACTAATGCACTGATAATTGGTTGTTAAGATGTTTTATTAAAAGACTGCTAGGTTGTAGAAAGCTAGACATACAAAAATATAATTTGAGAGTAAAACTGCAAAAGTTTAAATGTAACAATTAGTGTTAATTTATGATTATTTATATTCTATTATAGTTTTTATTAATATTCTGAATTATTATTGACCGTTATTAGCATAATTAACAATGTTTGTGTGTGTATGTATGTATGTGTATATATATATATATATATATATGCACGTACATATACATATACATGCATACATGTATATATACAAAATATTTTAGATAGAACTTGTGTGATTAGATATATGGTCATGAAAAACATGTGCAGACTTTAAATAAGCTTTTATTTAAATATTTACAAGTATCTATATTTTTATATATTTCTCCCCTTCTATCACTAAGCAAACAACTTGAATTTTCTATAAAAAAAAATGTACATACTGTTTTTTTCCCCCGATAATTAATTCTGCTTTAAGTAAAATACTTACAAATAAGACTGATTTATTGTGAACACCAAATACTTCATTTATTTCAGTTCTTTATATGACTAGAATATACAGGCATGTAAAAACATATTTACTCTAAAATCTTTAAGTTCCAGCCATTTTTATGTGTAGCTTTTGTAATTTTTTTTGTATAGCTTTCAACGTTTTGGTAATTTTAATACCGTACTTTGACGTAGGATATTTTTTTATTTTTCCAAAACAAAACACAACAAAAAAACACACAACACAACAACACAAGACAAAACAAAACAAAATACAACACAAAAAAACACAACACAACACAAAAAAAGAAAAAAAAAGAAGGAAAACAGCACAACAAAAAACTAAATAAAACAAAAAACACCACAAAACAACACAACACAACAAAACACTAAACAAACACAACAAAACACAAAACAAAACACTGAAATAAATTATGTTTTATTAAATGTAAATTTTTCATCTAGTATGTCCATATATTTCAGCTTTTCTTCAATCACCAAAAATATTTATTTTTATAATAAAAACACTGAAAACAACACTCCACCCTCTATTTCTCGCTTGTGTGCAGCGTCCTGTCTCACCCGGCAGCTTTGTCCCAGTCGTCTTCACTGAATCCTCCGTCACTGAAGGGGTAGTTTTTGCGGCGGGACGGAGGAGGCGTGCTGTTCCTCTGCTTGCTGTTACGCCACTCATGCGGGTGTAGCGCAATCCCAGCGGCCTGATGGGTGTAGGCACCTTCGGAGGAGCATCAGGTCATGTTTCACCAAGGCTGTCAGTAGATATCACGGATATCCGCCCGTCGTGAGAAGAGTGCACTCACCTTGGCTGCTGTAACCGGCGTCGATTCCCGAGCCGTCCCACGACTCCATGGCCGAATCCACGCTGGGGATGGTGGTGGAATAAATGTCCGACAGTTTATTGGTCTTCTGCGAGTCGGTCATCTCATCCTCGTTATCACTGAGCTCGTTATCCAGATCGTTCTCTTTATTTTTATCATCTGGAGCTGAAGGGGGAATGACATCAAATATGATGTTAACAGAATAACAACAGGAAACAGATTCGGATGCATGTATGTAAATACGATGTAAATAAAAAAGCCAGGTGTTTTGTGTAAAATGCTAAATACCTTGTTGTCATTGTTAATACAGATCATTTAGCAATAAGTCAGTATGTAGGCGACAAGTCATATGATTTATTAAAACGTATGATTTATTATAATTTGATTATCGAAAGCTATTCTATTAGTGAAAACATTTTGGCACAATTCCTATAATTGATTATAATTAATTATATTATAAATTATAAATAATTATTTCATATCAATGTATAGAAAATGCATATAAATTATATTTATTACAATTAATAGGGGGAAAGTTGATAATTAATTGAATAGCCAAATTGGGGGTGAAATGTATATTATAATATATTATATACATTTTATTATTATTATATTTATTTTACATAAAAACACAAACTATCTATCTATCTATCTATCTATCTATATATATATATATATATATAATTTAGGACCACTAATTGCATACCGTTCATTTTTGTTGCAACCTTGCAACTGTCAGTTTATTTATTTATTAATTCATTATTAGTACTGCCAATTATGTGTAGTCAAACAATTACTGTTTTAATAGAAATAGATTTTTAAATCTAGATTTGTATTTATTAAATATAATTGGGACAAAATACTTTCCCTAATACAGTATCTTATCAAATACTACAATTGCTAATTACCAGTAATTAATTAATATGCAAATTAATATTATAATGAATATTTTAATTAATAAAATGTGTATATATTATATTGTGGCAAATATATATTCATTAATAGAGTATTTTATCAAATAGTACTACTACTGTTAGTAGAACTATTTATACTATAGTAGTCAATTCATATTTTATAACAATGATAATATGAATGGTAACAACGTTCATGATCGTCATAATAATACTTTATGATTTTATAATTATATTTATTACAATGAATTTATCTTATATCTTAATTTATCCTTTTAAATAACCAGAAGACTCCAAAATGGGGATACATCTATTATATTATATTTTATGAAAATATAAACAAAATATACTGTATTTTTTTCTCCAAAAAGAAAATGAGGCCTATTTTAGGACTATTACAGTTGTGTATAGTTAGAGACGTACAGTCGGTCTGTTTCTTGATCTTGAGGGTGACGGTTTCTCCTGCCATCTGCAGCAGGTGTATGGCTTCACTGAGCGGCTTCCCCTTCAGACTGACGCTGTTGATGGCCAGAATACGATCGCCAACGTGAATGGCTCCAGTCCTGTGAGAACAGACAACAACCACACAATCATAAACGCATAGGTGCTTCTTCAGCTGTGGACAATTCACTTTCTTAAAACAGACTTCCCAAATCGACACCAGAGACACAAAGTGTCCAGAACTGAAGAAACAACTTTGTATTTCTGAGTGAACTTTGAAGGATTGCATATTTGGGGCCTACATTAGTGGGTAGGTGTATGTGAGTGTGTGTGTATGTGTGTGTGTGTGTGTGTGTGTGTGTGTGTGTGTGTGTGTGTGGTAGAGTCTTTAATGGTCAATTCATACAGAAGACTGCCTTTAATCAGGATAAGCAAATACATGTAATAACCCATGTACTGAATGAGAACCTGGCATGTAATTTTATAATCACAGACGCCGCTTGCTTTCAAACCGAACTGGACACAGTTATGAGAATAAAACTCTAGCAGGGCTATCAACATCAACAAATGACAAAAACCATTCATAAAAGCATTATGACTTGTGTGCTATATACCACTACTACTACTAATAATAATAATAATATAATAGTTTTTTTAATATAAACTATTATCCTTTGAACTATTTATAAAATAAAATTATTATATAACATAAGCATTAGTATTATCATTATTAGTATTATTATTATTATTATACAAAATGTAAACAAAATGTAAGTATTCTATTCAAATAAAAATATTTAATGACTTTTAACTTTTAATTAAACTTAATGACTTTTAATTATACCTTAATTATTATTACTACTACTACTACTATTACTACTACGGTTAATTTTGAGTTATCAATAATTCCAAATTGACTGGTTTAAATATTTAACATTTTGCTGAAATACCCTGATTATTTTTATTATTATTACTACCACTGCTGGTAATTATGAATAATCAATACCTAAAAATTGACAGGTTTTCTTAAATTATTAGTATGGATTTTTTAATTATTATTATAATTATTATTATTATAACTACTACTACTACTACTGTTAATTATGAGTAATCAATAATTACAAATTGACTGATTTTATTCACATAACCATTTATTATTATTATTATTATTATTATTTTTATATTTTCAAATAATTATATTATCCTTTATTTTTGATAAATATTTATTTGTAATTATTATTTGTATATAATTCTAATTATTTTAAATTGTTATTATTATTATTTTAAATTGTTATTATTATTTTAAATTGTTATTATAGATTATTATTACTACTATTATTATTGTACCTGTTAATTAAGTAAATACTTACGAGTCAGACAGATAGAGGGCAGCATGAGTGGATCTAATTTGAGGGCAGCTGAGGTGGATACTTGTGGATATGGGAAACCAAATACACTAAATGTGAAAAAACAGACAATTTCCTGCCGAGCATGATGAACTGAGTCGTGCTGGTGAGATTAGATTGCTTGAGCTCTGTAACATCGCTCCGCTCCCGTATGGTGAGGTTTAGGGTGGGTCTGTGTCCCATGGCTCACCTCTCAGCGAGACCCCTCTTGGTCAGGCCTGAGATGATGATGGGGTCGAAGGGCTCCTCGGTGCCGGAGATAGTGATGCCCAGCGGGCCGCCGTAGCGCTTCAGCTCCACCGTGTAGATGATAGAGCCAGACGACTCCTGCTCGTCTGAACAGAGGACACGCTTCTGCTGTCACATATCATTTTGAGGACACTAGATTCAACTGACACGCATTCATATCAACATATTATGAATATTCAATTTATATTTTAACAGAGTGAACAGAAGAGCTCGGTGTTTACATTATCTCTTGATTCGCTCTTGGCACTGCAATACAGATAAAACAAAGACATTTTCATTTCAAAGCTTTCAGTGTGATTTCCAAATTAGATGTTTAAAATCAAAACAGGGTTGGATATTTTATTTTGGATTGACTGATTGATTTTGGAATAACTTGGATTAGCCAACTGGGTCATATTTCACATTTAAAACTATATTTCTAACAGGCAAACACTAAACATATTTAAATTTTCTTTTTGTATTATATATTTATCAATATAAATGATGAAAGGTAACAACTGGCAATTTAAAATAAAAAAAGTATATTTCTGAGAGGCAAAAACAACCATATACAAACAAAATATAAACAAATACAACAATAAAACATATTTCTAATTATATAAAATATTGTATTTTGCATAAAGAAAGCATATTTGTGGACCACAAATGTTTTATGTAGGCCTACATAATGAGGATGATAATGTAATAGTTACTTTTAAACCATGATTTTATTTTTATTTTATTTTAACCTTTATCGTTTGGAAACATAACTGATAAAAATGTAATGATGAATGAGAAAAATGTTAAAACTTTATCATGATAATTATTAAATAACAAAATGATTTCCATTTATAATAGTCTAAAATTACCATACATAAGATAAATAAAAAAATGCTATTAAACATTATTTTGCATAAATAAAGCCTATTTATAGAACTATAAATATTTTTAAGCAATGTATTTAATGAGGATAATAATGTACTATATTATAATATTTAAATATTAAACTCTTATCATGATAATATTTGCAGTTTTTAATTTATGCTGAGATTAATTTAAAAGAAAAGTGCTTTTCATTAATGAATTATAACCGCGTGAATCTCTAATGAAAATCATTAGAGAATATTGAGATATCAACAGAAACTCAAAACTCCGAAACACAAATGCATTACAATAATGAGAATTTAGCAAATAATGGGAGGAAAATGATATCACAATGCAAAATTATGCCTCCTATATGACCCAATGTCCTGTGTTTTCCTTTTAAATGTGAAATACGACCTTCACAGGTTCTGGGCAGGTTCTGAAGCTGCAGGTCACACACACCTGAGTTGTCCTCATCCTTGCGGATTTTGAGTTTGACCAGCTCTTCGCTCTGCTGAAGGATCTGGACGGCGTCCTCCATGGAGCAGTTCTCCAGACGGATGTTATCTATGGCCAGCAGCTTGTCTCCGGGCTCCAGAGTTCCTGTTCTGCAGGAAGAAAGCATGAAACGCGCCTCAGTCTCACAAACAAACACTGAACACCTCTGTGGAGTGAGCCAACAGCTAAGTGTGTACTTGACTTTCTGCAAGAGATTTTTCAACAAACAAGAATAGGTATGTATGACCCTCGTAAGAGACAAAAACAAGAATATAAACACATTCTCAAATATTTATATATATATACTTTTGGATATAAAATAATGATTTTATATAAAAAAGCACAAAGAGAGCACACTACCAGTTATACAGTAAAATATATATGGAGTTTGTCTCCCTCTGCAGGATATAACAAATACATATTTAACATTTTGCTACTGCATCTATAATAAGTATAATATGTGAAATATTTCAGCATGAACATATCACGTTTCAGTTGTTATTTTACATATTCCAAATATGATCATTATAATATCATAATTGATATTATACATATAAATGTTTAAGGGTAATTAAAATAACAAATATAACAAAATATATATATAAAATAGGATTTTTGGGTTAGGAAAAATAAAATAAATATAATAAAATATAAACAATTATTAAAAAAATATATAAATATAAATGTAATAAAATAATAATGCTCATAACATGTTATATTTAATATAAACACAATAAATAGATTTATATTAGAAATAAAATAATAAAATAAAACATAACGTAAAAAAGTGATGTTATAAAATAATAGGGATTTATATTTTAGAAGGCAAAAGAGTAAAATAAAACAATAAAGGGATTTATATTTCTAAGAGTAAAATCATTTTTATATGAAATGCAAAAATGAATTTTAAAATTGTTAGAAGAAAGAAAGCATATTTATAGGCTCATGAACATATCCATTCCTAAGAGTTTCTGCCAGTATTGTTAAGTGTTAGTTCATACCTGTGTGCCATGCTGCCTTTTTTAATGTCAGATATGATAAGAGGCTCTCCTGATTTCTTACTGGCTGTAGAAAGATGGGAAAACACATCAACTGTACAGTGTTTCAGCATATCACACACACACACACACACACACACACACACACACACACTAAAACACACACACACTAAAACACACCTCCACAAATACGGTTTCAAGGTAAAAATGGAAACGCTTATCTGGATCCAGCATGAGCGTGAGCCAGACATTCAGAGATAATATTTTGCACAGATGGAATAAAACATTTTAAGAGCAGAATTCAATAACAAGTGTAAAAACTCCCAGCATCCAGTGGCTTTGGCTTTTATAAGTGTGTGTGTGTGTGTGTGTGTGTGTGTGTGTGTGTGTGTGTGTATATATATATACACCTTTAAAAAAAGGTGATATGTGGTTTTTGAAACTACCACGTCCGTTTTCAGCCAGTCAACAGTTATTACAGTCAAATTAACCTGATTACATGACATTATATATATATATATATATATATATAAATTAGTGGTGGGCCGTTATCGGCGTTAACGTGCTGCGTTAACGCGAGACTCTTATCGGGCGATAAAAAAAATATCGCCGTTAATCTATTCTCAAAGTTGGGTTGGGAGCTGGGTCTATACTACGCAAGCTATGATGACTTTCACCCTGATATTTTAGCGCGGATGTATACCTAGCCGAATTGCACTGTAGGGGGCGAGAACGAGTCTTCGAACTAGAGGCTCGCAGTCCGTGATGGACAGATTGTTAACGGCTGGTCTATGTGGTAATACACTCGGGCAGGACATCCAAACGCTCACCTATCATTCATCAACCTCAAATATGGCTTTTCATCTGAAAGATGTATGTAGTAGCAACTTTGCATGGCCGCTCAATATGATGTTAACCTAGAGAAATGTGCGCTATTGAAGTGTTTGTGTGGAAGCGCGTTTGCTGCAGGACAGGCTCCGGTGCGCTCACTTGCTCTTAAAATCTCCGTCATTCTTGGTCATACAGATAAAAGTAGCCTAATACATCTTTCGAATCTGTAAAGACTCTACGTTTATTTGTGTGCACTCAGAATAACAACGAAACGTTGCGCTTTTAAGCAAACAGGATGCGCTTTAGGTCTCATGTGAACTTGAGCTAGAAACTCCATCTTTGAAAAATATATCTATAGAGAGTGAAATGTCTAAAAAATAAAAATAGAAGACGTGTGTGTTAGCATGGATGATTTACATGAAATTTAATCTGTGCAACACTGTGCATAAGATGGCTTTCAGTTCAATATAATAACAAAAAACGACATTTTGGGTTTTTATTCAACTAATAAGGTGGGCACGCTGTGATCTGTACTATATTTTTACTGTAATTGACAGTTATCAAAAAAAAAAAAAACAACAACACGGGAGTGGGAGGGAATGGGAGTCATTCTTCCGGGAGTGGAACGGGATTTTCCTCCAGTTTTTTCGTGGGATTGGGACGGGAAGAGATTAAAGTTTGTGATGCATTTTGGAAACAGGAGATGAGCCCCTGGTCTAATGCGCCACCTGGCTTGAGAAACCCGTTCTCAAAGACTTACTTTTAGTCATTATTTGGGTAGCACACATATTCTGAATGCCTTCGGCAGAATTCAAATGAGCCATTTTAATCTAGATTAATCTAGATTAATTCCAAAATTAATCTAGATTAAAAAAATTAATCTATGCCCACCACTAATATAAATATACTGTCAGAACAGTTGAGCTTTGTTGTTCCTGCAGGAGATTCAGTTCAAATCTGATGTTTTAGACATCTGAAGGATAAGATACGAATTGCGTTTAAACATTCAAGCAGTGAATCTGACAGAAGTGGTCTTTTTACTAATGGATGGAGTGAATGTGGTACAAATGCAAAGCCTGTGATTCATATCAGCCCTCATGCAAGTATAATACAAGTTTAATGGCCCATGATCCCTCAGTGTTTATGTCATAAAGAAGCTTTAGAGGAACGTCAGATGGAAAGAAGCCAGACAGACCCAAGTAAACAAGCCCACGGAATGCCTGCGAGAGCCGCGTAAACACTTCCTCAGAAAAAGGAGGCTCTGTTGATCAGCGCTTGTGTAACACTATGACACACGCGAGACAGGAAGCCCTGTATCGGGTGGTCTGGATATGAACACGCTCTGTCAGGAAAACCCATATGCAGACGTGTTTAATGACCGGAGTGGATATCAGAACATTTGTTTGGGTTTATTTTCTGTGCGTTCGGGGATATAAAGTTTAACTGCTTCTTAGTGAGTTTGAGAAGCAAAACCGAGAATGGTAAAATAGGCCAGGGAGAGAGGGATCTTAAAATCTCATAACATTTACATTAACAATAAAGCAAAAATAGTAATCGTAAAGTAAACTTGTATAAATTTGACTGAAATGACAAGCCATCAATACTGTAACACTTTGCTTACACTTGCTCAGTGCTTGAAGTGCCAGTACTCACCCGATCCCCTCCCCTATTTAACTTTTCTTTACTTTTCTAACAATTCACAATGCATATATAGTGCCACAATCAATCAAACAATCAATAATTAAGTAAAAAATGTAAATACAAATTAGCACAAGTCAAGCTGCATTACCAAACAGGACCACAGGAAGATGCCAAAGACCACTAAATCGCCTGTCTTTAATATACGGATCCATTCAGAATCACTAAATCTCTGACCACCGCATAATCAGCGTTCATTATAAAACACTCTTGATTTTAAGCCAAATACATGTTGAAAATAATAATTGTACTGACATCTGGACGTAAGTCACTATTGTCTCTGTAATCGCTGATGAATCGGCCGTGTTTTCTCTGCTTAAGCGCTGTTTTGAGCTTACTGTTTGAATTCGTTCACTGGATCCTTGGACTTTCCAGGAGTTCACGATTTAAAATAATGTGATTGCAAAAGCCTGCTTCTTTTCATTTTAAGATAAGATTTTCGTTATAAAGCACTGATTCAAATTAGTAATCAATAATTAATTATTATTCTACTACTCCGCACGTCTCCCCTGACATGCTCTCGCGCACCACACAATGAAGTAGACCGACTCTGCTTGCGTTCATTCACGTGGCCCTACACTCCTCTTATGATCAGTGGGACCCCTGTGGAGAGGGTGAGCAGCTTCAAGTACCTCGATGTAAACATCTCCGAGGACCTGACATGGACTGCACACATCTAAACACAGGTTAAGAAAGCCAGGCATAGACTGTACCATCTGCGACAGCTGAGGAAATTCAGGGTCTCACCAGCATTCCTGAAAACTTTCTATTCAGGGGCCATAGAAAGTGTATTGACTCAGTGCATCTCAGTGTGGTATGGTAACTCATTAAATCAGGACTGCAAAGCTCTACAGAGAGTCGTGCGTTTAGCTGAGCGCATCTCAGGGTCTGTTCTCCTCTCTGCAGGACATCTACCTCAAACGCTGCAAAAGCAGAGCTGCTAAAATCATCAAGGACTCAAATCACCCTGGTAACCATCTTTTCATTTTACTGCCATCTGGCAAGCGCTTCAGGAGCATGATGGCAAAAACTGAGAGACTGAGGAGGGGCTTCTTCCCTCAGGCCATCAGGCTCCTTAACACAAACTCAGTTTCATAAACATTTATAAGACTCAATTTATTAACTGCTTAACATTCATATTCTCATCATCCGTATTGCTGCTATGTGTACATACCCGGTACAACCCGTTTGCACATTTCTCTTACACATCTCTGTTCATATTACTATTTATTAAGTCCCAGTATACTGTTTTGCACATCTTATTTGTTTTGCACTTTTTATTCTATTGCACATTTTACTCTTTATTTCTCTTCTTTTTTTAACCTATATTTATATATATATATGCTCTGGTGTTGTGTTACTTTTATTTAATTATATTTTTTTATTATTTTGCACTGTCCACTGAGCGGACCTGATTTGATTAACATTTCACTTCTGATTATATTGTGTATAATTTAGTATGTGACGAATAAACAAACCTTGAACCTTGATTGGTCGAGATGAGAGGTGATCTCGCCTGGGTAGTGTGATTTACATAGTTTCAATATAATTTTTAATCATATATGGGATCATATAGCCTAATCACTCAGACCCTGATGATTTTACTCTGAGTACCGGCAACATGTCAGAAGTGCCGATACACACAAAAAAGTGCAGGTACTCTAAAGCCTAAAATACAGAATTGCCGGTACTGCGTACTGTTGTGTACCGGCTCACTTCAAACATTGATATTGCTCATTCATCTATAGTATTTCTTTTTCTTTTAATCACTACAAGTCATAGTAACATTTGTTATTGAAACGAAGCCATATCAAAGCTATATATATATATATATATATACACATATATAATATAATAAACTGTACCAATGCTTTAAATATGTTAACATATTATATATTAAATTATATTACAATTTATATATTAACATATTATATACACAATTATTTAAACGGTTATTTTAAAATTTAATAATATTTCACAATATTACTGTTTTTTTATTTTTAACTAAGCAAATTCTGCCTTCGTGAGCATAGGAGACTTTCAAAAACATTAAAACATTTGATTTAGTGTGTACGCATATTATTACTATTATTATTATTATTAAAACAAAGTAGCATCAAAGTGACTTGGTTTAACTTTGAACAATATTATTTGTGAACAATATTTTAAGATATTCGTGTAAATATTACAATAATATAAGACTATTTTGCATACCTTTAATCTATTACCACAAACTATTGCTTGGCTATAATTATGATTAGTGAATCAGATTATTATCCAAATTATCAGGAAACATTGAATGCGTAATGGTGCCAAGTGCAGATGTTAATATTCAATTTCTTAGAAATTGCACTGAAAATGTTTGTTTCAAATCATTTGCAGGTTATTGTGAGACAGATAACTAAAAGCTGCGATGCCTGAGTAGATACGTTTTTCTTCTCATCTACGTGGGCAGTTCTTACCAATATATGTTGCAATGTTGACCAAATTAAATAAACAAGATCCCCAGACCCTTGATGTCAAAACTAAACCACTGCAAATTAACAGTGTGGTCTTACCACTGATCGTGATGCCCAGTTCCACTCCTCGTTTCCTCTGCAGCTTCACGTGGAATGTTCCACTGCTAGGCACAACAGATTCTGGCAATCCAACAAAAAACAACATTAAGGCCAAGTGCAAATACGATTGCAACTTATTTTTAATTAAATACCAATGAAAACTGAAAATAAAGTGACACATTCATGTCTTGGGAACACTTGGTGGAAAATGCAGCAATTTGTGTTTTAAGAGCTTGGTGGTGAACGTGAAACCTCACTAACCTGCTACATCAAACTCAATCTCTAGCGTGACCTTATTGGCCAGAGCAGCATCCCGGAGCAGCTGATTGGCCTCTTCCAGTGTTCCGTCTTCTGTTGGAATTCCGTTGATGGATAAAACTCTGTCTCCAACCTGAAGAAGCCCACACCTGCCAATCAAGACAAGACAGAAGGATTAAAAACTCATGTTCCCTTCCTCCAGCGACTAAATCACTGTCAGTCCAAACACCCCTTAAATTGATAGTTCAGACAAAAATAAAAATCGCCGTCATTTAATCACCCTCAAGTTTTCACACCTGTATGAATTTCTTTCACAAAAAAAATAGATATATTTTGAAGAATGTGGTAACTAATCAGTTGGGAGTAGCCATTGACTTCCATAGTATTTTTTTCCATAATATGGATGTCAATTGCTGTAATCAACAGTTTGGTTACCAACATTCATAAATGATGACATAATTAGCATTTTCAGGTGATCTATCCTTATGGGTCGTTCCTGGCCAAAATAAGGTGAAAAGTGGACCAGACAAAAGTCTGGCTGAAAACTGATGTCAATTTTAGAAGTTGATTTTATCAAACACAAAAACAAAAATGCATGATTTACATTTTACAGTAAGTGTATTGTTTTCTCAGGTTTCTATATGCAAGCCCAGTGTCACTGTAGGAAACCATGTGTATATGAAAGAGAACAACTGACCTGACATGTAATGACTTCCAGCCCAAACACCACAAATGTCACACACTGCCACAGTACAACACAGCTCAACACACATCAGATCACTCGCTTCATGCTACAACAATCTCACAACAGGAATGACTCACGCACCGAGCTACAAAAACAAACAGAAATGGACAATCACAAATCTGAACATGCACGGAAAGTTCATTTAGGGTCTCATCCATTGGAAGCAAATACAGTAAAACGTTGAGTTTGGCTCCATTGAGGCTTTTATTTTTGTTGGGTTTGCTGATATATCTTTGGAAAGAGTGTGTGATTGTATCAACCTAGCCTCAGATGTTTAAGACAAAAATAAAAAAGAAGCTTGAATAAAAAGATGAGACAGTTGTTGACATACAGTAAGAACTTAGAGCTATAGTTCGTAAAATGCTAGCCAAAGGTTAGCAAAACAGCTGAAATAGTACCTTTGTAGTTGGTTTCACAGGTTGCTACAATTTCTTCAGACAAATTCAGAGAGACCCATGAGAAAATTATTGACATACAGTAAAAGTTTAGCGCTACAGTAAAAAAAAGCAACTGACATGAAAACTTAGTTACAGTTGTCTTCTAAAATTCTCCCAACAAAGAGAGACACAAACGAGTCTATCTTTGACATAAAAGTTCAATGCTATAGTTTTCAAAAGTTAGTATCAACAAGATGTTTCTTCTTAAAGTCCTTTGGTCAAATAAAAAGATACCCAAACGAGACTGTTCACATACAGTAAAAGTTTAGTGCTATAAGCTGAATGTGAATAGCATAGAGCACATAATTTGGTCTCTGAAGAATCTGGCAAGAAATGTTAGAGTTAATATTGAGATTTTTGACTAATTGAAATCTTTGGTATCTTGGAAAGTGCACTTTGAGACATTATCGAGAGCTCTTGTGAAACTATATGTGAAATGAGATTACTGGTGGCTTTTTCTCAGGATAAAAAAGAGGATCCATCTGCTCTCCATTTAATCTCATTGCTGTCTAGGAAAAAGCATTTGGGATGTTAAAGAGATTATTTTGTTTTCATTTGTGTCTTTCCAGCATACCGAGTTTCATTTTGGAGACCCTTCCTAAACATTTCCCTCCCTTTAAGCGCACAAAGTGTGACAAAGACACATTTCAACCTCTTAAATTAAACGTAGCTGATAAAAGGCGTGATGTTTTTGCAGTGTGTGTTTCCTGCTGAGTGTTGACCCAGATTCTGAGGTAGTATCACGTCCAGCTTGACTCTGTCATAAGGCACACATTTAAAAAATACTGATATCGTTACAAGATCTGCTTGCATTTGCAATGGAATCTCAGTCCATTGTGTCACTTTATAGTGTGTTTATATGTGCTTGAGTGAGCATGGATGGCTGTGTTTTGTGTACATGGTAGAGTTAAAGTTTGGGACATACCTTTCAGCCGAGCTGTCCGGTTCTATGAAGCGGATAAGAGGGGGTGCAGAGAGGGTCTCTGTCGCAAATATTCCACCTTGCAGCTGAACCCCAAACCCATTTAGAGGGTCTCCTCTCAGAGTGACCTCACTGGACTCGGTGTGGATGATCTGACCACCAGGGCCCACAGAACTTGAGGCTAAAGACACAGCTAAACAAGAGAAAAACAAAAAATCACCATAGAAATATCATAAATGTAAGCAACCGGATTTCATCCATTAAGGGTCATCAATATGATCATCCCAACATCACTTTCACACGTTTGCGGCACATCCAGATTTAATAGTTAATTATATAAAAAGACTGTCCTCGACAGAAGCTCGAACCCAATGATTCGAATTGAACTCTGAGTTCAACCCCCCCATTGTGGTACTACACAGAGGGCGAATAACAAAGATAGAGGAGAGCTAGGGAAGTGAAATGTTGCTGGACGAATTGTCAATGGGATGGAGCAATGATTGACAGGACTGAATATTTAGGCTCCTCCCAAACCTATGTTTGGAACTTAATTTAATGCGCCATTAGAGCATTGTGTTTTTAGCTTAGCAACAAGCTAACATCGAACTCTACTGGAATTGGTTAGGTAGAGTCACTTCATGAGAAGCCATTTAAAAGCTGCTAACAGTATGTAGAGGTTTACAAATCATTCACTTATGAGATGTCATGAAATTTAATAATATGCTTTTAGACCATGTCAAAAAGAAAACCAATCAAGTCACCTACAGGAGCTTTTGTGCTCTTTTTTCCTTTGTCGTCTCTTTAGCATTGAGTTCCGTGGGCTCATGGGAGGACCGGCCCGGGGCAGCGTGCTGGAACCCTGGCTGGTCATGCCTGATGTGGTAGTGGACCCAGGAGAGAAGCTAGTGCAGACTACCGCTAGAGAGAACAGAGGAAAGGAGAGAGAAAGTCAGGTGGTGTAGCTGCATTTCAAAAGTTCTAAATCAAAGTGATGGCAATGGTCCAAGAAACTGAGCGGCTCAGTGCAGGTTAATAATCCATATTATATCGGTCCCTTGCTACTCTTTGCAGATCTATGCACTAAGCATTGGTTATTTAAAGGGACGTTCTATTGGATTTTGAGGCAACTGCTGGGAGGTGATATCTGGGTTAAGAACAATATTCCATATTAACGTAATGCAAAGATGGATGGCTTCAACTAGAGAGGTAGATTATCTGAAGAAAATGGGACTTGGTGAGTAAAAAAGGCATTTTGGTGAATTAAACAGAAGCTAAAAAAAATCAGGGTCTGAAAAAAATATGTATGAAATATCTAATAAAAGTTAAATATTAGTGATGTTTATTGAAATTTAATAGCAAAAAAGTCAATACTATTGTCAATACTGTATTGATGTATGACACCGGTTATAAAGAAGTCACATTCAAACCAAGCATCTTTCTGTTGGCCAGTGCAGTAAAATCTTGATCACGAGAGAAATCTTGCAGGCGAGCTTTTCTACCCTCATGCAGAACTCTTAATTGTGTGGACTTTAGATGACATTATTTCTCATAATAACAAAAAAAATTGTAATTACGATTTTTTATTCTCTTTTTATTGAGAATGTTTGTGACCAACTTGAAAACGAATGAAATCTGCAAGGAGATTTTTGCCCTCATGCAAAACGCACAATGACTGGATATTGTCCATGAAATTTCACACAAATTTATGTGACCAACTTTACACGAGCCAAATCTGTGAAGGACATTTTTAGCCTTATTGAGAAACTCCCAATTGTGCAAACTTTTATTTAAATGACTATATAACCGTTCACAACATTTTGAGTGAATTCGCAATACCAACTTGAACACAAGCAAAATCTGTAAGGGAAACATATTTGTCCTCATGTCAAACTCTTAATCGAACACATGTTTGAATGACTTAATATCATCTGTGAAAGTTTCTGTGAATTTGCATGACCAACTGGAAACACAAGTGAAATTTACAAAGTAAAAAATATTTAGCTCTAACGTGAAAAACAATGCTGCTATTTAATGACTGGAACACAAGACACTTAAACACAGGCAAAATCTACAAGTGAAATTTTTCGCCCTCCTGTTAAACTCCTAATCATGCAGACTTTTACTTAAATGATGTTTAAATTATATAATCTGTGAAATGTATGCGAATTTGCATTATCAATATGAACACGAACAAAATTTGTGAGGAAAATTGTCTCCTTCATGAGAAACTCCAAATTGTGTAGAGTCATATTTAAAATACTAAATATTGTTTGCAAAATTTGTGTGAATTTGCATGACCAACTTGAACACGAGCGAAATTTTGAAAACTTTTTTTGTGCTCATGCAAATGTTCGGAGTCCTATTTTAATGAATGGATATTGTCATTAACAGTTTGCTCGAATTTTTACAATCAACTTAAAAAAAGAAACAAAATCTACATGAGGAAAATGTTCTTCCTGATGTGAAATGCCAAGCCGTGAAAACTCCTATATATATATATATACAAAAAACACTAGTCAAATCATCTTCATAAAGCATGGTAATAGTGTAAGAATGATTTAATGTAATTACATTTGCAGTAATCCTGAGAGATGGATGGGTTACTGGAAGCAGAGGTCCATGTCGATGTCTTACAGTGACCAGGATGTTGAGTATGGCAGTAGTTCACACAGGGGTCCCAGCAGTGCGGGTGGTCACTCTTCTGAACTTTCACTAAACACAGAAAATGAATTACTATATTAAGATATTAATTACATGATTATCATAATAAATATCAACAAAATGCAAAATAAATAAAAAAATTATATAAAATACATGCACACGCACACACACACACACACACACACACACACACACACACACACACACACACACACACACACACACACACACACACACACACACACACACACACACACAC
This sequence comes from Oxygymnocypris stewartii, assembly GCA_003573665.1. Lineage (NCBI taxonomy): Eukaryota > Metazoa > Chordata > Actinopteri > Cypriniformes > Cyprinidae > Oxygymnocypris > Oxygymnocypris stewartii. The sequence continues at coordinate 554,213 of QVTF01019827.1, read as the reverse complement.
TATATGTGGCATTCTCTCTATATTGTCCTCATTAATCCTCATTTAAACACTGAAAATCCATCATTTGGAGTCTTGAGGGTCTGTTGAAGTCACATTCGAGTGATAATATCCGTCTCTAATGCTGGTCTGTGGAAAATGATTGTGCATGCAAAACAATGTAGAAGCTCATCAACAGACAGGCTAATGAAGTCCTGCTGCTAGAGGCAGGCCGTATAATTGAGTGCCTCTGTGTGCGTGTATGTGCTTGTTCTCATTTGTTCTGCAGTGTCTCCAAGCACTCATAATGCAGTAGGTCTGACAGGAGCAGAAGACTGAATTTAAAAGACAGTAAAAATTACTTTAATAAATTAAACAAGCACTATTGAAACAAGTAATTTATTACAGGGCAATGGTTTGCTTCTGGTTTCGCTCAAGGAAGCAGATTCTGGACATCAAGGCTTGATGCAATGCAAGGTCAAAATTGTTTATCATAGCGTAATAGAAAAACAAATATGAAATATATTAATGTTACCATGAACTGCAACATTATTAACAAGACATACGTTTAATATTATAATTATGACTTGCAATACAAACTGTAATTTTATATCTTGTTTCTTGTAATTGAGACTTTTATTGATGCAACTGGGTGTTTGTTTCGCATAATTGGGCATTTTATTTATTTATTTTCTCATAATTTGTGACTATTTTGTAACTGTGACTTTATTTATTTTTTTGGAGGGGAGGGGATTTTTGGTTACACTTTATTTTGATAGTCCACTTTAGATACTACTAACTACAAGTACCTTTGTAACTACTATTTCTCATTAATTTGCACCTACTTGTCTACTAACTCTCAGAGTAGACCGTTAGCTTAGGTTTAGGGTTAGTAGAATAAGTTGACGTATACTTGCAAAGTTTCTCATAGTCAGTATGTTGTGAACCCACCAAGATAAAGTGTTAAAAGGTATTAAGCAGACAGTATGCTAATACTCTAATGGCTGCTAGTTGACATGTAGCTGCAAAGTTGCTTATTGTTAGTATAATGCCTGATCAAATTTAAAGTGTTACCCAATTTCTTATTGATTTTATATAGAATGGGTCATATACAGTTGTCCAAAATCTTCTTCACAATAAACAAAACAAGCCGACCACAACATTATCCAACATTATCGCGTTTTTACTCTAGCGTCACATTTCTTGTAATTGCTACTAAAGTATATTGTAACGCTCATAATTGCGACATTATTTCATCTCATAATTTATCATTATAGCGAATAACATTGTTTCTCATAATTGCAACAGGATTTCTCATCATTCTGAAATTATTTCACATAATTGCAACATATCATAATTACATTATTCATAACAATTGCAACATTATTTCTCATAATTGCCACTATTTCTTATAATTACAACATAATTCATTGTAATTGCATTTTTATTATAACTGTTATTGTTGTAATTGCAAATAAAAAATCTTACTCGTTACTCATTATTACGGCACTATTTTTCATAATTGCGACTATCTCATAATTGCAACACTTTTTCTCATAATTGCAAATATGTAATAACTGCAACATTATGAAAATTGCAACATTATTTCTCATAATTACGACTTGATTTCACAGTTGTGACTACATCTCATTTAAATCAGATTTAAATCTCAAATCACGGAACGACATCGTAATTACGGGTTTTATGTCTAACTATTGTGATTTTAGATCTCGTCCATAATTGTCATTTCTCACAACTGCATGTTAATTCCTTGTAATGTGTCACTAATCTTATTTTAATATATAATCTTTATATAACATTTGAGATGTTTAATTTGTTTCTCTGAATCAAAAAGTTATTACTAAAAAATACATAAAACCGCACACATAAAACACAAAGTCTCTACAGATAATAATAAAGATGTTTGATCTTATTACTGCAACTAACATGCTTAGCATATGAGACAGATGCAATTATTTACCTTGCTAGAAAATCCTCAAGCTTGTGGTTAGTTTCTAGTTGGTCATTAGCTGCTTGACCAGCTACAACTTTCCAAAACCGGTCTGCCAATGTTAAGCCTGTATGTCTAGCTGGCAGCTGGTTTGTTGATGTCCAAGGTGGTTTACCAGTTTAGGCCATCGACAAACTAGCTGCCATGTTCCAAAATTCAGGACCAACTTGAGATTTTCAAGCAGGGTATTAATAATGTAAAACGCCCGAACTAAGTAATATGACATTCAACAACTTGGCTTCAACTTAGCTTAGCTTTACCCTCCTCCATCTCAGGAAAACCATAAGAAGCTTTAAAACACTCCGAGAGATGTGTGTATTTGTGTGTGTGGTTACACTTTAAGGTTTTAATGAAGTCTACTCCCTACTTTTTAAATCGTTGGTACATTACTAAACACACCTTGAAACTTCTGCACATATTAGCATTCTGTTTGTATTTTTTGCCACACAGAATGTGACGAGACGTTAAGAAATGCCACTTTCAGACAGATTTTCACAAGCCAGGTTAAATACTACTATCTGTTCGTCTGAGCACCGCTGAGGCATCTCCGAACGTTTGAGTGCTAAATCCCTCTTCCGTGTGGCTTATGCTAAGCTCGTCTGCTATGTCTCTAAGAAACACAACTCTTGATGTAGGAATTGAGAACACCAGGAAGGAAGACGATAAAGTCTCCCACACAGGCTGATGTGACGGGAGCTTAATTTGAGTAAGGAGATTACAATACTGCTTTTTTAAGACCACGTCATGCATCTAACACGAACTGAACCAGCAGGTGACTGACGCTAAGGTTATTAACAGTTGTTTGGGCTAATTTGGTAATACATTGTATGTAGTTTAATTCTGTATTGCAGAATTCAGACTTACTATGCAAATAAATAATCTGAAAAAATCTGGACTACCATCGTGTTCCATCCAAAGTGGGACGCGCACCATGGATCAGTGACATAAAGCTGTTAATGTATTCACAAATACATATAAAACAGATATATTCACATGCTCTACTGTTTGAGCTATAGAAATTCTAATATAAATATTACAAATATTTGTATATCATTATTTGTATATACATTTAAAATGTATGCAATTAATTTTTGCCAAAATATGTGATCCTGGACCACAAAACCAGTCATAAGGGTACATTTTTCGAAATTGAGATTTCTACATCATATGAAAGCTGAATAAATACGTTTTCCATTGATGTATGGTTTGTTAGGATAATGTAATATTTGGTGGAGATACGGCTATTAAACAATCTAAAATAAATATAGCAAAACAATCTAAATATTGAGAAAATCACCTTTAAATTTGTCCAGATGAAGTTCTTGGCAATGCATATTACTAATCGAAAGTTACGTTTTGATATATTTACGGTAAGGAATTTACTAAATATCTTCATGGAACATGATCTTTATCCTAATGATTTTTGGCAGAAAAGAAAAATCGATCATTTTGACACACATTAATATTTGGCTATTGCTACAAACATTGTGCTACTCATGACTGACTTTGTGCTCCAGGGTCACATATCGTAAACGTTTGGAAAAATATAAACAGGAAATGATGCCATAGAGATTTCTGTGACATTTCTCAAAAAGTCGCAATCATGAGAAATAAAGCTGCATTTTTTATGACAATAAATTAATTATTTGTCATTTTGAATACAGTATATTATAACTGTGACTTTCTCATAAATTTGACTTTATTTCTCATAATTGCAACGATATCTAATATTTATAACATTGTTTTAATTTCAACTATATTTTATGATTGCAAATTATTTATCATAATTGCAACATTATTTCTCGAAACCGTGACTATTTTGTAAGTGTGACTTAATTTCCCATAAATTATGCTTTATTTCTCATTATTACAACTATATCTCATAGTAGTGACATTATTGTTGTAATTGCAACTATATTTCATAATTTTTTCAGTACAATGTTGCAATTATTTCTCATTGTGGCTTTTCTCGTAAAAAGTTATGTCACGTAATTTTGATTATATCACATGACTGCATCATTATTTCTCATAATTTCTATAAAACAAGAAATTATGTCATAGAGAGGTAAATAAATCTATACAAATATTATAAATTGACTTTCTTACATGTTTGGAGTTACAAAAACTCATACAGTATTTTTTATAAGAAAAAATATATAATTTCCATGAAACATATTAAAATACTTATGCACTTTAAAATGTGGTGTAGTCAAATTATTTTTTTAAAGTCATTAGATGTAAGATTTTTGTTGTTTTTCAAAAACATATAAAGCCATTGTGAATACAGATCTTACATTTCTAAGCAATTGGCACATTTAAAAACTGTTTTTTTCAGGTCATAATGCACAAGCGCTAATCTGATTGCTAATTTCAAACTTGTGTAATGCAATATTATTGTTGCTTTGGACAAAACTGTCTACTAAATATGCAAATATATTAAAATGTACATATTCTATTCTTCTCACTTTAAATCCCAGAATCTCAAAGATGGCAATCCCAAATGAGGTTGTTACCAGACGCACTTTCTTTTCTTTCCCTAACAAGGTCAGCTACAACATTTGCATATATCAATTCTGAATCGAAAATGTAGGAGTCATATGGCAAATTATCAAACTCCATTTATTTCCTGGGTAAAGTTTCTATGTATTATTGACATGGCTCTGCGAGTGGGTGTCAATTCTTGATTGAAGTCCTGCCGGGGCTGAAAGTTCAGACTCGCAAATATGTTTTTCCTTCATTACAGCCTTCCACCTCCTCTCTCGAGTTCTCAGCGCGGCAGGGAATGACCTATATAGTGCCATGTGATATTTCGGCAGGACAGCTCAGATGCTGAAAAACTAAACCACTTTACTTGTCCGTATCCACTAGGGACGTTTGTTCCTGTGCCCAAAAATCTGGGCATCGGGGCTTTAATGGCATCATAAACTCTGTTTACAATGTATGCAAGCAATGCATGGAGTCCAAGAGGCCATTTTATGATACTTCAAAATGTGCATAAAAACAGGGTGATGGAAACATAACTAATGATGCTATTGATTAGATTCAGTGTTCCATCCAAAGCGGGATGTGCAATATAAAAGTCTAATATAAAAATGAAAATTAGCTGAAAATGTACTCACCCTCAGGCCATACAGATGAGTTTGATTCTTCATTAGAACAGATTTGGAAGAATGTAGCGATACATCACTTTCTCACCAATGAATCCTCTGCAGTGAATGGGTGCCGTCAGAATGAAAGTCCAAACAGTTGATAAAAACATCACAATTATCTACAAGCAACCCACACCAGTCCATTAGTTAACATCTTCTAAAGTGAAAATATGCATGTTTGTAAGAATTTTTTTTTTTTACTTCAAATTCAACTTCATAATACATAATATTGCTTCCTCAAGTGGAAAAGTCATTATTTTGGCCAGTCTTGGATCGATGTTTTACAACACCCAGCATTTCATTTCATAAAAACTCCATTAATTGATGGACTGGAGTGGGCTACCTGTGGATTATTGATGTTTTATCAGCTGTTTGGACTCTCTTTCTGATGGCACCCATTCACTGCATAGGAACCATTGGTGAGCAAGTGATGGAATGCTAAATTTCTCCAAATCTGATGAAGAAACAAACTCATCTACATCATAAATGGCCTACATTCAGATGTGTACACTCACATGTAACAACTTCAAAGTCAAGTTAAAAACAACCATCTAAAGTTTCAGCATCTTTTAAAATTGGAGTCGCCCAATCATTGGGTGCATCCATAAAGTCATGCAATTATAGAAAATGTTTATACGCTCGATGATAATAAGCCATTGATTAGATTGTCGCTGCATACATGCTCACGCAGGCTACTAATTCAGGCTTTTAGTGCAGTGTGGTCTGCACGGTCGGACATCTGTTCATCTCCTGCATTTGCATATAAACGGGGCTGAAAATAACCAATCTGGGGCTGCGTCCGCCGCATCTCGGTTTGATATCAAGCCGCTGTCTGTTGGTTTTCTAGGGTGAGCAGGTTTCCGTGATTAAATCTGTCCTGCGGTCTAAAGCTCGTGGCGCGACATCAAGCAGAACGAGAAGCTAATTAAATGAGATGACAGCAGATGAGATGACAGAGCAGTCTCGCCATCCATGTTTTCTCGTCCTCATTTGTGCATCCGAAGAGGATACATGTGAAGTTCATATCGCTGTAATTAGAAAGAGATAATTATGACCTCCTTTGGAATAAACGGAAACAATTGGTTGCCATAGACTTCACAAAAAAGTACTGTGGTTCAATATGATGGTCAAGAACGATTAACATGATCATATTCCACTGCATTTACATGGTACTCCACAACCATAATTAACTGATTTGCTCAACGATAATGCAGCAAAAAGTGATTTTCTTCCTCTGTACTTTTGTCTTGTTTTACAGTACAGCAGGGCTTAATTTGTGCCGGAACAAGTTGGATCCGGAACCTCCGAAATATGATCCGGCACCTCATTTTGTCGGCTCCCCCTCCACACGTGAAAGACGTTTGTGCTGACCTATAGTGTGCATATATGAAAAATCATCAATAATGACCGCGCTTGTGGCCCATCTACATTTGAAATAAAGAACCCGAGCGCACAAAAGAAGCAACAATTGCTCTGCTCTCACAAGATATAATGCACGGATCCAATATACTATACACATGCGTTTTCTTCCTCAACTGTTCACATTTACCTGGATACTCGCCAGGACGGCCACTTTTGCGTAATTTTGTGTGCATTTGGCCACTTAAGTTTCAACAACAAACGACAAAAAATAACTCAATATGATACTCGCTAGGCGGCTTTGGCTGTGACTGAGCTAAAAGTGTGTACCACATATTTTACAATTGGCCATGATTTTGATGAAAGCTTTTTAGATAGATGTTCATAACAGTGTTAATTTTGATTTAGTAATAGACTTTTGACTAAAATGCTATTTAGTTTGAGTCATATTGTAGTCATCTGAATTGTTTTTAGTTTTAGTCTAGTTTCATTCGACTCAATATCATAAGGTTTTAGTCGACTAAATCTACAGTAACTTTGGTCAGCTAAAATCGAATGAGTTTAGTTACAGTGAGTTTATTAAGCATTTCTCTAAAATGTCCAAATTCATTATATAGTTTAATATTAAGGTTTTATTATGATAGACACTGATCTACCTGCGGTGACACACAACATGCTTTTATGTTAAAATTACATTAACTCACTTCTCATAAAGAACAAAACATGGTTTTCTTTTCGACGAAATACCAATTGTTATATAGACTAATTATGCATGCTTTATAACAACTTGTTTACCATATTCTTCATTCTTTCAAGCATAAACATAAATTTGTATAAATGCATTTAGAGTAATCTTTATTAGGGCTACTAAAGTGATTCAGTCAAGAGCAGTGAGTGATTGTATGTCTTTCTTTTGTTGCTTGATTAACATCAATGACTCTGACAATATGAACTAAATTAGGCTGCTGTCCCTTTAAAACCGAATGTACGGATGGAATGGATGCGATCCCTACTCCCAACCGTTTACGTTCACTTAAGACAAAATCAACTGTTTATGTGAATACTCGTCAAAACATTCAATTCGATATAATTTTACGAAAGAGTACTCTTCAGAGTGTCCTTCAGTGTCTGTGCTCAGAAAACCAGACCGATTTGAGTTCTCTCTTACATCGTCAAATGTATCCGTATGTCTTCTCTTCTCTTACTCGCACATATTGACATTTAAAAATGTTTTATGAGATGTGCGCAGCAAGTGTATGTTAGCTTATGTCTCGCCAGTTCATTTGTGTGCATCTAACCTCGTAACTACGCAGCCGATATTCATTCAGAATTCTTCCCAAATCATCCCTCCCTAACATTTTCATCTCGTTTTTATTCGTTGACAAAAATGTCAATAGATTTTCATCACGGTTTTTGTCATTCAAAACGAGTCTTAGTTCGTTATCGCCTCGTTTTCGTCGGTGAAAAAATGTATATAAATGAAAATTATTCATCACACTGGTTCATAGTATATCTTTTTTGTAAACTATATATTTTTTATAATATTTAACTAAGTATTATTTAATATGTATATAATACATTTCTTAATGATTATGACAAATTATGCTTTTGTACACTAGGACACTTGCATCACCCTTGTATAAAAAAATAAATATGAATTCACAGACAGTTTTCACAGACACAGTTTTGGTCCATTCCAAAATCTGATTCAACCATCTGTTGAAGACGTGGCAGATTAAGTCTAATCCGTGTCTGGAAAAGCATGGCAGTCTCCACATGTTGGCATCTCTCACCAGTGTCCTGGGGTTTCCCGGGCAGGCGTGTTTGGTGTGCGGGCAGGATCTCTAGTTTGGTCTGATCTGTAGTGCTGGCCAGCAGCTGCGTGGCCTCCAGGACGGAGCAGTGCTCTGTGCTGGTGCCAGTCTATAGACAGGATATGATCACCCACGTGTAACGCTCCGGACCTGAGACGCAAACAGAGAACTGCTAGAACTGTCATAAATGTGGGCCGTGTCAGAAATAACATCAAAACCCACATTACCCTAATAATGAATCTCTCAATGCTCCATTTCCCTCAAAAATTTGTGAAATATAGGGGGGAAAAAAGTTATATGGCGAATTATGTTTCATGTGGTATTTAAAATGTAATAGAAACAAGAATATATAAAATGCATATTCACAAAAAAAATATTTCTGAGGGATTTAAGTTCAACTGTATTCAACAGTTGATCAATTTTAAGTATACAAAGAAGAATTTCTGTGGAAATTGGTCGTAAAATCGTCACGTAAGAATCTGAAGACGGAATCAGGTAATTTGTAAAGCAATGTTGTTGTTGTTTTCCTTTAAAATAACATCCTTCACATGGTTTTCTTTTTTTTTTTCTTTTTAAAGAACATAATTTCCGAAAAAAGGATTTTATAAACAAATTTACAACGTGAAAAATGTACTAAAGTAGTTTGGGTATAAATGATTTTTCAAACAGTTTATGTAATATGAAAATCAAGTAAAAAAAAGTATAGTGCAAGAATGCTTTTATATATATTTACTGTACATTAAAAGAAATGCATTTATTCAAAAATAGTTTGTTTACAATTCATTTCTATAAAAAATCAAATCAGTTGTGCAAATTAAAAAAACATTTTTTATAAAATCCTTTATGTAATAATTGTTTTTACGAATAACTTGCGTAGGAAGATTTACAAACATCTCTGTAAAACGACCATGAATAATTTAGGAAAAAAATATATAATTTGCAGAAGAATAGAGTAACAGTTTACATAAAAAACAGATAAAGTCACATGAAAATATTGACGTAATATTATCTTTGTGAACAATTTAGATATGGTTTGGTAAAGGTTTTACAAAAAAACTAATATGTACAAATTTTTCAAATTACAAAAATATTATATGTTTTTTTGTGAAAATTATTTGAGGTAAGTAGTAAAACCATTTACATACGTTTTGCTTTACAAACAATTTAAGCAACTAAATTAAGTTGAAACTGTTGATGATGTGTGTTGTTTTGCATGAAAATAGGCAATTTGTGTTGTTTTTCCAAGCAGTTTGTGTAAGAACATTGTTGTCTCACAATTTACATGTAGTCTGTTGTGCTGGTGTTTGATGAAAGAGGCTCATTGAGCGTGTACCTGTCCACCACACTGGCGGGCTTGATCTTGTCGATGACGATGGCCTGTTTGTTCCTGTGCATGGCAGTAGTCAGAGTGATTCCCAGACTGGCTCCAGGCGCCTTGGCAATCTCCACCAGCAGAGGACCTGAAGCGTTTGCCACCGAGTCTGAGGACAGGTGATAAGGACAGACAAAGACAGCATTGTGTTACGCTGTGCTTTCTAAACAGATCCTTTCTTCGGCTTACATTCAATCAAGAGTCTATTTGGAAGTTTCGAGCATCGAAAGTTGACATTTTCTAAGATACGACCTTTTTAACTCTATAAGGAGAACAACAGTGGGCGTTATGCTAACTGTGGCTAGCATAAATTAGCTTAACAGCATTGGTAAAGGCGTGAGAGTCGTTTCTCCGCTCTTGAAGGTCAACAACCTGCTGGTCATCCAGACATAACGGTAAAGACGGTTAAACAGAGCAGAGACATCTGGAGAGAATCGCTGTGTTTCTGCAGAATTTCTACTAATTTAAAAGCACTCTATAAATGCGAAAGTAATTTGATTACCAGTTATTTTACATTCGAGTCCATTTTGACCCAGAAAGGATATATAAAAAAAAATATATATATATTTAAAATAAAAATATATTTTCAGATAGGAAACCAAAACTTTGTAAAAGTTTCAAAAAACACTTATTTATTTATTCACTTATTTTCAGACTTTTAACAATATTGTACTTGGGTAATACCCGGGGGGGAGGGGTGGGGGGTATGTCCAAACATTTTTTTGTAAAATAATCTATGAGTTACATCAATGTCATAATACTTTATAAGATATATTTAGCCTTGTTGATTAACATGAATATATAGGCGTATATATATTTTTAACTGCCAGTAAAAGCCTAAGAAAGTCAAGTGAATTTATTTTGTCTGAAACCTTTTCAGAGTAATTGTAATGATTCATCACTACGGCTGAGATCCATTTGCAGTTTTATTTGAGAGGTAGTCGCACAGGCAAAGGTCAGAACACAGACAAGGCAATATAGGAGAGCAGGCTGAAGGATAAACATTAAACGGGCGTGAGATCGGGGCAGGCAGCATTCCAAGAGGTGTAGGTTATAAAAATAACCTACACCACAGAAGCGCTCTCTGTAACAGTAATATTGTTACGCATAAAAAAATAAAAAAATAAATATATATATATATATATATATATATATATATATATATATATATCCTAATAATCCCCATCCACTTGATTGGCTCTATGACTCTCTCTCCTCTCCACCTGTAGCTGGTGTGTGGTGAGAGCATACACTTGATTGTCTCTATGACTCTCTCTCCTCTCCACCTGTAGCTGGTGTGTGGTGAGAGCATACACTTGATTGGCTCTATGACTCTCTCTCCTCTCCACCTGTAGCTGGTGTGTGGTGAGAGCATACACTTGATTGGCTCTATGACTCTCTCTCTTCTCCACCTGTAGCTGGTGTGTGGTGAGATCATACACTTGATTGTCTCTATGACTCTCTCTCCTCTCCACCTGTAGCTGGTGTGTGGTGAGAGCATACACTCGATTGGCTCTATGTCTCTCTCTCCTCTCCACCTGTAGCTGGTGTGTGGTGAGAGCATACACTTGATTGGCTCTATGACTCTCTCTCCTCTCCACCTGTAGCTGGTGTGTGGTGAGAGCATACACTTGATTGGCTCTATGACTCTCTCTCTTCTCCACCTGAAGCTGGTTTGTGGTGAGATCATACACTGGATTGTCTCTATGACTCTCTCTCCTCTCCACCTGTAGCTGGTGTGTGGTGAGAGCATACACTCGATTGGCTCTATGACTCTCTCTCCTCTCCACCTGTAGCTGGTGTGTGGTGAGCGTGCTGGCGCCATTGTACTGTGGCAGCCGTCGCATCATCCATGTGGACCCTGCACATTGGTGGTGGTTAAGGAGAGACACCCCCCCCCCCCCCCCATAATTGTAAAGCGCTTCGGGTGTACAGCAATACACAAAGCGCTATATAAATGCATCATTCATGCATTCATTCATATATGTGTGTAGGTTTCACAAATTAATACAATTAATACAATTAAAATGGGTAATTCTCAGAGAATATTTTAATAATAAAATAAAATGCATACAATTATATAATAAAATAAAATGACTCATCAACATTGAAAACATATGTATTTAGCATATTTTGCTGTTTGTTGTGTGTGTGGTTCATGTGTAGTTAAATAAGTTCTTATTTTGTATTTAATAAAAAATGGTAAATGCAGTAATAACATGTTAATAACATGGTAATAAGATGCAACTGATTTTTTATTTTAAATGTTTTACTTTATCTCATTAATTTGAAGTCTTTGATCTGATACAATATGGTTTTAGTTGAAAAAAAGACATTAAGGACTTTTATAAACAACAGACCCAGAATGTGAAAGCTACAGATTTTGAAGATTTTGAAGAGGTTAACAATTGTCTTTTAAAGTGCAACATACATAACAAATGGCATGTTAATCCACTGGGACATGTGGAATTGTCATTCTGTCAACATATGAAACAAGTACAACTGAAGTAACTCACCCATGATGGAGACGTCGTACTCGATCTGGAACAGAGCCTCCTGGCCACACTGAGTCAGTACTGTAAGAGCATCACTCAGAGTGGCACTGTGTAAAAGCACACCATCCACACTTAAGATCCGATCGCCTGCTTTTAGAGTCCCTTCCCTGCACAAGAACACAAGAACAGTCCCATTTTATTATCAATAAAATGTACAATCATACTGTACACTATTGTTCAATAGTTTGGGGTCCGTAAGATCCATTCAATTAATAAGTTTACACAGAAATTATTAATTAAATTGATCAAAAGTGACAGTAAAGACAGAATTTACTATTCATCAAAGAATCTTGAAAAGTATTTTAGTTTCTAAAAAATATTAAACCGAACAGCTGTTTTCTACTGTAATAATAAGAAACGTCTCTTTAATAACAGATCCTAAAATTCAGCTTTTCCATCACAGGAATGTACATTTTTTAATATTTTAATTTCTTTACATTTCAAAACTTTAAAATTCTTTCAAAAACATTAAAAAAAAATCTTAAATCTTAATAATTTTTTAAAATGTCCTATATGAATGTGACATATAAATCACATCTATAAATCAAGTACGTATTGGAAAATATTTTTCATGAGAAAATTACAGATATATTTTCAATAGAATTTACACTACCATTTGAGCAACATTTTACAATAAAGTCTTGTTTGTAAGCATTTGATAATCCTTAAACAAACATGAACTAAAAATAAGCAATGCATTTTTACAGTAGTTATTATCCTTTGTTAATGCAAGTAAAAATGTTAAAGCTAGATCACATTGCACTAATGTATGTCAGAAGTACAACTTGTTAAATTAAATGTTTTAGCAAATGTTGAAATCAACATTAATATTAATAAATGTTTTAGAAGTATTTTTATAGTACATCGGTTGTTTATGTTAACTAAGCAGTTAACTAATTTGAACAAATTTAACTTTTTTTTGTAAAGTGTTACCTTCTTATAGAGTAAGTTTGTAAATAATTTAGACTTAATATATTCAAAAATATTTTGTGTATTTTGTCAGCTACATTAAACAACAATCTCACTTCATCCATCTGTAATCATAATTTTTTGGTATTTGTTAAGGCAAAATGGTTGATGCCTTAATTTTGTGCCTAGGTAGTCAGCTTCTTTAAAATACTCTTGATACTCCACACTAATGCTACATGTAAGAGGACCTGTTTGAGACAACTATAATTTCTTCATGAAATTTCTAGGGGCCTTCGCGAAAGACGATGTATACAATTTCACCCATCAATCAAGGCAGCCTTTGTCTCTAACATCAAAGGGGTTTTATTGAGGACGTTTACTCTGCAGACACATATGTTTATTTACTTTTCTATTTTTGAGTAATTCTGATATAACTAGGGGAAAGTGGTTGTTAAGAGAGGCATGGCGAATCATAAAACTAAGAATAATAGCTAGCCATCTAAGCTGAGAGGGAAATCTCTGGCCTACTTTCTAGATTTGGATAAAATGCTTGATGCTCCAAGCTTGAAGCTTCTAACTTCTTGTTAGATGACTGCAACTAGAACTCTGCTTTTTAGCAAACAACATGTTTAAGGAACATAGTTCACCTAAAAAGTTTAACACCAACGAAATTAAGTTATGTTTTTGGTAAGCATGCTAATCAATTAGCCTGCTAAACTAACATTATGCCCTGCATTCCCTGCAGTTGGCATGCTAATCAATTAGCCTGCTAAGCTAACATATCCAGTGCAATTTATCTGGCAAAGAAGTTTTAAAAGCTACTTTATTCTACATTGGGTGGGTATCCCCTTCGTGATGGCTTTACCTGTCAGCAGGACCACCCGGTCGGACATGTGTGACCACCAAAGGACGAGATCTGTGCCAGTCCTCATGGGATCCACCTGTATTATAACACATGTTTAAAATGCTGTAGTATGTAGTTAAATCTGCAACCATTTGATTTTAGGAATATTGCAAAAACGAATAAAATAAATGAATACAATAAAATGAGTGACAACAAAGCCAAACTCACCTCGCATAACAAAGCCGAAACTGTTGCCCTCTTTCTGCAAACAGCTCTCGATGGTCTTGGAAATAACACCCGATGTACTGTCTGGTGCTAAGAGGGACAACAGAGACAGGATAGAGGCAATAGTATCTCTAAATCAGCACCTTTTTACTGGGCGAAAGGCCAGTCTGGTGGACAATTAGATAAATAAACCCAGATGCAATCTGACGTTCAGCAGAAGGTCAGCCAGAAACACTGAGCTTATAAAACCAGACAATTTATCTACCATGCACAAGATAGACTGGCTAATGATTGCAATACATCACAAAACATGCCAAACTGAGCCAATGAGAGACAATCACCTCGATCTATTACAATCAGAAAGTGTGGATGTGCGAATTTCAATCTTGATATATTAACTAGAGGTAGATTTTTTTTCCCTTTTTTAATTGTTCAATGGAAATGTGATATCTAGAAAGAGTTGGAAAATGTTCGAAAAATGCTTATTATGTTCCAAATAACATTCACAAACATTTGAAAAGTTGTGTGATTGGAACAACAGCTCTTGACCTGTGGTAGGAATCATAGTTTCTAGTTAGTACGACATGTGAACAATAGATGTGCCACAAAGATACAATGGTTTTGGGAAAACAAACGAGACTAGCTAATTAATTCCAATAGAGTTCAATTGGAATTGCGACCATAGTTAGCTAACAATACTTTTAGGAAACACCCCATCGTAGATAAGCAGCAAATTACTTATAAGAATGCGAAACACATCACTGAACAAACTATCAGTCCATCACTGTTATCATGGCATTGCATTCATCAAAACTATTGCATGAGGTTTTTAAGGATCACATGTTGGTAAATTGGTTAAGCTAATGTTTCTATGTCCGCCACTCAAACCAAGAGTAATACTTTAACAACTTTGCAAAATAACCGACTGGCTTACTTATAGATGTCTCTGTTGAAATTGGGGAAAGTATTTTAACATCCAAAAATGATACACAGCAGCTTTCAACATGCAGCCATGCATTCTCCATTACACAAACTGAAGTGGACTTACTGACGCAAAGACATTTTCACGATGATATTCAATCACGAGGTCTGAAACTGGCTCAGACCAGGGCTACATTGACAGGAACATGCCACAAGACAGGCAAAAGTCAGAATAATCAACTTCCTACCAGGTGAAGGCAGTTCATACTCCACTTCCAGCACGACGCGCTCGCCAACATTTTTTAGCAGACTGATGATCTCGTCGTGACGCAGCTTGGTAAGGTTGATGCCATTGACTGACTTGATGTAGTCACCCACATTGAGCTGATCGCTCCTGAGACACATTGAAATGTAACTCAATCATGTAATTACAGAAAGAGTAATTAAACCGTTTAGCTAATATCTGGCACACTATTTTTTGCTAAACAATGTTTCCAATGTTTAATGAAATTAGCTTTGTTAGCATTCAACATTTAATGTAGATAAATTAACACGATAACATATGAAGGTCCAGAAAAGATTTCAGTCAATGGTCAAAAACATAGAAAACAATTATATTTTGAGTGGAAAGTAAATGCAAAGTGAGAACTTCTTATCTGTTGTTGAACACCCCACAGAGAGTATAAATATGCTTATTTATATGCTAATTAGACAAGTGAATGCTATTCATTCCCTTTTGTCCTCTGGGCGTACACAAGCTAGCACAATGATGCCTGACAAAAATATGTCATCAGCCTAGATGCGCTCCATAACATCCTCATACCAGCCACAATGAAAGAAGAAACAACTGAAGATGGGAAAACTTTCACATAAATTAGTTTATTCAAAAGTCAAATTTGAATGTTGTGTTGTTGCAAGCCAATCAGCAAAGAGCTTATTGACACGTTTGGTTGTATCAGAAAATGGATTTGATTGTTTTTATATTTTTATTTGCGACAAGAAAAACATTCCGAAAGTAATCTAGAGGGAGTATTTTGCGTTTGGAGTTCCCACACCATTAACGTAAATTAAGTTTTCTATGATCAGTTTTCTCTTTCAGGTCAGCAACTGTAATAGCAGAAGAACAGTTTGAATCTTGCGAAGCACTTTAGCCATAGCAAGTTAAATTATTGCAATGTTTAACTTGAAGCTAACTAATAGCATAAATATTTGAAGGTGAATAAGTGAATTATTTTGACCACTTGAACGTTAAGGTTTGTTACCACCACAGAAACACAACATGAGTAATTTAACAAAACATTAAGTATGTAATAGGGGTGGCACAGTACACAGATGTCACGGTTCGGTACGCACCTCGGTTCGGGGGTCACGGTTCGATTTCGGTATAAAAAGGAACAAAAAAGAAATCTACTAAGCTCGGTTTATTTTCATTTATTTTTAACAGACAGTAGTGCAAATAAAAAAACTAAATCCACCTAGATGTGAAAATACGAATTATTAATAATAATAATATTATTACATTATTATATTATATATAAAATCGGTCTTGTTTTCATTGTGAGTGTACACAAATAAAAGCAGACCTTTATCCAGTGATTATTAATAAGACAATACGTGTTTAAAGTAGATTCTGCTGGTATAAGTGAAGTTGAAGTGATCGTGCGCACGCACTTTTTTATTGTATATATTGAACATTTAACATTCAAAATTATTACAAAATGTTACGTTACACACATGATCACGCTTCCTAACACACACAAAACACATCAGTTCCAGCATTGCTTAAGTTGGTAGGCTACGTGTCACCGTTGGAACGCGACTGAATTAACTTAACTTACAAAGCCTATCATTTACATAATAAATAATAGTTTAGCATTCAGATAAGTTACATCGCAAACATGGAAATATTATGGAATATTTGGATTTGTGGAGAATGAGAGAAGTAGGATACACGAGCACAAAGCTCTTGTCAGTCCGTGTGATAGACGCATTCAGAATCAGCACATGGTCACTATTTAGTGGGCTTTATTCTCAAGCACGCAACTCACAGCATTCGCTGTTCTTCTGCTGGCGGTTATCAAACAGCGTTGCATTACCGCGGGCGCCCCCTTCTGGATTGGAGGTGAATTGCCTGTATTCGTCGTAAGGCCTCATGCACCGAACCGAGAGGTCCGTACCGTGATGGTTCAGTACGAATACATGTACCGTGCCACCCCTAGTATGTAACATAACTCAACAAGTATGCAATGCTACATAATTAAGCATTAGCATAAATTACTGTAGTTGCCTCTATGGTCAGTTTTCTCTAGGTCAGCAAAATTGAAATGGCAGATCAACTGTTTAAATATTGCTGAATAAGTATATGTTAAAATGTTGAAGGGTTATAGCTAGAAGGGATACAGCTAAAGCCAAAATAAACTCAAGTCTTGCTAAATCTAGTTCACTAGTTGTCTTCTTCACTCTCCGTTTCATTTTCTTTTCTGTCCATCCGGCAAGATTTTAAATCAATGGATTTTGCCACAAGGTAGGCTGATTAGTTTGTTAGCTGTCTGTTTATATAATTCATTTTTATTTTATTGTTCCCATCCATCTGCCGAGATTTTGCGTCACTTCCAGCCGTAGCTATATTTCTAGCCACAACCTTCTAGCTACCTGGACAGGCACCGTTAAATAGCACAACTATTACGAAAATTAGCCATGGTTTTATAGAATAAAAAATTAAAAAATCCCACTATAGTAAACCATGATAACCATGGTATTTGTGGCAAAATTGTGGTTATACATCTAGTAATCAATTCGGCAAAAAAATAAAAATAAATAAAATAACACAGTTACTAAACTTTTACTATATTAAAACTATGGTTAATTTACAAAAGGGAAATATTTGAAAGTGATTCTATTGACAAGTATTGAGACTTGTTATTGCACAAAAATGATAATGCAAAAAACTAGTATTACGAATGTAACTACGTTACTGCATTAGAGAGCATTAGCATAAATTAGCTGCTTCTAAGGTCAGTTTAATATTTCAGGTATATGCTAATGTCACAGTCTATATCTTGTTGGCCAAGTTAGCTGACAATATGTACAATTCTGTCGATCACTTAAGTATTTAGGCTTGTCACTGCCACAGTAACTCAAAAAGTGCTAATGTTAAACACTAATGTTCAGTTCACAACAAAACTCAACAAGTAGACATTGCCACATTAGCGAGCATTAACATAAACTGGCTGCTAAGGTCACTTTTTCCTTTCTGGTCAAGTACGCCTGTCAGTTTTCTCCTACCTGTATTTTAGCTAATGCAAACATTGCTCAAAAATATAAGTTTGTAAAAATAATTAAAGTTTAATTAAAAATAAAAAAATTTTAGTTGAACTCCATGCTTAAAATGCAAAACAAGTATATGTTGCCACGTTAGCAAGGATTAGCACACTTAAATTGTAGGTACAAATTGCAACCTAACCTATTTGTTTGGCATGGGCTGTATCCGAAATCGCCCCCTATACCCTCATTCACTATTCCCTACATTAGTCCACACATGCAGTTCACTTGAAGGAGTGAATGAAAACTAGTGAGTGAATTCGGACACTGAGTGCACCGGAAGGTCTGCCACTTTTGCATAGTTAGCTTGCGGTTTAATAATCATTTGACATTTTTGCTGTATTACAATGTGGACGAGCGCTTCTAAAATAAATGAATGGATGATTCAGATGCAGAAAATTCATTCGGCACGCAACTCTCACAGTGCATTATGGGGATTCCCTAGCCTTTGAGTGTACATCGGTTGTACACTTGTTTTTTCGGTGCATTGTGGGATTGAATGAGTGCAGTCGAGAATATCCACTATGGTTTCTAACACCACTTAAAGTAAAATGGCTGTCCCTTCAAATAGTGCCCTTTTTCAGGGTATGGGGGTGATTTAGGTGTTTTTCTGAGATGTCAGGTGACCACTTTGTCATTCTCTGATTGGCTGATACAGTTAATGAGTTGTGAATTTGTGAGGTTGCATTGATGACTTTAGCTCCAGTCCTCACCTAGCCGCCAGTCCACCCGGCCGCAGGTTGGAGACGCGTGGTTTGCCGTCCTTGTCTGTTCCGCCCGAGATGGTTAAACCTAAAGTGCTTCCTTCCTTCTTAATCAGCTCAACCAGTGTAACCCCACGCAGTTCTTCAGGCAAGAAATACAACCGAAACACACACACACACACACAGACAGAAGTCGGCAGCATGTTATTATGACACATCCTCCATCACTCAGATGGTCTCAGATATTATATTGAATATGCAAATGAGCTGCATTTACTCCCATCTAACTAAAGAAGAGAAATTGAATGAATTCTCAATATTACGAAAGCTGTAGATGGTATAAAAATGTTAAACTGCATCTAATCTCCAATTCATGCAGTGATTATATGAATTCTTAAACAGAAAATCCAAACCAAGAGGCACATGAAAGAAAACATCTATCACACATCCAGTAGCGCAGCAGAAATTGGGATGCTACACTTTCTTCTGGAATCCAGCTGTGTCACAAAATCTTTCACAGAGTCTAATCTAATCATGCCAATGTCTGTGTGGGTTTAAATGTAAACAGCTTGGAACTAAAATGTTTTCCCCAAGTAAAAATGTAATGGACCGAACGCACACAATCAGCTCTGTCTTTTCAAACTATTATAATGACTCCCATAAAATCAGTTGAGAAAATGCCTTAATCTGCCAATTACATTTTAGTAAAATTTTCTATGAAATAATTTTATATTATATTATATTAAACAGCAACTATTGTTTGTTTATAAAAATGCTCTGGCTAATTTCATTTAAAAATGGCTATATATTCAGATAACAACAATACATTTAAGTTTAGCGTAAATATTTATTTTTTAAGAAATTGAATATGTTATTCAGCAAGGATACATTAAATTGATAAAAAGTGAACGTAAAGACATTAATAATGTCCCAAAAGATTTATATTTCAAATAAATGCTGTTTAAAACTTTTTATTCATTTTGTTTAATATTTCGCAATATTACTGCTTTTTTACTGTATTTTTGAGGAAATTAGTGCAGCTTTGGTGAGCATAAGATATTACATTCTCCAAACTTTTGAATAAGTATAAATTATACTAATTTAGTATATAAATGAAATGTATTACATATACCATATATACATACATACATACATACATACATACATACAAAACACACATTTAAATTTACAAATATACACATAGCATTAGTTTTGTATGAAGAAGATGCATGTATAAAATAAGCTGCAGTAGGCGTCGTAAAAAATTAAATAAAAAAATTCTTAAATGAAATTAAAACACAAGTGATATGTACAATAACCTTTGAAAATGTCTGTTCTGCTTTAAAACGTAATTTTGAAACTTTTACAAAGTCACACTTTGAGTTGACTCAGCTAATCCAATTAGTTTTAAAGAAGAGGGAGGTCTTGGATCAGTGAGTGCTTCCAGCTAGCAGAATGACTCAGACAGACACATCTCGAGAACCGCAGGAAACATCTGGATAAAGCTGTAATAACACCCTCAAACCCCCAGCGTTCTCCATCTCAAACAGCCATCCAAACCAATGTGGCAAGATGAGCTCAAACATCCCCAATGGGCAAAGACAGACATGATCCCCAAGATCAAAAGACGCTGAAGAAACGGAGCTGGGAGGATTTGTGTGGGCACAAACAGACAGCATAGAAAGAGAGTCAGCGTACCTGGGATGCTTTGTCTTCTGGATGTGAGCGAGTTGTCTGGCCCAGTTGAGTCCTTGTTCCCCTTAGAGTAAGGCCCATCATCTGCAGGACAAGAGAAACAATAAAAAGACCTTAGAGAGAAACGTGACTGTGAATAATGACGTCAGCTTTTGTCAAATTATGTACTTTCATCTAAAACACTACTGATGAGTGAATCCCACAAAACCTGTCAAGAGTGCGTCTGGGTTATATTTGACACACACACACACACACACACACACACACACACACACACACACACACACACACACACACACACACAAATAAATAATAAACAAACAAACAATTTCTTTTTTTTGAAGGATGCTTATTTTTGGAACCATTATTCTTACATTGTGAAAATTCATATTATGCATATGTACGCCCTAATCTTCACTACATCTAAACCTAATCTAAACACATCAATAAAATTGTTAATAAATAAATAAATAAATAATTGCCATTGTAAATGTCTGTATATAATGTTAGTATTTTTAACTGGCTTCAATATTTGCGAATTTAAATAAAATGTTTACCATAATACAAAAATTAAACTAAACTAAAAAAAAAAAAATAGACTATTACTGTGAAATACTAATATCATACAATATAAATGAATAAGGAGAATGATATATTTCATTATTATCATTATTATTAAACAGCCATAAAATAACATCTAAAAAATAAATAAACTATTACACTTACATACAATTTAATAATACAAATATAGAATATATAGTTACAGGGCAATACATTGTATCAGACAGACAGACTGACCGAGAGGCAGACATACATACATACAGACAGACAGACAGACAGACAGACAGACCGACCGAGAGGCAGACATACATACAGACAGACAGACAGACAGACAGACAGACCGACCGACCGAGAGGCAGACAGACAGACAGACAGACAGACAGACAGACAGACAGACAGACAGACAGAGAGAGAGTGAGACAGACAGACAGACAGACAGACAGAGCGAGAGAGACATACAGACAGACAGAGAGACAGACAGAGACAGAGAGACAGACAGAAAGACAGACAGACAGACAGACAGACAGACAGACAGAGACACATTTCGAGAGAGACAGACAGATAGATTATTATATGTTAATCATAAAAATAAAATATATTAGCACATTCTCCTCATTTATATTGTATTATAATATATCTTTCTTTCTTTCTTTCTTTCTCTCTCTATATATCATTAAATAACAAAAATATAGCAAAAAACATTTATTAATATTAAATGTATTGTAGGCTTATTACACCTCCATCACCTCTGTATTCATAGACAGATGAACTGTCTCTTTGAGTGCAGTGAGTATTAGCATCCAGAGACATGCTAATGAGGATTTGCCATCTATTGACAGTAATAATCACAGAAACACAATCATTCTTTATAGAGAACATTTGTGTGACAAACTTCTTGCGGATTGTTTTCTGTCAAGCCGGATGCACTTGCTTCATTTGGAGCGGATAAAATATTCATGAGCAGCATAGTTTTCATTTCCTCAAAGTTTCTACATGAATAAGGATTTTCCCTTGTGCACTGGGCTCATCAGCACTAAGCGTCTCTGGAGCTTCCTTACTCATGGCACAAGTCACTTCATCTTTTCATGCCAGCAGGACAAACACTATTAATTTATTCAGCTAAAAAAAGTTAACACCTGTGCTGCCATTGTTATGATATTAATAAGCTCATAAACTTGCACCTGTGTTTCCTTTAAATCAAAGAAAAATCTTAAAGGAATACTTCACATAAAAAAAACATCTGTCCCTACTTCCCCTCAAATGTCAATCCAAACCTGTAAAACTTTGCTTTTCTTTTTTATTTATAAATGGGAGACATAATAGTTTAGTAATATAGAGTTCTTTAAAGTTTGCAGGGAACACCAAAGCAAAAAAAATAAAATTCTGATAGGTAAAATGGTTGCACTCTCTGAGCTAGAGATACTTGTTGCTATTTTTACCACGATACAACTCGGACTAGACAACTTGGAAAATAAAATACTGATATGATGACCACAGCTACTGAAAAAGCGTACAGGTGGTGATGGATATGAGTATAGGTTTAAACCAAATTCTGTACAATGGATTCTTTCCCCCACAAGGAGTCTAAACGCCTCTGATATAGAGTAAGATCCGTGCTGAGAAACTCCTCTAGCGGCCGCAGAGTTTTCATCCTAACAGATGGCATCTAACGTTTCTTGTTTCAGCCGTTTGTAAGCTCTTTCAGTTGCTGTGGTCTACTAAAAGACTCAAAGGCATCAGGGCTAAAGTGGAGAGAAAAAGAAGCGGGCATCTTCCCATTCTTTTCTCCTCTTCTTATCTCTAGGAAAGTCTTACATTGCTTCTCTTGTTGCCCTTTGCCAGAAAATTACAACCAAAAGCCACACAATGTGGTATCGTATCAGTGTATTTTCTGAGTTGTGTATTCTGAGTTGTGTTTCGGTAAAATGCCAAAGGCTATAGAAATAAGCGCCAGTAGCTCACTGAGTACAACCATTTGACGTCATCGACGCAGAATGCACTGTGCACATAAAATAATGGTGCCCCCCATAGTCCAAAAACTATGTTGATTTTTTTAAATATACATTTTTCATGGGTTTTCTACTACATATTTAAATGAGACATAATTTACGTTATTTTAAGTTATACATGTTTTCATACCCGGGAATCCCTTTAAGGTGTTCTGATGTTTGTTTTGGGATTTCTTTTTTGTTAGGATGATTGGCACAATACTGTTTTTATTGGTTACTGATTAGTTTTTTTTAGCAGAATTAGCATATTATGGGTTTCTGAGATATTGATAATCATGATTCCCATTTTGTAATGCATCTTTTCTAAAGACGCTATGAAAAAAGCCTTTTTTTACATCTGACTGAGGTCTTTTTAAATCACTCAGTGAAACTGCACGGCCATTGGTCCATTGCAGTGTATTAAAAACGAACCAATGGCTTTGCAGCATAGCTGCACAAGCCTATGGCGACGGAGCCCAACAGAATGGGCGGGGGCCATCTGGCTATATAAGCGGCCGTTTTGCCATAGGAACTCAGATGTGTTCTCCTTTTGCGATGAAGAGGTCATCTCTCACTGATCCAGGAAGCCTGCTCGCCATTGAAATGCCTTGCAGCTGAAACCAGCAACCTCTATTCGGCATAACCCGGTGCCTTCTCAGCACCATCAACACTGCAGCAGTTCCGATCCCGCTCCTCTGCAGCCATCCTGCGAAGCTCACACATTTTTCTAAAAGGAGCAAACGGCGTTGTTGCAAATGTCGCACCATTACTGCCGTTCGTGTAGGTTCCCCCTGCATGCCGATGACGGCCACAGCGAGTGCGTTTCCTGTTTGGGGAAATCCCATGCAGATGCCGCACTCGCTGGATCTGATTGTTCTCACTGTGAGAACATCAGTCTCGCCTCTCTGCGCTCTCGGATAGCTTTCTTTTCATGGACCTGTGAGGAAAAAACAGCGGGGCAGAGGATCTCAGCGCATGGCTGAGAGCAAGCTCACGTCGGCTCAGAGCTCGCGTGCCTCGCTCTCGCCACACAGAGAGGTTTCTCCCGTCCTCTTTTCTCAGCCTGACCAGCATCCCTCTGCTAGCGCTAGTGATCTGGTCTTGTTTGGGGGGAGTGACGAAGAGCAGAATGATGACAGCATGTGAAGTATACTTTGGCCTTAAGACACAGCAGACATGAACGATTCCGTTCAGCCAGACGCCCCGCCCCCCCTTTCATAAGCCCCAGTGCCCCCGACCTAGGATAGCATCGGACCCAGCCATCCCAGGAGTGTCAGAGTGGGTTATGGGGATAATAAAATTAAGTTATTCACTCCAATTCGCTCAAAGACCCCCGCGCTTCATTGGTGTGGTCTCCACCTCTGTGCAAAATGAGAACACCCATGTTCTATGCTCAGAGGTGATGATTCTTCCTGCTCAGAGCGAGTCAGGCTTCTACAGCAGTTAATTCCTCATCCCATAGAAGGATGGTGGCCCCCAGCCCATACTCGATCTCAGATGCCTAAATTGCGCCCATTAAGAGGTTGTTCAGGCTGATCAAATTGAGACAGATTCTCTCGCAGATTCGTCCAGGGGACTGGTTATTTTCTCTGGACCTAGAAGACGCATACTTTCCCGTGTCCAGATAGCCCCCCATCACAGACGATTCTTGAGATTCGCCTTCGAGGGAGTGGCTTATCAGTACACTGTCCTTCCCTTTGAACTGTCTCTGGCCCCCCACACTTTTACGAAGTGCATGGGCTCTTTCCCCTCTGAGACGCATTCTCAACTACCTCGGCGACTGGCTTGTTCTTGTCCCAGTTCTTGTCGACTGACTGTTCTTGTCCCAGTCAGAGGGGGAGCTTTTATCGCACAGAACCCTCCTCCTCAGTCACCTAGAGCACCTGAGACTCAGGGTCAACTTCACCAAAAGCACGCTGTCTCCCAGCCAATGAATATCGTTCCTGGGAACAGTTCTCGACTCGACTCAAATTTGAGCCATGGTCACGCATGGACTTGCTTTGGCCATGTGAGAACTAGCGACCACTTTCGAGATCTATAAAACTTGCCCTCTCAAGACAATTCAAAGGACACTGGACCTCATCGCCGTAGCGTCACCAGCACTACAGTTTGGTCTGCTTCGCATGCGACTACTTCAGCGCTGGCTGAAACCACAGGTTCCATCACATACGTGGCGTCACGGACGCCTGCGTATCAGCGTGAGCCAGGTCTGTGTAATAGCCCTAGCCCCCTGGAAAGAACCTCACTGGATGGAAAAGGGCGTGGCCATTGGAATGGTTTGCAGGAGAAAGGTTGTCATGACAGATGCCAACAAAAGTTGGGGGGCGCTGTGCGAAGGGAAACCGACTTTCGGCCATTGGTCGAAAGCGGAGAAGAGGCTTTACATAAACTGCTTGGAAATGATAGCAGTATGTCAAGCCTTCCAGTTCTTCCTGTCAGACCTGAAGGGACACCACGTACTAATCCACTCGGACAGCATGTCTGTGGTGTCCTACATAAATCACCAAGGAGGCCTCTCCTCGAAGCGCCTTTGCCTACTGGAAAAACGCCTTCTGGAATGGGCTCAACCCCATCTGTGCTCGCTGAGAGCGGCGCACATACCGGGCAAATTTAACCAAGGAGCGGACGAGTTATCTCGGAGCAATGTTCCCTCAGAGGAGTGGACGTTCCATCCGCAGATGGTTCAGATAATTTGGGATATCTTTGGCGAGACCGAGGTAGACCTCTTCGCCTCAGGAGATGACTCTCACTGCCTGACTTATTATTCGAAGGTCGAGGATGCGTTAGCCCACGAATGGCCCAACCTCCTCCTTTACTCGTTACCCCCAATCACACTGATTCCGCAGGTTATCAGGCGAATCAAGGAGCGGGGACACAAGGTCCTCTTGGTGGCCTCCCTGTGGAAGAATCAACCTTGGTTGTCAGAGCTTACTCAGCTGCTCATAGCAGCAACGTGGCTTATTCCTCTGAGACGGGACCTCCTGTCTCAAGCAAACGGGAACATTTGGCACCCCGGCCCGATTTATGGGCCCTGCACCTTTGGCCGCTCGACGGGAACCGGCGAGCTTCTCAGAGAGCATGCTGAATTTAAAGAAGTATATGATCTCCTACCACTACCATGCTGACGATACTCAGTTCTATCTTCCAGCAAAAACTGAGAGCAGTGACTCTTTGGATGTGCTTTACAACTGTTTTGGGGAGATAAAAGGTTGGATGGCTAATGAGTTTCTACAATTAAACGAAAGCAAAAGTGAAATTCTGCTTTTAGCCCAATCAAGGACTTCATCTGTTTTCTATTTAAGGTCTCTCTCTGCCAGTGTTCAACACTATGTAAGAAATCTTGGGGTTACATTTGATTCGTTACAAATTAGCACAGTGGTAAAGGGCAGCTTCTTCCATTTGAGATCAATTGCTAAACTCAAACAGTCGTTGCCACACAAAGATTTGGAGACAGTAATACATGCGTTCGTAACATCACGCCTGGATTACTGTAACTCCCTGTATTGCCGCCTGCCTCAAATTGCAATTTCTCATCTCCAAGTTGTCCAAAATGCTGCAGCGAGGCTGCTTGCTGGAACAAAAAAGAGGATCACATTTCTCCAATTCAAGCATGTTTACATTGGATTCCTGTAAAGTTTAGAGTTGAATACATCAATGACCTTCTGATTCCTTACTCTCCTCAAAGAGCACTTAGGTCTAATAATCAGATTCTTTTAACCGTTCCACATTTTTGCCGTAAAACCAAGTATGTTTGGGCTTTTTCAGCTGCAGCCCCTAAACTTTGGAATAGTTTGCCAGTAAATGTGAGACTTGCTCCTTCACTAGCTTGTTTTAAGTCTGTCCTCAAATCTTATTTGTTTTCTCAGGCTTTTTATTAATGTTAGTTAAGGCTCTGATGTCAATTTGCTCTGATTCTATTTTATGTGTTTAATTTTCATATGACGCCTGTTTTCTTTTATGCTTTGTACATACTGTATTTTGTTGTACAGCACTTTGGTGCAACCCTGTTGCTTTTAAATGTGCTATATAACTACATTTTGACTTGACTTGAATACCATTTCTGAGGCTAGAGCACCGTCTACGAGACACCTCTATACCCTTAAAATGGTCTGTGTTCTCCACGTGCATGGGCGTACATTTCATTTAACAGTAGGGGGGACAATAAATATAAAATTTCTCATGAGCAATTTTTGAAGGGGACACAAATAATACAGTCAAATTGTACTTATAAAGATATGTCCCCACAATGAAAAACTTTGCTTCTATCATTATTATTGTAGCACGGAGACTGCGTCATTATGGTTATTTTCAAAGTTTTTCTCAGGTTCAATGACAAAGCAGATCAGCACATTTAAAACAGCCACAAACCAAGGATAATAAATAAAATCCCTTTTATTTCATCCATGCTGACGATTGTAATGATGCCAGGTTGTTTACCTCAGCTTAGAGCGCTCTGCTCGTGCTGCTTCTCAGAATGTTTGGTCGCTATAGCAACCAGTTGTAGTGGAAAACTGTAGGTCCGAAACAGAGCAGAACCGAGCTGGTACCAATCAGTGGAAAACCCCCATAAGCTGCAGTGCACTATGCAACAAGCTATTGTAAACAAGCTAACGTTAACTAGATAAGTAATATTTTAATCGCTAATATAGCAGATTCTTGGAAAATTACATCGGTAACGTTAATCAGCATTTTTGCCGCAACTAATTTATGAATGAGTCTGCTGCATCAACTACATTAAAGAGAATCGCTTTATTTAAAGTGAATAAAGTATCCTACTTACTGGAGTTCAACATTAACTGAGCCGCAGCCACACACCTGACTCGTGTGTGGAGTAGGTGAGATGAAATGGGAAAGCAGGCAGTGGGCTCAACCACTGTGAGAAAGGGGAGGGGGAACTCAACTGTTTCTAAAAGCATTTTTTGCGGGGGGTTTTTTCTACTTACACAATTATTTTAGGTATACATACATATATTTTTCACAATAGAGAGTGCGATTTTTTTAAATATTTTTTTTTGGGAGGGACAACCCTCAGATGGGGGGGACATGTCCCCTCCGCCCCCCCCCCCCCCCCCCCCGGGATTTACGCCCATGTCCACGTGGTACCTAAACTGTAGTGAAAACCCATCTATCTCTAACTTATCTGTGGTTCTGTCCTTGCAAGAACAGCTGGATAAAGGATGTTCCCCATCCACATTCAAGGTCTACATAGAAGCTATCGCTATATATAGCTATATATTCCTCCCTCTGATGAGAACTGAGAGTTATCCTTGCTCTGCCCTGTCAGAGCCTTGAGAAACTACTTTGAGCGTTCCGCCCCCTTTAGGAGGTTGGAACAACTCTTTGTTAGCTTCGATAAATGCGCCAGAGGGCATCCGGCTACGAAGCAGAGGCTCTGTAGATGGATAGTGGATGCCGTTACGCAATGCCCCATCGGAGTATGAGCCCATTCCACAAGAGGCATCACCTCATCGTGGGCGTGATCTAGAAGCATGGCAATTACAGATATCTGTGCGGTGGCCAGCTGGGCCTCGCCGTCCACATTTGCTATGTTTTATAACCTGGACGTACCTGGACGTACCGGCCTTACAGGCCAGGATCCTCACTGCTTAATGGCTTATTTTAAGAATGGGAACTTTCTGACGAAGAACCCTTGACAGCTCAAGCTCTCTGATTGGTTACTTGTATGTTTCGGCCCAGGGTGTTGAAATGCAAGCAGTTCTGGAACGATTATCCAGGCCGGGCGTGACCTCTTTGAGTTTAGCCAGCTTTAGCCTTGGAGTTATTGTTATGCTTCCCTTGAGCATTGAATGCTTGAGGAGGTATCAAATTGAGTCGTTCCTCTATCAGCATGGTGTGATTGAACTGTGTTCCCATAGCTTCAGTATCGACAGAGAACGTACTCGGTTACATAACCTCGGTTCCCTGAGATACGGAACGAGTACTGCGTACTTCCCATGCTGGACAGCTGCAAGACTCTGTCATTGCTTCAGTCGAAGAAACCTGAGTTTCTATGGCGAAACAGCCGCTTAGATGGCTCCACCCATTCTGGTGGGCTCTGGCGGGCTCCATCGCCATAGGCTTGTGCAGCTCTGCTGCCAAGCCACTGGTTCGTTTTTAACACACTGCATGAACCAATGGCCGTGCAGTTTCACAGCGTGATTGAATAAGGCTTCAGTCGGAAGGAAAAACGTTTTTTCCCATAGCATCTTTAGACAAAACAAAGTACTCGTTCCGTATCTCAAGGAACCGAGGTAGGTTACGACAGCAAGTCGTTTGTTTTTAGCATAGGCTTTAATTACTGATTTTATGGTTTTCTGAGGCATTATATGATTAGCACATTACTAAAATGCTTGTATGGGTGTCTGGGTTGTTTTTAGCATGATTAGCACATTACTATACTGCTTTTATGGTTTACTAAGTTGTCTTTATCATTATTTGCACATTACTATACTGCTTGTATGGATTTCTGATGAGTTTTTAGCATGATCAGAAAAGTATTATACTGCTTTTATGGGTTTCTGAGAAGTTTTTAGCATGATTAGCACATTACTATACTGCGTTTATGGGTTTCTGTGGAGTTTAGCATGATTGGCACAATACAATACTGCTTTCATGGGTTTCTGAGTTTTTAACATGATTGGCACATTACTGATTTTATGGTTTTCTGAGGCATTTTAGAATGATTAGCACATTACAATACTGTTTTCTGACGGTTTTTAGCATAATTAGCATGTAACTGTTTTTGTTTGTTTCTGAGGAGTTTAAGCATAATTAACATTATTATATTTCGTTAACCGGTTTCTGAGGAGTTTCTAACATCATTAGCATATTACTATACTGCTTTTGTGTGTTTCTGAGGGGTTAGTATGATTAGCAAATTACATTTTTTATGGGCTTCTGAGACATTTTTAGAATGGTTACCACAATTCCTATACTGCTTTTATGTGTCTCTGATGAGTTCTAGCATGATTAACACATTTATTTTATGGGTTTCTGGTGAGTTTTTAGCATGATTGGCACAATACTAAAAGCACAGACAAGTGCTAAAAAAATGAGTATGCCTTCATGAGAATGTGAGGACAGTCTGTGGGGAGCAATCTAAAGTGTTTATTGTTGTCTTTGATCAAGCCAACAAAACTCCTTCCCAGCTGCCAGAAAACTCCAGCATATTTCCATTCATTGTGATGAGCGGCATTCGTCTAATCTGCTTGCTCGAGGTTTTTTTGGGAAAACTTCACGTGTCACCTATCAAAGGAAGCAAATTAGCTGTGATGGGTACCTAACTCGCAAAGCGCAGAATCATCGTTTTTTGTCATGCACCAAAGTGCCACTAGACAAAATAGGTAAATACAATAATAATAATATTAATAATAATACAAATAAATCCTAGCTTCACCTCAAGGGCCTGTAAGGGAAATGAAGCTATAAGCTTTATATAAATAAATACATTTGAGTTGCAGAAAATATAGTAATAGTAGTAATGCTAATAAAAATCACTCAACAAGCACTACTAATAAATGCACATTATAGAAAACAATACTACATTACTATAACAATATGCAAATCATGATACAGCAGAAACCGTTATTTTCAAAGACTATCGTGAATGCAGGCTATTCAGCACAAACACCGTTTAGCAACTCTTTTTTAAGGTAAACTGCTCAAATGAATGGCTCTAATTAAGCTGAAGATACGGTAGCCATAATCTGAGAGAGCTCAAGTCTTTCTTTGTTTAAACTCCACATGTCCTTCAGTAATTACTCCCCATTATCAGCACCAAACAGCCAGAAGCTTTATCAGGAAATGAACCTGCAACTTGGGTGATATGTTCGAAATACACAGACTGCAAACACACACTCTTCACACACTTATACTTCCCAAGAAACAGCAACAAAACGCGCACACACACACACACACACACACACACACACACACACACACACACACACACACACACACACACACACACACACACACACACACACACACGCACACACACACACACACACAATAGTAGCTAATCTTGCAAACTAAATGCACATCCACAAATACATTTGCATACAAAGGCTTCTCTTGTAGAGGGTAAAATCGATCACATGACGTTTTTGGCTGATCAATGGTCCAAAGAAAGTATACAGTGCGAAACGAACAGAAGGGGACATTTCTAAACATTTTTGCAATAAAAATGTAGAATTGAAAAAATGCAAGGTCTATGATCTTTTTTTTAAGTTAACTTTTTTTTTTACAGCAAATGGATACATATCCATTCTTTACCCCGAAACTTTGGGTACTTCACCCTTTATTTAGTTACTCTCAGGCCATCCAAGATATATGTGACTTTTTTTTCTTCAGTAGAAGAAGAAGATTTTTAGCTGAAACCGTGGTCCTTAGTGATTCATAAAATACAAACCAGCAACTATTATCCCTTTGAACGTCCCAAATTGCAACACAAATAACACAAATTTAAATCAATACCCATGGTACTTGATGGCAAAATGTCTTATGAAGCAAAATTATCAGTCTGTGCAAGAAACTGAACATTATTTACAACATTATTACCTGTAATCCAAGCCTCAGGCAATCGGATCAGAGTGATGTCCAGTTCATAAACAAATCATTCTTTTCAATCGGTTCCTTTTAGTGAACTGGATGAACCAGTTCATAAAATTAGTTCGAAGCATCTGAAACAGTTTGCGGCTTAAGCAGCACAGATCTACAACTCAATCAAAACTCGCTCTCAGAAGCCTGAAAGTCACTGCAACTTGAAATGAGCCAATATGGCATATATGATCCTATGCTGGTTTTTGCTGACTCATTCAGTGCTTCGGAAAAGGAAAACAAGGAAACAGTTCCGACTTGAACCGAAGACCAAGAGCACTTGATTGAAGCGGTGCAATTAAAGTTATGATTTCTCGTGGTTTATTTAAAAAGGTGAGTCTATTAAGTCTAGTTCATTCACTTTATATACTATAGACAGGTAAAACATCCAAGTTTCACATCATTATTGAGTGCTTTATTTGGTGGACTTCATTGCATGATCGTGTAAGCGAACTGGTGAATCGGTTATTTGAAACAGTTCACTAAAATAAAATAAAAAAACTGATTGCAGAAAAGAATCAGATTGCCAGAGGCTCTGAATTACAGGTAATAATGTTGAAAATTAATAATGTTGTAAATAACTTCCAGTTTCTTGCACAGACAGGTTGTTTAACTTTATAAGTCCTCAACATATCATTAGCAGCCACGGGTATACTTTTTCTTTGGACTATCAAAGTGACGGTAGTCTTCTACTTGCATTTTATGAATCACCAAGAACCATGGTTTCAGCTAAAACTTCTTTACTGTTTCTTTACTGTAAAGAAAAAAATCACATCTTGGATGGCCTGAGAGTGAGTAAATGAAATGCACATTTTAATTTCTGGGCAAAATATCCCATTAAAGTGTTAAACTGTTTGTAATTGCGACATTATAGTTCACATTTCTTTAGATCCTTTGAACCATGTATAAATGTGGCATCAATGATGCAAGGCACTGCAAAACAAACACAAAAAGCCATTTACACAAAATGCATTTTTGCACTAAATAGAATAAAAACAGTGTCATGTCATGCACATGACGTGGTGACATAAGATGCAAGCTCAGTGTTAAAGTATTTTTCTTGCAAGTGCAATATTTATATTTAACATTCCTTTAGAACTTTTTTCCACATATGAATTCGGCATGGTTTCAAGATTGCTTGGCAACCATAAACAACCCACAGAACACCACATCTACACTGGACATAAGCATAAAGTTCACATTATAGCTGGCAACACTCAAAGGCCAACTATATAATTAAAAAAAGAAAAGAAAAAATCCGACCCCTTACACCCGTATATGTCATGACTATGAAATAGCAGCATTCGGTTGTGTGGTACCTACTGGAAAAGGCTTTTAAAACACTGTCACGGCTAACCACCATAATCATCCAGGGTCTTGTTCAGAGACGCTCTCAGGGAGCTGAAACTGTACCGGTGGGGGCGTGTGTGTTCGGGAAGATCATGGCAGCGAGGTTTTACCGCCTTTATGTCTCGGCCTCCAAAATTAATGTTCTCTGAAACCATGTGGAAGTGAGAATAAACAGGCATTTTAGATCAAAGCACGTCTGCGCAAACATCAATGCGGTTTGCCCAGGGAGCAGTGCCACGGAACATTGTCATTGTGTGCGTTGACACATGGGGCGATGTGTTAAAGGGATTTTTCAAGGTTTCCAAGCATGAATGTAACGGGACTGAAAGTTTTCCAGACCGATTTGGGTTTAGGGAGATGGGTCATATTAAGTTCAGAGAGATATTCCTTGAATAAGTGTACTTCTAGTATATTTTATCAGAATTTGTTAATGATCCAAACCTTATTATGTTCTTGAAGCTTACTGAAAGCCAAAATCTTGATGGAAAGGTATTTGGTAAAAGGGTTAATTGCCTTTGAAAGCACTCAACCCGCCACTGTTTTGTTTTAAATATCCATTTGTTTAATGCAATGAAATTGCGCTTAGCAATATTTACAGGTACATTAACCCAAACCGGTACTTTAAAGTACACCATTAAGCCTCACAGCTGCCAATCACATTTTTTTAATGTGTGCACAGCTGTTCCTTTTTAAATATGCACCGGACGTGCTTTGGACTAAACAAATAGGATGGCTTTCAAAGCAAACATGCTAATTAGCATTGCAGTGAGGAAAAGATTTTAGATTGTGCTGCCTACCAAGACAACATTTGACAGCTCGCGGTTTAAAAACTTAGGTGGGAACCTCATGTTTGTTTTTGCCAAACTACAAAGCACCATTGCTTGTGTTTATTATGGTGTATCCCATGATGCATTGTGACAAGTTCGGTAAAAACGTACATCCAATATGAAAATACTGAATATACATCACAATATATGAAAATACATCACAATACTGAAAAATAGCAGCATACAGACCATTTTACCTGATATTTCTGTAAGTTATGAATTGATATGCTCTATAGAATATACTATGTTGTTAGCTTAGCAACATTCTAACACCAAACCAAGTTGTAAACAAGTAAGGCTTGAATAACTCTTTTTGAATGTTTCATTATTTACCTTATATATGTGTATCAAGCATATTAGAGTATCACTTTCTTAGCAACATGCTAACCCTGTTGGAATCAATTTACCCAACATTTGTGTGTGCAATATTTTTTGTTGTATATTAGAGCACTGAGTCATTAGCAATATGCTAACATCAAACAATACTGGGTCAATAAAGAGCTGCATTATGTGCTTCATGATAGATATTTGTGTACGCTACATATTAGACTAAGTAATGCATTGTTAGCTTATCAACATGCTAACTTTAAACACTGAAATCAATTACCAATATGTATGTGTGCTAATGATGTTTATAGTATCAAATTGTTAACATAGCAACATGCTAACATCAAACCATACTAGAATCTCATGTGTGCTTCAAGAGAAATTCTGCATGTATGCCTCAATATTTATCCAAAATTTGTGTGCTACATACAAAGGACATTACACTGTTAGCTTAGCAATATGCTAATATCACACCCCATATTCATGTGTGCCATGGATGTATTTTTGGTTTATTATCAGGGACTTATTAATATAGCAAAATATTAACATATTTCTCTTTGGAGTCGATTTAGAAACGGAGTCAAATCTCCTATATGGTTCAGGTATCTTTACCAAATATTTGTGTATACCAACCTTTTTGAAAATGAACCATTCACTACAAATTAAACCAAAAACTAAACAACAACAACAACAAAAACAATGTTAATGTAGTTAAACCATGGGAACCACAAATTAACCATGGTTTTGCTACACTAATCATAGTTTAACCATGGTTTTTGTAGTAAAACAGTGGTTATACAACTGGTTATTAATCGACCAAATAGCATGTTTACTAAACATTTACTATAATAAAACCATGGTTAATTTTCATAAGGGACAGCCCTGCTAAAATAAAACCCAATGACCTAAGTCAGATAATGAGGAAGAACCAAATTGCCTATCACAGCTATGCTGATGATACCCAGATCTACCTAGCCTTATCTCCAAATGACTATAGCCCCATTGACTCTCTCTGCCAATGCATTGATGAAATTAACAGTTGGATGTGCCAAAACTTTCTTCAGTTAAACAAGGAGAAAACTGAAGTCATTGCATTTGGAAACAAAGATGAAGTTCTCAAGGTGAATGCATACCTTGACTCTAGGGGTCAAACAACTAAAAATCAAGTCAGAAATCTTGGGGTGATTCTGGAGACAGACCTTAGTTTTAGTAGTCATGTCAAAGCAGTAACTAAATCAGCATACTATCATCTCAAAAACATTGCAAGAATTAGATGTTTTGTTTCCAGTCAAGACTTGGAGAAACTTGTTCATGCCTTTATCACCAGCAGGGTGGATTATTGTAATGGTCTCCTCACCGGCCTTCCAAAGAAGACCATTAGACAGCTGCAGCTCATCCAGAACACTGCTGCCAGGATTCTTACTAGAACCAGAAAATCTGAGCATATCACACCAGTCCTCAGGTCCTTACACTGGCTTCCAGTTACATTTAGGATTGATTTTAAAGTACTTTTACTCGTTTATAAGTCACTCAATGGTATAGGACCTAAATATATGTCAGATATGCTCACTGAATATAAACCTAACAGACCACTCAGATCATTAGGATCGAGTCAGTTAGAAATACCAAGGGTTCACACAAAACAAGGGGAGTCCGCTTTCAGCTATTATGCCGCCCGCAGCTGGAACCAGCTTCCAGAAGAGATCAGATGTGCTAAAACATTAGCCACATTTAAATCCGGTCTCAAAACTCATCTATTTAGCTGTGCATTTGTTGAATGAGCGCTGTGCTACGTCCGAACTGACTGCATTATTTTATGTATAATCCTTTTCTATTTAACTGTTTTAAATTTCATTTTAAATCAATTTCTATATCATTTTAAATTTCCTTATTTTATTATTTTTAACTCCTTGTTATTTCACTTTCTTTTATGTAAAGCACTTTGAATTACCACTGTGTATGAAATGTGCTATACAAATAAACTTGCCTTGCCTTGCCAATATAAACCGTCACAGAAATTCCAATGGTTTCCTTTAAAATACCATTGTGAACCATTAGCTTTTTTCCAGTAAAACCATTACAAAGTTCCCTCATGTAGTGTTTTTGGGCCTTTTTCCAATATGATTTAACATCCCACCAATATAATCCACCACATACCAGTAGACACCATTATATTTTCCATTAAAACCAATACAATTCCCATTATAACCCCCATTATAATATTTTGGGCAGGATTCTATTGTTTTATTTTCAGCAGGGATATTGGGACTACAGTGCATTACACTGGTACCTTGGCATTATGCTAGCACCAGGCCAGACCCAATTGAATCAATTTGCCCAATATGTGTGCATGTTTGCACATTAGTGCAAATTAGAGTGATTAGCTTCGCAACATGTTAACATCAAAGTCTACTGTTATTAATTGCAAGTCGAGTACAGTAACTTGTTACAGCTCCATATTTTGTATTAATTAAATCACAGATTCTTTGATAATGACCAAAACAGGCTACAGCAATTACAAAAACTGAATTAATGGTATTAATGTCTACTTATGTGTTTACATGTTCTAGTTAACATTTTGGAGATCAAGTGGAAAAGTTGCTATCTTCAAAACTAACAAAAGGTCAAATTTCAGGACCTGTTTTCTCCCATACTTCAAGAATTGGGGGGAACTATTTGATGTGACAGGATGTAATGCTGTTGTAAATCTCCAAGATAGCAGGCTAAATTGCCTTGGTAAAAAGGTAGATGCATGTTTTCCCCTTCCTAGACTGGTATAATGTGATGTCAGACAGCTCGCGCTTTTCGTCTGACAACAGGGGTGTAGGAAGTTTAACAGGGAACAAATTTCAGCATGTTAACCCCTAGACCTTCCTTCTGGCTGTCTCCCGCTCACCACGGGAGAAGTAATGCATTCACACCCTCGGGACATGACCATAATTCCCAGCGAATTTAAACGGACGGAGTAACAACCTGTCATCAGGACATAGTGGATGGCCAGAGAGGTACAAGCAAACCCCTGTGGTGTTAACAACATCTGTCCAGATCTGCTATTTTATATTTTGTGGAATTGAAAAGACTAAGCTGAAGATATAATCAGGCTACTTTTTGGTTACTTTTAGATTACTTTTGACCTAACTCATTTATTACAATCTTGTACCATATTGATATAAAAATATAACATTAATACCTTTCTATATTTATTTACCTATTTTTTGTATGTATAAAATTAATAGAAGAAAAATAACGATGGAAATGAAAAAACTAAGATGAATGGATTGTGGTTGGTTTGCATAAAACACATGCATTTACTATATACAAAACATTGATTAACTTAATATAATTTCTGATTGATCTTAACAGTTCTGACCAGTGTTTAGAACGAAACAATTTTAAAACAATAGACTACTGTTGTCTTTATTACATAAGTATTTAGTATTACGTGTGTATATATACGCATTTATTTTTTGATGAATTGTAAGCTCAAACAGGTTTCAGAATTATAGTAGCATTACAATGACACATTGCTAGTAACACATTTATTAATTCCTGAAAATCACAGAGCTTTTCTGATCCAAGTACACCTTGTCACAAAGCTCGTTTCATATTCACCAGGAGTTTCTTATTCGAACGACAGGCTATTAATTAAGCAAAGAATTATAGATCATTCTCCCTGAGGTTTCTTGTGAGACAAAGCCTTCTAATTCAAGGCACGTGTTGAAAACTGTGTTCTTCTAAAGTGTAGAAAACTCAGAAGAGAAGACCAGGAGACTTCGGATTGGATTGTCAGCAGAATTTCTTTATTCTATGACATGTCTTGTTATCTGTAGTCATCGAAATCTCATCTTAAGTCATTTTTACAGGGTATCTTTATAGTCAGGATTGGAGGAGGGACTTTTTTAGGTTGAGACAAAACATCAAAGCTGAGGGCAATAAACCTAAATCTCTCAGTAGTCATTGATCTCATTGACAAAAGGCACAGCTGTCCCAAGCCCAAATGGTCAGGAAACAATCTCAAACACCTTTGCCTTGCCCGACACCTCTTAGTCAGGACGTGAATTCAAATCAAACATAGAATAACATTTGTGATCCTTCAATCCCCTCTTTGAGAGTTCTAATAACTCTCACAAAAATACAAATTTAGACACTTAAAAGTTAATTCTTGTAACTTGTAATCGTTACAGGCAAATAGTACATGTTCTGTGTTGTTTATATGTAATTGCATGCTGACACAGAAACAAAACATGCAATTAGGGTCCGTGAAGATTTTACGGGTAATAGTCTCTGCGTTGTGTATTTTTATTCTTTTTCTTCTTCTTTCTTTTCTCTTTCTTGTGTGATAGTTGGCTCGGCGATGGGTCTAGTTGTTTTCTAGAGGTTGTGGCTTTATCCGCAGGTGAGAAGGGTGGTGCATATGGATCTCAGGACAGCCATCAAATGGTATCTGCACAGAGGAAGAAAGAAACACAAACAAGAGAGAACTAACGGCACAGAGCAGTATTTGTAGAGTCTGCATACATTAGAGTTGTATCCTCTGTTCAAAATATAGTCTGCTATGGTTGTTCCTTCTTTCCCTATTTCTCAATTCCTGCGACACCTAAAGAACAGTGAGGAAAGGATGGACTAATGGAGGGGAAAGGCCTATGAGGAAATCTTCACCTCAGGGTTGGCCCCCGAAGCCTGTTGCTTTCGGTTCTTCCCTGGGCTCCTCACTGGTTCTTGTGTCTGCCCTATCCTATCCCTGCAGGGGGAGGAACAACCTTACAATGTGACACATGAGTCCAAGTTTTCCTTCCCTGACACAATACTGCAGCTGCTGTAATCAACATCACTTGATGTGGTCCGTACCACTTAGGCTCTAATGGCTTGTTTTTGAATGCCTTTATCATGACCCATTGACCTGGGACGATTGTGTGTCCACCTTCTGGTGGAGTCTGCCAACACGACTCAACTCTCTCTTTGGCACTCTGCACTGCCTTTGTGAGGTTTTCACAGTAAGCGATCAGGGCATCTGAAGCAATGTGCACATCAGCATTTCTAAGATCAATCACACCTGGCATCTGCATTGGGCGTCCAGTAATAATCTCATGAGGGCTCAGTCCTACTGATCTGTTAGGTGATGCTCTCATACTACACAGTACTGCGGGCAGTGCTTCAACCCATGGTACTCCTTCCTGATGCATTTTGCTTAGCCTGGTTTTGATTGTTCTGTTTGATCGTTCAACCTGTCCTGATGCTTGTGGCCTATAGGGGCAGTGAAGGTTCCACTTAATCTTCAACATTCTAGACACTTCCTTGACTACCTGTCCTGTGAAGTGGGTACCTTGATCTGAGTCAATGCAATCTGGTAATCCCCATCTGGGAATGAAATCAGTGACAAGACATTTAGCAGTATGTGCAGCTGTAGCGCGCCCTGTTGGATAAGCTTCTACCCATCTTGAGAACTTGTCTATTACTACCAAAACGTCAGTTTTTCCTTTACAAGGGGGCAACGATATATAATCAACTTGCAGGTGACGA
The DNA here is from genome assembly GCA_003573665.1 of Oxygymnocypris stewartii. Classification (NCBI taxonomy): domain Eukaryota; kingdom Metazoa; phylum Chordata; class Actinopteri; order Cypriniformes; family Cyprinidae; genus Oxygymnocypris; species Oxygymnocypris stewartii. The sequence goes on along the minus strand of QVTF01019827.1, from coordinate 514,187 downwards.
AATGGCCCTGGTGGAGCTGGGGTATGTGCTGCTGGTGTAATGGTTGCTGGTACATCATTATTTTTCTGACATGTAACACATCTCTTGACTGTTTCAGTGGCTGCGTTTCTGAATTTTGGATTCCACCATTGATTTGAGAACCTGTGATTCATCGTTGCTGGACCACTATGACCCAAACTGTGTATTTGTTGAGCCAAATATGGCAACAGTGATTCGGGAGCAACATACTTTCCCCCTTTGGTCCAGCAGCCGGATGAATCCACAGTGGCTCCTTTGTCTAACCATGTCCATGCTTCATATAGAGGAACGTCTTTATACAGATCAACGATTGATTCAGGAGGTAGAATTATCTTCTGTGCTGTACTACCTGAACACACTTGTACAGTTGCATAGAAACAAGCCTGTTTAGCCGCTACATCAGCAAGAGCATTACCTTTAGCTTCCGTAGTATTAGTTGTGAGATGTGCTTTCACTTTGATCACCGCTAATTTCTTTGGGAGTTTCATGGCAAACATTAAATCTTTCACTAATCCAGCATGCTTAATGGGGGATCCAGCAGAAGTTAGAAATTTTCTGGTTTGCCAAATGACACCAAAATCATGAATTACCCCAAAAGCATACCTGGAATCTGTGTAGATATTTGCAACCGATCCTGAAGCTAGCGTGCATGCTCTAGTTAAGGCTACTAGTTCTGCAGCTTGAGCTGAAAAATGATCTGGAAGACGACCTGAAGCAACTACTTCAGTGGTGGAAGTTACTGCATATCCTGCTCGTCTGTTACCTTCAATAACTTGAGCTGATCCATCAACAAACAACTCCAATTCTGCGTTCTCTATAGGAGTTTCTGCTATTTCACTTGTCGCTGCATATGTAAGCGTAACACAATCCTGAGTCATTTCGCCTTCATCCTCTAACACAAATTCAGTCATTGCAGACATCATACATGAGGATGGGTTCGTGACTGGTGCACGCTGTATAACAATATTCGGGGCTGTGAGAGTTGCTAACCAATTTCCCCAACGGGAGGAGGTGACAGAAGTGACTTTTGCTTGATTCATTAGTGCGGACACTGTGTGAGGGCATTTTACGTTTACAGTCTGACCTAACACCATTCCTGATGAAGCCTGAAGAGCTAGATGAACTGCCTGTACTGCTCTGAGGCATGGGCCCATACCTTGAGCGACTATGTCAAGTTTACCGGAATAGTAATGAATTGGGCGTAAGCTGCCCCCATGATCTTGCATTAGACATGCAGTCATAAAGCCTAAGTGTTCATGGACATAAAGCACAAAGGGTCTATCAGATTGGGCAATTCCTAATGCTGGTGCTTGACATAGTGCTCTCTTCAAATCATTAAAAGCTTTGAGATGAAGTTCTTCCATACAAACAGTATCTGAATCTTTACCATGGCCTTTCAACAAATCATAGAGAGGCTGAGCAATCGAGGCATAGTCTTCAATCCAAGGTCTACAATAACCTGTTGTTCCTAAAAATGAGCGGAGTGTTTTAATGGTATTAGGCGGAGGTATGGCTTTGACTGAAGCCGCTCGATCCTGTGTAATGGATCTATTTCCTGCACCAATTGTTTGACCCAGAAATGTGACTTGCTTTTTAGCAACTTGAGCTTTGTGAAAGCTGCATTTGTGTCCTTTTTTATGCAAATAGTCCAACAATGATGCCAATTCAGTTTGATGTACCTCATGATCTGTTGAGGCAATCAAAATATCATCAACATATTGGATCATAGTGGACTGTTTTACCGGACATTCTGGGTCACACAAATCACGTCTGACAGCCTGATGATATATGGTTGGGGAGTTTTGAAATCCCTGTGGCAATCGTGTCCACTGGTATTGTTCATAGTCAACTGTGAAAGCTAACCATGGCTGGCTGTCAGAGTGCAACGGTACAGAAAAGAATCCATTAGACATATCAATTACTGAAAAAATCTTACAATCTAATGGTAAGCCATTACAAATTGTAGATGGATCTGCCACTAGGGGGGTGATTTTTTCAATATGTTTATTGGCTACTCTGTAGTCTATTGTAAGTCTCCATGTCCCATTAGATTTCTTGATGGGCCATATGGGTGAATTACATGGACTGTTGGTTTTAACTAGCACTCCTTGCATCAGCAAATTTTCTACAATAAGTTTGATTCCCTGTATAGCTTCCTTATTAATCGGATATTGTTTGGTGACCGGAGGTGGAGTTCCTGTCAATTTAACTGGTTCTACACCTGTCAACAACCCACAATCATCCTTGTCTTTAGCCCAAATTGGATGATTCTGTAAGAAAACATACTCGGGAGGGGTTGCATTATTGGTAGAAATCTGTGCTGAGGAAATTTTTACGCTAGTAGATTCTGAGGACATGTCTAAAGTTAGATTTATTTGTCTCAGAAGATCCATGCCTAAAATTGCACCTGTATTTAATGGAGCGCATAGTAATTTTGTAGTCAGAGTTTTTGGGCCAAATTGTACCTCTATGGGCGGAGTTTCATATAAAACAGAATCTTCACCTATTACACCAGTTAAACAAAGTTTGGTTTTCTTGTATGGGATGTTTAAACCTTGTGCCAATTTTGTAGGAATTACTGTAATTTCTGCACCTGTATCTAGCAAAAAATCAATCTCTTTCTCTTTTATGCTACCTTTCACAAAAATTCTTTGGTCATTGTGTTGGATTACAGGGGAAAGGTAGCTACTCACAGCCCCAATAATTAGTTTTTTTTCTGGTCTTGTTGTGCTCTTAGAAGAGCCTGAACTAGCTGTCCTACAGTTTCAGTGGTCACTGGCGGAACTACTTCAGGGTTGTGTGCAGGCTGAGAAGGAGCAGAATTATGCATAGCATTTCTTTTACTATCTTGCAACTTCTTCCTACACTCTTTCTCCCAATGTCCAAATTTTTCACAGTATTTGCATTTGCTTTCTCTTTTAGACCATCTATTGTCTTGTTTCGTTGTGTTAAACGTAGCTGCTGCTACTCTTACTTTTGCCTTGACATCAGCGTCTCTTTCCCATGTAGCTAACCTGTCTAGGTTACTTCTGAGAGTTCTGTTAGACCAAGTTAGATCTAAGAATGGTAAAGCTTTTCTGTATTCGGCTACAAGGCCATCTGACCAGATACGAACCAAGGGTCCCTTGTCATCTAGCACACTTTCAGGGTCATCAACAATTCCACTGTAGATTACAGCTGACTGACAAAATCTCTCAGTATATTCACTCACAGTTTCTTCTTTCCTTTGCACACAGGTAGTAATTCTAGACCAATCTATTTTGGGTCCTAAGATATTCTTTAGGATTTTCAAAATACCTTCTCTTAAATCACCCTTACTGGCATTTCGCAGTTCAGAAGTGACAGCAGATTCAAAACTGTTGAATTCAGATTCAGTTAGTATTTGTGACATCAGCTGCGTGACTTCTGTCAACGACATGTCATAAAGACGCATTTTACTGATCAATGTTCTTCTAAATTCAGAAAAATGTGTGCGTGCTGCTGGTAAACTTTGAGATAGTCTCTCTATATCTTTAGGACCTAAAGCTTTGGCAACAGTTTGTATTTGCACCACAGAAGAATTGAGAGGAACACTATCAGTTTCCTCAATCCCCTGAGATCTTCTCCTAGCCCCACACACATGGACGGAATTTACAGGCACACCAGTTACTGATTGGAGAGCTACATCTGTTTCAAAGAACGCTTGTAAATCAGGGTAAATGTTATCAGGCTGACTTACTTCCACATCAGTTTTTGCTGCAATTTTCTTGAGGTTCAATTTCTTAGTCAAAGTGGATACTCTAGCACGGAGTTCATTGTTCTGTTTCTCTAGCTCTGCGTTACGCTGAGACTGTTGTGTCGCTAGCGTTACACTGAATTCCCTGTGACAACAGATAATGTCTTTCACATTGTTCTTACGAATACTTGCTCCTAGTACTTTTTTACACTCATCTACCGACCAAGTCTTGTCTGGATGAATCTCATATTTCTGCGTTAGTTTTTGTCTAACTTTTTCAGTGACTATTAGGTCCATTTTTTTCCCTAACAGTGTTTTGAATTCACTATCTGACCACAGAGGAGTCGCAAGACCACTCTTTTCTGTGGTTGGAATCAGCCTAGCATTCCTTCTGACCATTTTGCAAGTTTCTTCTGTACCACACAAACAAAACAAACACTTCTCTGATCAACAGAGGGTACACTTGTAAAAAAGAACTTAACTATTGTTAAATTTCCAAATTACCAACACTTCACACTTAACTTCCCTGCCTACAAGAAACAGAGGATAAAACTAAATTATTAGCACGAAATGCTAACCTTCCCTGCCTGAAACAGAGGGTAACTAATTTTTAGCACGTAATGCCCAAAATCTTCCCTGCCTGAAAGAACAGAGGATACTTTCATCTCTAAAATAAAAACTTTAGAGGATAACACTCTTCCCTGCTTGTAACAGAGGATAAACTTCCCTGCCTAACAGAGGATAAACTTCCCTGCCTAACAGAACAGAGGATACATTTAGTTAAACAAACCCTACAGATGTATGTTAACTCTTCTCTGACGGCACAGAGGATACACTGGTCTTAGGTTCTTTTGGATTAGAGACAGCACTCACCACAACCCTTGTTTGAGAGAAAAAATCAGTCTGGGAATCTTTTCAGCTTGAAGTTTCGCTGGATTCCAAAAGATGCAGATCTTTGTTTGAGCTTGAAGTTTTTCAGGTGAGGAAGCTGGAACTCTATCCGGGTTCACGGCAGCATCTGTTGAAAACTGTGTTCTTCTAAAGTATAGAAAACTCAGAAGAGAAGACCAGGAGACTTCGGATTGGATTGTCAGCAGAATTTCTTTATTCTATGACATGTGTTGTTATCTGCAGTCATCGAAAATCTCATCTTAAGTCATTTTTACAGGGTATCTTTATAGTCAGGATTGGAGGAGGGACTTTTTTAGGTTGAGACAAAACATCAAAGCTGAGGGCAATAAACCTAAATCTCTCAGTAGTCATTGATCTCATTGACAAAAGGCACAGCTGTCCCAAGCCCAAATGGTCAGGAAACAATCTCAAACACCTTTGCCTTGCCCGACACCTCTTAGTCAGGACGTGAATTCAAATCAAACATAGAATAACATTTGTGATCCTTCACACGTTTAACACTTGCTTCATCTTTTCACATAAAACTTGTCATTACTTGCCACAGTTGCAAAGCAATTCACAGCTCTACAAATATGCCATGATTACGCCCATTATTATTTGAAGAGATATAATTCGAAAACGTATAATTACACCTATTCCACCTTCAATCGCCATAACTCACTTTCCCTTGAATAACTCAACGCAACAAGCAAAGCAGCATCTGGACAAACAAGGCACAATTAGTATAATGAGTGGTTTGAAAATGCCAGCGATGTAAATGGGAGATTAGTCACAGGAAAGACAGCGAAGGAGGACGCTGTGCTCCTCCACATTAGAAGTTGTGTCAAACCATTGTGTGGGCGGCAGAGAAAGGTGGCTGTTGGCGTAATCGTTGTTTGTTCAAGTGGACTGAGATGCTCAAAGATGGATTATTTGATTGCAGTTATCATTTATATTCAGCATTATTGAGCTCAATCAAATGTCGGGCTGTATATGTTTGAAAAACTTGCTTGCTGTTTGGACGCACTTTCGCAAAATGAAAATGTTTGATGAATAATAACAGTAAGAAGTGGATTAATTGTGTTTAACTTAAACGTGTTGTTACTGATGAAGGTTTCTAACGTTGATTATTTTCAACTAGTCGTGTGAGTTTGGGTTCTGTTTGACCGAAAGTAGAAATAAAGAGTACGTTGGTGAAATATTTATAAGATTGTATACACTCATGTGATGAAGATTCCATCTCAGAAAAAAAACTGGAAAGAACAGTTTAGTTTTACACAGAGTGGGTCGCTTCATGATGACGGACATTTTGAGATCACATGACAAACCAAATATTAATAGTTTGTATCTTGCTAACACTCGCTATTTTGACACTTTTTAATAATGGAATTAAATTAATCATGGCTTGATCATAAAAATTCAATATTCATGAGATAAAGATTTAACTTTTATTAGAAAAAGCTTAAAATAAAGTTTTGTTTTACACAGAGTGGGTCTACTAACGGTGGCAGCCATTTTAAGATCACGTGACGAGCCAAAAATAGTTTTATCTTGCTAAGACCTGCTATTTTGACTCTTTCTTTTATCACGGAATTGAATGATTCAAGACTTGATTATACATATAAAATAGCCATGATACACAGATTAAACTTTAATCAGAAATAGTTTTTTTTTTTTTGTTATTTTGAGATTGCCAAGGCAAAAATGAAACACTTTATCTAGTCAAAATTTATATTCTTAAAAATGTATAAACTGAAATGTCCAGCTTCCAGTCGCTCAAGCAGGTCGCGTTCACGACAAGGTTGTCGAGCGTATGACGTAGGTGTAGCGAAAGTATAATACTGCAATTGGATTCAGTCATTTGTAAAAAACTATTTAGATAGTTAACTGCCAATGAAAAAAATAAAAAGTTAATTTTAACAAATTTACCAGCAACACATTTGGAAACTCTGCACTCAAAGGAAAAAAAAAAGCAGAAAAGGTGTGCAAATAAATAGTTTAAGCCCATGAAACCTGCTGATGGTATCAGACTGAAGATGTTGAGGTGTTTTACCGAATTGTAATTGTCGACAGAATTATGGGAGAACATAACCTGGCTGTAGTGTGTGTGTGTGTGTGTGTGTGTGTGTGTGTGTGTGTGTGTGTGTGTGTGTGTGTGTGTGTGTGTGTGTGAGAACTGAAAAATAGTCATACAAGCTCAGGTAACAAGTAAAGCAAAGCATGCTTAAAAAAACAAGTAAGGCAAATCATGCTTATAGATGATAAGATCTCTTAATCTCAGCTAGTGTCTGAGCATCATTACCAACACACACACACACACACACACACACACACACACAGTCTGTGGCCCCCGCTGGGAGAACATTAGACTGAGCGTTGTTGCGTGACGGCTTCCTCTGCTCCTCTTCATTAGATCAGCGTCCCCTGACTCGCTCAACGGAGCCCATAAATACGGTTTTCATCTCCAAACACGATGTCATTCATAAGCAGCAAAAAAATATCACAGTGGGGATCTACATACATGTTACTGTATGTCGATTTAAACGCATGAAACAGCAATTATAGCATATAGAGTCTCTATACACTTTATGCATTCCATATGTATGATTCTGCATTGCCATTGTAACAGCAGCTTTAAGAAAGTCACACATATTACACAATTTTTACACAAAGTGCTTTGGTGGTAATTATAATAATTAATGTATACAAATAATAAAACAAAATTTATTTAAAAAATTTGATACATGCATAAATGCATAAGTGATTATGATTATATTTTGATGATGATGACAACATTATTATAATAAAATATTTTTTAATAAAAAATATATATATTTGTATTAATCTGCATACATTAAAATGATAATTTGCAATACTTACTACCATGATGATGATTATGGTGGTAATATAATGATGATTTTAAAATGATTTTATTTTTCTAATGTAAAATGAATTTGCTTATCAAATGCTACACTATCAATGCTTATAATAATATTATTAAATATAATTGTATTAAAACCTACATAAACATTGCAACACAAACACAATTATGATTGTGATGTTCTAATGATGATAATAATAATAATCACTCACAAATGAAAATGTATACAAATATAAAATCTGAATAATTATTTTCAAAAGACATCAATTACAACAATTTCTACTCCATGATATGATCTAAAGAGTCATTTAAATATTTGTACGGTTTATTTTACTTAATCATTTATGATATATTGTTGTATTAAAGTAATGATACATTCTCTGCATCAGTAATGCTAATCTGGGAGAGGGGAAAACATGTTTAATTTATGTCTTTCTTGGGGTGAAATAAGACCTGGAAATGTTTAAACAGGTTTCATGATGTTTACCATTGAACCAAAAAAAAAAACACAACCCTTTGTTGCAGCTCACATAACTTAAAAGATAAAATTTAATTTATTCAATTACAGCAAATGGAAAAAATATCAGCATGTATAAACAATATCTCCAAAAACACAACATACAAGACAACATATAATCAGCTTCAGTCTCACAATTCCTGAATGTCATTCATTAGTCCTTACAACCCCCAACAGCCATTAAACTTTAAGACTCTGAAGAAAAATCAACCCAGTCCAAATAACGAGATCAATCCGAACATCTTGACAAGCAAACTTTGGCTGAGCTTCACCTCACGTCTGTCAGATTTCCCAACGTGGATAATCCCCCATATCTCCCTTATAAAACTAAAGGATCCACTTTTAATCAAACAATCCTCAATCCAATAAAGAGCAATTCTCACCAAAATTGGTCTTGACTTCTCTCCGTAGCCCACAGAGCATGTTGGCGTGATCAATTCAAACTCACACACATACACACACACACTCTCCAACCGAGAGACAGAAGCGCATGCAGCTCTGAGAGCAACAGAAGCAAGCGCCCCCCTGTCTGGTCACACGCTTTGACTCTGTGTGTGTGTGTATGTCCACACACACACACACACACTCTCTCTCAGCTAACTCTACACAAGCTGTCTTTTTGCCATATGGGGCTGTACGGTTCCTCCTCCCCTACAGATTTTTGGTTTCTCCTTTGATTTTCTTCACACGGCTGTAAATCTCTGAGCTGAATGAGAGCAATGCATTTTTCTGGATGTAAAAGAGAGCTAAAAGCGCTCGGCTTGAATGAGAAACGAGCGGATGTCTTCCCTTTTATCTTCAGGCTATTGTCTCTCGGTCGTTTTAAGAAAAAAAGCACAGATTTGAATGTCAATTATTTTAATTTCATATGAAAAGGTTACTGCTGAACTTAAAAAAAAAACTGTTTGCGCACCTCAGGCTCAATGGTTTTTTTCAATCTTAAAATGTCTTGCAAAATACATTATAAAAAGTGAATATGTGCAGTTGTTGGATACGTAAATCTATTTGATATAATCATAAAAAGAACTGCTGTTGCTTTAACCTAATAAAATCGAATTACCGCAAAGTTATCCATATTTTAGCACATGCAACTAAATCCTAACTACATTATTTCAACCCTGTTACCATACAATTTGAATTGTCCTACTTATAAATGTAATTGATAAATAACTATAATGTAACTGAAACTTACATTATTTCAACTACGTAACAATAAATAAATAAACCAAAATGTAACCATACATTTTGAAACCCAACTTATTTCAACCCATAACAATAAATTTGAAATCTTCATAAATATAATATAATATAATATCAGAGGTGGAAAGAGTACGAAAATATTCTACTCAAGTAAAATACCATTACATTAAAGAAATATTACTTAAGTACAAGTAAAAGTACCCGTCTAAAAATATACTCAAGTAAAAGTAAAAACCAGCTCATTTAAAATTTACTCAAATTAATTTAATTTTACATTTTAGCAGTGGGAGGGATGAAAAAATGGGATAGACCAAGAGTATCAAACTCAGTTCCTGGGGTGCCACAGCCCTTCACTGTTTATAACCCTAATAAAACACATCTGATCCAGCTAATCAAGTAATTAATGATTATTTGAAAACTACATGGTGTGCGTGTGTTGGAGCAGGGTTGGAACTAAACTCTGCAGGGCTGCGGCTCTCCAGGAACTGAGTTTGACACCCCTGGGATATGGGCCTATAGATCTCAAACTAGTTGTTTTTAATTAAAGGAATCAGTTATTTAGAATAATAACACATTTGGGCTGTTACCAGGCAAATTAAATCAGTATCAACAAAATTAATCTTTGCAATGCAGAGGGAAAGCAGAAGCTTCATCTGAAGTGGCATAGATGTATTTAGACACTGACATGAATGCATTTAGCCTGCAGTTACAAATGCAGAAATAATGTTTTGATAAATAAGACACAAAATGTTGAATACTCGTTTGAAATTATTAAAAAAATAAATCAAAAGATTCTTTAAATGTGAAATTAAAATCTACTCAGGGTTATAACGTCTACTTAGGGTTATAACAGCCAGTAGGTGTCAGCAAGTCACTGTTAAGAGAGTCATTGTGATTGAACCGAATCATTTAAACAGTTGATTCATTTAAGAACGAAAAACCGTCATGTTGCTCAGAGACGCAAAACTGTGTCTGGAATAATTTTTATTGTCGAAATAGAGTAAAAACAGGCAATATTGTGTCTATAATGCAAGTCTCTTAATTAACTTATTGTTTTTTTAAAACAAATCTACAGGCCTATGTAATCATGCTGATTTATGGAGAAAAAATGGCACTCTTCATGTGATGTTGATCTACTAAATGAAATTATATAAATATATACATGTTTTGCCCCCATATCTTTAATTTTGTGATCATTCTAAATGCATTTTAACAGACTAAATCACGCAGTGAAAGAAAGCACTCCGAATGCACGCGGACTAGTCTAATCTACTAGATTTCACGGCACTCTGTTTAGAGTGTTTTGTTTGGTTGTTGGCAAAAAACTGATAATGTAAAATCGCCCATTGTTAAAACAACAATTACTATATTATCGCAGACGATATTGCACACCCTGCACCACTGTCTTTTTGGCTAATTTGTGCAAAACCTTTTGCTAAACTGATAAAGCTTAATTTTAACCACCAATTCAACGATGCAAGTATTTACTTTACCTCTACGTGTTTGTGAAAGACGATGTTGAGATTTTATAAGCTGCAAGTTCGGTCTCACTAGCCAAACACAGCTTACACTGCATAACAGAGCATGAATATGCCCAGGGGTTCACTTAATTTCCTTCAAGTTCAACTTCAGCAGAGTACGACGGGGTTTGGTTTTCAGCTGGGTCTGCACCATAACGCCTGTCTTGTCCGTTTGCATCTTTCTTGTGATTTTAGCGCCAGTTTGTTCTTTTGCCCATTATTTTCTGCAGTAGTTTCCAGGGAGCAAATTTTATTTATTTATTTTTTTACTCCGTAATTAATGTGTTTTAAAATGTAGCGAAGTACAATACTTCAAACTAAAAATACTTAAGTAAAAGTAATACTACTACTCAATTACAGTAAAACAAACAATGGAAGAGCTCAGCAATGGAATTGCTATTTAAAGTAATATGAATTATGGAAAAATTACGGATTATTTAAAAAATATATGGAATTACACACTCAACATGGTAAGATATATCAAATAATATTACTAAGATTCATTAACCCTGAAGTTAATTAATTTACCATAAGTCACGAGACCACAAATACAGTATAACACCATTTCCAGAAAACAACCATTTAGTATTTAATCAACAAATCCAATAAATGTGACTCCACCTGCCTGATTAAATGACCAAATCCAAACTTAAAAGCCCTCTCTCTCAAAAAAATACATATTTATGTAATTTCTAAATAAAAATACATTTTAAACTAGCCTATGTGGTTTCAAATTAAAGTATAAAACTGTGTAAAACAACTGACGGGGATACTCAACCGTTCTGTGACCAAAAAAAAAAAAAAATGATTTGGGCATTATTTCCCTCTGTCTCCCCCCGGGACACATTTTAGATGGATACCAACAATGACACCAAGCAGCTCTAGCTACAAACTGTTCCTCTGTCCTCTTCAGCTGCTTCCCAGAGCGAATCTGAATCAGCGCTCTGCCCCTTTCCTCTTTGCCCCCCACGACCCATCATGCCCCTCTGACCCCAATGACTAATAAACCCCATTTCTCTCCATCTGCCCCTGTATATCAGTTTATTTTGCATTTCAGGAATTTATTGAAGCAGAATTGGCAGCATATACAATTAAAACCTTGTGTCCACGAACAAATTTACATAGGTTAAAAACCTCTAATGACAGAGGATGGTCGGAAATGCATAAAAAAAAGCTAATGTTACAACACATTTTTTATGTAATTTGTTTGTCATAAACCCACGTAATAATCAGAAAAGGCTTGTTCTCAGTCTTTTCAAATAATGTTCTCAGTCTTACCAAAGCGCAAATAATGTCTTCTGTGGTGCTACTAAAATGTAATACCGAATCAAAACTGCATTGTGCCCAAACTCGCTCCATGGAGAACATCAAGATCCAATCAGAATATGAATGGGTTTTTTGTTCCAGGTGGTCTCTGATTATGTTCCGGCCTCGGGTTGGTGAACGTCTAAATATTTCAGGCTACTTCTGTGACAAACTGGCAATCACAATCCCATGATGTACATTGATAATGACTCCAAAACAGGATGCATGCATTTTTTAAAGACCTCATCAAAATAGCACATTGACACATTCTAAGCTAGAATACTATGCTAACATTATGCTAAGCTAGTACAAGGTTGCTTGCTTTATGGTTAGTGCAGCAAAACCATTTATGATTTAACTATAGTAACCATGTTTTCTTGGTTTTATCTGTAGTGAAACCATGGTTAATTTTTCGAAGGGTTGCCTGATCAAAGGCTGAAAGGTTGTCCTCGGGTTCTCAGGTTACTTGTTGCAAATAATGGCAATTATCTGCACTACATTATTATATGACATTATTAAACAGTATGCTATAATACCGTATTAAGTGTAAAATATATTTTTAATTTTAATTATTAAATGGATGCCACCTTATTGTTAATATAAAGCCCTTCCTACACCTACCCTAACCAATTCATTTTTTTTAACTTTTTGATTATTTCCTTAATTTTTATTGAAAATAAATGCCTTTACAATGTGATATGAGATTTAAAAAGGGAGGGAAAAAGTTTGACAAAAGGCAGGTTCGAACCCAGGTCGATCGCGTCAATAACCCCACAGCACGCACTTTACCATCTGCGCCACTGGAGAAGATGATTAATAGCTGTTTTTATCATTTTGACTATCCCAAGCGCACGTTGGTGGGTGGAGTTAGTGTAAACAGCCTCTGCCTAAAAGCGGCACTAAGTGTAAATAGACACTCAGTTTTCTTTTTCCTTCTTTTTTATTAGTTCAAATTGTCATGTGGAAATTATGACAAACGGTTAAAAATATAGATATTGTGGCCACAAATAAATAATCCATTCCCACGTTTTCTTTTTCATTTGTGGCCTTATTTTATTAATTAGTTTCATAATTAGGGCATTACATCTGTCGAATTTCCAGCTGATCAGATCTGACCACGACGCAGAACCAATGGAGAAATCGGGCAGTGGCGGGACATGATTTTACATCAATGAGAGGTGGTGTACAGATGTAACAGTGTTAAAGAAGATGTGCTGTTCAGATCGAGAAACGCTAGATTTGTTCCTTCATTCTCGTGAGTGTCTACATTCCTCCACAAGTGCACGTGAGCTCAGCTTTACAGAAACTATCTGATCTTATCACAGACACAGAACAAAAACACCTGGACTCTGTTTGAATCATTCTCTGGGACTTTACTAAACCAAATCTCTCCCGCAAACTGCCAAAATACAGACAGCACATCACATGTCCCACAAGAGAAGGTAATATATTGGATCTCTGTTATACAGCGATAAAGGATGCATATCACTCTGTCCCACAAGCAGCTTTAGGACTATCTGATCACCGTTTTGTACATCTTATACCAGCAAATTAAAATCTGCTAAACCTGTTTTAAGAACTGTTAAAAGATGGACTAATGAAGCGGAGCAAGATTTAAAAGCGTGTTTTGACTTCACAGATTGCAGTGTTTTTGAGACTGCTGCAAACGATCTGGACAAGCTCACAGAGACTGTAACATCTTATATCAGTTTCTGTGAGGATATGTGCATTCCTACCAGGACTCGTTTAACCTACAACAATGACAAACCATGGTTCACTGCAAAACTCAAGACAGCACCGTCAGGCAAAAGAAGATGATTACAGAAAGGGGGATAAAGTCTTGTATAAACAGGCCAAATACACACTGGAAAAGGAGATCAGAGTGGCAAAGAGGAATTATTCTGGCGAGCTAAGGAACACATTCTCTCCTGGTGATTCTGCTTCAGTGTGGAATGGCTTGAAAGACATTACACATTACAAGACACCATCCCCCAGCACTCTATAGTATCAACAACTGGCAGAGGATTTTAATGAGTTTTACTGTAGGTTTGGAAAAACACCCCACACCTGCCCTGAACACCTCTCCACACAACCATTAACACCTCAGGCAACCCCCCTCTCCTCCAAACCTGCACAAAAAAATAAGTAAAGATGACGTGCGCCAGGTCTTCAGAGAGAATAAAAGAAGGAAAGCACCAGGACCAGAAAGTGTGTGACCAGCCTGCCTTAAAACCTGTGCTGACCAGCTGGCCCCCATATTCAAAGATCTTCAACAGATAACTGGAACTGTGCAAAGTCCCCTCATGCTTCAAATGCTCCACCATCATCCCCGTCCCAAAGAAACCCAAAAATACTTGACTTAATGACCTGTGGCTCCAACGTCTGTGCTCATGAAATCATTTGAAAGACTGGTTTTGGCTTATCTGAAGGCCTCCACTAGACTCTTAAATGGCCTCCACTAGACTCCGCTCGCCATCATGAACAGCACTGTGATTGCAGTGGAGTCATTCAGATTCCTGGGCACCGCAAACTCTCCCATCGTTGAATCCGTCCTCTGCACATCAATAACTGTCTGGTTCAGCTCAGCTACCAAATCTGACCTCAGAAGACTACAGAGGGTAGTCCGGACTTCTGAACAAATCATTGGTAAAACCCTCCCCAATCTCCAAGAACTGTACTTATCCAGAATGAGCAAAAGGGCTGGAAAAATCACTCTGGACCCCTCACATCCAGCACACTCCCTCTTTGAAGGTTACCGTCTGGTCGAGCTCTGAGCACCAGAACAACCAGACACAGAAACGGCTCCTTTTCCCCAAGCAATCCATCTCATGAACACTTACATTTACATTTAGTCATTTAGCAGACACTTTTATCCAATGCCACTTACGATTGGGGAATACATGAAATGATTCATATTAAAGAGGCAAACAGACAGAGGAAGTGCTCGTAATACCAAGTCTCGGTCATTGTTCAAATAAGTACAAGCTAGCAAGAGAAGGAATAAAAAAAGAAAAAAAATGTTTTTTTTTTTTTTTTTTTTTTTTTTAGGATGAAGTCAAGTAGTGTCGAAAGAGGGATGAATTTTCAGTTGATGCTTGAAGGTTGACAGGGATCCAGCATTCCGGATGGGGGTGGGAAGATCATTCCACCAGCCATGAATGGCGAACGAGAATGTTCTGGAAGGTGATTTTGAGCCTCTCTGTGATGGCACCATGAGCCGTCACTCACTAGCGAAACTCAGACTTCTGGAGGGGATGTAAACTGTCATCAGTGAGTGGAAGTAGGTGGGTGCTGACCCTGTGGTTGTTCTATATGCAAGCATCAATGTTTTGAACTTGATGCGAGCTGCAACCGGTAGCCAATGCAGGGAGATAAAGAGAGGTGTAACATGGGCTCTTTTTGGCTCGTTGAAGACCAGTCGCGCCACTGCATTCTGAATCATTTATAGAGGTTTGATTGTGCTTGATGGAAGTCCAGGCAGAAGAGCTTTGCAGTAGTCCAGCCTAGAAATGACAAGGGCCTTTACAAGAAGTTGTGCAGCATGCTCCGTTAGAAAGGGCCTGATCTTTCACTTGACATTAAACGTGGAACACACAACACTATTATACAATTATTTATTCATCACACACTTATTTTTTTATCATGCATACGTCAGACCTCACACATAATTGTCTGTATTGTATATAGTGTTTTTGCCATTTTGTACATTGCCTATTTGTATACTTGTATATTATACTTTAATTATCTGTGTCATGTCCTGTTGCTGTTATTCTGTTGCACTGTGGAGCTTCTGTCACTATAACACATTCCTCGTATGTGTAAACATACCTGGCCAATAAAGCTCATTCGGATTCAGATTTGGTTACCCACGGTTTAATTTTAGTTATACTGTGGCCACATTGTAAAAACAAAACAAAAAACATAGCATTAAAATGAGCGAACAAATGAACTGGAACAAATTCTTAATTTGTGGCCTTAATATTTTTCACAATGTTTTTATAAAAAAAAAAAATGTATGCACCTCTTCATGTTTTTACATTTAAATTTCCTTTGCCGTCAGATAACGCACTCTTTAAAAAAATAAATTACAAATAAACTAATTTTACACACGTTTCATTAAAATATTATAAATGCTATAATTACTTGTAGCATTTATTTATTTAGTTTCATTTTTTATAAATTCATACAAAATCAGTAAATATTTTTTTTACAAAGGCGCATTTATTGGTTATTTTCTGTAGACATGAAATGGCGCACGTTTGTTTACTGCAATCAGGCAGGCTATTATTAATGGTCTTTTTATAAATCAGACTAGTTTGTCAAACCATTTAATGGGCCTTTAAAGAGATTTAAAATGCAATTCGCACAACCAGTAAAACAACCATACAAACAAACCTCTTCATCAATTGAGTATCATTAAATTCCTCTTGCATCCCGGTTATCAATTATTATGACTGAAATCTAGTCTAAAATAATCTAGGTTCCTCAATCTGTTACACAACACTCCTGAAACACTACGTTATCTGGGAGGTCGAGATTTTATTTTGATTTATTGTTGCGGCGAATTCAGTTTTTAGATCTAATGCGGTGAATATCTCTCCCGGCACAATTCCCTCACCTCGATGAAAGCGTTTGAAGTGGCTGAGGATTATTCATCAGATGGTCTGCCATCCATCAAAGAATAGGAGGAAAACATACAGGATATAGAGACTTGGGGCAGAATACAAGATAAACTAGATGTGGGAGATACAGATTGCTTCTTCACCACACACTACTTATATAAAGCTCATAAAAGTGTCAAGGCACTTAAGATTTTTTAATAACCTCTTAAAATTGATTTGTAATAGAGAACATCAGTTGAATTGCTACATAATGTACTGTATAATTACTCAATGGCTGTGCTGTTTAATTACTCATGGCGTGTTAGATAACTTTCTGACAGTCTTTTTGAGGCAGCGTTTGAAGCATGTTACGTCAGGGACATGAGTGTGAGTTTGCTCAAATGAAATGGCTGCTGTAACTTAGAGACTGTTAAATTAACTAGCATATTACATCTTTGGTAATGACTCCTTTCTGAGGCTCTTTGATGATGCTAAAGATAATTCAATGGCAATTAATACAGGCAAAATTGATTAGCGGATTCACTTTGAAGTGCCGGAGAGATCAATTGGGCGCACAGAGAAACGCACAAAAAAATGTCAACCTTTCTGGTTTAGGTTTGAATAAATTAGCATATTGCATGTTAATGATGCTATTACAAAGGACTTTTACAGAAGCTGTTTTATATATTGGTAAATTAATAATTTAAGTAAGTCCCATAAACAGCATGCAAGTCTTACTATAAAATGCTCAAACATAAATAAAAAAACAGTTATATAATTGAAAATGCAGTGGTCGTTGATTGTAGGATCAATAGCTAGCTATCTAAATAAATAAAAACATACAATATCAGAATAAAATACAGTTTACAGTAATCATCTACAATAGGAACAAAAGTGTAGGCTGTCCCAAATGTCATAATTGCTTGCACATATTTTCACTTGCAGGGTCACAAATTGAATTACTTAATTATATATATATATATATATTTTTTTTAGCAGCATACATTTTAGTAAATGCCAATGTTTTTTTTTCTTTGTTTGCATCATTTATTAAAAAATTACATAAAAGCAAGTTTAAAGATTAAAGTAGCTTTAGTTTGACGTCAGTTTAAAAAATAGAACTTTTAAGGCCACAGAGTCCATCAGAGAGACAGATAATATAGTGATTGGTTTAGCAGAATTTGATATTACTCATTTTTTGCTTAATATCATTTTGGTGTGGTCTGTTAAAAGTTGTTTTGTCTGTAAAATGAAAAATGAAAAACAAAGAAATGTGGACAAAAAATGGCAAACCAACCATAATAGAAGAGGCATAAATGCATCTCTCAACTTACAGACTTACAGAAAAAAAAAACTGTTACATAAAATCAAAATGGTTTGCGGTTTAAGTCCATGTTTGGTAGCTTTGTAGCCATTTATTTGCTAACACACTGCTAAATATTATTTACAGTGAAAAAAACACAACTCAAGTACACTTAAAAAAAAAAGGAATTTCGAAATGTGCAATTTTTTTAAGTGACATTAAACTGAAGAAGTATTTTCTTGCAAAATGAACTCTAATCAACGTAACTTTAAACGTAGACAAAAATGTACAATCTTTCTCTTCCTGGAAAACAGACATAATTTCATGGGTTCTTTAACCCAGAAAGAACATCAGCAAAGCATCATGGGATACTTATCTATTCAATTCAGACTCCTGTGGAGTAATAACTTTACACATTTGAGAGCATAGAATCAGCCATTAAGACAAGCAGCATGTTACTACATTTTCAGACCTGCACTTGAAATGCAAATGGATCCCCAAAAGCTGCTTCACTCCTTTTCCCATGTTTCCCTCTTATTCCTTCAAATTAAAGCTGTTGTTGAATCTCTCGCCTTTGTGCCGATAAAATACAGCAACCTGACACAATGAGGGCAGGCAGCACACGCGTCTCCACAGCTTTAAACATTTTCGCTTTCCTTCTCCATGTTGTTTTGTACAGCTCTCCCTGAAAAAAAACGTCTGGTGTAATCTGGATTGCTTGTGAACAGAGGGAAGCTCAAAGAAGAATTAGGCAGTAACTAAACCTTGTTGCTTAGCAGTTTTAGCTAGAAAACAGCTAAAGGGCTTTAGTATCTTTGCTCTTTTGGGAAACGAGCTTCACGTCGGCAAACTGCATGTAGGGCAAAGCTATTCGGGAGGCCAACAGCAGGTAACAAACTGTTTTTTGCCAACACTAGATTTCTGCCAATGCTAAACATAGCCAAAAACCTGTATTAAGGCATTAGATTGGAAGCTCTTCCAAATAGTAGGTCCCTGAAAGCTGCTGGAACTCAATGATTGCAGTAACGTGCTGCTGTAAGAATCTAGCTGCCAATAACAAACAATTGTGGATACTGAGTGCATTAAACAACAGTTAGCTCCAACACCAGATGATTTTGTTGTTGTTGTTCACAGGTTGGGGTTAAGTTCTCTCTAACTTAAGTTATGTCTAACTTAACTTTAACTTAAGAAGCTCCCTTTAACTTATCTTTAGCTTAAGAAATTGAGTTATCTTAAGTTGTGTACTTATCTTGAACTTGTCCATGTTCTTTATTTTATCTAAAAAGCTGCCTTTAACTTATCTTTAACTCAGTAAAGAAGTTGTTTATTTCTCTTTATCTTATCCGAGGTTACATCTCTTTAGTTTATCTAAGAAGTTTAGTATACTTAAATTTAACTTAGTATTGTGAACTTGTCTTAAGCTAAAGCTCAGTTAAAGGCAACTTCTTGCGCTGAAGATGTAGAACGCAATTTCTTTGATAAGCTTAAGAAATCATGTTTAACTTATCTTTAGCTTATCTTAAGCCAGGCTCACACTGAGCGATAAATTGAATATAAAAGGTTTCTAGATATTGGCTCATGTGTTAGGGATAGAATACTGCCATCTGCAGGTTAGAGGAACACTTTTAGGAATTACAGTTAAAGAAAGAATGTGCCATGACCAAATATATCCAGCAGAGGTCCGTGGGGACTCATTCATTTTCAGTTCTGTTTCAAGTCCATTTTTCTTCATGTTCGCAACTTTTTGATTCAAACATTCTAAAATATATTAAAATCTATATTTTTGTCAAAGGTTAGAATTTTTTGTTGTTGTCTGATTGTCTGTTACATAATTGCCCTGGACACTTTTGTCACACAGTGAGTGCACATGCTTGTTCCATGTTGCATTTGTGCTCTATTACCAGTCCTTCATTTATGAGAGGAAATTTTCAGATTTATGTTATATTGGCAGATTTGTTGATTTTATATGCCAATTCCTATAAAAAAATCACTATTGGGTGTGCGCGCGCATGCGATAGAATATTCGTTCCAATTTGCATTTGTGCTCTAGATCCAGGCCTTTGTAAAAATGTAAAACATTTGAGATTTATACTGGGTTTTGTCGGGGGTGAAATTTTCTCGCAACAGCCAATAATCGGCTGTTGGTGAACATGTCAAACCAGTAATCAAAGACTACAGATTTTTGCCTAGAATTATAGAAATATTTTTGGATTTTCAAAATTTGTCTCAGATGACCGAATTGTGGCCAAAATCGCACAGTGTGAGCAGGGCTTAAGAAGTTGTGTTTACTTATATTGAACTTATCTAACAAGTTGCATTTATCTTAATGCTAAGTAAACTTATTTTAAACTTATCTAAGAAGTTGGTTTTCATTTATCCAAGTTATCCTTAGCTTATTTAAGATATTGCGTTTAACTTTCTTTAACTTGGAAGTTTAAGTAGTTTACTTATCTACTTAAGAAGTTGTATTAAATGTGTCTTTAGCTTAAAAAGTTGTTCTTAAATTCTTTTAAAATTAATTAAAATTTGTATAGACATGGATCAGTATTAAATTAACACAAAATATGATATTTTAAAGAAAGATGTTTAGCTTACGAACCGTTTTAATTACAACTGATAACGTACAACTTTATTGTATGGACCAAAGAAACAAATAAAACACTCAGATATTTATCTCTCTCTCTCTCTATATATATATATATATATATATATATATATATATGCCCAGAGAAGAAAGTAAGTTATACAGGTTTGGGCCGACATGAGGTGAGTAAATTATGACAGAATATTAGTTTTTGGGTGAATAGTCACTTTAAAACAACTAAGTGCAAACCTCTTTCCATTATTTGTGTATCATGGTAATACTGAATCTATCATTCCCTTCCTGAAACTCATGTTCATAAAGTTCATAAAAGATTTTCACATTGATGCGGCTCTTCCAGCATGCAATAACGATCACCAATAAAATTTTAATTAATCTCCTGTGGAATCGGGCAAAAATGTATTTAGCCCTGCAACCAGTGCAGGGAAGTACGGTGACGTAATACTGCCATCCACATAATATTTTTCCACTCAATTATGTCGTTATAACGAGATCTTTTCTCGTTATAACGAGATCTTTTCTCGTAATAACGACATCTTTTCTCGTAATAACGACATCTTTTCTCGTTATAACGAGATCTTTTCTCGTAATAACGAGATCTTTTCTCGTTAAAACGACATATTTTCTCGTTATAACGAGATCTTTTCTCGTTAAAACGACATATTTTCTCGTAATAATGACATCTTTTCTCGTTATAACGAGATCTTTTCTCGTAATAACGAGATCTTTTCTCGTTAAAACTACATATTTTCTCGTTAAAACGACATCTTTTCTCGTTATAACGACATATTTTTCTCGTAATAACGACATGTGTGGTTATAATAGATATGGTAGGGCTGAGGTGAGCGAGTGTTCGCGCTGCTCAGTCTGACATAAACGAGGATCTGCATGCTGCTGAATTGAAATACACTGTTTTAAATGTATTTAATGTAATGGTTTTAATTATAGCAGCATGTGTATTAGGATTAATGTCCAATACAACTGTCATGAATCTGGTTACCACTCACTCTACTGCACATCACCCATGGACTACATCTCCCATCATGCACTGCACTCACACATTCCCGTCCACCATTACACCAATCACACAGCTGTCACCATTCACTCATCAACCCTAATTGCCTCACCACACCTGCACCTCATTCACTCACTCACATAAAAGCAGCACACAAACACTCACTCACTGCGAAGTCTTGTTTTGCCCTGGCTACATTTCTGAGCGTTCTTCCCCGTATCTGTTATCCCTGTGTGTGACCCCGGACTGCCTGACCTTGGACTTCTGAACCTGTGCCTGTGACCTCGACCCCTGCCTGGTATTGTTTACGTCTCTGCTCTGCCTCCTATATTCCTGTTATGCCCTCTGACCATTGCCTGTGTGATTCTGCCTCTGTCCAATAAATATATATTACTGCACTTGGATCCCCTGCCTTTGACCAGTCTTTACAGAGACCATTGCCTGTGTGATTCTGCCTCTGTCCAATAAATATATATTACTGCACTTGGATCCCCTGCCTTTGACCAGTCTTTACAGAAGACTTCGCCGAAACAGCGATCCAGCGGCTTTTCTAAGGAACCCTGGCCAGGTATGGAAGCATTCAACCAGCTGCTCGACCTGAAACAGGGGAGTTTGCCTATTGAGGAATACGTCACTCGATTCTACGAGATATCTTGCAAGGTACCATGTGATGAGGTTGCATTCAAAGACATTTTTCGTTTTGGCTTAAATGAGCCTATCAAATCTTGCTTACCTGCCGGGAGGTTTGATTGTAGCTTAAAGGATTTTATGAACTATGCTTTGCTGTGTGCTGGCTCTTCGATTACCGTGGGTGGTGCAGAGGAGGAACATGACACCGCACCCACTCCGGTAATGGCGGACGCACCAGAGCACAATCGCAAAATGTCGGCCACGCCTGAGTCCCCGGCCAAAAGGGCCACCAGGCCTGCAGATGCACCTCTTCGGCCAGGACTGATTGCTTGTGTGTTGGACGCACCCATGGTGTCGGTGAGAGCAGCTGGCATCCCCAAGTCCGCTCCAGAGCCCGCTCCGTCCCGGGAGCTTGCAGAGTCCGCTCCAGAGCCCGCTCCGTCCCAGGAGCTTGCAGAGTCCGCTCCAGAGCCCGCTCCGTCCCAGGAGCTTGCAGAGTCCGTTCCAGAGCCCGCTCCGTCCCAGGAGCTTGCAGAGTCCGCTCCAGAGCCCGCTCCGTCCCAGGAGCTTGCAGAGTCCGCTCCAGAGCCCGCTCCGTCCCAGGAGCTTGCAGAGTCCGCTCCAGAGCCCGCTCCGTCCCAGGAGCTTGCAGAGTCCGCTCCAGAGCCCGCTCCGTCCCAGGAGCTCGCCGAGTTAGAGGCCGCTCCGATCCAGGAGCTCACAGAGTTCGCTCCAGAGGCCGCTCCGATCCAGGAGCTCACAGAGTTCGCTCCAGAGGCCGCTCCGATCCAGGAGCTCACAGAGTTCGCTCCAGAGGCCGCTCCGATCCAGGAGCTCACAGAGTTCGCTCCAGAGGCCGCTCCGATCCAGGAGCTCACAGAGTTCGCTCCAGAGGCCGCTCCGATCCAGGAGCTCACAGAGTTCGCTCCAGAGGCCGCTCCGATCCAGGAGCTCACAGAGTTCGCTCCAGAGGCCGCTCCGATCCAGGAGCTCACAGAGTTCGCTCCAGAGGCCGTCCCGATCCAGGAGCTCACAAAGTTCGGCTCTCCTTCGTCTCCGCTGGTCCCGCCCAGCTCTCCTTCGTCTCCGCTGGTCCCGCCCAGCTCTCCTTCGTCTCCGCTGGTCCCGCCCAGCTCTCCTTCGTCTCCGCTGGTCCCGTCCAGTTCTACCGAGCGCCCAAGAGAGTCAGAGCCACCTGAGTGCCCAAGAGAGTCAGAGCCGCCCGAGCAGCACCGAGATTCAGCGCTTCCAGAGTGCCCCCTCGAGGTAGTGGAGTTAACCAAGAACTTTCATGGAGGGAGCTCCCCTCCATTGCTCACGGAGACCCCGGACCCGCCATGGCCCATGAGGTCCCCTGATCCATCAGGGCTGCCCGAGGCCCCGGATCTACCATGGCCGCTTAAACTCCCTGCCCCGGTTCCTGAAACCAAATGTGCTCTCTCTGCCTCTTGTGTCTCCGTTTCCTCTAGGTCCCAGTCTCGGCCAGGGATCTCTGTTCTGCCCTGGAGGGCGCCTGTCTCATCTGCTCCGCCCTGGTGGGCGTCTGTCTCGTCTGTTCCTCCCTGGAGGGCGCCTGTCACGTCTGCTCCGCCCTGGTGGGCGTCTGTCTCGTCTGCTCCGCCCTGGAGGGTGCCTGTCTCGTCTGCTCCGCCCTGGTGGGCGCCTGATCTGCCAGAGTCACTCCACGTCTCCGTCGACCTGCCAGAGTCACTCCACGTCTCCGTCGACCTGCCAGAGTCACTCCACGTCTCCGTCGACCTGCCAGAGTCACTCAACGTCTCCGTCGACCTGCCAGAGTCACTCCACGTCTCCGTCGACCTGCCAGAGTCACTCCACGTCTCCGTCGACCTGCCAGAGTCACCCCACGTCTCCGTCGACCTGCCAGAGTCACCCCACGTCTCCGTCGACCTGCCAGAGTCACCCCACGTCTCCGTCGACCTGCCAGAGTCACCCCACGTCTCCGTCGACCTGCCAGAGTCACCCCACGTCTCCGTCGACCTGCCAGAGTCACCCCACGTCTCCGTCGACCTGCCAGAGTCACCCCACGTCTCCGTCGACCTGCCAGAGTCACCCCACGTCTCCGTCGACCTGCCAGAGTCACCCCACGTCTCCGTCGACCTGCCAGAGTCACCCCACGTCTCCGTCGACCTGCCAGAGTCACCCCACGTCTCCGCCGACCTGCCAGAGTCACCCCACGTCTCCGCCGACCTGCCAGAGTCACCCCACGTCTCCGCCGACCTGCCAGAGTCACCCCACGTCTCCGCCGACCTGCCAGAGTCACCCCACGTCTCCGCCGACCTGCCAGAGTCACCCCACGTCTCCGCCGACCTGCCAGAGTCACCCCACGTCTCCGCCGACCTGCCAGAGTCACCCCACGTCTCCGCCGACCTGCCAGAGTCACCCCACGTCTCCGCCGACCTGCCAGAGTCACCCCACGTCTCCGCCGACCTGCCAGAGTCACCCCACGTCTCCGCCGACCTGCCAGAGTCACCCCACGTCTCCGCCGACCTGCCAGAGTCACCCCACGTCTCCGCCGACCTGCCAGAGTCACCCCACGTCTCCGCCGACCTGCCAGAGTCACCCCACGTCTCCGCCGACCTGCCAGAGTCACCCCACGTCTCCGTCGACCTGCCAGAGTCACCCCACGTCTCCGTCGACCTGCCAGAGTCACCCCACGTCTCCGTCGACCTGCCAGAGTCACCCCACGTCTCCGCCGACCTGCCAGAGTCACCCCACGTCTCCGCCGACCTGCCAGAGTCACCCCACGTCTCCGCCGACCTGCCAGAGTCACCCCACGTCTCCGCCGACCTGCCAGAGTCACCCCACGTCTCCGCCGACCTGCCAGAGTCACCCCACGTCTCCGTCGACCTGCCAGAGTCACCTCACGTCTCCGCCGACCTGCCAGAGTCACCTCACGTCTCCGCCGACCTGCCAGAGTCACCTCACGTCTCCGCCGACCTGCCAGAGTCACCTCACGTCTCCGCCGACCTGCCAGAGTCACCTCACGTCTCCGCCGACCTGCCAGAGTCACCTCACGTCTCCGCCGACCTGCCAGAGTCACCTCACGCCACAGCAGTTTACCCAGTGTCACTTCACGTCTCTGCTGTCTCCTCCGCCCCGCCCTGGTGGGCTCCTGCCTCATTGGCCCCACATGGACCTGGCCCTCCATTCCCTCCCCCGGTTCCACCTCCGCTCCACCACCCTCCTGGAGTATGCTTTGTGTAAGCGTCTGGAAGCCGCTCTTTGGGGGGGGGCTCTGTCATGAATCTGGTTACCACTCACTCTACTGCACATCACCCATGGACTACATCTCCCATCATGCACTGCACTCACACATTCCCGTCCACCATTACACCAATCACACAGCTGTCACCATTCACTCATCAACCCTAATTGCCTCACCACACCTGCACCTCATTCACTCACTCACATAAAAGCAGCACACAAACACTCACTCACTGCGAAGTCTTGTTTTGCCCTGGCTACATTTCTGAGCGTTCTTCCCCGTATCTGTTATCCCTGTGTGTGACCCCGGACTGCCTGACCTTGGACTTCTGAACCTGTGCCTGTGACCTCGACCCCTGCCTGGTATTGTTTACGTCTCTGCTCTGCCTCCTATATTCCTGTTATGCCCTCTGACCATTGCCTGTGTGATTCTGCCTCTGTCCAATAAATATATATTACTGCACTTGGATCCCCTGCCTTTGACCAGTCTTTACAGAGACCATTGCCTGTGTGATTCTGCCTCTGTCCAATAAATATATATTACTGCACTTGGATCCCCTGCCTTTGACCAGTCTTTACAACAACATTATCCAATAACAGCACTCAGACCCACGACTTGTTTAGGCTATATATGATCAGATCAAAACAGTTATTTTTGAATAATTGACTCTCTATTTATTTATTTGAATGACTGAAGTTTGATTGAACAACAAATCGAAATATGAACAATAACGGTAAATGCCTCCTCATGTCGTGGCCTCGCTATGTTGAGGGAACAACATCCATTTCTCGTTTAATGCATAAACAAACCTACTTGACCTTTGTGAATTATTATAGAAATTATTACATAATTAATTATTACATTGACCATAGGCTACCGGACTGTAGGCAATGGCACGCGATGTACACAGCATTCAAGTTTATCACGAATAGGCTAATATTACATAAAGTACGTAAAATAAAACTGCATGTGCACACAGTGATTTACATGATCATATCACCCACCTGCAGCACTTCTGCAAGCAGAGAACAACATAATAAAGCTAGTCGTTATATATTATAACGAATAAATAGGCCTATACTAAAAATATATTTTGACTTAAATAATAATTTAAGAAAATAAAAGAAATACTGTGCAACAAGCAGCCTACTCTAAAAAAAGTCCTGGATTATTTTTTTTTAACCCAAATGCTGAGATGAGCCTTTTGGGTAATTTATTTGAGTTATTTTTCCAGTGTTTGGGTAGTTTGTGTACATTTTATTTTATTTATAAAATTGTTTCTGTGCAGAATATCGTTCAAATGTATGCAGAGCAACATACAGGCGCAGGGTGTGAATCAATAAACAAACGTCGCTCGCGTTGCGTCGGTTTTATTGCTTGATGAAGAATCTGATGCTTTGCTTAAAATAAATGATGTATTTATAAAGATACAGAACACAAATACTTTGGATGTTAAAAAATGTCCTCAGAGCTGTTTACTGTTTGTTTTTGGTCAGGTTATGAAGGGCATCGCAGTTCATTTCGTCCATGAGTGAAGTGCAGGGCGGCGGATCCTTGATCAGTCCCCGCTGAACACGACTCCAGCTCGGCGTGAGAGCCAGCGCTGTTACGGTGGAGACACGATTACAGAGTGGTCCATTTACTCGTGAATTACGTCGGTTTAATGTTTAATCTTTACTTCTAATGTTTTTTTAAACGAGATTAAATAGGGCAATGTGTAAAGGATAAAAGCAAGCAAATTAGAAATAAAGGAAGTTATCACGTAAACCAGTGGTTCTGGAGTATTTTACATAAGTTTAGAGGATTTCAATTAATCTGTAAATATTATTTCATGCATAAAGTAAAAAAAAGCTAATATTATAATAGAAACGAATAAACCCATTAGCTGGGTTAAATCAACCATTTATGATGGGTTAAATAAACAACCCGATTTACTGGGTAAAATTAACCCTAAATGTGTTCTGTCCTATATTTATCCAGCCCAAATTGGGTTGTTTTTAACCCAGTGTTTTTTAGAGTATGCAGAGTTTATTTCATTATTGTGCTTCGCGAAATTAAATCAGACGGCAGAAAGCTGCATTCTATTTTTTGTCTTATTTTACAAAAAATGTTCAGAATTAAATAATAAAATGCGACTTATAGGAGACTTGTTTTTTCTCTCTCTCTCGCTCTCTCTAAAAACGTGTTTTTTATACGCGTATAGCTTATTTTAACCATGCAGCAAACCTTTTAACATATTTTAATAAATTACTAAAAATAAATAAATAAGTGACTTTAAACCATTTAACTGATTAATCGGTCAAAATTCTTATCAGTCGGTTAACGGTTAATGAACATCCCTATTAAAACAAGTTCACCCTGAAACATAACTGTTTAATTGAGACATTTATTCAATAATTTCACTATAAACAGGAAAAAATAAATAGGCCTAACGTTACTGGAGACATTTAATGTGAGCGCGTGATCTGAGCGGGATTTGGTTCACCTGAGCGTGAGCGGAACATTAGCGGAGCGTTTGATTTGGCCGTGAACGACTGAGCGGAGCGCACACACACACAGCGGAATATTGAACCGCTCCGCTTCTCTCACATTCTCTGGTACAAAACGTTAATTAGGTAAAGCGATACACGAATTTAAATGGGAAAGTAATAAAATATTATATTATATGAAATAGAAATAGGCCTATAGCCCTAACAAGTTAACATAACCTAATAATACTAATAATATACAAATATTAAATTAAATGTTTAATGTTAATAACAACTGTTTTATCCATCTCTGATAGTCCCGGGTTGCTGTGAACCGAGGACGGCCCCTAAAAAAAAATCAATGTTTTAACTCAGCTTGTCTTTACTGTCTATCCCATCACGCAGAATAAGAGTTCATCTACCGCTCTGTAAATTAGTCACAATAACGTTTCATACAGTCTGGATGTTGCTTTATCTCATTTAAAGCACACCACTGTTCTTCTCAATTCGGCGACACCGACGCGATCCCTTAAATTGTGATAACCGAGGAAAGCAATTTTACTTCCACATTAAGAACAAAATGTTACGAATTGCTTTTGTAAAATAACAGCGTGCGCTTTCTGGCGCGCCTTATGTCTAAAGGTCTACTTAAATAAAACAATCGAAAACAAGTTTGTGTTTATTTAATTCGTATAGCCTAAATCCAGCAAGAGATACTGTACAGTCTTTTCATCTGTACTATTGTGTTCAGTGCTCACACCCAGCGCAGCGAAGACTGTTTCTTCCGTAAAGCAAAGCCTGCAATTTAACCCATAAGAAGAACGTGATGCGATGATTCAGCTAAAGATCATTTAATAATATTAAATCATTAATACATAATTAATATATAATCAGACTAAAGTATATCAAGGCCGCCCACACATGTGAAACAAATATTGAAGCAGCTCATTTGTTTACCCACGAACAAAAATAGGCCTACGAAAAATCTAGCTTAATTTGTTTGCCCGTTTTTAAACAGAACGAAATAATAATAATAATAATAATTATTATTATTAACCAATGAGAAAATCTCTTTATTTATCTTTGTTCATATTTCGATTTGTTGTTCAATCAAACTTCAGTCATTCAAATAAATAAATATTCCAAGCCCAGAGTCAATTATTCAAAAATAACTGTTTTGATCTGATCATATATAGCCTAAACAAGTCATGGGTCTGAGTGCTGTTATTGGATAATGTTGTATTGGACATTAATCCTAATAAACATGCTGCTATAATTAAAACCATTACATTAAATACATTTAAAACAGTGTATTTCAATTCAGCAGCATGCAGATCCTCGTTTATGTCAGACTGAGCAGCGCAGACACTCGCTCACCTCAGCCCTACCATATCTATTATAACGACACATGTCGTTATTACGAGAAAAGATGTCGTTTTAACGAGAAAAGATGTCGTTATTACGAGAAAAGATCTCGTTATAACGACATAATTGAGTGGAAAAAATATTATATGGATGGCAGTATTACGTCACCGTATGGAAGAGCTACAACTGCTATATATAACAGTCGTTAATTACATGATTTAATACATGGCCAAAAGGAGAAAGTTGAATTATTATCAGTCAATGATGCATGAACTGATTATAAATTATTCGAACAATCGACTCATATTTTTCGAACGCTTACGTTCACGCCAGACTTCATGTTCAGAAACAAAATGAAAAACTAATTTCACTCATGTGAGCTCATTTAGTTTGACTCCTGACAGCATGCTGAAAAAGCTAAATCTGAATACTATATTCATATACTATAAAAATATGATATACAGTATATAGGATTCCTATTCAATCCTTAAGATTCTGCAAAAAGACTCACTAATCAAATCTGAAATTAATCTTTAACTCTGTTCTGTTTCTTAAAAATGTATGCAGTCAATGTCCTAATTTGTTTAATTTGCTCAAAAGCAGCAGGTCCCAATCATGTAGAAGTAATGTGATTTAATTTATCAGCAAGTCATGTAATTAAACTGATTCAAATGTTTTAATTGATCAACGGCCCAAATAAATGTCGAAGCTCAGCAGTGCATCTGTGTATTCTGCTACAAACCTTAAGTAAACTTTGTATTTTAAAGGCCTTGCTCTCACTTTCAGTTAAAAGGGAATCCAGTGCTTCCAGACATTTGCTATTCCTTTTGGAGTGATTGATCACAATCACATGTGGTGAGGGAAATACTTCAGATGTGAGCTCATGAAATCTGCCTTTTAAAGTTTTATATTAGAGCAACTGAAGTTTGGTAGATGAAGCCTGCAGTGACACCACCTGAGGGATAAGTACTTGGACCATATTCACACACATTCACAGCATATTCACTTAAACATTTAAACAAATAAATTGATTAAATTAGATTAAAAAAATGATAGGGAGGGACAATTTGCTTAGTCGAAATAAAAACAAATGAAAAAACAGACCCAACAAAAAAATAAAGGTAAATAGGGGCAATGCGCTTGATCAAATTCAAAACAAAAAATAAAACAAAACAAAACAGAGCAATGCAAACCAAACAAAAGACAAAACTAAATAATAGGCTGAGGCAATGTGCTTAGTCCAAGTGCTTAGTCAAACTCATAACAAAATAAAACAAAAAAACAAAAACGCAAACAAAGCAAACCAAACAAAAGACAAAACAAAATAAGTTGGGGGGGAAAGTGCTTAGTCCAAGTAAAAATAAATCCGCCCCCCCCCCACACACATACACACAGCAAAGCAAGCAATGCAAAGCAAACTTAGAAAAAAATTTAACCGTAACGTTTTACTTCTGAATGTGAATACTGAGTGAGGGCAAAAGCATGAAGGACAGGGATTAACTTTAAAATTATATAAATATGGTTTATTTAAATTTTATGTTGACTTCAATCAGCTGAACTAAAAAAAAAAGTGTATGATAATAAAATATAAGTACAAAAAAAAGTTTTTAAAAGTCTTGTAAATGTTATGCTAGTCTGGAAAACTTTCAGCATTACACAACACTCCAGGCCCTAAATATGAAAAGTACAAGACTGCATCTAAAACATAATGATTCATCAATCTAGGTCACTCAATTCCTAAAACACCCCGAGGCCAATTTAATGACAGAGTATAGGCTACTGTATCAGAAATTTGATCTTGTAGGCATTTCAGAGATCAATACCTTTTCCTCCAATTTAACGTGTTTAATGGGCAATTTAGACCCCAAGCGTGTCTCTTTTTTTACAATACAAGCATTTTTAAAGACTACAGCTACAACCTTTCAGGATTAAAGGCTGCACTTACTACAAAAAAATCACTGTGTTAGCAAACCTGCTGCTCTGGGGGCTAGTGATAAATGAATTACTTAAATATGTAAATAAATAATCCAAACAAATACAACAAAACACACAATGACCATAACAGGTTATTTCATGCCACAGGCTTTGTGAGAGTTATTTATCCCGCTTGTTTCATCTTTGACAGGATTAAAGCTAGCCATATGCAAATTAAAACCCAAATGTTACCGCACTTTAAGTGTGTTACAGTTTTTGCCTTACTGTGGCACCAACAAACCTCCATAGTCAAGGGGCGATAGAGTTCCCTTCAGACATCTGTACACTAAACTCACTTACTAAAAGCTAGCAAGTTTTCCTTTGCATTTTTGTACAGTTTTGCATGCAGAGGACAACACTCAAAATGATCACTGTTCACATGGATTCGCGAAAACAACTTAAAATGGTGTATTATCATAACAGGCCAGTAGTTGGCGATCACTTTGTAAAGAAACAGATCAACTATGTAATACCAAAGATTATAGGATACCCAAGATGTGGCACTTGTATAGTTTTGAATTGGGAAAAATGTTACACTCAATATGGCCGCTCAATTGAAAGAAGCCCCGCTTTCTAAATAAAACAGCCAATCGCTAATCAGTAAAGTCAGCATATCACTGCCGCTGCCATTAGAAGTTGCTATAGAAACCGTCAACATTCTTTGAGGTGACCTCAGAAGTTTTTTAATACTATTTGAGCAAAATAAACCACTTTTATGAGACAGTTGTTGTCAGATTTCATTGGTGATTTCAAATATTTAATCGTAAGCTTGGTGGACAATTTTATGCATGCGCATGACATCACCATTTTAATAAATTTGTGTTTTCATAATTTACATGGAGATGATAACCAGTTTTGAAACCAGTTTTCGAACGTTTGCGTATCCAGGCCCCCGAAAAAACATTTTCGTGTAAATAAATGGCCAAAAGCAACATTTTTGTTTTTTAGTCGAAAACGGTGTTGTGTAAATGCCCCCTCACTGCTTGAGCATGGTAAAACTCTGTTATTACATGGTCACATATATTTATACGGCAGTTTCAAATACATTTCAAACACTTTCTTCTAGATAATCAAAAGATGGTTATACTTAACTCTTTCCCTGCCATTGATGGAATTTTCCCACTTTCCGTGTTTACACTGGCGTACGATAGGAGGCGCTATTACGCATCTTGTGAAAGAGTATTGAATGTCACGATCAAAACATGGCAAAGACGACACAAAAAAACAATTGCATGTGTAAGCAGATGCATAAATAAAATAACGTAATCAAACATTAATCATTATATAAATCAAAACTGCTTAACTTTACTGAATGAAATTACAATCCAGGAAGTGTTCTAGGACTGTGCAAGCTTTGGATGTCCATCTATGTTTTGATCATCGTTCTGAATCTGAATCGTTTTTCCTATTTGTGCCTGAAATGACACATATGCGCAAAATTGTCAAAATGCATGTCTCTGCAAGTATCCTTGTAAACACAGTTGCTTATGGTTTAGGTGAAGGTAAACAATTGAGAAGGAAAACGGATGTGAAACAATATTGATTTCTGTGTCATGAATGTTAATCAAACAACAAAACACAGAGAAAAATCACTTTTGTAGCTTTACCTTATTTAATAGATTGACTTGATACAGTGAAGTCTATGCAGTTATTTTACATTTGATCATTCAATTTCTGTACCTAAATACTGTTAGACTTACGTGAAAAATATAAAGCGCCGTTAATTACATTTGTGTCTTTGTTCTGATGTCAGCTGCATTGTTGTCTATGCAGGGTCAGATTGCTCTCGGATTTTATCAAAAATATATTTATTTGCGTTCTGAAATGAAAGAACATCTTACAGGTTTGGAACGACATGAAAGGAAGTTGTTAATGACAGAATTTTTTTGTGGTGAAATATCCCTTTAATAGTTGTGCAAATAATGTTCAGTTTCTTGCACAGACTGACCATTTCACTTCGTAAGACCTCAGTATATAGTCAAGAGCCATGGGTATTCATTTTGTATTGCCTGTATATGTGTTTAGTATTCTCAAAAACCAAAAACTATTGACTTTCTATCACGAATTACCAAGGACCATGAATTCAGCTAAAAATTTGTACTTTTCAAAAAAAAAACAAATGCTTCACACATACACGCACACGTACACACACACACACATATACACATTATAAGTACTGTTTTTAAAAGTATGTTGTAGTATACTTTTGGTACAAGTGTACTTTTACAAAATAGCAGCTTTGATTATATAATTTATGTGACATTAACATACATTATTTGTCATATTTTGTCACTATTATCATATTTACACATTCAATATCCAACAAATATCTCTTTGGGCTAAGAGATGTTGCTAGGAAATAGAGTCTTATACTCATATCCATTAAATGATAGACAGAGTTTTTCTAGTATTTAGCCACAGATAGTACAGATTTTAAAACTATAAAGAACTGTGTGCATAAACCGCATCTGGGGAGCCTTGCGAGGGCAAACAGAAACTCAAACAATGAAAAATGTACTAATTTAAAATGAATGCCCCACGGGCTGGTTTTAATGACAAACCCAGGGAAACAAATCCATTTCCCAAGTATTTTCCACAAATCAGCTGCTGTTTTCATTTTGAAAGCAGGAGGGAGAGAGAGAAAAAGGACGAAAAGGAAAGATGTGCATACAAAGTGTAGCTGATGGGCATTAACTATATCACACTGTATTCCCATATGAACTACTCCAAGACAGGAGATTTATACCCCGAAGCAGCAGTATAGCCACAGTAGTGCAAACCTATGCATTTTCTAATTAATCATAACTATGCTGCTCGTGACAGTTCGTGCACTTGCAAGAAACAATTGCATGCACACCTGACTCACAAATGGGAGTTCATTATTGCTCTTAGGAAAAGAGCGTGAATCTAGCATGAGCAAAGATGCATATGCTGCCCTCTTGCAGCTACGTGACAATAGCAGGTGCCGTCACATATCCGTGCAAATTAAAGCAGGATGCAGTCTCAGTCTCAGCTATCAAAGAGAGAATGTGTGTGGAGAATACCAGGCATCTGGAGCTTGTGAATGTGGAAGATAAAAGCAGAGCGTATCTTTCTGCCTTTCTAGTGTAACACTGAGCCAAAATGCCGTTTCGGTCTTGTGAATTGACAAAATGAACCTAACATTCTTTTAAAATATAACCACATTAACACATTGTTAATAATATTCCATAAACTTAAGCAAATAACTGACAATGTATTAAAGGTTGTAGAAAAAAATGCTTTGTGCTCCACTATAAATGTGACAGTAAAACAATGCTAATCATGACAGACACAAACAGGTTAAAGTCATTTTAGGATTATGATAAATTGCCTGCTGCAGTCGACTGGTTGTCATAATCAACCGCCTGAATGCAGGTGATAATATTTATCAAACAAAGCACTCATGTCAAAATATTTTACTGAAAGGGTTTCAGGTGCCGTGTTTTACTGAATATTTCACATAAAGGGTTTTTATATAGGCTTTGTTTTAATACAGACATGTCTATACTAGCCATGAACAATAAACTATATATTAATGTAATGCCATTAAAAGCATGAAGTGTAATTAAAAAATAAAAAATAAATATGTTTGGTTTCAGAAAAGAAAAGAAACAAAACAAACAAACATGCAAAATAAAACAAAACAAAAAAACAAACAAAAAAAACTACATAAATATGTAAAATAAAAACAAAATGACACTAATATCAAAATCTTTTACTGAAAATAATTTTGGTCCCATATTTAAAAGAATATGCTTGTTTGGTTTTAGAATTAGAAAACAAAACAACAAAATAAAATAAAACACCCCCCTTAATCTAAAAATAAATAAATAAAATACTTAACAACAAACAAACAAATACATAATGTCAAAATATTTTACTGTTTTTGGCCCAATATTTTACCGGTGTTTTTTTTTAAGGTGTCATTCCAATATATACTAACCATGAACATTATACTATACACATACTGTATAATGGCATTAAAAGTGCCAAGTGGTATTAAAAAATTACCTTTATAAAAATAGGTTTGTTTGGCTTTACAATTGCAAATCAAAAACAAACAAAGTAAAAACAAAACATCAAAATAAAAACACTGTCGAAATATTGTAAATATAATATTCATTAACAATATGAGATGTTTTCAGAGAGAAAGAGAGATCATGTGTATGTATGTATTCACAAAAACATACCATAATTTAAATATAAAATCAAACAACAGAAAACACAACTAAATAAAACCATAAACAAAACAATAAAAAAACAACTAAATAAAACACAAAACAACAATATCAATGCAAAACAAAATGCAACACTCAATATAAACAACAAAGCTAAAGCAAAACAACAAACCACAATATAAAATAACTAAATTAAAACAAAACAACAACTAGATAAAACTCCACTCTTAAAGCATAAAGACTGACAGCTCAAGACAGGACACATGAGGACAAGACTGCAGCTTGTCCATTTGTTTGTCCGCCAACAGGTGGCAGATTCCTCCTGTTGACTGAACCCTTACGCACATTTCAAAGCTGTAATCAGCGTCTTATAAATATTCCATCCATAAGACTAACAGCGACGTGCATGTGACAATACACACATATCTGAGCTGAGTGACTGAGAAGAAAAACAAACCTTCCCACAAAGACCAATCAAACAAATGAACGCACAATCCAAATATTCATACAAATAATATATTAAGGATGAGCATGCATACTAATTACATTTCAGGATATTAACTAGCTATTTACATAAACTCATCTCAAATTATCCCAATCCAAGGTGCATCCAGCGTCCATCGGACTCCAGATAAACCCCAGCCCTCCACAGGAGGGATATGCCTTATTTGTGGTTGCCAGATTGTATCATCATAAACTCATAATCACATTTACAACAAACACAAGCAGCCGAAACGGACACGCACTCGAAGACCTGTGCATAAAAGTATTAGACTTACCCCAAAACGTCAACTTCATGGTTCAAACTGCATTATTTTGATAAGGCTACTACCGTGCAATGCCTGAATCGAGCATTAGATGGTGATGAAAGAAAGTCTTTGATTGCAATTAACACTTTAAGAATATGGGTACCTTTGAGTATCCTTTTCCTCAGGATAGCCTGTAGGAAGAGCATAGTCCTTCTCCTTTCCTTTGGCTCGGCAAATATCCCCTGATTGCTGCTTTGCTCTGTATCTAGTGCGTCTTCCCAGCTACGTCTCGTCTGTGAGCCAACGAGGTACTTTTAGCTGTCAATCAATGTCAAAATCAAAGATCTGAGATAAAAAACGACCCTATATATGCGAGCGTGACGTGCGATGATACCGCGAGACGTTTCGGCCTTTGTCTTTTTAAATTACTCATCTGAGCAGTAATCATTAGTTGTTATTAACCGTAATTGTATGCGAAGTCACCATCTCTCCATCTCCGAGCTCTCTCTCCTCTCTGTGATTAATAAATGCAAAATGTATGCTCAAAGCCTTCGGGACTTTTGATGCCCTAGTTTTTCCTCCCTTTTTTCTCTCTGCCCTCAAACAGCTGCCTTCCTGAATAAACTTGAAGATAAGGGGTTTACACAAGTGTATGTTTTGGGTTTCTGACTGCTCTTTAGCACCTACTCGTCAGTGGCTCGTCTGCAAACATCTGATAGATTTTTTGACCAGGGTTGCATCAGGGCTGATTAAAAATTTTAATTTGAGCAAATTTGCAAATAAATGGAATTAGCACAATGAAGACGAAATTTGTGAAAGGTTGTAATATTGATACACTTTAATGTAAAAATTATTCATGGTGGCTTTTTGCTAAACTCATTTATATGGTTTTAATGAGTTTTGTTAGGGTGTGTGTGTGTGGCCACATGCAATCTTGTGCATATAAATATATAATTTTGCTTAATCAGACGCAAAAAAAAATAAAAATATATATATATATATATATATAGCATTGTGCTGTGTGATAAAACTGCACATTTTAGAGCTTTTATTGTGGCGAGCCTAAGGCACACCTGTGCAATAATCATGCTGTATAATCAGCATCTTGATATGCCACACCTGTGAGGTGGATGGATTATCTCGGCAAAGGAGAAGTGCTCACTAACACAGATTTAGACAGATTTGTGAGCAATATTTGAGAGAAATATGCCTTTTGTGTACATAGGAAAAGTCTTAGATATGAGTTCAGCTCTTGAAAAATGGGGGCAAAAACAAAAGTGTTGCATTTATAATTTTGTTCAGTATAGTTACTCCCCAACACTGACAACTCATCATGACATACACAAATTCACTTTTCTCTTCCTCCTGTAGATTTACACCTGCTTATTTCAAAAAGTGTTGTGGATAAAATTGACCATGTCAGCATTACAATTAATTAAAAAAATGGCAATGGTGTTAAGTTAATCGTGTAAGTTTGCTGACCCTCAGACAGTCATTCAGAGAAAGACACACTTCGTCTACTGTGATAACAGTCGTGGTCTCATATCTGTGTGGATGTACAAACTGTATTTTGGCAGCTATATCATTTTGTAATCTCCCTGCAGAAATCGTGCTGTGCTTTTCAAACACACGAGGGGATTTCTGCTGGTATGAAATGGTAAAACTGGACCGATTTCTGTGAACAATCCAATCTTAGCACAAAGACCCCAGTGAAACCACCTCAGCACTGCAATGAATCACCCACACAACCCTTTTGTGAACTAACAGTGGATGCTTTAAACTATATACAGTAAGAATTGAAAGTGCGCATTACTTGTTATACAGTAGTAGTTCCAATAATACAAATATTTGTATTTTTTATTATTATTATCATCATCATCATCATCTAAAATGTATATGTATTTGTTTATATTACAATTAGTAATAATAATACAATTAATTATATAATATTACAATTTACTTTTTTGTATTACTTTTATTACTTACCAATTATGATTATTAATGGATCACAAGTGACAGAGTTTAGATTTGAAATATTACTATGCTATACTGCTTTAAATGCAATAGGCCTGTCATTTTTTCCTGAATCAGGCTCTTGTAGTTTCCTGTGCATAAACAGTTATTCCCAGAGAAGCCAATAATTATTACAAGTTACTGTGTCAGCGTTTTAATATGCAGCACCAGTCTCTTTATAATATGAAACAAGAGGATCATGGGTAGACTGTGGCTTTCATGCCACGAGCTGTAGTCTCTGATGCGATGACTTTAATTTCATCAATAGTCCAAATGTGATTCAGAAGTAATTGGTTTGAGAAGCAGCTATATGTTGAGCAAATGTCTGACTTTAGAGAGAAGAGCCACTTGCACAGCTTTCACTTCAGTTTAGTACGAATTTAAAGATACAGGATTGTTATTATTATTATTATTATTATTATAGGGGAAGAAAGAGACTATAAAATGGTCACATACTGTAGTTTAGTACAGGAACATGTATTTTTGAGTACTAATATATATATATATATATATATATATATATAAGAGGATATTAAATTCAAGTATCAAAGGCATCAAAATGTGCATACTGTAAAACACACAATAGCATGCTACTGTAAAGCTAAGAGCTACATATAAGAACAACAACTCCCAGCAGCTTTGCAGTAAGACAGTATGAGAGCATCTAGACAAACAGTGTCTGATCTGTTAACACTGCTGTATTCACTGAGACACACTCAGCAAATATTTAGGAGCTGTGGATAGGAGCTCATAATGAATTGTTTACATAATGTCAAGATCAGACTAAATCTGAATTAGATTTTCTCTAGTGATGAAAACACGTATGTAAAAACAACTACAAATATGTAAACAAACAACAACAATATAATTAATTTGCTTGTTTTAAAAGTAATGCGTAACTTAAGTTACTTTAAAATGTAATCTGATTACATTTACTTATGTTACTTGTAATGCATTACATTTTTTGACAACAAGACATATTACAGACACCAAGCTTTTGAATATCAGTGTATACATATATTACATTACTAAGATAGAAAACACAAGAAACGAGTGGGAGTATCAAGCAAGCATTGTTTTCTACGCATCTAACTTGCATCAGGTTCAAGCATCCTTGCATTCTTCAGACACATTATAAAAGAACAAGTGTTGTGCGTTATGAAACAGATGCTAGTAAATAAAAGTTAAGTTATATATCCAGAAGGATTTCACCTGAGAAGAGATGATGCCAACCCCTCGGAGGACCTCAGAGGAATCCAACTATCAGAGATTATACTGAATTAACCAAATTTTGCCATACAGTTAATTATATTGAGTTTCTACAATATACGTCTATTTTAGAAACTTAATTTCCTGTGAAGTTGCTTTGCAACAATTGTATAGTAAAAACCGCTATACAAATAATCTTGAATTGAATTTCCAGTGGGTGAGATGTAGTGAGATATTTAAAAGACATCAAAGTGTCAGTGTGATACAGAGACTTCATACACAGCCAATAATGACCATGATACAGCACAGCGTCATTTCACAGCCTCAGGACTCTGACGCAGTGGGGAGCAGAGTGTGTGTATGATCTTCAGCAAGCTATTATGCGTATGGAAAATTAGATGACAAAACTATTAATTCAGCTCACAGTCAAAGAGAGAAACCACAGGACTTGTTTATAAATTATAAACATTACTGCATCTGTTCATCATTAGCCCACTCTCGCTCCGTCCGCCTCAACCTGTTCCGTTTGGATCATAATGACAGGATATCGGTGTCAAAACTTCTTTACAATATATAAAATTGGGTTTCTGAGGCAAATATGAGTGGCTGTGTACAAGTCAAAAGGTTCCACTTTTATTGTAAACTTACGGATTTTGTGCCCCCCAAAAAAGCGCATTTTGAGTTTGGGGTTGATTTTTGTCCAACTTGAATCTGAGAACATTTGTTATGATGGTTGAGCCTTAAGTCAAGCTTGAAATAAGTCAATGACCTGAGAAATGAAGGGTTGTGGAAAAGCCAAGTTAACTCCGGATTTTAACCCTGCTGTATTGATGGCGAGAGAACTGAAGCAGGCAGATCATGATGAACGTACTTAAACAGGTAAAGGTCTGCATGGAGTCATACGTTTCAAAGCAGGTCAGAGCAAGGAACTGACAATTGGGTGGATGTGATTCATAAACTCAGTAAAAAAGCGATTTATACATTTAATGGCTTAAATATGCCTCTTCAATGTAAACGTATTTTATTTCGGGAGGAAAATGTAAAGAAAGAAAATAAAAACTGTTCTGGGCTGAAAATGTTATATGTCAGTGTTTAGTTTTTATTCAGTTTGAATTAAATTTAATTTTCGTAGTTTTTTATTTAAATTTTTGTTAAGTTTTATAATTGTATTATGACTATATAGTAGGGGTTGAACGACTTCTGATTTTTTTAAAGTCGACTTTTATGTGATGAAAGTCAAGTCGAAGTCGACTAGTTGCTGATGACGTCATTAATGAACAAATAAGTCTGGAGCTGTGACAAACACCTTGTGCACAGCTATGAAATATGACAGCACTGCCCACATGACTATTGCAGCTATAACAGCTTATTGTATCAGTTCTTTAGTCTTTGGGTCGTTATAATATCTCACAGATTCCTGCTCGTTCTAAATCAGATAACGATAAGTTGTATAGTAAAGATTACATTCATATGGATGAATGCATTAGGTAGAGCGGTTGCGTATGTGAATTAATTCTACCTGGCAGCGTCTCTCTACTAGTAGTGAAGCTGTGGGATTTAGTTATTAAGAGATATATGCTTGAATTTTTCAGTTTCTAAAGCTATTTTACAGAAAAATCACAGAACAGTGTTGACAATACATTTCCATGCTGAATGATTCTGTGCGCGCGATTTGCGAGTGATGTATTGTACGCGCTACTGTCTGTAGTCTATGTGTG
This sequence comes from Oxygymnocypris stewartii, assembly GCA_003573665.1. Taxonomy (NCBI): domain Eukaryota; kingdom Metazoa; phylum Chordata; class Actinopteri; order Cypriniformes; family Cyprinidae; genus Oxygymnocypris; species Oxygymnocypris stewartii. The sequence continues at coordinate 473,068 of QVTF01019827.1, read as the reverse complement.
TGCGTTACTGTGCAGGAGCGCATTAGATTAGAACGTGATTAACTTACCTGTATAATAAGCTGTTTAAAACGTGCCTTCTGCCATCAATTTCCAGCATCCAGTAATATAATCACACATGTCTTGTGGAGCGCATTCAGAGTATGAATTAGTTTGTAATTTTAACTGTTTGGAAACAGAGCGTAAATGTGGATTTATTATCCTATTACTATCCTATCCTACCAGCGACTAGTTGACTTCAAGCGTAAAGCGTCATGGCAGAGCACTGAAGGCGACTAGTCTGTGCAACCCCTACTATATAGTATTTATTTTATTTTTAGTTAATTGTTTTGGTTATTTTAGTAAATTACATCAAATTAAACTAAATAAAAATGGAAAAGATAATGACTATGGGGGGGGGGGGGGGGGGGGGGGGTTAGTTTAAAATCTGGAGAAAACTGCATCACATTAAAATTTGAACCAGAACAACTGATTCAAAAACTGATAATAATAGGAAACTACTTACACATCCGCACACACACAATTAATCATAAAAAACAAAGCAACTGAAAACAGTGTTTCGACAAAAAGATTATGCAGTTTTATTATAACAAATTAATAAACTGTCATGTGGTGTGACTTTTCCAAAACTTTAATATTTGACATATCTTCTATTATTTAAAAAAAATACATTCATTATATATATATGTATTTTTTTAAATAATGTTTCCTTAAACCTTAAATAAATTTATATATATATATATAAATTTATTTCAGGTTTAAGGAAACATTACTACATTTTACTGATGGTTACACCACATGGCATTTTTAGAGTCAATAAACCGAATGGGTTTTCAAACCCATAAAAAACTGAATTTTGAAGAACTTGACACTAGGTTTTTTCCTTTTGTTTACTGTAGATGCTATTATGCACATTTATGCATTTCTGACCATTTATATCAAATAAATGATTGCAAAAAAGTAACTTTAATTTGTAAAATCAGATCACCGTTATTATCTGTGCTAAAGCAAGAGTCACTGTCACTTTTGCTCATACTTGCAGCTAGAGGTGTGAACACATTTATACTTGCTTTTTAACAGCTCTGTCCATTCTAGCAGACATTACCTCTGAACTCTCATACCCACGCTTTATTGGTCTTCCTCTGGCTGGAGCTGAAATCTTCCTCGTGGGAACAGTATGGGGGAATTAAATTAGTCTGATCCACCCTGAGGATATAGAGCACTGGAGGCAATAACCCAGCACTGCTGAGAGGAGATTGCTGAGAGACCGAAATGAGTGCTAATATTTGAGAGTGATAGAGGTCCATAGAAGGTCTATTGTATTTCCGCTATAAATGGGAGTAATGTAAAATTGCTGTACTGTGCAAATCACTGGCAGATGGTTATAGTAATATATGATCACAACAGCTGACTTTCCATCCATGTATTGTTAGTTTTACAAATGTTGGGATATTTCGTAAGGAAATGCTGTGTGAAATGCAAATACAATTTTGAAAATGTATGCTGGTCAGGGTATCATGGTCTCCTTTTCAAAATTAAACCAGTCATAGTACATTTCTTTCGACCCTAGTAAATACATGGTAAATTCAGGCCTCTCAATATTTTAGCCAAAACTATTTCTACACTGTATGAAGTAGACAAGTAGACACATAAACGGTCAAACTGCACATTCAGAGAAACAACTAAACATCACTGCTTCAATCAATATTTTGACAGATAGAAACTAATTTTAGTTAATCACGCCCAAGTTGTGCTGATTCGTTCCCTCGTTTTAATCATTGTCATGTTGCATGTTGTTTTGTTATAATTAACTGGCAGCCACTTTGTACTAACTTGTTCCCTCGTTTTAGGAAATTGCAACCACATTTTACTGATTTGTCACTTCGGCTTAGTAAATCGTGCACCGGTCACGTTGCACTGGTTCATTCCCTAGTTTTTGAAATTCCTTGTAACATGTAACGGTCCCTACTCTCTCAAAGAAGGAGCCGTTACAAAATATATTGAGAGAGCGGCCCACCAACCACACTTAATATGTGTACCTTAAATAATATTTAAACAAGATTGAAACTTTAAAGAGTAAGCACAAAATCCAAATAGACAAACTGATGCAATCCATAAGGTTAATATTGAAGTGCGAAAGAATGGCATGAACAAAACAGTAGATGATATAAAAACAATGCAAAGGAAATTCAGTAGGCTAAGAAACTTGAATTAATGTAAGCATAACAGTAGACACTATGGCAAAACCGGGTCACTGTCCAATGAAAAAACACAAAATGTATTTTGATGAAGATCTATTGTACTTAACGCTGATGATGATGACGACGATGATGATAAACAATCTACTCAATGTTAAATGGCTGGCACAACAAACGCCTTCCCCCACATGCTTCCAAAACACTTCACTTCAGAGTGATTAATCCTAAAATGTCCACAATAGGAGGTGAAATGCTGTTCTCAGCACAGCACCACAACCCCTTTCATCCAGGGGTTATATTAGTAGCAAATACACTCACCGGCCACTTTATTAGGTACACCTGTTCAATTGCTTGGTAACACAAATTTCTAATCAGCCAATCACATGGCGGCAACTTTAGGCATCTAGATGTGGTGAAGACGACTTGTTGAAGTTCAAACCGAGCATCAGAATGGGAAAGAAAAGGGATTTAAGTGACTTTGAATGTGGAATGGTTGTTGGTGCCAGACGGGCTGGTCTGAGTATTTCAAAAACTGCTGATCTACTGGGATTGTCACGCACAACCATCTTTTAGGGTTTACAGAGAATGGTCCGAAAAAGAGAAAATATCCAGTGAGCGGCAGTTGTATGGATGAAAATGCCTTGTTGGTGTCAGAGGTCAGAGGAGAATGGGTCAAATAACCACTCATTACAACCAAGGTATGCAGAATACCATCTCTGAACACACAACACGCCGAACCCTGAAGCAGATGGGCTACAGCAGCAGAAGACCACACCGGGTGCCGCTCCTGTCAGCTAAGAACAGGTAACAGAGGCTACAATTCGTTCAGGCTTACCAAAATTGGACAATAGAAGATTGGAAAAAAGTTGCCTGGTCTGATGAGTCTTGATTCTAGCTGCGACATTCAGATGGTAGGGTCAAAATTTGGCGTAAAGAACATGAAAGCATGGATCCATCCTGCCTTGTCTCAACGGTTCAGGCTGCTGGTGGTGGTGTAATGGTGTGGGGGATATTTTCTTGGCACACTTTGGGCCCCTTAGTACCAATTGAGCATCGTTTAAACACCACAGCCTACCTGAGTATTGTTTGCTGACCATGCCCATGCCTTTATGACTACAGAGTATCCATCTTCTGATGGCTAATTCCAGCAGGATAATGCACAATGTCACAAAGCTCAAATCATCTCAGATTGGTTTCTTGAACATGACAATGAGTTCACTTTACTCAAACGGCCTCCACAGTCACCAGATCTCAATCCAATAGAGCACCTTTGGGATGTGGTGGAACGGGAGATTCGCATCATGAATGTGCAGCCGACAAATCTGCAGCAACTGTATGAAGCTATCATATCAATATGGACTGAGGAATTTCTGAGGAATGTTTCCAACACCTTGTTGAATCTAAGCCACGAATAATTAAGGCAGTTCTGAAGGCAAAAGGGGGTTCAACCCCGTACTAGCAAGGTGTAACTAATAAAGTGGCCAGTGAGTGTAAACTACCTATATAAAGAAGTCCTTCTAAAATAAAATATACAAACTGGGTGTTAGCTTACTAACAAACACATACAACATAAGGCAACCATATGAAACAAATTACAATTCATACATAACCTCAATTGAAAAAGATACAAGAACAAAATTAGCAAAGGAAACCACTTACATTGATTGAGCTTGAAACACAAATGTTTATCAATCCGGACTCTACAGTGTTTAAGGAGAAAAAAGCAGGCAACCATGCTTCCTCCTAACCAAACAACTTCTGCTGCTGCAGAAGAGGTGAGTCCACTCTCCATTTCTGTCGTGGATGTAATCCGATCCTTCAAACGGGTGTACATCCGCAAAGCTGTGGGTCCGGATGGCATCCCAGGCCCTGTGCTCAGAGCATGCGCATTTCAACTAGCTGGGGTTTTTACAGACATTTTCAATCTTTCCCTCTCTCTGTCTGTGGTTCCCTCATGCTTCAAAAAATCCACCATTGTGCCCATACCAAAGAAAAATAAAATCACATGCTTGAATGACTGGAGGCCCGTTGCTCTGACCCCCATCTTCAGCAAGTGTTTTGAGAAACTCATCAGAGACTACATCTGCTCTGTGCTGCCTGCTTCACTGGATCCGCTAAAATTTGCATATAGCAGCAACCGTTCCACAGATGCTGCTATTGCACGTTGCTCTCTCCCACCTGGAAAATAAGAACACCTATGTGAGGATGCTGTTCGTGGATTATAGTTCAGCATTTAACACCATAGTGCCTGCCACACTGGTTGCGAAGTTCCAGACTCTGGGACTAAACAGATCTCTGTGCAGCTGGATCCTGGACTTCCTGACAGGCAGAAGTCAGGTGGTCAGAATGGGCAACAATACCTCATCTCCCCTAATCCTCAACACTGGTGCTCCCCAGGGCTGCATTCTCAGCCCACTCCTGTATTCCCTGTACACACATGACTGTACAGCCACACACAGCTCCAACGTCATTGTAAAATTTGCTGACGACACAACAGTGATAGGCCTGATCACTGACAGCGATGATTTCTTCTATCATTTTAGTAAATCGTGACCACGTTGTATTGATTTGTTCCCTCATGATAGTAAATCATGGCCACATTGTACTGATTTGTTCCCTTGTTTTTGTAAATTGTGGCAACGTTGTACTGATAATTTCCCTTGTTTTTTTATCGTGGCCATGTTGTACTGATTCATTCCCTTGTTTTTGTAAATCGTGGCCACATTGTACCGATTCATTCCCTTGTTTTTGTAAACCGTAGCCACATTGTACTGCGTCGTTTCCTGGTTTTAGTTTATCGTAGCCATTTTGTATTGATTTGTTCCATTTAGTAAATCGTGGCCACATTGTACTGATTCGTTTTACTGATTAATTTCCTTGTTTTTGTAAATTGTAGCCACGTTGTACTGATTCGTTCCCCATTTGCTTTAAATTGTGGCCATGATGTACTAATTCAACTCCTTGTTGCAGTAAATCGTGTCCATAGTGCTACAATTGACAAAACTATGGAATTAATTGCTTAGCCATGATTACTAATGATCAATGCATGTCCACAGCATCTCATATTTTTTCTTCTGCATAAAATGTGTAGATCTCATAAGATAAAACTTGATCTGGATTCAAAATTGTGTCGCCCACACACCAAAGCTATTTTTCATAACATATGCACCACTCTACAAAAAAAAAAAAGAACATTTATTTCTGAATTTTCTGAGGAATAAGGTCACAACTCTACTTGCATGTTTTACTAATACATCATTGTTAACATGCAACACTGTTGCTCTAAAATAGAGCTATCGCCCTTTGTAAAGCCTGGATATGGTGCAGGCGGCATCAATAAACAAATAGGACATTTTCATATCCCCCTTGCTTTCCCTCGCTGTGTCCTCCTTTAACAAAGAAAGAAATAATATGGTGGGCGCCAGATGCGAATGGATATTTTCACACATTCCAAATTGTTGTGCTACTGCTCTCTGGGTTTGCGCTAGTTGTGTCAAGTGCAACCCCGGATGGGATCAAAAATTCAACAGTCTGGGCTTGTGTCATTACGAGTCAACAAGACGGCGGCGGGGAAAGAGAAGCCGCTTTGATCAGCTCCTCTCTGGAGCGCTCCCTTGTTCCTGCAACATCCTGATTGCTCCCATCCACCGGGACTCAAGCATATCGCTTTAACAGAGAGACAAACCTGGGCTGTGTTGAGCTTCACATGGTCACATGCTCAAGGTGGAATTGTCTATTGTTTCGTGTAACCTTTGCAACCATAAGAAACTGAATAAAACGTTTCAAGTCTTGTTATATCTATTGTAGTCTACGCTTCCGACCCGGCTTGGCGAGCTGCCCAAGGATCATTCATGGGCCAGCTGATGCGCAGTGCAGACAAAAGAGTAAAGGGCCTTTGCAAAATGGCTAATCTGAATCTGTAGTTTGCTACAATGAGAACTTATTACTGGATTTCTCAAGGTTTTGTGATTCATCTTACTTCAAAGGCACCACAGGAGGTTTGCTAGTTAAGAAATCTTATATGGATGCTAAAATGCGCTGGCATTTTCATTAGGGCTGGTCAGAATAAGCTACAGTTTGGACAGGCTTTGTTCTAAAATCAAAAGAGATACCTAGATAGGCAGGTACATGCTAACGGGAAACCTTAAGTAAATGAATTAAAGCACTCTACATTGGGAGCACAAGCCACACAATAGCACTCCTCACAGGAAGTGCACAGAAGACTCAAAAGTGATTTAAATACAGTTTGCCCTGCTGAAAAACAAACAAACAAAAAACACATAATTTGTAATGATTTTAATGGTTATAATGGGAAATGTATTGATTTTAATGGAAACTGTAATGGTCCCTGTGGGTCTCTACAGTTAACTTGATTGCTTTTAATTGGTTGCACGTTAAAACCACGAAATCCTGGTGGAATATGGCCCAATAAACACTACTAGGTTGCCAGGTCTCTGTAATAAAACCAGTTCAAAGGCCCATCAAAAATAACCCAAAACAAGCCCAGTGACCCTATACAAATATCAAAACTCAACATATGCAACTCCCACACCTAAAATAAACATTTTATAATGAGTTATTCACAATTTCATTAATAATAGTAATCATAAACTATCTGTTTTCAGAAAGAAGCTCACTTTTTATGAAAACTCAATCTAGCAAAGTTTTATCTTTGGTAGAAATGTAAAATATTTAAATGCACACATTTCAGTCATTTACAATTTTTGCAATATATCAAACTTTTAAACCGAAGGTGGAACAAAATCAACCCCGCCAAATATGACGCGGTCATCTCGGTGTTGGCGGAAGTTCGCTTTGAGTGCGCACAATGACTTTTCTCGTGGCTATGTGCATTTTTTTTTTACTTTTCGCACAGCTCTGCTTCTGAAGATGCACGATTTCTGGGTGATTATAGCTGAACATGCATGTCTGTGCCGGCATTTGTGTGAAACAGAAGCAGTTTAATGTGAAGTTCAAACTCCATCAGGTGCTTTTTGATGGAAAACATAGTTTTGTTTTTTGCATAGGTTGTCCAAGGCTTTTTAATTCAAGTGCGTTTTAATTTATTGTATAAAAATAGAATTAGAATAAAATGCTTAAAGTTGTCCAGTGTTTGATACAAAATAAACCCGAAAGCTTAAGAGTATTTTAATCAGTTCATAAAGAAATTGTTAATTCAACTCGTTCATCACGCGAGAAGTCTTGTACCGGTAAATTACTTCTTCTCACTGGTGATTCCCGATGGTTTTAGAGGAAAATTACTCCTCGTCGCCCACTGCCGTTTCAAAGAATCTATCAACGGCAAACACGTCAAGTATAAAAGCCTCATCCATTTGGGAAGCTGCGCGCGCAATAAGCGGAGGCTCGCGAAGCGTAGCCAGGTGAGAGTATAAATCCTGCTTAATGCAAAATGCACAGAATAATTTATGTTAACATGCTAAGCTATACATGACATGCACATATTCAATTCAAGTTAGCTGGATGCTAAGTTAACAACACAAACTGCACAGATTTGAATAAAGTTTTTAACTAATTTTCAGGTTAACATGTTGCTAGTGCATGTAGCTAACAAAACAAAAAACACAAAAGACTCTTAAAAGAATTTAAAAGTGATTAAAAAAATATTATGTTAATGTTGCTAAGCCTCTAACACAGTACAACGAACATGGTGATTTAATTGACGTTTGAATGTTAAAATTTAAATTTTTGTTTAAGTTTAACATTTTGCTAAGCTAACAATGCAAATTGCAGAGAACACTTGATTAAAAGATGTTAAAACTTTAAGCCTCGTTCACAGTACAAGCGACACAATCCCATTAATTTCAATGGAGAGCTGGCAATTTTCCGGCAACAAACGCAACAGCGGCCCTTGGCGAACAGATGGGGCATGTCTAGCAACACGACAAAGTTTAGAATCTTTCAAATTTATGCAAATGAAGAGCGACTTTCAGGAGCGACAGCCAATAGGAAAGAAGACGGTTGAAATCATGTGATCGTTCTCTTCTCAGCCGTAGATAAACGTACGCAATGGAAAAAAGAAGGCATTTTTGTTTGTATATAGGCTATGGACTTTCTTCGTATTAATTATATATTTAGTATTTCAATTCAAAAGTAATTAAACAAAAAATAATGTTAGCATTTTGCCAAGATAGCAATGTAAAACACTGACGACTTCAACTAATTGAAATAAAAATGTGTTACCGTTTTGCTAAGTTTTTGATGCAAAGTGCACAAATCTTATTTTAAAAAAAGTTTAATGTTAACATATTACTAAGATGTGCAAAAAAACAGAAGACTTGATTCAAAACTGATTAAAAATGTCTGATTTTAGCATGTTGCTACCAACACAAAGTGCAAGACTCGATTAAAAAGTAATTCAAAGTCTGTTAGCTTGTTGCTAAGCTTATTAGGTAAAGTGCACAGAAATTATTTGGCAAAGATTAAAAACAGCTACAACAAGTTAGATGGTTTCCCAGCCTGACCAAACTGTTCAGCTGGTTTTAGACAGTTAGCTGGTCATCCAGCCTGATCAGCTACAGAAGTGGTCAAAAACTAGCTATGACCAGTCTCAAAGACCACCTAAAACCAGCCAACCAATCTGGACAATACAGAATGCACAAAATGCTCGGTCCAGTGATTTTTACAGAATAATATTGACATGTTTCTAACCTAACCTAACAACGATGTTAGCATGTTGCTAATTGAATTAGTATTAAACTTAGAAAAAAACACACACCGATATTGACTAAAATATTATTAATTTAAGTTAGCTAAAATTATTATCAGCAAATATCTTTAGTATGAAATTTGGTATATTTATAGTCAATATTACGGTGGCAAGAGAGTTCAACACGAGAGTTCAACAAGAGAGTTCAACGAACTCAACTTCTCAACGAACTTGCTACAACTTCGGAAAGCACATGCAAATAGAAAAAGCACCAGCAAATCAAGAAAACATCTTCATCAGTTTGACAGCAGGTGGTGCAAATGCTCAAAACACAACCAAATACATTTTATTTGCAATGCGTTTTTTTTTGTGGTTGTGTTGTGAGTATTTGCAGCATGGGTGTTGTAAAATTGAGAAAGTTGTTTTCTTAATTTGCAGGCGTTTTGTTTCTAATTGCAGCGAGTTGAGCTCTTTCGGCCACCGTACAATATCCTTGATGAAATTGCTTCTCATCGCAAAGCTTTCAAATAGTGCCTTCTCTGTGAAAGATAGGATAGAGTAGGAAGAAACGCCCCCTACCGTTTTTTTCAAAAATAACCACAAGATAAAGTCAAGATATTTTTTTTATTGTAACTATGGACTACGTTGACAAGAGTGATGTAGATGCTTTGTTTGACTGGGGGGCATTTTACCCCATTCATGGGGGCGTTTTACCCCAACTATGGGCCTTGTATGATTTAAAATTTTTGTTAAAAATCTAATAACATGAAAACTCTGGACATTTTTCATACCTGTTTTATAATTTATTATTAACCTTTATTTAACCAGGTAAGTTAGTGTCACTAAAACTATAATAACTTTTCTAAACATACAAAAAATTGCACAGTCCTTAAGGAGGGCATTTGCCCGCACTCTACCCTACTTATGATTCTGCCGTACAAGAAAGACCAGATCTATTGTAAGAGCGCCAAGGGAAGGCAAATCTGTTGTAATGACTTGTAATTACACTGCAAGAGCAAACAGATTCAGGACTGGCAGGCCCATCAACAGCCACTTTGGTCATTCGGACCCGTAAGCCGCAGTAATGTGCTGATGTTTATTAGCATCAGCCTTATGTGATAGCATTATTGCTTCAGCTAGAGGAGAGGACAATCATAAAAGCCTATGTATTTTGGATCTTTGATAGCACAGTGTTTTTATAACCCATTTGAATTCGCTCTCAGTTTGCCTTGAACTTCAGCCACTTTGATATTGTTTGTTCAGTGATCCGTGACATACTTATCCTCCTGCGTATGTCACTGACATTTTTGCGGTTCAACAACCATAAAACAGGCTAAATAACTTTCGTTTACCCTCTAAATAGTGTGGCAAAATCATTGTGTTATGATCTCTGAATAAATAAGCAGGTACCATGTCTTAACCTGAAAAATACATATAAAATATCAAAATTTTAGATAACAAAGGGATTAAACTGAGAATGTAGCTGTCTAAATGCTATTCGCATTTAACATACGTAAAAAAAATCTGTCAGAAAATTCTCAAAGCATCAATGTGATACACAAACAGGCATTTATGAAAGCCATTTTGCATTTGTGAATCATATTTTGTCAGTATATTCATTTTGAGACTATTTTGACACAAATTAGATGCAGACTTCCCAGAAATGTATTTTTGGGAAGAGCCATAAATATTGTATGACAGGTATTAATCAGTAGAGGGCAGTAAGAGTGCACACATGTCAGGAAAAACCCAGCAGCACTGAATTATAAATAATAAAAATGAGACATCTGATGTGTATATGTGAGGTGCCATCCCTAAAAGGAGAGATTGATTTTACTCCAGCCATCTATTTGAATTGACGATCATGGCTATAATGAAAAGTCATAAACCTGTCTTTAAAAATGATAAGGTAGGGTAATTTGAATACCGATCCATTCAGATGATGGACTGCATGTGCAGAAGGAAGTCGCAAAAAGTCGCTGGAGGAAGTACAGCCAAAAACTTTTTATCCAGAGCATTAATTTTCGTTTATTAAACACAACTGAAAGTTGAGTGTTGTATAAAGTTTCCAGTAATTCAGGTTATCTAGCTATACTTAAAACTACAAAGAAAAATATATATATTTAAAGCAATGTATAAACACAATGTTTTTGAAAATATAAAGATATCAGCAGCATTTATGGAGGACTAAAACAATGAGTTTCTTTATAAAGAGCCGCTAAACTCCGATACAGAGAGAGAATGAGTCTCATTTTCAGCTCAATGAATCTCGACGCATGTGGCAGGGACTGAGGACCATCTATTTCTTTGGAAACAAATACTACGCAGAGATGAGAGCAGATCCATTGATGGCTGAAGTGTTAAACACCTTCTATGGCCGCTTTGAATGCAATGGCGGCAGCACTGCTCTGCCGGTCAGTGCATCAGGAAGCAGCAGACAGAGCAGCGATGATCACGTAATCACCGTGTCGGAGGACGAGGTTCGGAGGGAACTATAGAGAGTGAACGTCAGGAAAGTAGCCGGACCTGATGGGATTACTGGCCGTGTTCTGAGGTCCTGCACTGATCAGCTTGCTGGTTTGTTTACATCCATCTTTAATGAGTCCCTTGCTACCTCTGTGGTTCCTACCTCCTTTAAAAAATCTATCATTATCCCGGTGCCTAAGAACAGTAAACCCTCTTGCCTGAATGACTATTGTCCAGTTGCCCTCACATCAATAGTCATGAAGATTTTTGAGACACTTTTAAAGAACCACATTTGCTACTCCATTCCTGTTACTTTGGACTCTCTTCAGTTTGCCTACCGCCCAAATAGGTCTACTGACAAATGCCATCTCTCAGGTCCTGCACTCTTCCCTCAAACACATTGACAGTAAAAATGGCAACTATTCATTGACTATAGCTCAGCTTTCAATACACTAGTCCCCATCAAGCTAGCTATTAAACTCACAGACCTCGGTCTAAACTCTTCACTCTGTGACTGGATTTAAGATTTCTTCACCAGCAGACCTCAAGTGGTGAAAATGGGCCAGTTCAACTCCATCACCCTGAACTTAGGAGCCCCATAGGGTTGTGTCCCGAGTCCCTTGCTCTACTCCCTCTACACACACGACTGTGTGTCCTCTCACAGCTCCACTTCTATTGTCAAATTTGCTGATGATACTGTGTTTCTGGGCCTCATTTCCATCAATGATGAGACCGCATACTTGGATGAGGTAGAGAAACTTACATCATGGTGCCAGGACAATTGTCTCTCTCTCTGAACATGAGCTAAACTTAAGAGCTGATTGTGGACTTCAGGAAGAGACAGCAGCGGCCCTACACTCTCTTATGATCAGTGGGACCCCTGTGGAGAGGGTGAGCAGCTTCTGAGCTGAGACTGCACACATTCAAACACAGTTTAAGAAAGCCAGGCAAAGACTGTACCATCTGCGACAGCTAAGGAAATTCAGGGTCTCCCCAGCAATCCTGAAAACTTTCTATTCAGGGGCCAAAGAAAGTGTGTTGACTCAGTGCATCTCAGTGTGGTATGGAAACGCCTCCAATCAGGAAAGCAAAGCTCTGCAGAGAGTTGTGCGCTTAGCTGAGCGCATCTCAGGGTCTGCTCTCCCCTCTCTGCAGGACATCTACCTCAAATCCTGCAAAATTCCTTCTTCTTTATTTTTTCTTATTATATTTTTAATTTTTTAACCTATATTTATGTATACTCTCTTGTGTTGTGTTACATATTTTGCACTGTCCATTGAGCGGACCTGACCTGACTTACATTTCACTACTGAATATTCTGTATAATTGAGTATGTGACGAATAAAACTTTGAATCCTAATACAACTGTCCAGATTTTAGTCCTACAACTTAATTAGCATTTCTAGCAAGCCTATTGTTTCTCTTAGGAACAGTGTTTTTGGAGTAAAACAAGGTCTGTAGTTAATATAGCTTGAAGAGACTTTCAGTTTTTGTTCTACAACATAAATTATGGGCGTACTGAATTTTGAAACCGCTATGCCTTTAAGCTGGTAACAAGTTGCTACAAAATGAGTCGCTAACTTTTGTCCAATTTGTAAAGCATGTAAACTCAAACACCTGTGGGAGCTTCTAGACATGTTTCTTAATCATAAATAGCAAACTTTGTTTTACTAAAAAGCCATTAGCAAATCCCCAAGAGAACCTATGGTCAATTAGACTTCCGGTGTGGCAAAATGCAGTTTTAAAATGAAATAGCTCCAAATACATAACAAAATAGAGCTTGCTCAACCATATATCTGCTTTGCAATACAATATGGCATGAAGCAAAAATCATGTTATCACTAGTTGGAAAAAGTAGCTAGTTACTTCTCACAACTAAAAAACAAGTTAGTATCATTGCTCTGTTAAGTACTCTTCAAGACTGCTAGGAAATCCAGTTTCCTTGGCCTATCGGTGTGGGTATATAAGGAGAATGTGTGCAAACGCACATCAGAGCCGAGCCTTCTAGGAGGCCTGATTTTCTGCGAGTGTCTACAAGAAAGCCTTGAGTGTTGGTGTTACGGTGCGTGTCAGTGGAGGTTGCTGTCCAGTGCTGCTTCTCTTCGGTGTGCTGCAGCCTTCCATTATGCGGTCTCGCCGCAACCTCCCCTGGGTGCTTCAGCACTATCTAAAGTAAAATATAGATTTTCGTCTAAAAGAGAAAATATAAAAGAGCTCCACGAGCGACGGGTGTCTTTTTTAAGATGGCTTCCTGCTCGTGTGTTTCTGGATGTGGTGGTTTCCTGGCTTCATCTGACAGTCACGATCACTGTCTCTTATACTTGGCCTATTAGCATGCTGAAGCAGCGCTCATGGATGAGTGATGTTCTCATCGCGGGAACATGACATTGCAATGTTGCGCACCAGATACCTCCTTAGCAAACAGGGGGGTTTCCCCCTTGCCATGCCCCGATCTAGTTCTTCCGTCTCTCACCAGCAGAGGGCTACTTCAGCTCATGGTCAGGGTGATTTCAGGATCACAGTGAGAGCTTCCCCACCAAGTGCTTCTCTGCAGGCTTCTCACTCCTCCAGGATATCGCACCATCTGGCGTTCCCGGACAAGTTTGCTGGAACCTTGGACAGGGCAGGGCCCAGCATCTAGTTTGGAGCACCAGTGGATGACAGGATGCTGATTGCTGTATCGGAGGACGAGCTAGGCTCTGGAGATGACAATTCGGCTGTGTTGCCTCCGTCAGGAAGAGTGGCGTTTCCCAAGTCGGATCCAGAACTGAACGCTATGCTTTACCAGGCTGCCGAGAGCGTCGGGCTGCACTGGAGGCCTCCTCCTTCTCCCGAACGCTCGAGACTGGATGATTGGTTCCTGCGGGCGCAGGTCGATCGACGGCTGCCGCCTCCGGGTCCATTCTTCCCAGAGGTGCCTGAGAAGGTGACTAAGTCTTGGAGGGCACCTTTTTCTGCCCAAAACAGGCCTAATGCCTCCTTCGTCCTCACCACCCTCGACGGCGGAGCGGAGATCCCCCCGGTCGAGTGCGCTATTTTTATGCAGCTCTGCCCGCAAAGCGCCGCCACCTGAAGAGGTAATCCACGCCTTTCGTCCAGGGCCTGTAAGTTCTCGTCTGCTCTAACGGCCAAGGCTTACAGTGCTGCTGGACAGGCCGCTTCTGCCCTGCACGCCATGACCCTCCTTCAAGTCCACCAGGCCAAGGCATTGAAGCAGTTGCACAAGGGGGTGCCAACTCAGGTGTGCTGCAGGAACTGCGCAGTGTGACGGACCTCGCCCTTAGAAGTGCAGGATTTCTGCACAAAAGTTCTCCGCAGAACAGAAGCAGATAGAGGCGTTTCGACACATCCTGCCCCGGCGGGCAGCTGCTGTCTCCACTCAGCCGCCGGCTGCAGCCCCTCTGTCTGCTTGTCGCCGAGGGCGCCCTCCTGCAGCCTCCACCTGCGCTCCAGCTCGGCCCCATCCCCAGCCTTCACAACGGCCTCAGCATGGAGCTGGCCGCAGGAAAACGGTGCAGCCCGTCTCGGCCCCTGCCAAGCCCATGAAGCGCCAGGGCAAGCGGCATCCCTGAGACGGGAATTCTTAGATCCTGCTCTTCAGGAGATGGAGACCGCAGCACTCCTTCTCCCAGAGGAGGGCCGGGTGGAGAATCTTTTGTTTCGTTTTTGTTATGTTCCGCCACTGGCTGCCCAGTCATTGGTAACCAAAGCCTCAAAAAAAGGTATGGTACAGCATGGTACGGCACGGTACAGTTCGGTACGGTTCACTTTTGGAGGGTTTTCCACTGGGTACTGTACCTGGTACCTGGTACTTTTTAAGTACCACCTCAGCCGAGGTTACAAGCGATCCGTACCGTAACCAAAACGTGACGTATAAACTCTGCTGACCACTGATTGGCCGGAGAGAATCGTCATTACTGCGTCACTGAAGTTGCGACATGAGACCCATAGACCCGCTAGATCTAAATCAGCACAGCCAGCAAAGGAGCAGACGCAGCTTTTGTTTCAACAAACGCACCTTTTTGCATCAACCACAAATGGTCTGTTGAGGAAGTACAGATGTTCCTCTCGTTGATAGCCGAGGAGCAGATCCAGTGAGAGCTTGATGGTGCGACGCCGAAGGAAAAAGCCTTATGTATATACTTTTGAACTTGCTATATTTTCAGAGTATGTCATCTGTTTATATTTGTACCTTTGTATCTGTGTTTTGCTTCAATTAAAAACAATCTGATCGAATAAGTGTACCTCCAGACTATATTAAATATGTATTATTGTATGAGCAAGTAATGAACCTCTTGAAAAAGACAAATGATTAAATGCCACGATTATAAAAACCATCACATAAATAAAAAAAACAAGGGATACATTGTAAATATTCAAAAGTTTATTGATAATTCACTTTACAGAACACGCTGCATGAATAGTTAACTAATCAAGTACTAAGCACACCTGCACGAACATCCCTGCTCTCCTCATCTACAGCCCGTGTCACTGTCACCACAGTCTCTGCTGCTGGGTGTAAATCCCAAGCATTCTCATAGACCTCTCCATTGTTGTTAAAAACATCCACATGCCGAGAATAAAGAACACTATTCCGTCTCCTTTCTTTGTTGTGAGTTTGTAGAGGCAGTAGAGGCGGCGCAATTATAACGACGCGTGAATAATCCCGCCCACTCTATAGCGGTACTAAACTGCAGTGGAAACGCAAACCGACCCGAACTGAGCCGTACCGTACCGAGCCGTGCCGAACCGTACCGTACCATACAGTCGAAAAGTGCCATTTGTTGCACAACGGAGCCTGTAGAATGGGCTCTCAGCACTGCTGCTCCAAGAGTAATCGCAAATTCGAAAGTAAAATGCGAGCAATGCCCCGCATTTTCAGAGCAGCTCCCTGAAGTGCAAATTAGGCTACATACAATAGCTAAGTTTCCAACATCCTGTTGTCATGGTATTTTGAAGTCTCACTTCAGAAATGAGTGATCATTACACATAAATTAAATTTGCAACTTTGGATGGAAACCCAGCTAATATCTCCCAGATATAAGATATATATCAAATATATCTTAGGCTGGTATCTTGCTTAGCTCAGTATAATGCTTAAGGAAACATTTGGTTTCTGTTTGCACTTTGAATATTGACATAGTACTTTGGTTATGTTTGCACATATTGTTTGTGCTTAAGATTGAAAAAAAAAAAATAATAATAATATATATATATATATATATATATATATATATATATATATATATATATATATATATATATATATTTCTATGTTACATTTCTGGAAAGTAAATCATTTGGGTCACAGAAATTCTAGAAGCTTATAATTGATGCATAGTTTTAAGGTCTGGAGAGACGCATGTGAATCATACAGGAGAGAAGCCAGTCAGTTGAGATTGTGGCAAAACCTTTTACAGTGCTTGAATATTGTTGTCAATTGCTGAGGCAAGTAAATAATTAAAAAGACATTTAGTCACAAAGTGGCTTTAGAAGTCCATATATTGTTAATGTCTATATCACTGAACATAATGCAATGACGAGTCAATTCTCCACAGCTATCAATTTTGTAATCAAGTTTCTCAATCTGTCTGAGGTAGACTTGAGACCTCAAGGTATGCTGCTTTTAGTAACAGCTTGGTCAAGGCCAGGGGTGTCCAATGCTGGTCATAGGTCAAAGTCCTGTAGGGTTTAGCTCCAATTTGTCCCAACATACCTGCATGGAAGATTTTAGTAACCTCGAAGAGCTTGAATATGAGCTTAGGCAGAGCTTAGGCAGTCGTTGGCCTAGTGGATAGAGTGTTGGACTTGAAACCTGAGGTAACCCAAGGTTGTGGGTTCGAATCCCGGCTCTGGCAGGAAGTCCACGACTGCTCCCCGGGCGCCGCAATGTCGGCTGCCCGCTGCTCCCAGTGTGTGTGCACTATGGGTTAAATGCAGAGAACACATTTCACTCCTCATTGTACTCTGTATAATTGTGTATGTGACAAATAAAGCTCATCTGAGCTTAATTTGTATTTGTATATATTGGTTCATGTACGTTTAATTGGAGTAAGTGCAAAACTCTTCAGTTCTTCAGTACAGTGGCCCCTCAGGACCAGGACTGGAGATCTGTGGTCTAGGCTACATGTAAAGTTTCTAAATATGGAAGATAATAAAACATGGTGAGGGTTTAGAGTCCTGGCCTCTGGTCCCTGCAATTTGCAAACCTCGTCAGTTTCCTCGCAGACTCTGCTACTCTGCCAAACCTCATTCGCTTTCCTGCCTCTCAAATGGAGCCAAACAAAGCCAGATCAATACAAATCCGCCTCAGGATGCCAAGCAGAGCTTCAAACGAACCTCTGCACAGAGGAGGTCGTCTGATAGCCATCGCAGCATGCTGAGATATGGCATGCTCTCACTTCGTATCTCTAGAATGCTAGAGCTCATTTCAGCACATGGGACACATGCCACCATCCTCTCAGTATTCAGCGCCAGCGAGCAGCCCAGACACAGCGCTGATGAACTGAATGCACCATCATGGCCTCTTGAGAGCGAACAAGTGGGCCGCACCAGAAAAGGGATGGACATAGAAAATGAGCATGAAGAAACTGATTGCATGAAGGGGTCTTTTAAAATGAGAGAAGCAAAACAGGGAGACTTGTCTGAAAGACTGCCAAGTAGAGGCGTAATTTAAAAGCCAAGAGGGACAACAGCAAGGCAGCTCAGGTTGTTAGCACTGTAAGCCGCTGTGGAATGAATTATGATCCTGTAAGTAAGGCGATTTCATTATCTCCATTAAAAAACAATTAATATTCCTAATTATGAAGTCGTGATTCCGTAATGACCGCCAACGTTGTCCCCTCAGATCACAAATCAAAGACTTAGGAATAGTTAGAAAAGAAAAAGTATAAATAAAACCCTAAAATGAAACTCACCCTCATGTATTCCAAACCTTCTTTTGTGGAACACAAAAAGAGACATTTGGATGACTGTGTGTGTCGCTGCAAACAAATCACTGGGTCAGTCACTTGAATTTGAGAATCGGATCAGTTGTGAACTCGATCAACAAATTCAACAACAAGATCTATTGTCAGAATGTGTCCTTGTCTTGTATGGTCATAGAGGCTTGGAAGAACATGAGGGTGAGTAAATTACTTTATTTTTGGGTGAAATTCAACCTTGTGAAAAGAAAGTACAATTTAGCACTTTTTATGAAAATAATATATTAAAGGACATACTTCAAGGCTTCACCAAAATATATTATTTCTGTAATACGTGCTAAATTGTATTTCTTTCTCAAATATACACTTGTACATACAATGGAAGTATGTGCTAATCAAAAAAAAATTAGGAGTGAGTAGAATAATTAATATATCCACAGTAGAATAATTAAACCAGGTTTGGGAACAACATGATAGAATTTGAGTGTTAAAGTCAATTATCCCTTCCCATTAAGTACAAATGTACTGTAATATTTTCAGACACTAAATTGTATGTTAATTGTAATTAAATATATTATAAAAATGTATTATAGCTTAAATTTACATCGAATGCAATTAGAATTTTAGATTGCTTTTTTGACTAACATGAGCAGGACTTAAGTGCATCTTTATGTAATTTTATAACTATATAGACTTTCAAATATGGTTAAAGTGTACTGATGAACATAATGAAAAGCATTTATGTAAACTAAAATATAATTTCATTCCCCTGAAACATAAACAGACAAAAATGGCACCTTGACTGCTTCTTTAGCTAAATTCTGGCTAAAAATCTCATAGTTATACATGGACGAGATAAAATCCTGTTGCTTGCCACTATATTGAAACAATATACTTGTTTTAATGATCTGTTTCCTCCTCACATTCTCTCTGGTTTACTATCTACAAGATATTTTGTGTTGCACATATTATCTTGTGTTACCATTTAATTGTTTGTTGTTGTTATTAAAAATGCAAAAAGGTCTGCTCTGAAAAGGGCTTGCTAGCATGTGAGCTTTTAACACTGTATAAAAATTAACTAACATGCTGTATGTGCTGTGATACATAATGCCTCCAAAAATAGTGATTTCCTTTCTCTTGTTAAGCTTTGCCCTGGGCCAACACCATCGCCACATTGACAACAATATAATTAAAAAAATAATTGCTACAGCAAACAGTGCTTCCCTGTGCTAAGTACATTTTCCGTGCTATAATCATTTAGTTTGATAAACACATAAAAGAGCCCAGCTGTTGGATTCTAGCCATAAGGAAAACATATTTACAACTCCCATTTGCAATTTAATGAAAACACCATCTCACTCTTGACTGAGTTTTTTTTAAAGGTCTGGGTCATGATTTAATTCACTGAAAGGTTTTCATATCAACTTAGAACTACAAAATACAAAAGATCCTTTCAATATTGACTCTTTGGGACTACAAACAATTAACCTTGCAGTCAAAGGATTTGTTATGCGTATGACTTATAACAAAAAGCACACATCTTTTGAGCTTTTTCACAGTCCAAGACTTGGTTTTCAAACTTTCCAATCCACAAACTTTAGGTGGATACAACAAACCAATTTCAAAGGCAAATTCACCTTGTGATGAATATAAACAATAACATCTTCAAACAATTCTATGAGATCTTTTTGCCCTGCATACACTCCCTTAGCAGAAAAACTTGCACAGCAGTGAGTGAATAAAAGTGAGCGAGGTCCCATAAAGTATTCCAGGTAGTCATGTGCGAGAAAGCAATAAATCACCCCCATCTGGCAACATTCTCTATGCTAGCGACTTGTGACATGGATCAAAAGGAAGAGCTTTTGTTTGTACTCATTAGCTGGGGCCTTGTAGCTTTCATTTTCTCAAAGCAAACACCCTAAACATGTACGTCCTTTTGTTGGAAAATACCAGGGAATAGATGTAAGGTCTCTTGTGAACCACTTAGAAATGAACATCCAGACGCAATGTCACGTCCATCTTTCATCTCCTTGCTTTAATCTGCCTCTTATTCCATCTTCCTCAATCAGTCGCTGCTCAGAATTCTGAGAATTCTACGCTAACAACGTAGTCATGTAAATATTCACAGTTTCAATCTTTAAATGTACTTTCATCCTCCATTCTCATATTACTGGGTTGAGAGGTCAGTCAGTCGGGACAGAGACAATGTTCGATTCTTTTCACAATCATGCTTTTCTTTGATCTGTTCGTCTTTGCTGCACACAACTTTTGCTTATGAAGGCAAAACTTTGACTTGAAAAACTGGCACAGAAACAAATCGAAAAAGTCACAAGCCATCTTTGTCTATCGGTAGGCTTCATCTATCTATCTATCTATCTATCTATCTATCTATCTATGCCAAATATTGAATAATACAATTTTCTTTTAATTAGCAGTCTTTATATTTGTTTTTGAAACTCATGAATCATAATCATTATGCTACAAAAAATAATGATTGAAAATATGTTTTCACTGAACATTTTTAAAGTGCATAAGTTCAGATCAGTGAGGCCTACGAACAATCAGTTCCAAAAAAAAAACCTGTGCTAACTGAAAGAAAACAAGAATACATTAAATGTAAAAAATGTAACAGACATTTAATTTCTAATTTTCAAAGATTATATCTTGAAAGATGTATGGATTTTCACCCCACTAGCAAAGTTTCTTATTTTAAGCATTGATCTAACAACATTTAAGTTAAATTTAAATCTGTGCTTAAATAAGATATAAGAATATATATATATATGCAAGATATAAATGTTATTAAAATAATGTCTGAAAACATGTAATATAATCATACACAATTCTGCTTCAATTAAACTTGAAGACGATTTAATGTTTTAAAATGGAATAGACAAAAAAAATAAAGACAGACAATTAGCAGTGTGATCTAGCATTTGCATAGAAGTCTTAGCTGATTTCCTCAAAAAGTGCTTAAATAGGTTTTTGTGTGGTCATTAAGTAATTGGTTTTAATTGTATTTATTTTTTATGTCTAATAGTTACCACGGTTTCTATATCCCTGGTAAAAAATAAAGCCATAATAAAATCAATGTGATGTGAATAGGATATCAGTTACACAAAGCTAAAAAAAGCCACTCCAATATAATTGCAAGTCTACGGCCTGCTGCTTTCAGTTACTATCTTGGTTGCATAGTTAAATAGAGTGAGAAGTTGATTTTCGGCTTGGAATCTCCAGTGCAGTCAGTCTAGTCTCAGCATTTTTATCAAGCTTGTCCCGAGCTCTCCATATATAAATCCAATAAAACTGTCACAGCTGATCAATCCTCTCAGATTAAACTTCCAGTCTTCTCTAGATAGAGTGTTCATGAAGCTAGCACATATAAACTGACATATAAACCTAGAATAATCTACTGCAAAGTTTTACGATATCCATAAGCTTGGACAAAGCATGTGGACTTGGAAAGAGATGTTGTCACAACAAATAACATGAGGACTAAAGGCAACAGACATTGAACATTGGAAACAGACTAATTTTATTGGTTCAATCTAAAGACTTTCCCACCTTTTTTGCCATTATACCATTAGTCACATTATGATTGTATATTCAAGGTGGTGTACTGTTTGTTCCCAGCTTCCCAAATATGTTTCCCTGTATATGACTAGATGGCCAAGTGGGATTCTTTTGAATAAACCATGTTGTGTAAGTTTGAGGAATGACCGCAACTTGAGAATAAAATGTATCTAAGACATTTTATCGAAGAGACAATAGATTATGCAAAGCATAAAAACGTAAAGAAAAAAATGCTTAAGGCCCAAGAAAACAGTATAGGAATCCTCATGTGTATCACCCACCATTGATACTTGAGCATGTAAACTTGAACTTCCGCCAAGGACCAGAGCATTGAATCTATCAGCACCCCTACACACAAGTTTGCCATCAACAGCTGATGTTGCTTACAGTCTTGAACTTTTGTAGGCAATGCTTTATTGATTTCTTGCAAACTAGCTTAAGGCTAGAGATCCTGAGATGCATCAGAACGAGCTCTTCTAAACGGTTGGTTCAGAAGAAGTGTCAAACTTATCGGCTTGATATCTGCCCGGGCCTGTTAAATTTAAGATCACAACCAAGAGTTGTTTTTGCATTTTTGAGTACTATAAGTGATCTGTACACAGCTATATAGACATGTATAAATAAATAGTATGTATTTGCTGCAACTCTGGTAAAATAAAGTGGTTGAGTTAATGAGTACAACAACAACAAAATATATTTTTTTAAATCACGACACTAAGATGCTTCCTAGTTTTTAACAGGCCTGGTAAATGTAAGATCACATCTAGGAGTGATTTATGCATTTTGAAGAACTATAAGTGAACTGTAAAGTTATATAGCCAACTATTTATAAATAGTATAAATTTGTTGCAGTGAAGGTAAATATAAACTGGATGAGTACAACAAATTACAAAACTAAAAAAAGATACAATTTTATCACAATCACTAAGATACTTTCAAGTTTTGCAGTCAAAAACATGCAGCAAATCACACCCAGCTGTGCTACTAACGTCACTATAAAGAAGTATGAAGGCCTTTTAATTCTAGTCTAAAAATATCACCCTCTGTAATGAAATGTTAATGAAAAGCAATGATACACATTTTGGCACACTTGATGTTAAGACTGTATGAATAATTCAACTAGATAATACAAAATAAGCCACTCATTTTGAAAAAATAAAATAAAATAAACCTAGGAGAGGTTTATTAAAATGGCAAACACAACTCAAGTACTCGCTAACATACCTGAAGTATCACCCGTCCTTGGATTTTTAAAGGATGTTCACATTCGACTTTAGCAAACAGCTTGGCTTTCCAGGTTCTCAAAAACAAAGCATCCAAGACAAGACTGGCCTTTCCTTATATCAAGTTTCAAAAATCAGTGGACAAGGCAAGATTACATACACACAACACAGAGTTAATCACACATCCTAATTACACATTAATCCGAGACTCACCCCCCTCCCAACACTTGGAAGGATTTATACCCCCCCCCATCCCATCCCAAAAGCTTGTGTGAAAGTGTTGCATTGTACAATACCCTTGATCCTGCGTCTGATGACCCCCATCCGGCACTTGAGCGAAACGGAAAACATATCCTCCTCTTACCGCCTCCTCTCCTCTTCAGCGACTCATTGTTGGAAGGGAAAAAAAGAGAGGGAGAGGGGGGAAATAGCTCCAAAGCACTGGAGTCACATGGCACTCTCAGGAGCAGTCCGCCACTCCACAAAGGCTGGGAGACGAAACAAGAAAAGGCAATTTCTCATTCTCTACCTCTACATCTTACATCCCCATCCTAGCTGAGGAAAGTTGTGGCGCTCTCAGGCAAGGCGGTATCTGTCAGAATGACAGAGCGAGTGAGGGAGTAAAAAAAACGAGCCTGGGAACAAATTAGTTGTTTTGCACTCTTGTCAAAGAACACCTCGGCATCTGAGTGCTTTCTGAGTGCATCTTCCTTGTCATGTCTTTGGATCAGTACAAGAACGGTAATCAATATTTATAACTCCTCATCTTTCCTGACATCACTCCCTCCCTTTGCAGTATTCTTCTCATTTTATTCCACTCAATTCCTCCAGTGCGCTTCTTGCCCTTATTTTATGTATTTTTATGTTTGTTTGTTTTTTTGCACTCTTGAT
Organism: Oxygymnocypris stewartii; assembly: GCA_003573665.1. Lineage (NCBI taxonomy): Eukaryota > Metazoa > Chordata > Actinopteri > Cypriniformes > Cyprinidae > Oxygymnocypris > Oxygymnocypris stewartii. Next base: position 449,130 of record QVTF01019827.1, on the reverse strand, counting down.
CACTCTTTTTCTGTCTATATAATTTTTTTTCTACAATAGCTAAGCCGGTAACGCTGAAAAGCTTTTGGAAATTGAACAGAATTACTCCTCTCTTTTCCCATATTGGAATTCGGCTATAATTAATCACAGCAGTGCTGAGTTTATCGCTCATGTAATACAGTTGTGGTTAAGGGATGATCATAATACTCCACACAATACATCAACTTCATAACACTCCTAATAAGGGAAGCAGTGCGGTATAGATGTATGAGGTAGGGCTGAACGGAACTGCACTTCGTGGATACACTTGCTTGCACTATGCTAAACATAAGCACGGAATACAAGTTGCTAACCACAATTCTTGTAAACCAAAACAGCTTAGGAATCTCCTTTTATTAGCTGAGTGATATTTCTGAATACTGACAGCTTCTAAATTAAAATGCTACCCAGAGATGCATGACTTTTAATCACGATTTAAGGAGTTCCCCTGGGCTCTGTACTTGGGTCCATTAAATTCTGGAGCATGGAATGTATGATGTGGGATTTACATAGATTTAACACAGGACAAACTTCAAATTTAGGAGAGACAATGATCATCAAGATTAATTTGCAAAATAAACTAACAAAGAACATGAGTTCATACAGCATGGTGTATTCAGTAACATGTTACTCCATATTGTGTATTAACTACTTATTGTGATACTAGTGCTTATTACTAAAGTTTCTAACCTTCAATTTTGAGAATTTTCTTTCATTGTTTCCTCATTCTAAGACAACTTCACATAAAACACTCCATACAGTTCTTAATATTTAATGAATGTAAATTGTTGGTACTTCATAATAAAACATTAATGAGTTGCCTATGGAACCCCATATTCACAGCGCCTTTCGATGTGTGATGCTTACCTGAAATCTTACACATTACAAGTCCAAATACACATTGTCATGCATTATATCAAACACATTTAATTTTCATACCCATGTATAATGAAAAGCAATAAAGCCATGGCTCACAAGACATTAAATATAATGATTAATTGATATTTCATCGCATCAAGCTCAGACATTCATTTTAAATGTCATTATTGCATTATTGTTTCTAGTGTAATGTTGGTTTAAATCTACATGTGCTAAACTGAGAAATGAGATCTAAATGGTGGATATCAGTAGATATTTTCTAGCATCTTAAGACAGGACACTTAATTCCATTATGCTCATCAACACAAATGCCCAAATATTACTTTTTTATTCAACTATTACATTGAATAAAAATACATAAATTATGAAAAAACTTACGTTCACAAACTACCACACAAACTACCATTGCACTTATCAACAAACAACGGTTAATCAATCAACTTAACCTTGGCCATTATTTGCAATGGGATGTTCTGAGCAAAGCCATTACTTCTCATAGACTTCTGTTATGCTTCATTATTAAGGAAAACGAAATCTGCTTCATCTAGATGCTGCAAAGAGGTAAAAGCATCATTGCCTATGATGCATTTGCAGTCATTTACATTTGAATAAATTCCATAGTGTTCCTTTGTGGCTCAGTGGTAGAGCATTGCGTCAGCAGCGCAAAAGGTTGTGGGTTCGATTCCCAGGGAACACATGTACTGATTAAAAATGTATAACCTGAATGCAATTGTAAGTCGCTTTGGATAAAAGCGTCTGCTAAATACTTAAATGTAAATGTACTTCACACAAACACATAGATGCAAACATTTGACCAGTGAATTGAAATATAATGCATGTAGAGCCTTTTATGAAAGTGATGGCCCTGTTTCATATCACTTTATTTAAATAATTAACATTTCATAATAACAAATAACACTGTTCATAATTAATTATACCTCTCCCCTGAGTGCAACACGACAAACAATATAATGAAAAAGTAAATTAAGCACTTGTATGAAAATGTAAACCATGTAAATTATTTTCATAATCACTTCACCATGAGGTATTTCACACAAGCTGTGATATGTTAATAATTGTGTTTTTGTTTTCACTGTAAGGTAATCCATCACATTTCCATCCGTTAGTTAACGCTCTCTTTTTCTTTTTTTCTTCCCTAAAAAGCAAACTTCCAGCTTTCCACACAACAGATTTTTTATACAACAAAATAAATAAAATAATAGTAATAACCACTAGAAAGATTAATGAATTTCACAAAACAACCACCGCTTTAAAGATTTCTCCAGTTTCCACAGTTCTGTGGTAACTGGTTTTCCTCTAATACTGACATATTTCTGCCTTTACTTCTTTTTCTCAAAGAATGCAAAGGAAACATAGATGCATTTTGATTTTTGGGCTTGCTGTTTAATTTACTTGTAATTAACTCTGATTAAAAGGCATGCTTGCCGCCCACCCTAAGAAAAAAACAGACTAAAAACTAGGCCATTTCCAGAATAGCAGCATTCAGGCCTATTCTGTGCTACATAATAAAGTTGCCAAATAGAAAATGATTCAACCACTAATAAAGCATGTGTGTGCTTCCCTGGTATTTGAACATTTCGTCTCTCTCTGAATTAAGCGATATAGCTACAATATATCTCAAAATTTATTTTCTGCGAAAAGACATAAATCAGACAAACAATTAATACAATTAATTTATTTACACTAGAAAGATTCATGGATTAGTGAAAACAAAGGCCAAGTTGTGCTTATTTTTTTTTTAAGTTAACCTTTTTTCACAGATTTCACCATTTAAAAATGTACACGGTTTTAAGGAAACCATGATTGTCTCTAACATTGAAATATGTGTGCTTTTTCTTCATTTTACTTAAATGTGAAGGAAGATTCTGCTTCTGTTAAATGGACAGTTTTAACTGGTTCACAGGAACTATTTTTAAACTCTAAAACAACTGTTTTTGTTTTAGTTTAAATAGTGCTATTAAAATATTTCATATTATGTACAAATATGCATAATATATAAGTATTAGATACTATACTTATACTATTTTGGTAAATTAACTAAATAGTATGTAAAATAACAGTTAACAAATCAATTACACACACACACACACACACACACACACATATATACAGTGGGTACGGAAAATATTCAGACCCCCTTAAAATTTTCACTCTTTGTTATATTGCAGCCATTTGCTAAAATCATTTAAGTTCATTTTTTTCCCTCATTAATGTACACACAGCACCCCATATTGACAGAAAGACAGAATTGTTGACAATTTTTGCAGATTTATTAAAAAAGAAAAACTAAAGTATCACATGGTCCTAAGTATTCAGACCCTTTGCTCAGTATTTAGTAGAAGCACCCTTTTGATTTAATACAGCCATGAGTCTTTTTGGGAAAGATGCAACAAGTTTTTCACACCTGGATTTGGGGAACCTCTGCCATTCCTCCTTGCAGATCCTCTCCAGTTCTGTCAGGTTGGATGGTAAACGTTGGTGGACAGCCATTTTTAGGTCTCTCCAGAGATGCTCAATTGGGTTTAAGTCAGGGCTCTGGCTGGGCCATTCAAGAACAGTCACGGAGTTGTTGTGAAGCCACTCCTTTGTTATTTTAGCTGTGTGCTTAGGGTCATTGTCTTGTTGGAAGGTAAACCTTCGGCCCAGTCTGAGGTCCTGAGCACTCTGGAGAAGGTTTTCGTCCCGGATATCCCTGTACTTGGCCGAATTCATCTTTCCCTCGATTGCAACCAGTCGTCCTGTCCCTGCAGCTGAAAAACACCCCCACAGCATGATGCTGCCACCACCATGCTTCACTGTTGGGACTGTATTGGACAGGTGATGAGCAGTGCCTGGTTTTCTCCACACATACCGCTTAGAATTAAGGCCAAAAAGTTCTATCTTGGTCTCATCAGACCAGAGAATCTTATTTGTCACCATCTTGGAGTCCTTCAGGTGTTTTTTAGCAAACTCCATGCGGGCTTTCATGTGTCTTGCACTGAGGAGAGGCTTCCGTCGGGCCACTCTGCCATAAAGCCCCGACTGGTGGAGGGCTGCAGTGATGGTTGACTTTCTACAACTTTCTCCCATCTCCAGAATGCATCTCTGGAGCTCAGCCACAGTGATCTTTGGGTTCTTCTTTACCTCTCTCACCAAGGCTCTTCTCCCCAGATAGCTCAGTTTGGCCGGACGGCCAGCTCTAGGAAGGGTTCTGGTCGTCCCAAACGTCTTCCATTTAAGGATTATGGAGGCCACTGTGCTCTTAGGAACCTTAAGTGCAGCAGAATTTTTTTGTAACCTTGGCCAGATCTTTGCCTTGCCACAATTCTGTCTCTGAGCTCTTCAGGCAGTTCCTTTGACCTCATGATTCTTATTTGCTCTGAAATGCACTGTGAGCTGTAAGGTCTTATATAGACAGGTGTGTGGCTTTCCTAATCAAGTCCAATCAGTATAATCAAACACAGCTGGACTCAAATGAAGGTGTAGAACCATCTCAAGGATGATCAGAAGAAATGGACAACACCTGAGTTAAATATAGTATCACAGCAAAGGGTCTGATTACTTAGGACCATGTGATATTTCAGTTTTTCTTTTTTTATAAATCTGCAAAAATGTCAACAATTCTGTGTTTTTCTGTCAATATGGGGTACTGTGTGTACATTAATGAGGAAAAAAATGAACTTAAATGATTTTAGCAAATGGCTGCAATATAACAAAGAGTGAAAAATTTAAGGGGGTCTGAATACTTTCCGTACCCACTGTATATATATAATGTTGACAATACTAAGTTTAATATAACATCTGTTTAACTTATAACATGAAAGTAAGGTTAATAATAAAACTTAGATTACACATTTTTCAGTTTTACTCAAATTAGGGTGATGCAAAAATGAGTACACCCCACAACAAAAACTACTAAATCTAGTACTGTGTATGGCCTCCATGATTTTTAATGACAGCACCAAGTCTTCTAGGCATGGAATGAACAAGTTGGCGACATTTTGACAGATCTATCTTTTTCCATTCTTCAAGAATGACCTCTTTTAGAGATTGGATGTTGGATGGAGAGTGATGCTCAACTTGTCCCTTCAGAATTCCCCATAGGTGTTCGATTGGGTTCAGATCAGGAGACATACTTGGCCACTGAATCACTTTCACCCTGTTCTTCTTCAGAAATCCAACAGTGGCCTTAGATGTGTGTTTGGGATCATTGTCATGTTGGAAAAGTGCACGATGACCAAGGGCACGGAGTGATGGTAGCATCTTCTCTTTCAGTATAGAGCAGTACATTTGTGAATTCATGATGCCATCAATGAAATGCAGCTCCCCGACACCAGCAGCACTCATGCAGCCCCATATAAGGACACTGCCACCACCATGTTTCACTGTAGGCACCATGCATTTTTCTTTGTATTCCTCACCTTTGCGACGCCATACAGTTTTGAAGCCATCAGTTCCAAAAATATTTATCTTGGTCTCATCACTCCAAAGTATAGAGTCCCAGTAGTCTTCATCTTTGTCAGCATGGGCCCTGGCAAACTCTAGGCGGGCTTTTTTGTGCCTGGGATTTAGGAGAGGCTTCTTTCGTGGACGGCACCCATGCATGCCATTCCTCTGCAGTGTACGCCGTATTGTGTCATGGGAAATACTCACCCCAGTTTGGCTTTCTACTTCTTTAGATAACTGCAGTGAACTTGCATGTCGATTTTCTTCAACCCTTCCCATCAGAAGACGCTCCTGACAAGGTGTTAACTTCCGTGGACGACCTGGACGTCTCTGTGAGATGGTTGCAGTTCCATCTTTTTTAAATGTTTGTACCACTTTTGCTACAGTATTCTGACTGATAAGTAAAGCTTTGCTGATCTTCTTGTAGCCTTCACCTTTCTTGTGTAAAGAAATTATTTTCTTTCTCAGGTCTTGTGACATTTCTCTTCCATGTGGTGCCATTGCTGACAGCATGAAATGGGAAGGGGTTTTCTTTAAATAACACCCTTTTATAGTCAACTGTCACCTGTGTAAGGAATAATTAGAATCACCTGTGGTTGAATTCTTGTTAAATTAGACATTTGAAGTCTAAAATTTAGCTTTGCTCCAGAGACTTTCAGTGGGGTGTACTCATTTTTGCATCACCCTAATTTGAGTAAAACTGAAAATTCTGTTCTCTAAGTTATATTATTAACCTTACTTTCATGTTATAAGTTAAACAGATGTTATATAAAACTTAGTCTTGTCAACATTGTGGAAAATGTTTTTGTGTTCATTGAGATATTGTTTAAAATTGTACTTTTCAAAGGGGGTGTACTCATTTACGCTGAGCACTGTATACACACACACACACACATATATATATATATATATATATATATATACACACACAAATATACACACATACACACACACACACATATATATATATATATATATATAGCATGCTAATCATTATATTATATATGTGGGTGAGTTTTATCAGGGTTGGAGTTAAAATCTGCAGTGCATTTGCCCTTTAGGGCAAGATTTGAGGAACCCTGATATAGTGTATTTATATATAATTTTATCTCCAACACCTCACCCTCATGTTGTTTTCTAATGATTCTGAAGACATTGATTAGCATGCTCATGTGTGTTTGATTAGGGTTAGAGCTAAACTCTGCAGGAAAATGAATCTCGTGAGCCAGATTTTACACATACATACATATACATATATATATAGTGTTCATGTGGCTCAGTGGTAGAGCATTGCATTAATAGCGCAAAAGTTCATGGGTTCAATTCCCAGGGAACACACATACTGAAAAAATGTGTAGCCTGAATGCACTGTAAGTCACTTTGGATAAAAGCATTAGCTAAATTCATAAATGTAAATATATATAATGAAAAATAATTCTCAGTATAAAACCTTTGGCAATATAATGTTTCCCCATTAGCAAAAATTAAAACATTGGCCAAACAGAGAAAATTCTCCTTTCATTTCGATCTCTCTGGGTGAGTTGGTGAAAGCTGGGAGATGTTTGTAAAGGGCGACTGTCCCTCTCTTTGGTGCATTTCAGTTTCGAAATATGAATCTTATTGGCTTCTGCAGGAATAAAAGAGTCTTTGGTGGTCCCGTTCAGATAAAAGCACCATGAGAGATTAGGAAAAGTCAGCATTTACATTTCCTTCAGCGTCTGTCCTTTGAGAATGCAATAACTATTCTCATACAGCCAAACACTTTTCATAATAGCTGACGTTCCTCTCTGCTGTGTCAACGAAGGCTGATCATAGGTCAGTTCTCATGACCTTTTGCCACCGGGTCCAGTCGCTTTTGAGTGCATTTTTCCCCAATCCAGCCAGTCCTCTGCCTTATCCAGATCATCTCTCATCGTGTCTCTGTCGGTCTTCTTTATAGCAAGAAATTCAGTCTTCGCTTCGAAATCTGCCTGGATGTTGTCTCGCCTCCTTAGTACCGCCTTGAGTGTGTCGTAACAGAGGACTTACTCGCGAAGGACCGGAATCAGGTGATCATTGAAATGCTTGACCTGCTCTTCTGTCTCCTTGCAGCATCTCTCCACACCACCTGCCATGTTCTTCAGGTACTCGGCCAGCTCCTCCTCTGATTGTGACCACAGTGCGTATGTCGGCCCACACTCCTTCAGCTCCTCCAGGTACACTTTCTGCTCTCTGACGATCCTTTAGGTAACTTTATCAACAGAGCTGATCTTCTGACTGAAGGCCTCCACGTACACCTGCATTTTGGTGAACTCCTCAGGCCGGTTTATGACCCCTTTGACCGCAGCAGCGACGGCTTTGACCGAATCCCCCATCCGGCTCAGAAACCCTGGTTTCTGCTGTGAGAAAGATATTAAAATCCTCACTGCTGGAGAAAATGAGATGTTCTGCTATTTTGTTCAAAAACCTGTGTAGCGCCCTCCTCCTCGTCTCGATGAAATCTTCATTAAACCTCTCCACAATTCCTTTCATCACAAACTTCTCAGGCAGTGGATGAACAATAATCGTGGGATGAGTTCTTCCAAACGTCCCTTTAACCACAGGAAGTCCTAGTATCGTCTTCGCACCTCAAAATCATCAGTATGGTTTTAGAACAAACAGGTCGACCTCAGATGACTGTAATGGAACTGGTAGAAGAGATTTCTTCTTCAATGATAATAATGAATATATTGTGTGAGTATTTAGATTTAAAAGTTTCTAGATAAAAAAAAAAGCTTTTGACATTATTGATTATGGACTATTAATGAAGAAACTGGAGATACATGGTACAAGAGGGAAAGTTTTTGCTTGGATAAAAAGTTACCTTGATGACAGACATCAATTTGTACAAATTAATAATGATAAATCAGATTTAAGGAAAGTTACTTGTGGTGTTCCGCAAGGTTCGGTGCTAGGCCCGAAGTTGTTTGTACTGTATATAAATTATATTTGTAAAGTGTCTAAAGTATTAAAAAAAGAAAAAATTATATATATATATATATATATATATATATATATATATAAATAAATAAATAAATAAATAAATAAACACACACACACACACACTGGCCACTTTATTAAGTGCACCTTGCTAGTACCGGGTTATTTCATGTTCTTTACGCCAAATTCTGGCCCTACCATCTGAATGTCGCAGCAGAAATCAAGACTAATCAAAACAGGCAATGTTTTTCCAGTCTACTATTGTCCAATTTTGGTGAGCCTGTGTGAATTGTATCCTCCGTTTCCTGTTCTTAGCTGACAAGAGTGTTACCCGGTGAGGTCTTCTGCTGCTGTAGCCCATCTGCTTCAGGGTTCGACGTGTTGTGCGACGTGAGTGGTTATCTGAGTTTCTGTTGCCTTTCTATCATCTCTAACCAGTCTGCCCATTCTCCTCTGACCTCTCAACAAGCTATTTCCATCCACACAACTGCTGCTCACTGGAAATTTCTCTTTTTCGGACCATTCTCTGTAACCCTAGAGATGGCTGTGGGTGAAAATCTCAGTAGATCAGCAGTTTTTGAAATACTCAGACCAGCCCGTCTGGCACCAACAACCATCCCACGTTCAAAGTCACTTAAATCCCCTTTCTTCCTCATTCTGATGCTCGGTTTGAACTTCAGCAAGTCGTCTTCACCACATCTAGATGCCTAAATGCATTGAGTAGCTGACATGTGATTGGCTGATTAGCAATTTGTGTTCCCAAGCAATTGAACAGGTGTACCTGATAAGGTGGCCGGTGAGTATATATATATATATATATATATATATATATATATATGATGTCACCACATTTCCCCATTTGATTGATTATGTTAATAATTACTAACTTTTATGTTCAAAAAAAATTCTAAGACGTTGTTTAAATATGCACTAATTTGCATACATTTTCAGAACAGAGATCTGAAAATTGGATAAATCCAGGTTTAATTTTTGACATATTAGTCAAAGTTTTTTATATAATGGATTTTGACATCTCTTTTTATTACTCCATATATCAGAAAATACTCTCACCAGTCAGAGAGAGAGAGAGAGAGAGAGAGAGAGAGAGAGAGAGAGAGAGAGAGAAATAAAAAGTTAGGAGATTGTTGGATCAGTGCAGAAAAAAAACTCATTTTGAGAAAATGGGCTTTAAAAGTACAGGTAAAGTACAACAAATATATATATATTTTTTCTACTAATCTGAAACAACATATTATGAAAGGCCAAACGATTTTCTGCCTTTAGTGTCTTGGTTTAAAATTAAATTTAGTTGAAGCATGCTTCTGAAACAATCCTCCTTCCTCAGCTCCACCTGTTTAGATCTGCTACAGGGTGATTTTGTGTATGTTATAAATAGGAGTAATTTCATATATGTTATACAGTATGTGCAGCAGCAGTGTTTCCTATATGCCCACAGCAGCATGTCTGTGGATGAATTACTAGCAACAGCAGAGTAGTAGATATATTCCACCAAGACCAAACACATTAACATTACCGTGTATATTACCATGCTAAACTCTCGTTTAGTTGTCACAACAAAACTTTCACTAAATTGTTGATATGACCACATTGACTGACACCATCGATTGAGAACAACTTGAACTGAATTAAGCTGGATGATGGCACTACTTTTTTCCATAGAGCTGTCAATCGGGAAGCTTCGCTCGATTCATATTCAGGTTCTCTCCTCATTCGTTCATATTCCCATCTTCATTTATCCCTGAGCTAAAAGCTCTGATGCAACTCCATGAAACTGCATTTAGACACCAATCTGTTGCTTCTATAATACATTCTGGAAATGTGAGAATTATTGATACACTCTGAACTGCTGTCATTAACACCTGGATGTGAGGAAACCTAAAGAACATTAGAAAATAATTAAAACAGGTAGACTTCAACCACCCCCAACCGATCAACACATTGCCACCCATTCAGACTCTGTTTGTTCATGCTGTCAGCTGATTTATTGAACTCCCTTGACAAAAGTTGAACATCAGAGCAGAGATCAGTCATGTTCAAGAGCTGAATTACTCTCGCGGTGGGTGAATCACGGCTCTTTGATCCGAGCTTCTGGCTACTCGTTCCCTGCTGCCACGACAAAAGAGACTTGTGGGATTCTGTACTTCACACCACAGAAAGACAAACAGACCTGGAGCCTAGAGGAAGATCCCAGTGTTTTGTACAGGCGCTTCTTTGAAAGTGATCCTTTTTGCGAAAATAATTCAAAAGATCGAGAAGAAAAACATTAAAGAATTAATAGGGAATGAAGACAATGTCTGTCTGTACGTCCAACAGAGCACCAAGAAGCTACAACGTTTATGGCAGGAATGATTATGAGACTGTTCTGGCATTTTTTTGGATTGTGCAACAAAGCTTCAGCAAAGAAGACTTTGATGCTTTGAACGTGTCAAAACGTATTTCATAAAAACAACACTTTGAGACTGGATCACAAGGAATTTGACAACAATAAGAAGTGCAAGTCACATCTTCATCTTCTTGTGTGTATTTTAGAGACTGACGGGCTTTGTGTAACTGCTAATATCAAAAAAGAAAATTCATTCATGTGGTATGTGTCAGTTAAACAGTTAAAGAGTTTTAAACCAATTAATTCCATTGATATATTGATACAATTTACACTAACTATAAGAAAAGAAAAAAACGAACTAAGTATTTTAATAAACAAATGCCAGTGAATCATTGATTCCTTTTTCAATCTGTTAATTTACAACTGTCTAAACAAACCTACTGAACAAAGTGGTCAATCAAAATGACTTCCAACAACACATAGGGGTGAGCTGAACTGATACAATAAAATTAATCAAACTCTCCAATACTACACATGAGAGAACCATTCAAGAAAAACCCGACAGGAATCAGACAGTCAATCTATCCAAACGAATCAACTGAAATGAATCAAACTTTAAAAACAATGCATTGATAGTTATTTAAGATGTACTGATTCACTTAAATGACTCAATTTCCAACACAGCATGAGACAGCAGATTCGGATGGACTGATTTTTCTAGAATGAATCCGACACTAGAATAATAAAATAAAATAGCAACATAGCATTTGGTTGCGCTAACCAGTATTCCCTACAAAAGTAGCTAATTACCAGAAAAGCTAGAATTGAATATAGGAATAGAATTTTTATTGTCTCTACTTTTAATTACTTTCAACATTGCAAGTGTCGTGATAGACACTGCTGGTTCAATTATTAGGAAAGGGGAGTTTTATTATACCAAAACATGGACATGTAAATGTCCCACATTTAACTTTATATGGAAATTTGTGAATGAAACCATGTAGAAGTCAATTATCACTATGAAAGGGCTACAGAGTTCAGTAGATGAGAACAAAAAGCCACTGAATCTGTGATTCCCTTTAGACTATCTTAGTTCATCTAAATGAACCAACTGAACAAACCAACCAAAATTAATAAAATGTTCCAGTAATACATAAAAGAGAGAGCAGTTTAAAACAAACTGATTAACTAGAACGAATCAGACTTGCAAATACTATAAACAGTGTGACGTTAAAGTAGAACTGTAGAACTTGGTTGCACAAATTGCTAACTACTAACCATTTAAAAACTGAAAAATGTGGTGTCTCTACTTTTGGTACAAATATAAAAAAACCAAAAAAACAATAAGTTATTAAACCAAGAAATGGACATGTAAAGGTCATACATTTTAAACTCTGTGAGAATATGTAAACATGTGAATGGAACCACACAAAGGTCAATGAACTCTTTGAATGAGCAATGACGTTCAGTAGATGAGAACTAAATACATATGCATGGGTAAACCTTAATAGCAGCTCTGCACTAGCACTGAAGAATGATACAAAATAAGCTATTACTCTGAAAGAATTGTGAAAACATACGGTTAAGCTCAAAATTCAAATCAATAAGCGTGGCACAACTCCAACACTGCCCACACCTCAACAAACATGCCTACAGGGAAGTCAAATACAGGTAAATACTGCACAAGAACCTGATTTTAAACAGGCTTAGGAGAATGTTTTCGAGTTTTAATTGTGGGCACTTTTATGGACTTAATAAATAACCTTACAAAAATTGTAATGAACTGTGATAATAATAGTAATACCTTTAATTAAACATATCTTAAAAAAGTGCTCAAGGTTGAATAATTTTCAACCCACTGTTTATGCCATTGCATATACAATTATTCAAAATATAAAATTCAAAAAACAAAACATGTGATATTAAAGTCAACACTCAAGACTGCCGGAAATGAGCCATGACATACGAATAGGGTTCATTTCAGAGTTGCGATAATATCGCTTCGGTTATATATATAAAGGCGCTGAAATCTAGATTTCAAGCGCAGATCTTCTTCTTGATACAAATAATGTCAAGAACTGCTACAAGAAGCAAATTCACACTGAAAACATTATTTTTAAGACCTCAAACCTCAAAACCAAAAATTGCTACACAACACGACAAACGAAAAATGACATTCGATTTCTACGCTTCTTTTTTCCAAGCTGCCTTTTCATCAAGTCCTTGCAGCTTTGTGGCGTTTTATTCAAGAGTGAAAGGAAAGATGACAGGAGGCTTCTTTTACTAGCAGGATCCAGTAATCCTGTCTCGCACTTCCCGCGGCTCACACTTATCGCTCAGGGAACAAGTTGAGAGTGGAGGAACGAAGCCACTGTGTTCCTCCAACCAACTTTAAAAAGTAGCAACAGTGCAGATTTTCAGATTAGTTTTTAAAAAGTGGTCACATAAACTAGTTTTAATCCATGAATTATATCAAGAATTAGACAACTAATGCATAAAATGAAAATGGGTGTAATTTGTTGGTTGTCAATGTTGACATATCTAGAGTGCATGGATACATCTAAATATTCTATAATTTTGTTTAAAATAATTATAGTCAAGATTTTTATCTCAAATTGCAGGAATAATCAATGTGTAGGGCACAGAATTCGAGCTCTTGAAGTACACATGTAAATCAATAATTTTTGAGGTGAACACGAATCAGTTTTAGGGTTCCTGAGGTAAATACAGGGGCAGACTTACCCATTAGGCAAAGGTAGGCAACTGCCTTGGGCCCCCAAAATGCTTTTCATATACAAGATGCGCATTGAGCGCAGATACGCAAACGTTTGCTGTTTACAGTGTTTTTTACAACGACAACCATCTCCCTGTCCAAGTTGAACGTGCTTGTGTATCCTGAAGAAAATTAAAATGTTATGCATCTGAAGCTGACTGATGCACGAGCGCGAGGTCTCTCTTTCCCAGCACGCACACACCTCTATCTCTCTTTCTCTCTCTGTACGTCTGCTCTGTTCAGCGCACGGAGGAGAGTAGCAGCACTTTCAGTTAAGCACAGATGTTATGTTGCTTCTCTAATTATCTAAGTATAGCCAAAATCACAGCACAGCTATTGTCTTTTTCTTATGTGTAGCCTATTTGATTTCATCAGACGACGGCACGATTTTAAATCAGGATATTTGTGCAGATTAATATCTTGGAAGGAGCTGGTTATAAGGATGCGTTTCAGTCACTATTTCATATTCATCCAGTTGTCTGACAACAGAAACCATAAACTATATCAATGAAAACAGTTTTATTGATAATTTAGTTGCATCAAAATACAGTATGTGGGCACAGAAAAGTGTCACGGAACACTAGGGAGCACCGTGGAAAGAACAAGTTCTGGGTCCAAATGCAGGTCAAACGTTATTTTAATAAACACAAAGGCAGACACTGTCCAAAAACAGAACTGAAACAATCAATACAGGCAGGCAGAGTGGCGGGAGTCTGGTGTTTAAATAGGCCATCAAGATGGGCAACAGCTGTGTGTGTGAGTACATGCACAGGTGTGTGGAGTTAGGGTAAAGGAGTCAGGGAGGATAGGTGATGATGACCTCTGGTGGTGAGAGGAAGCAAGACCGGGCCCAGTCTCATAACAGGACCCCCCTTAAAGGAACAGCTTCCAGACGTTCCCCAAAACAGAAATCCAAAAGTTCGGGAGGGAATTGGAAAGGGGGAGGGATGGCGGGCCAGGCCCATGTAGCGGCAGAGGCCCTGGAGACGGAGGTAGATAAGGTACCAGGGTGGTTCCGGCAGAGCAAGAGGCCAGGGCGGGGCCGGCAGAGCCGGAGGCCAGGGTGGGGCCGGCAGAGACGGAGGCCAGGGCGGGGCCGGCAGAGACGGAGGCCAGGGCGGGGCCGGCAGAGACGGAGGCCAGGGCGGGGCTGGCAGAGCAGGGAGTTTGACTGTGGGATCCCGGACTGGAGCGGGTTCTGTGGGTTCCCGGACTGGAGCGGGCTCTGTGGGCTCCCGGACTGGAGCGGGCTCCCGGAACGGAGCGGGCTCAGGAGCGGACTCTTCGAGCTCCCGGAACAGAGCGGGCTCAGGAGCGGACTCTTCGAGCTCCCGGAACGGAGCGGGCTGAGGAGTGGACTCTGCGAGCTCCCGGAACGGAGCAGGCTCAGGAGTGGACTCTGCGAGCTCCCAGAACGGAGCGGGCTCAGGAGTGGACTCTGCGAGCTCCCGGAACGGAGCGGGCTCAGGAGTGGACTCTGCGAGCTCCCGGAACGGAGCGGGCTCAGGAGTGGACTCTGCGAGCTCCCGGAACGGAGCGGGCTCAGGAGTGGACCCTGCGAGCTCCCGGAACGGAACGGGCTCAGGAGTGGACTCCGCGAGCTCCCGGAACAGAGCGGGCTCAGGAGTGGACTCTTTGAGCTCCCGGAACAGAGCGGGCTCAGGAGTGGACTCTGCGAGCTCCCGGAACGGAGCGGGCTCAGGAGTGGACTCCGCGAGCTCCTGGAACGGAGCGGGCTCAGGAGTGGACTCTGGAAGCTCCCGGAACGGAGCGGGCTCAGGAGTGGACTCTGCGAGCTCCCGGAACGGAGCGGGCTCAGGAGCGGACTCTTCGAGCTCCCGGAACGGAGCGGGCTCAGGAGCGGACTCTTCGAGCTCCCGGAACGGAGCAGGCTCAGGAGCGGACTCTTCGAGCTCCCGGAACGGAGCGGGCTCATGAGCGGACTCTTCGAGCTCCCGGAACGGAGCGGGCTCAGGAACGGACTCTTCGAGCTCCCGGAACGAAGCGGGCTCAGGAGCAGACTCTTCGAGCTCCCGGAACGAAGCGGGCTCAGGAGCAGGACTCTTTGAGCTCCCGGAACGGAACGGGCTCAGGAGCGGACTCTGTGAGCTCCCGGAACGGAACGGGCTCAGGAGCGGACTCTGCGAGCTCCTGGAATGGAGCGGGCTCTGGAGCGGACATGTCGAGCTCCCGGAACGGAGCGGGCTGAGGAGTGGACTCTGCAAGCTCCCTGAACGGAACGGGCTCAGGAGTGGACTCTGCGAGCTCCCGGAACGGAGCGGGCTCAGGAGTGGACTCTGCGAGCTCCTGGAACGGAGCGGGCTCAGGAGCGGACTCTGCGAGCTCCTGGAACGGAGCGGGCTCAGGAACGGACTCTGCGAGCTTCTGGAACGGAGCGGCCTCAGGAGCGGACTCTGTGAGATTCTGGAACGGAGCGGGCTCTGGAGCGGACTCTGCGAGATTCTGGAACGGAGCGGGCTCTGGAGTGGACTCTGCGAGCTCCCGGAACGGAGCGGGCTCAGGAGTGGACTCTGCGAGCTCCCGGAACGGAGCGGGCTTATGCTGAGGAGCAGACAGAGTGGATTTAGTGGTCCTCTTCCTTCTCAACCGTCGCTTCTCAGTGGGGTTCAGAGGGCCAGGGCTGGTGGGAAAATCCCTGCGGAAGGGTTCCGAAAGATCTGGTGTTGCCCACTGACTACGATGATGGAGATACCTCACAAAGCCCCAGAAGTTCAGAATCCTAAGTCCCTCCATCTCCCACTGGGGCAGTGGATCATCCAGGCACACATTAAAAAAGTCCTTGAGCACTGACTCATTATAATCCAGCCCTACTGTCGAAGTCGAGAAGGTCTGGGCAAAGCCTCCTACCTCCGTCCCCTGCTGGCGCAGAGCCATCAGCCTCTGATGTTGTGCCGTCCGCTCCCTTAGAGTGGCTGGAGGACAAATCTCATGGTCCATTTTCAGAAAGCCGGTAGTCACTCCATAATGCACAGGTCTCTCTGCTGGACCCATGTGGCTGCCTGTATTCTGTCACGGAACACTAGGGAGCACCGTGGAAAGAACAAGTTCTGGGTCCAAATGCAGGTCAAACGTTATTTTAATAAACACAAAGGCAGACACTGTCCAAAAACAGAACTGAAACAATCAATACAGGCAGGCAGAGTGGCGGGAGTCTGGTGTTTAAATAGGCCATCAAGATGGGCAACAGCTGTGTGTGTGAGTACGTGCACAGGTGTGTGGAGTTAGGGTAAAGGAGTCAGGGAGGATAGGTGATGATGACCTCTGGTGGTGAGAGGAAGCAAGACCGGGCCCAGTCTCATAACAGAAAGGCAAACAAATGTAATAATAAATACTAATTGTACATGTTGCATGTTCAGAAGAAGTAAGCTGCCCTGTCCTGTGAAAATGTAAACAGGTTTGTGTAAGTATTGCTCAGTGCAAAGAAAGAGAAGTAATGGGAACCTGGTATTTCTTTTTTCATGTGTCTAATAGACATGAACAAGTTCTTTGAAAAACATCTATGACCTTTGAAACATGTCTAGTCTTCATGCTCTATGTTGACTATGGTTTCACTAATAATAAACATATATTGCTTAAAAAAATCAATATTTGTAAATGCGCATGCCTATTAGAGTATTAAAAAGTTGAAAATTATAATTTAAGGTATTTTAGAACAAATAAAAATGTGCGATTAAGTTGTGATTATTCGCAAGTTAACTCACGAAAATCATGCGATTCAATATTATAATCGATTGACAGCCCTAAGTTACAATTGCTCAAATTAATGTAGGCTTACGCTGGTAACTCATCAGTGGACTTTCCTCGTCAATATAGGCTATATTTTTTCACACATTTCTCATTCTCGCTAATTCAATGAACCTCTGAAGGGAACCGATTGTCTTCCGAAAAGTTTAGATTGCATTTTAATTTTACATGATAAAGTATAACTTATGAGCTGAGTGCTGCTTTGTTTACAGCAGTTACCTGGGAAACCTCTATATTTCTGATGCTCCAAAAGCACCTCCTGCTGGCAGAGAATGAATGAACATTTTCAATAATCCAGTCTGCAGTTTTTGTTCAGAACAATGCGAAAATCCACCCACATAAACCTGTTTTAAATAATATAATAATTTACACTTCGGACTCATCCCTTTTCTTAAAAAAATGGTTTAAAGTTTCAATTGTGAGGTTTATAATTTTATAATTGATTTTGTTCAAACTTGTATCTCAATGGTGAATCAATTGCTATTTCGTGGTCTACAACATGAAATAATAAGTGTCTACTAAATGAATAAATGTAAATGAAAGAATCCCATCATAACATGCACATGAAAAATGTAGAAACATTGAATACAACTACAGCAAGCATCACGACAAAAAGGAACCTCAAGGTTGATCTAGGTAAATGTGTTGAAATGTATAGGGCCCCATTCCTATATTTGCCTGGGGCCCCCAATTCACTAAATCCGCCCCTGCATGGGTAAATATACTTATTTCAAGACAATATTAATGCTACAGAGCATATATGCTTTCATAAACACCACAATATTGACTTACTTTCATATGCTATATTACTTTTGTCACAACAGGTCTGTGGCCCATGTCAGGACAATCCACAGTACACTGTAAAAAAAAAAGAATAATAATTCCAAAAAGTTGTTTCAACTTAAAATGAGTTGTTACCGCACTGAATTTTTTTAGTTGCTCAATGTTGATTTAAGGGTCAACTGGAATATTTCCGTTGACTAAACAAAAAAAAATTAAGTCAGCGGGGTAACAAATTATTTTAAGTTGAAACAACTTTCTTTTTTTTACAGTGTAACCGTTACTGAACAAATCAGTGGTTTTGAACATTTAAGTAAATTATTCAATAAATCATTCATAAAGACAGCCACATAATGTTTAATCCCTGAATGAAACAGTGTTTTGACCAAATAGTTTGAATGAATGACTCAATTAATCACTTTATAAAAACGTATAAAGACAGTAGTTTGGCGTAAAGCCTGAACAAGCAAACAAAGAAGAGCATTAATCAACTATATCAACTAAATCAGTTGATGCATAAAATGCATATTTTGCTATATATATATCATTAAGTGTGTTATTTGCTTTTTCATTGTAACAAATTGTGAAATTTGCAAGGAATTTCAGAGTAAAAATTTGTTTCCGATAACTTTTTGAAGTATGCATGTCTGCAGAAAAGTGCTGCAAAAAGTTATGGCTCCGACAAATATATATATATATATACATATATATATATATATATATATATATATACATATATATATATATATATATATATATACAACTTTATTATTTTTTTATACATTTTTATACAAAAACATAATAAACATCAAACATATTGATTTTCAATATTTTACGTTTTATGATTTAATGGACAGGCAACATAAAAAGCGCAGGCGAACAGGATAATAATCCTGCAAGCTATGAATATTCAAAAGTGACTTAATTAAATACAGCGAACAATCCATTATCACACTTCTACGGATTTCATTAAGCAGCTGATGCGTTTGCTTCATAAAATGAAGAACTCAAGGCCACACATATACAAAATAATGGTTGAAATATGTGAATCAAAGCTAGAGAGAAAAGAAGAGTAAAAAAATATATACTCTGACCTAATTTCACTTGACAAGCTGGTTAGGATTGCATTAAGTCAAGTACTTGCAAATTAATTTCTCTATTCACGGTTGGTAAGAGATGACACATTCTTGCCATATTTATCTACAAATTTTGGCTCCATTTTGAGCACAAAGGCAACTGAGGTGGCACAATTCATGGGGCTTTTAATCAAGAGAACCCCACAGATTTCCATTTAAACAAGATGTTCTTATTCGTGTCGATTTTAGCTTCTCGTAGACAGGCATTTGAGGAGAAAGTCCTGAGTCAAAGATGAAATTTCAATAACTGAGAATTCAAAGTCTCCTGAGGTGTAAAAGAGCAACCCCCGAGCAATAAAAAAACATCTTGCCTCATCTTAAACTGGAGCAAAACCTCCTTACCTGTGAAATAAATCAGATCTAATATAATATTATAATACAGCACAGCTATATAAAACAGGATTACTTATTTCCTGCAGCTCCAAATTGCTGCTAGCATTCATCATTCTACATTTGCTGTGAAATCAAATTTGTCCTGATTTCTTCCCACAAATCTTTCAGACGCCTTCGCCATTCCCATGATGCATCAGAATCCTGCTGTTTTTTTCTGTGTAGAAACTGGATGTTCTGTGTGATGGATACGATGACATGTCTGAAAAGTTGAGGCGACTGAAGCAGTGTTGTCTTTTTCTCAATGTGTAACGCTCATAAAATATTCAGTATACTGTGTGGAGTGGATTGCATTATTATACATTGTATTTTTGTGGCTATATGGGGGGGGGGGGGGCACATTGTCATCCACTACGAGGGAACGAAGCCACACTGACACAAATTCGAAAACTTCAAAGGTCAAAAGGCAACATTGGATTTGTGTCATATCGGCCTCTGGCTTCCCAAGAGTCCCTGGTCTCATATTGTTTTCTTTGCTGCATGAATTCACAGGACCATTGACCTAAGAACTAGTAAACCGAACAGCTGAGACTGTGAGCAAAAGGAACACAAATCCACTGCAGTGCAAGGAAACATACAGTTTGCCTTCAGAACACACTGGAAATATTTTAAATAATTTAACCGCAGTAATGTAACATACTTGAAACGTTTGATAATGTAATGTAACATATATGAATGTTTTTAAAATATAAAAGTTAAAATAAAGTTCGGTTTTAAGCACATACATCATACAGCAAAATAAATAATTAATTAATTAATTAATTAACACACACACTTTTAAGACATTGGCTGGAATGAAGTGTGTGTGACATTGCCAAAGCCATTTTCTCTAAAGGATCTGTTAAATTACTCAGTAACGAGATTAAAAACTGTGAAGGCTGCAAATTTGCTCCTCAAAGTCAACTGAAAAGAGAAAAGCCTAATTTCACTGTTATTATGGTTGATAACATTACTGTAAGATAACAGGGTTGTTCCTAATACATTCATTATATGGTGCTGTGAACATTTTAACATAACAACCTGAATCAATATATATGTTAAGTTAGTAAAATTAACTTACCTTGGAGAAAAAGAAGTCCAATTCAGAGAATTCTGAGAAATAACATGTTCTTTTACTATCATGTAATTAATGTTAATATGATTAAGTCACACACACACACACACACACACACACACACACACACACATATATATATATATATATATATATATATATATATATACACACATACATACATACATAGATACATATGTATATATATGCTAGTGCTGTAAAACGATTCATCGTGAATAATCGCATCCAAAATAAAAGTGTGTACACAATATATGAGTGTCAAATGTGTTTTTTTATTTATTATGTATATATAAATACAAACACATACCATGTGTATTTTTAAAATATCGTTAATATTTGTAAAAATTTATTTAATTATATTTTAAATTATATATAAATATATTTAATACATAAACATAAATATTTTTCTTAAATATATACATGCATGTGTTTGTATTTATATATTAGGGGTGGCACGGTACACAGATGTCACGGTTCGGTACGTACCTCGGTTTTCGGGGGTCACGGGTCGATACGATTTCGGCACAACAGAAAAAAAAAGAAATCTACTATGCTCAGTTTATTTTCATTTGTTTTGAACAGACATTAGTGCAAATAAAAATGTTTACACTTAGATGTGAAAATACTAATTATTAATACTAATAATATTATTACATTGTTATATTATATATAAAATCTGTTTTGTTTTCATTGTGAGTGTACACAAATAAAAGCAGACCTTTATCCAGTGATTATTAATAAGACAATATGTGTTTAAAGTTGATTCTGCTGGTATAAGGAAACAGTTGAAGTGAACGTGCACACACACTTTTTTTTAATTAATTGTATATATTGAACAATTAACATTCAAAATTATTACAAAATGTTACAAACATGATCACGTTTCCTAAAACACAAAACAAATCAGTTCCAGCATTGCTAAAGTTGGTAGGCTAACTTACTTTATCAAAATAAAATACAAACATCAGCGCACACACCTCTGTGTCACTGTTGGAACGCGACTGAAGTAACTTACAAAGCCTATAATTAACATAATAAATAATAGTTTAGCATTCAGATAAGTTAAATCGCAAATTTGTAAACATTATGAAAATATTTGTATTTGTGCCGAATGAGAGAAGTACTCATGAGACATGAGCACAAAGCTCCATTTCGCAAACAGTTTAAATGCACAAGCCTTTAAAATACACTCCTTTGTCAGCAGAGGCGGATCTAGGATTTTTTAGAAGCAGGGGCCACAATGGGGCCACCATTTACAGAGAGGGGCCAAGTTTACCGTTCAAGTCTTTGGAAACTTTAACAATAACGACTTCAATATTTCCATGTGTGTGTGTGTGTGTGTGTGTGTGCGAATGAATTCATTAAGAATAACATACATAATAAAATATAATACAATATTTGAGGAAAAAATGAGCTTCCATGCCAATTTGGAGTTAGTTTTCACATTTTGTTGAATTTTGGGTTCCAACAACAAGAATATTCATGAGCATATGATAATATACAATATGTACAGCGGAATGTTGTTCTTGAACATTGTAAGAAATTGTACACATCTTTTTGTAAAAAAATAAAAATAAATAAAAACTACTATTTTTTGTGACCGCTGCTGAAAATTCAGCGGCCTTTGCTCAGGAGGTTGAATACATCTACTTATTCGGCAATTACTTACTGACACGCTATACAAGGCTATATACATTATTATTTGGACATGTAACATGTATTACATTATAAATAAATCTCTTTCATCTTAATTTAAATTATAAATATACTGTACTTTTGTTCAGTATTAGATCATGTTAGTTCTTAATGATGCTACATACTTTTATTTTAATACTACAAATAAATAATTATATATAAACATTTACATAGTAAATTAAAATAAAATGCTTTGTTCTGTATTGTTCTGTGTTGTTAACTATTGTTTAACCTTATTGCAGTGTAGAAATTAAACAGTATGACAATTTTATATTACGATTATAGTGACCAAATTGATCACGGTTATCAGTATTGTTAAAATACTGGAAATGTCTAAAAAGTATAACTGTAGTGTCGATTTAAAGAAGACACTTGGCAGCTTGTTGTCCTTAAGTCAGAAAAATAGCCACAAGGGCTTGAATTTACAGTTATTAGAAATATTGTTTACATTAAATACCTTTGACAAAAAAAATATAAATTAGCCTTTTTGATGTCTAGAAACACAATGCAGGTAAAGCCACAAATCTGACCATGTTCTTTTTCAAATCTGAGGATAACTCTATAACTCTTAAGTTTCATGAAATATTTTTAGAGCATGCCATGTGATTTTGTTTAGAGTTGACTCTACAATGCTAACTAATAGTTACTCACATTATCTAAGCATCCATGCAGTTTATTGTCTTGTGCTGCCCAAACTGCTTTGTCTCCATACGCACATTCACACTTCTCCCGGATAGGAGGCTTTTAGATGTCTTTAATCATGATGCTAATGTCTTTTATTTATTGCCCATTGTTTATTGAAAAATTTCTGCTTACACTGTTTGATCCCACATTTCTTTGGTCAAACTTCTTTCATCTCTAAAGTTGTTATCAATTGTCTTCCTCTAAAAAAACCATACAAAATAAATAAATAAATAAAACATTCTTATGGTCTTAAGTCGATTATCTTTCCTGAAGTATTCATAAAATATAATTGTTCCTATTTGCATAAGGGCTAACATGTTTAGTCATCAACACAAGACTCTTATTACAGTTTTTACTAAAAACTCATTTTAAAATGTCACTGAGTGTTTGAAACAACTTATGCAATCTGATGAGGCTTCTTATTAATGAGGCAAAAATACATTATTTTCATACTGTGATAATGTCTACGAGTTATATGAGTCTGCGCCCTCTGGCTTCTAGTGTGAATTACACCATACATTACAGCAATAATCGAATTCAGTTTTAATGATAATTAAAATGTAAAACAGTAAGACGAGCCGTCGAAATTTAATTGTGAAACCGGTAATAGTTTCATTCCTTATTGCAGTGTTACCGAGAATCATATGCTTCCACGCAGACTACATTAGAATTGTATGCACTTTCCACACTATTCCACTATTTTCAGCCAAACAGTTGTAGCACACCATTTCTATGTGACGTGAGGATCTTTATCTCACTTTCATTTTAAACAAAATGCTACAGTTTTTCTACATGTCAGTGATGATTCTAAAAGAAAACGCGCTTGGAACCTAATGATGCTATAGTAACGAACGCAACTTCCACCCGAGAAACCACACGTTTTTATATTAGCAAAAAGTTTGCTTTGTAAAGTAGGTTCAACAGCATTAAGTTATTTAGCGCAAATTGTAGTATTCAATTGAACTGTGTACATTCGTTTTTTACGTTATGCTCTTGCGCTGCCAATAAATGCACGTCCTTGAATGAGCGGTGTTTTGTAACGTCTGTTAATGTCAATGACGCGACCTATTTCAGGGGTGCCCAAAATTACAATTCTAAATCAGTCAGGGCTATACACATGTACCTTCATATTTACATGTAAAGCTTGCGCTGCACAGATTGAATTTCAAACGACTTAACGCTAACGTAAAGCACCGATGAGTGACAGGACAGGGGCACTTCAGGGGCCAATCAGATTTCAGCTGGGGCCAATGCCCCTCTGGCCCCACCCCTAGATCCGCCACTGCTTGTCAGTCTATGTGAGAGACACGTTCAGAATCAGCACATTGTCACTATTTAGTGGGCTTTATTTTCAAGCGCGCAACTCACAGAGATCGCTTTTCTTCTGCAGGCGGTTTTCTATGAGTCTCCTACTATCGTTTGTCAAAGAAAGATAGGAAATAAGAAAGGAAAAGAAAGAAAAGGAAGGAAAAGACTAGGAAGCAGACATATCAAAGGCAAATAAGGGCGAAAGTAGATCACGTTACAGACTGTGTGTTCCTCCCTGCCCACGCTATATCACGAGCGGGATACACACAGTTTTTGCGATGGTCTGACTGGGAGTGAAGCATGCAGGGTCGGCTCTCGAGGGAGCCCCATCAGATCCAGCGCCCGCTTTCTGAGATCGGAAGCCCGCCCCGCGGTTCTTCCCCCCAGAGAAAGGGCTCGACGCTCCGTCTGTCTTTTTCCGAGGAGGAAGACAGGGAGGATGTCGATGAATTTTCATAACGTACGTTTGCACAAGCGTGTTGTGAATGAATAAAAACAAATAAGCTATAGTGAGAAACGTATCTGGGGAGCGGAGCTAAGAGAAGCGCACACACAGCTCTCTTGAGAAAAAAAAAGAAAGGGCTAAATAAACGTGTGTTCCCCGCTGCAATGCATTGTGCTCCCGCCGGGCACGCTCCGAGGAGCATGTCCGTGCCTATGATCTCGCGGTCCCGCTACTGCTGAGGCACCGCGACGATTGAGATCACGGGGATCGCACATAGATCTGGCGGACAGGTTGGAGATGGGTTCGCCCTATTTCCACCTGTCTAGCGCTCTCTCGGGGCGGAAGCCTAAGCTGTAGTTCTCCCCCCTTGAGTGAGAGTGCGCTAATCTGCAGCAGTTTCTCTCCAAGAAGATTTATTTGTTTTGTTCCGCGTGGCTCGCGTGTTGCCGAGGCATTATGGTCATTCTCGGTTCATTTATGAATTTTTCCCTTCAGACCGTGTTTACCTGTCTGGGTGTTTAACTGCATTTAATTTTGAATAATTAATTATGCATTTATCTGACTGTGAAAGTGATATATATATATATATATATATTGTAGAGAAATATATACAATTATATATTATATATGGCATACAAGAGCCTCTTGGGAGAAGAATAAAAAGAGTACTTCTCGAGTGATAGCACAATGTTTACCTCTCTTCCTCCAAAGAGGTTGAGGTGGTCAGCCGGGGCTGCTTGGCGGAGCAGCCCCAATCGTGTTCCAGCTCCTTATTCGGGGAATGTCACTTCTCGTACTCGCCAGAATCGGAGTCAGAGTGACGCTCCAGGGCCGAAGACGGGTGTGCGGACCGATAGTCTTCGGCCAGAACGCCCTGATGCCAATGGTCCAGGGCCTTGAGGGCCGGCCCCTCTGGGGAAGAGCGGTGTACACCGCATTACATGGTGCCCGTCTCTCCTCATTGCCCTCAGGAGATCAGTCTGATAACCCTGCCAGTGTTCCAGGACGCAGTGGTCTCTAGCGAGCGCTTCTCTCAGTCTTTTCCGCCCAGAAATGTAGCGGAGCTGGGAGGCTCGCCACCCCTTCGGGGGTCTCTAGAGCAGCTAGATTTGCCGTCCCCTGCCGGTCCCCCGCTCCAGGGCACCGAGCTAGCCGCTCTAAGTACACCAGAGGCCAGTCTCAAGAGACTGGTTCCCTTAGTAAGTCATCTGGCGGTGTGGGAGCCCCTGCCAAGGGTGTCTTATTGGGTCCTGCCTGAGCAGACTCTGGTTCTTTAGTCTTCCTAAGCGATGACGCGGGTCTGAGGACCGTCGTTTCCAATAGGAGGCTTCTGAGGCAGTCCTGATGCCAAGGCCCAGGACTGGTGAGGGCAGGCCCCTCTGGGGAAGAGCAGGGTACACCGTATTACACGGTGCCCGTCTCTCCTCTGTGCCCTCAGGAGATCAGTCTGCTAACCCTGTCAGTGTTCCAGGGTGCAGCGGTCTCCAGCGAGCGCTTCTCTCAGTCTCTTCCGCACAGAAATGTAGCGGAGCTGAGAGGCTCGCCGCCCCCTTTGAGGGTCTCTAGAGCAGCTAGATCGGCCGGCCCCTGCCGGTCCTCCGCTTCAGGGCACCGAGCTAGCAGCTCTAAGTACACCAGAGGCCAGTCTTGAGAGACTGGTTCCCTTAGTAGACTATTCGACAGCATGGAAACTGCTGCCAAATGTGTCTCGATGGGTCACGCACACTGTAGAACAAGGCTATGTGGCGCTCTGCCGCAGCCTTTCAACGGGGTCACTCCCATGCTGGTGTGTCCCGAGCAGGCTCTGGTAATGGAACAAGAAGTGAGCACTCTCCTGAGGAAGGAGACCATCGAGGTGGTCCCTCCTCTAGACAAAGAGTCCGGGTTCTACAGCCGTACTTCATTGTTCCTGGGAAAGGGGTTGCGTCCTTCATAGATCTAAGCTAACTGAACCGCTCAGTCACACGACTGAAGTTCAGAAAGCTCTCTTCAAGCACGTGTCTCACACCAGATCCGAGGACTGGTGGTCACGAGCAATCTAAAAGATGCATACTCCTTCCCCATCACAGGAAGTTCCTGAAATGTGCTTTGGGGGCAAAGTGTATTAATATCGGGTTCTTCCCTTCGTGGCAATATAGGAGCAGCCATCCTGTCGAGGCAGGCATCCAGCTCCGCTGGGGCTGGATGCAATGGTACAATCGTGGCCGAGGCTTCGTCTGTACGCCTTCCCCCGATCGCTCGGCTCCAGGGAGTTCTAGAGAGATGGAGTTCTTCTATTGCAAAACCCCGTTCTGGCCGGGCCGAGTATAGTTATCTGACCCGATTTCTCTCCTTGGCGGCTCTCCATGGGGGATTCCCGTCAGGAGGGATCTCCTCTCACTGGCAGCGGGCATGATCTTTCACCACGCTCGGAGCTGTGGAAGCTGTGGGTGTGGATCCCGAGGGGGCACAACTCATAGCCTCTGGTCTCTCAACTGAGGATGCTGAGACCATCCTCCAATCTAGAGCTCCCTCAATAAGGAAACTGTACGCCCTGAAGTTGAGACTCAGGGTGCGGAGACCGCCTGATTGATCCAGTTAACTGCCTGTTTGGTACAGTGCTGGAGTTCTCGCAGGCCCGTTTCTCCGCAGGGTTAGCCCACTCCACCCTGAAGGTCTACGTGGCGGCTATAGCGACCTACCATGCCCCTCTTGGTGGCCTTTCAGTAGGCAAAACTCTCTAGTTACACGTTTCCTCCGGTGGAGGCCAGGGAGCTTATGCTTATTAGTAGATCTGGATGCTATCCTATGACCTCGAGTCCTCTGATCTCCCCTCGCCTTTGGGAGTCAAGGCTCACTCAACTTAAGGTATGGAGGCCTCCAAGGCCTTCTGGCAGGTGTACCTGTGCAGGACATCTGTGACGCTGGTGGGTGGTCTACGCCCCTAACTTTTTCCAATTTCTACGACCTGGCTCTGCGAGCCACTCCTGGCTCTTCTATTCCCTTGCCATAGCTGTGCATTCCACACACTAAGCAGGGATTTGCAAGTATGGCGGCGTGGACATCTCGTTCCCCATAGCGTTTACGACGCAGCTCGAGTTCCCGGAGGGGAACGTCCCAGGTTACGTATGTAACCATGGTTCCCAGAGGGAATGAGACGCTGCGTCGCAGGGCCATACTTCTGGCATCCCTACTAGAGCTATGCTTCATTCCTGGAAGCTGATGCCGGCTGCACGTCACGTGCTTTTAAGCATCCTGGTCATGACGTCACCCGCACCTGACGTCTGGCCATCAATTTTGACTGATTACACATATGATTTAGAGCTGGACAACGCTGATGGCGTTCCCCATAGCGTTTACGACGCAGCGTCTCGTTCCCTCGGGGAACCATGGTTACATACGTAACCTGGGACGTTATCAAACAGCGTTGCATTACTGCGGGTGCTTCCTTCTGGATTTGGGGTGAATTGCCTGTATTGGTCGTAAGGCCTCATCCACCGGTATGAATACACATACCATGCCACCCCTATTATATATACATGATAAATAAACAAACACAGACTCATATATTGTGTAAACAAACTTTTATTTTGGATGAGATTAATCATGATTAATAGTTTGAAAGCACTAATATGCTCTGACCAAAATTATAAATGCAACACTTTTGTTTTTCCTCCCGTTTTTTTTTTCTTGCGTTTAGAATTTTGTTCAGTGTATTTAAATATATATATATGTAAAAAAATATAAAATTTTAAGGAAATTACTAGTTTTATTCAGCTAGCTTTAATTAAATTAATCAAAAGTTGCAGTGCATGCATTTCTAAGATATTCCTATTTCAAATAAATACTGTCCTTTTAAACTTTCTATTAACAGATCCTGAAAATAAGTGATCAAGGTTTCTGCAAAAAATATGAAGAAGCTACTGTTTTGAACATTGATAATAATAATAATAATAAATGTTTCTTGAGTAGCAAGAGAATATTAGAATGATTTCTGAAGGCTCATGTGACACTGAAGACTGGAGTAATTATGCTGAAATTTCAGCTTAGATCACATAAATTACATTTTAAAATATTCAAATAGTAAGTAGTTATTTAAACTTGCAATAATATTTCACAATATTTGTTTTTACTGTATTTATAAACCAAATAAATGCTGCTTTGTTGAGTGTAAGAGACTTTTCAAAACATTAAGAAATATCACCAACCATAAACTTTTAAATGTATTATATTTTGTATATTGTATTTATGAATGATCATTAACATATTTATAAAAGTATATCACATAAATTAAATACAGATTTTTATAATCTCATGTTTTTTTTAGATTTTTGCACTTTTTAAGGGCTCAACTAACATCAAACATGTAAATCCAGAAATCTCCGAACACAAAAGCAGAAGATAGGCTTTCTTTGTGAGTCTCTATACCTCTTACGGCTCTCCCTTTCTAAGGTTAGGGAACAGTTCCCAGGTGCACTCGGTGTGTTTAGAGAGATGAAGTATATTTAGCACTCAGCAACCGAGCTGTAGCCGATCGTTCTTTATTGTCAAACTGACTTCATCCAAGTTACAAGAAACCGAGTCACTTCAGCTGCCATATTTAGACCTCACTTTGCTGTAACAGTCTATTCTAACCTAGTCTGAGCCGATCGGCACATTGACTGGCACATTAGAGGCTTTTTAAACGCAGTGCCACGACACAGCAACATTTAAAGCTATAGCGCACAACAGCAATCGACATTGAATCAAAGCAGGCCTGACTGGAAACTGGATTGAAATGCGTTCCAGTTTGATGCGAAATTCCCATCAGAATAATTCACTGCTATTTCAGGACGCAGTGACTCTGACACAGTGTCAAATTGAGCAATGATATAATAGCGATACCTAATAATACAGTTGTGCTTGTAATTACATAGTGCCGCGAGACAGCCTCCCCTGTGTGTAAACGTGAGAAGCCTCATTAAAGACGCAGGGCTTCTCGTAAATGCATCTGAGTGTATATTCCGCCAGGTTTTCAATAAGATATCACATGTAAAGCAATGTAATCTTCCTGGAGTGAATAGAAGATGAAATATTTAAGAACCGCTCTAGATGTAACATATCTGGTGTTGTCTGAAGAAAAGCAAGAGATTGCATCATCTGGAGCATTCGCAATTCTTGGGATTGAGTTGGAATATGTAACAAGAGTTAAAACCCCCCAAAAAAGAGATGCAAACAATTGATTTTTAATGAGCCTATAATTAGGCCTATAATAGACTGTGCTTTATACACAACAGTATGGAAGCCCATTTCTGCCACAGAATAAAAAATACAAAGGTAACTGCAACTTTTATTTCACAATTCAGACAGTGTTTCTCATAATTCTGAAAAAAAAGAATTGCGCAATAATATTGTGAGAAAAAAAACTGAATTCAGAGATTATATCGCACAATTCAGATTTTCTCCCAATTCTGAGTTAGCAATTATGACTGTTCTTCTCGCAAGATTTTACATTTTGCAATATTTACTTTTTTCGTGCAATTCTGCTTTCTAGCAGTTCTGAGTTTACATTTCACAATTCTGAATTTATATCCTGCAATTCTAAGTTTAGAAATTGCGATTCTGACTTTTTTAATGTAATTTCAAGTTGAAATTTCGCAGTTCTACTTTCTCGTGTTTACATTTTGCAGTTCTGAGTTTATATCTCCTTTTACTTGTGATCAATTAAGTTTACATCTAACTTTTTCTCGCAATTGTTAATTTATTTCTAGCCATTCTGATCTTATATCGCATAATTCTGACATTTTTCATGTAATTTCGTGTTTACATCTTGCTATTCTGAATTTTTTTCACATCATTTTTAGTTTACATCATGCCATTCAACTTAGTTCTGAGTTTACATTTCGTAATTATGAGTTTATATCTTGCGGTTCTGAGCTTACATCGTGCAATTCTGACTTTTCATGCAATTATGAATTTTTTTACTTTACATCATGCAGTTCTCGATTTATATCTCTCAATTATGACCTTTTTGTGGGTGAATTGTGTGCTGTTAAAAATTTTGCTCTTACCTTATAACTAAATACAAATATTTTTTTATGAATAGGGAGCTAATAAAACAGACAAAAACATGCAAATGCATTCCTTCTTAGTGGATTTGCAAACCTTCAGCAGTCCTAGGCAAAGGGATTGTTCACCTTAAAATTAAATTGCATTTAATCACCCTCATGTCGTTCTAAACCTATGACTTTCTTTCTCCTGTGCAATGCATAAGCTATTTTAAAGAATGTTTTGGTTGTTTTTTTTGTGTTGTAAAAGTCAGTGGGGTCCAAAACAATATTGAGTGGACCTCGTTAACTTTCATTGTATGTACAAAGAAATATAATATATTTATAATACATTCAAAATATATACGTTTATGTTCTACAGAAAAAGAGAAAAAAGGTAAGTTATACAGGTGTTGAAACATGATTCAATGATGGAATTTTAATTTTTGGGTGAAAAATGGTTTTTTTTTTAACCAGATGTTAAAAACTTTAACATAAAAACACATAACAGAAACAGGAGAGATGCTACAATCCTGTCTAGGAATTGAAACCGAAAACCTCATGAGATGAAAGAAGGATGTACAAGGAAAGATTCAGTTCTTCAATCGATTTCTAACACAAAATCAACCAAACAAACTTAAGTGTCTTCAAAATTCCTGTAGATAATAATGCGCCGGTCAGTCCTCCTTTTAAAACAGCCATTACTCATGACTTATTGAAGAGTTATGATCTTTACTCTATTAATATCGGTGAAGCTTCACTGATCTCTGAAGACTCTAACAAATCAAATCTGTAGAATGAACGATGATGAGTTGAGCCGATAAATGAAAGTCGAAAATTAAGATTGCGCCTCACGGAAACATCAATTTCATCAAATATTTAAAAGCCTTATACAAAATCAATTCGTCAGGAACAACATTAGGATTGAGAGACCGCGTCCTCCACATTAAGTTCAAGAGTTTATCTATTAATTCAACCGCTCTTCCCCTCACAGGAAACAAGATGATAATTGAAGCTACACTGACGGAAAGAAGAGAGAGAGAGCATTTTTTTCTCCTCTGTGTATGTGGTGAACACCACAGGTCAAAGTTAATATCAAACCCACAAAGCAGTAATGAAAAAAGGATTAGAGTGGGAGGAGGGGGAGACGGAGAGAGAGACAGAGTGAGAGAGAAAGTTTGCCAGGGGTGGTCTTACCGCTGATGCAAAGGCTGAGAGAGCACAGACTCTCCTCGCAGGTCTCCGGGCTCTCCGCCTCCCAATGAGACCCTCTTTCCCTTTTCCTGGGAGACATCTGTCTTACGATGTTTAAAACCCGGTTCACTCTATCCATCCTTCCCTTAGCTCTGCGTGACCGAATGTCCCACGATTCCACCCCAATGTGTCACATTAAACACGGAGAGTCTTCTGAACGAGCGTGTAGAGGAGACACTCTGGCTTCTAGGATGCTACATTTACGTCTGTTTTCTTTTGATTTTTTTTCTTGCCTCTTTGCAACAAGCCAAGAAACGGGAACAGAGGGGGAAATAAATATAAATTTATCCCAGTTTGCCTCTATCTCTCTCTCTCTCACACTGTGAAGCTTTATCCCACTGCTTCCACTAGCAGTGAGTTGATCTTTTTTTACCTCCCTCCCTCTATCCAGCTTGCTCTCTCTCTGACTCGCTCACTCTAGCTTTCATCTTTTTCACGAGGGTCCTTTCTGATCCTCTAATAACACCTCATTAGAATTGGGAGTGATTGGGAAGGTTAACCTTAGGATGGAGGATGGACTGAGAGCTGTGAAGTGGGCACACAGAAATGTAGATCCACCTTGACGACTTGAAGAGATCTAAGAGTTTTGTTTATTTTGGACTGTCTGGTAGCTTTGATGCCAGGTCATTGTCTTGGGGGAAAAGACACAAATATTATTGATGAAGTGGATAATCTTGCACTTGGGAGCGTAACCAAATATTCAACCAATCAAATGCTGTCTAGTGTGAAAACATCCATCTGTCACCTGCTGCTAAAATAGGTAGCATTAGCAAGTAGCATATTGTGATTTTGTTGGTCTGCTGGTTATGTTAAAAAGAAACAGGCCCAGCAATCAATTATGCATACTTCCCTACAATATAGTAGGTGAAAACCAGTATGTTAAGTTAATAATACACCATAATTTGGAGGGTAGAAATCCCTGAACGAAACATTTTAGAATTTCTCCAATTTAACTGTGTCTAAAAACTACAGTAAAACACATAAGGACAAATAAATAAGAAATACTACAAACATTGTATAAAGTAATCAAATGTATAAAAACACTGCATATTCTTCACTGTGTGTGAATTATTTATATATATATATATATATATATGTGTGTGTGTGTGTGTGTGTGTATTTTTATTAAAGTTACAAAAGGGATTTAGTCAAGAGCAGTGAGAGATGAGAGATGTTATCTCTTTTGTTGTTTGATTAAAATAAATGACAGACAAGTCAAGTCAAGTCAAGTCACCTTTATTTATATAGCGCCTTTAACAATACAAATTGTAACAAAGCACTGCACAATATCAAAATAGGCAAATTTTGTCAATAATGTAAAATGACAGGATTTAACACTCAATTATCTGCTGAATGCATTTCATTATTGAATTTAGTAATGGCATTGTCCAGCTTAGTTCAGTTTAAATAATATCTGTGCAATCAAGTCGATGATTTAGCTGGAAATGAAGTGTCCCCAACTGAGCAAGCCAGAGGCGACAGCGGCAAGGAACGAAAACTCCATCGGTGACAGAATGGAGAAAAAACCTTGGGAGAAACCAGGCTCAGTCGGGGGGCCAGTTCCCCTCCGGCCAGACAAATCAGTGGTTTGTTCCAACTGCAGCAAAGTCAGAGTGTAAGTGGTCCACTGGTTCCAGGGGTCTTTCCCCGATGGATGTCTAGGTGACGAGGTCCTCACTGGAGATCTGTCTTTGGGGCTCATCTCGGAGGTCCTCGGAGACAGCAGGACATTAGACTGCTGTCACTTTAGGAACTGCCCAGATCCCACATACTGTTTCACATGTGTTTTCTTTCTCAGCTCTTTGCTTTCACTTAAGACCAAAATGACTGTGTTTGCAAAGATACTTGTAGATACTGCCATTCTGACACATACAAGTGTGTTTTTTTAACCGTTCAAGGCCAATAAAGTGTCAAAAATAACTCCATTCAATATTCCATAGATCCTCTATCCAAATATTCCATAGAAACCTCTTTGACAGTACTAAGAAACAGTCTCTCAGACTCTCATCCATTTCAAATGGATGAAACCCATTTGTCCATGTTTCACTCCGTCTTGAATCGTGCTCACGGAAAGTGCTCGCAATATCTCTTCAGCGACTTGGTACGCTTTCAACTCGTTTATTTATTTATTTATAGATATTTTTGTAAGTGCAAGAGACTGTACGACATTCACATTACATGATTTGGCTAATTTTTACGTAGAGAGCGTGACCGCGCACCGCATTAAAATAAATGATCATTTATATTTTCATAACCGCTGGCCAAATTTAAAAGCAAAACTAAAATGAAAACATATTTGAGAGCAAGGGGGTCCCCTGGTGTTTCGGGGGTCCTTACGCAGCTTGCGCATTCTGTGTATAGGGGAATCGGCTCTGGTCCAAAAACTCTACCGGTTGACAAATTTCAACATTTCTGGTTAATAATGTCTACCAGTATATAGTCCACACCTAATGGACACTAGTGCTCAGATTAATCTCAAGATCAATCTTTCAGTTACTATTTTCTGTTGAGGTGTTGTAGCATGCCTGCCATCCATTATTCACAATAAGCTTTGGGCTTTGTGACTTTTACTGGAGTATAAAGACTCATGAAATACAAAAAAACAGATTGCTGTAGAATCTCAGCTCAAGAGGCACGTGAACCAATCTTCTCTTCCTCTTTACTATTCAGTAGTTCACTGACAAGCTACGCAATATTGCATTCATAATTGAAGGCGATTCGTCTGCAATTACAAACGTGATATGTCCTAGCTACTAAAAACTGCAGGAGAAATTATTAATTGCATAGTATAAATGCATAGCTTGTCCAAATTTGTAAGGATTTGCCAAATAATATACAAAAAAAAAATGTTGTTAAGGATTTTTAAAACAGACTAAAAATAGAGTTTTTTGATGATATTGCTGTGCTCCATTGTTTGGTCAAACAGGAAGTCCCTTCCTCGAACTCATACCATTGGGTGTGAAATTAACTACCCACAAAATGGTGTTGCTAATTCCCAAGAAACACAATTATGTTGGCAGCTGCCCTTACAAACAAATGTTTGTTGATGTTGCCCGAGAAGGCGTTAATCTCCTCGTAATTCCCTTCAAGACTTTTTGGGAAAATCATCTCTCAAGGAAATGCCACATCGCGAGTCTCTACACAGCTGTTCACTCTGCATCCCTCCCACACAGAAGAAGAAGGAAAGGGGAGCACCGGGGAGAGAAGCAGAGAAAGGAAAGCTCTTTAAATTAAGTATTAACATTATTATGTTCTCCAGAGGCCGTGGAAACCCCCACAGGACATTGCGCGCATTCGACAAAGTGGCTGCACATGTACGGGAAGAGGTCATTACCTACTTTCCTTCAAAAATAAAACATAACAAGGAACTAAAATCAAATTGGTTAGGAAATGACATCCTGTTTAGGAGTTTAAATCCATATAGTCACTTTTAAAATAGATTATATCTAGGTTGAAGGGATGGCTTGATACCATAATTTTGGCTTCGGTACGATACCAGAATGTAATACCTCGGTATCGATACTAAATCGATACCATAGGTGACAAATAACCAGCCTCAAACTATAAGGGAGTTTAAAACAATTGTATTAATTATAATAATAAAAACTGATTCATATCTTAATGCCTTTGTATCAAACAAACAAAAAACCTACAGGGACCATAGGTTACATTTTGATGTTGGAGAAAATATATAGGCTATATATATAGGCTAACTGAAGTAATAAGAGGGAAATATATTAAACTTGTCTTATATTTTCAGTCCAAACACATAGTGCAAACAAAATGTCTCAAAATGTAATAAAAAAACTACTGCGAACATAGGTTACATTTTGTTGAAGGTTACATTTTGCCGGCGAGTTTGAAGAAAAAAAATTCAACTGAAGTTACATTTACATGTATGCATTTAGCAGACGCTTTTATCCAAAGCGACTTACAGTGCATTCAGGCTATACATTTTTTGTCAGTATGTGTGTTCCCTGGGAATCGAACCCACAACCTTTGCGCTGCTAACGCAATGCTCTACCACTGAGCCACAGGAATACTGTGCTCTGTGCAAAGTTGCGAAATTATTGCTACAAATGTTGCTTTATTGTAATGTGTTATTCTAACAGATTTCAGACTCAATCAAAGAAAAAGCATTACATATAAATCTCACTGTCTCGGCTGCTTCATATTAGCAGAAACATTCCCTTCATATCATTGATGCTAAAATTAATATAGCAAAACTCTAGCTCCATTCAAATTCAATTAATATTCGATTGTATGAAATGCAAGTGCATATATTACGTGACCAAAACTTCATTGATTCTAGAGTGTCTCACATGCACATCTGAGCTTACTGTATAACATCTGTATGTGCGTTGATCAGTTGTAAATCAAAGTTCAAATGAAATCTGAATTTAAGAATGATGCACTCACCTGTCGATCTCGAAATTCTCTGAAAAGATCAGGATGAGAAAGTGCAGTAAGGTCAGTTCGTTCTCCTTTCTCATCTGTTTTCTTACAAAGTAATGCCATATTTCACTTCTACTGTTCTCTTTATTTATTAATTTTGGGCATGTTGATCGAGTTTAATCTATTTGATCCATTGCGTTGTTCTGTTGTCACACTTAATGGTTGGGCAGCAATTTAGGAAGCACTGCCACCTACACGTGCACTTCGAAACAGCAGCATATGAAATACCGAATTGAGCAAAATTATTATATTGTACCGTTTGAAGTATAATATATACCGGGATTTTCCATCCCTACTAGGTTGATTTGTCATTATCCACTTTCAAGGTACTTGTTGATGTCTGTTCATACAATTCATGAGGGTTTAGATGACCTTGGCAAGACAGGTAAAGAGAGTTTTACAAGATTTTTACCTCCATTACTATAGTACAACTTAACAGGTACATTCAAAGTGTACTCCTTTATTTCTGTAGGTGTCATATCATATGATTACCTGAAAGAAAAAAACACACCTAATTACATATTGTAGAAGTTTCTATGTTACTGTCTGTTTTCCAAACATCTTACATTTGCTTGGCGGACTCTGCCTTACATACAGTAGTTAAAACTTTTCAGAAATGTAAGCTGAGACTCCAGTTTTTTATAAATTATTCACAAAGAAGAATTTTTTGTTGAGGAATTAACTTCATAGAGAATAAAATTTCTCTCTGCACTTAATGAAGCGATGACACAGCTAGCAAATAGCATCTTAAACTGCTGAAACTGAGGTAAAAACCTCAACAAGCCGGATTATGAAGTCTCTCACACACACACTCATACATAAATACAGTAGTAGAATTGGGAAGAAACCAATTTTTTACCTACTAATTTTTTATCTTCTTTTTAAACTTCAAACCAGTCTGCTGATGTAAAATATGTGCCAAGAAGTGTAGCACTAAATGCTACATCAGTACTACATCATATTATAAACACATCTTTACAAAACACAATGAAGTATGTCTTCCTAAAATGTTGTAACTTGTGTAGTAGGAAAATCTGATTCTTTTTAGTGAATCAATTCATTTACATTTATGCATTTAGCAAACGCTTTTTTCCCAAAGCGACTTACGACTGCTTTTTTCCCAAAGCGACCTTAAGTCAGGCTTTACATTGTTTGTCAGTATGTGTGTTCCAGTGGTGGCTGCTGATCTTTTAAAGAGGGGAAGCTCATTTTCGGCCTAAATCATAAAAATTGTCCATTTATTTATATGTAAATTCTGCCCTACGTTCCTTTTCAAGAAAATGCTCTGTAACCCTGTCGTACCAACTAGGCGTCTTTTCCAGTGACTTGACCAGTGTCCTCTCAATGGCCAGCAGAGCTAGGCTGCTTAAACGGCCTTGGCCCATTGTGTTACGGGTGCAGGACTTGAGCCGCTTTAAACAGGAGAAGCTCCTTTCTACACCTGCTGTGCAGTTTGCTAGCTGGCTAGTTCAGACTATATGAATTAATGAACAAACGATCTAATATATATATATATATATATTTAACTCAACGGGAGGAAATGTGGGAATTATGTTAAACTGAAACAATGAATGTGGTGTGAAATTGTGTGAAATATACGATGAAGGTTGCAGCAGTTTGTCTTTCGACTACACATGCAAAATCCGCGATGGGACTGAGTTGGAAATGGAGACACAGAGTGATACGCGTCATAATCTGAAGACCACGCCCACGCCCACACCAACCGTCTCTTTGCATTGCGAGAAGCTGCCGCCTCCTTGTCATTTATTTATAACAAAAAAAAAAAAATTAATGTCTAAAAGCTGATATGTGACTGTGTATAGCAAACAAGCTAAAAAAAAACAATAAATACGTTTTTATAAGCTGTCGACCCCAAAAAACGAGCGTTTTAGGACATAAAAGTGGATTAAAAAGAGATGACAGACCCTCCAATCATCACGCAGACGCTCGGAGTCCGGGCCAGCCCACTCCTCCATTCATCCCAGAGACGCTGAGCGTCCGTGGGCGGGACATAATCGCAGCATTATCCAATGACCATCTTGTTTCTAAGCACTGAATAAAACTGTTTAAAGCAGCCCCATTGAAGTCAATGGACGCTGGGCTTCAACAGAGTAATGCACTGTACGCTACGGGAATGAATGAGAAGGAAATCGAGTCAGCCGACCTAAGTAGCTGATTCTGAACTAAATAGTTTTCGTTCGAGATGAACGTGTTTAACGCATTTTTAGTCAATAAAATGTTAACATAATAGTACATATATTTGACCATTCATTTTTTGACAATTATAGGGGAAGCTGAGCTTCCCTTGCAGTCTTAAAGAAATCGCGGCTGGTGTGTTCCCTCGGAATTGAACCCACAACCTTTTGCGCTGCTAACGCAATGCTCTACCACTGAGCCACAGGAACACAACACACATATGATTCAGTTTGAAATTAAAAATGCTGCCATTTTTGGCTTTCTATACCAAAATATTTAGTTGTAAGCTACTGTTCATTGCTATGTGTTATGTATCAGTTATGTTCTCATTCTGACTCTTTCAAGAGTCATTCAAAAACTCTCAAAGTTTTTAAACCACAAATAATGCTCTACAAATGATACAATTTCACAGCTATATGTTTAAAATCCATTGCTCCATTAAATAGCTATTATCTGCTTTTTGTTAGCATCTAGCTAACTATTTTAGCTGTAGGACTACAGCTCACCTGCTTTAAATGAGTAGCTTGTCAAGCTTAAATTATCTTCCTCAGCCCTGCTATACAGCTCTTACAAATGATAGTGTGCATGAGTCATATGGACAACTTTTCTGGTACTTTTTTGTCCCTGTTAGAGCTTAACTGCCAGAATTCCCATCCAATTGTATTGTCAAAGTTTCTTTCAAAAAGAGCAGCCTGAATATGCTGCCTTCTCCCTTGTGTTCCAAGGAAAAGGGAAAAAATATTGCACACAGTGACATGAGGGTGAGATGATGATGACTTCATCATTATTTTTGAGTGAACTATCCCTTTAAATCTATTTCCTCTGTGTCCTTAGGCTAATTACTGCAGCGCTAACCCAGACATTGGCTCAAACGCTGGAAACTGTGAAAGTTTTAACACGACTGCTAAGCATGGCAGCCGAAATCGGTTTGAAAAGTGGAACACTGATTAAATGCTTGAAAATCACTTTTAAACTCCATTCTGCTGAGCAACTGTTTCCTTTGAGTTTACCTGTCTCACGAATTCCTTCCTCGGCAAGAAGGACTGATCTGGAAATCTAGGACATGAGCAGCAGTGTTCATCAAATAAAATGGATTGCATGCATGGAAAATGGGAGTTCATTGGGTTCACTTACATTGGAAGGGAACAATTATTAAGGATAGATACAAGCACCTGATTATTTCACATAAAGTTAAAACTGTCAGGATAATAAAAGTGGCATAGTATCATAATGAAGACAAAAGCCTCATTAAAAGATAAGAATTGAATTCCCGAAACAGGAATTCTTAACCAAACTTCTTCAACGTTTCATATCTGAACATTATTTTTGTCCGCAAAATCAGTCATGTGGTCCAACCAATGTATAGAGCCTCATTAAAAAATGTCATGTTCAAATATTAAACACACACACACACACACACGAAATACATTATAGAAAATCTCTTAAAATACAAGATAATTTTACTATTTTATTTTTCCTTTTTATTCAAAACATTCCCAAACGCATTAATTATATCCTGAAATATCTCGATTCTCACCTTTATAGATTATGTTAGTTGATCTAGTGGGCGATGGTCAAAGCAAACTAATAATGTAGTCTATTAACTATGAATAAAACCTGTCTGTTTGCTTAAGTAACAGACATGGGGTCATCAGGGCCGTAGCAGGGGTTTGCAGGTTCTACCAGTGGGCCCTGTTTGAAATTGTTTAATTTGTATGTTCGTTCTTATTATTTATTTGTGCTATTTACACAATGTTTAAGTTTTTTCTAGATTGTAGGTGTCCAGGTAGAAACCAAATAATTAAACGTAAAATAGCACTGCATAATCTTCACTGTAAAATTAAATATACAGTCAAACCAAAATGTATTCAGACACCTTCAATAATTCTCAAATTATCACAGTTTATTTGCTATAGTTTAGAAAATGGTAATAAAATATGTCGAGAACTCAGGGTTAAACTGTGACAGAATAAATTCATCTGGATAATGTCAGATAACTTTGATAGAAAGGTATGTAATGGATTACAGTCAACCAAAAATGTAGACAACTGTTAGTATGACAATATTTACACAACTATCAATGCGTTGTTGAACAATTACCAAGCAATGCTTAATTTTGTTCAGTCTGTGGTGTAAAAAGGTTGCATTAGCAATTAAAGAAAAACACTTGGTCAGGTCAAGTGTTTGAATAAGTTTTGGACCCGTTTTGGTCCCGTCCCGAACTTTTTGGTATAACATGTCACAGTTTACTTTATTTTGCTATACTCACTTACATAAATAAAATTTGTCCTGCACCCACTAGCAAAAAATATCACAAATTAGATCTGGTGTCTGAATAATTTTTGGTTTGACTGTGGATTAATTATTGTTAAAACTACAAATTAATTCAGTCAAGAGCAGTAAGTGATTTTCTTTTTAATTTTCTTGGATTAACATTAAGGACACCGACAGAAGCTAGTAATAAGCATGGTCATTTTAAGAGACAATTCATTGAATATAATGATGCACATCCGATTTCTTTTTCAAGACATAGCCAACAGTTTTTTCGAGGAGACTCTCCAAGGTATTTTGACATGATTTTGTATGTATTTTTCAATACAAGAGCAAGAAGAGTGCAAATTCGGTGATCAAGCACTTTGAGACGCATCTCTCTGCGTGCGCCCAGTGGGCACAGAACACCACGCGCGGGTGCTGAATTGGCCTCTTTCACATCTCTTTCTTTTTGCAAGTTTAAACTGGGATTTGTATTTGTTCGTTCAGGGGCAGGAGGACGCGAAGTGGAGCTTGGTTCGGTCTTGCTGTCTGTGAGACACGGCTCTCAGTCTCTGCATGGTGCTCAGTTTTTCCGCATCTTGTATTTGAATGCTTTAAACTCTTTTGAATGTTTAAATTGGCAAAGCTTAAAAGCACGATTTGAATTTAGCAGCTGATGATATGACGCGCTAAACAATTTAATCACGCTGGTGTGATTGTATCAAATAGTGTTTGTCTTTTGGAAGTTGCATTCAAAATCCACTTGGCTCAAAAATCTGCCCCCTCATTTTCAATGGGCATGACGCCTCTGTATGTAGGTAATAAATAAGATTTGAACACTCACATGTATTTAAAATGTAAGGGAACTTACTTTTATTTGACGGTTAAACCAACAGGACATTTTTACAGTCATTAGTCAATTTGTTGTTTTTTCCAAAAAAGAA
Source organism: Oxygymnocypris stewartii (assembly GCA_003573665.1). Classification (NCBI taxonomy): domain Eukaryota; kingdom Metazoa; phylum Chordata; class Actinopteri; order Cypriniformes; family Cyprinidae; genus Oxygymnocypris; species Oxygymnocypris stewartii. The sequence goes on along the minus strand of QVTF01019827.1, from coordinate 407,327 downwards.
TTTGGGGTGTGTTTTTAACTCAATTTTTAATAACACTTTTATGGAGCTTTATTGTTCTATTTTAGCACATCAGTCCCTATTCACTTTCAATAAATGGAAAAGAGCAGCATGACCATTCTTCTAAACATCTTGAAAATGTAACATAATATGGGTTTGGAATGATATGATGGTGAATAAATGAAGACAGACTGTTTGGTATTTTGTATTTTTCGACCAAATGCGTTTCTAGGTAAACTATTCTTTAAGGAGTTGCTCAGTGCAGACAGTTCACCCAGGGATAACTTGAATATGTCATCTGATGTGTCATTTCAGTCACAAACCAACTTTAAATAGTTGCCATGTTCCTGCGGGGTTCCCATATGCTCGCTAAAGTGAGAAGAGGAATGGTAGAAGAGTTCGCCAGTTTTCTTAAATTGTCATACTTTCAGAGTTTTAACTGGGTCAGCTGTGTGCTGAGGAAAGATAATGCGGTTCCTTTTCATCCCTGACAGAGAGAGATGGAGAAGAAATGGAAGAGAGAAAGAGAGAGAGCGTCTGTATGGCTACATCTGAGCTGGGTAAAAATGGGATCAGTCAGTCAGCCCACACACACACACATAACTAGCACCGAACTAAAGAAGACCAGTCAAAGTGATTCCCTGTGGCATATTAGAGAAGTGTGATATAGAGATGTGGAAGTGTGTGTGTGTGTGTGTGTGTGTGTGTGTGTGTGTGTGTGTGTGTGTGTGTGTGTGTGTGTGATCAATCATCAAATTCTCCCAAGACTCTGATCTCTGATTATGGTCCATGTCACCCCACAACCCAGAGAAATAAAAGCTTCTCTAAAAGGCACAAAACATGTCTGTTCCAAATCCTAGTAAACTACATCAATGTCTACTGTCTACATAGGAAGCTTTCAATGTAACCTAACTGATTTAAAAAGCTCTTTTTAGGAAACAATGTTAACGGTTATTCTCTTGTACATGATGGGCTAGCATTCACAATTGATTTCAGAAGAATCTAATTGTGACCCTGGACCACAAAACCAAATTGAAATTGAATTGTATACATATTCTGAAAGCTGAATAAATAAGCTTTCCATTGATGTATGGTTTGTTAGGATAATATTTGACTGAGATGCAACTATTTGAATATCTGGAATCTGAGGGTGCAAAAAAATCTAAATATTGAGAAAATCGCCTTTAAAGTTGTCCAAATTAAGTCCTTAGCAATGCATATTACTAATCAAAAATGAAGTTTTGATATATTTATGGTAAGAAATGTACTAAATATCTTCATGGAACATGATCTTTAGTTAATATCCTAATGATTTTTGGAATAAAAGAAAAATACATAATTTTGACACATACAATGTATTTTTGGCTATTGCTACAAATATACCCGAGACTTAAGACTGGTTTTGTGCTCAAGGGTCACAATTTAACTTGCTGTAAAGCTAAACGTTTCAAAATTCCCGTCAAATCCCATGTTAGCATGTTGCTAAGCTAAGTTCAATACTCTAACATTAAGTAAACTTAATGACCATTCTCATGCATAAAGTATTGTCACATGGACTATTTTAACAATGTCCTTACTACCTTTCTGGGCATTGAACGTGGTAGTTCTCTTGCTGTCTATGCAGCTCTTGGATTTCATCGAAAATATCTTTTGTGTAATACTTTGTGTTATGAAGATGAATGAAGTTTGTACAGTTTGGAACAACATGACAGAAGTTTCATTTTTGGGTGAACTATCCCTTTAACTATAATTATCATGCACACATAAATGGCATATCCCTTACGCAAACACGTGATTGAATAATGCTTGCAATTTCTGAGCTACCAGCTAAGTACTCAAATTTTTGTAGTCATTTCCATGCATGCAGAAATTGTGCTTTTCAACCAACCACACAATCAACTCACATTTACAATATAATCTAATGTTAGCCTATTGCTATGCTAATAGCTGACTATGCAAATAGCACCAAATAACAAATATTGTATGAAATAATTAACGTTTAATTACATAATTTTTGTTTTCATTCATACCTTTCAGTCCGTTAATCATCTTGCATCTTGGACTGTTCAATTAACTTGTTGCAATGCATTCTGGGATTGCCTTTTCCACAAAGAATACATGCAATTATGCCTTTGAAATTTGTGTAAAATGTGGCAATAAAATTGGGCTCTTTGTAGTTTGGATCAGCTTTTGTGATGGAGAACACTATGCCCACGGTGCCTAAAATGTTGCCTAGGTGGAACATTTTCTGGAGTTCAAAAAAAGAACTTTTTCATCATGAACTACTTCTATTATGATTCAGATAACAACTCCACTTCAGCTTGTAACTTGTAATAAAAAGTACAACTTGTGGTATATTCGTCTTTCTCAGAGTTTCTTAATCTTTGAGTAAATCTGACATTGATTTTGGCACAGAATCAACACTGATATGTAGGCTCTGTTCCAAACCAATTTCAAGGCATGATAGACGTGCTCAAGGTTCTTTGAAAGGATAGGTAATGCTATTGTTCAAATAAGGTTTGATGTTTGATTTAGGCTTAAAGATAGACATATATTTCTGTAGCCGTGCTTTAGTACGGGAAACTACTACCAGTCGATATTAACACACTTAAAAGTTTCAATTTATAGGAAACGATTGATTTACAATCTTAATATTGGCTGTCGTTAATTTACATTATTATCTTAGCAACATGCTAACATCAAACTCTACGGGAATCAAGTGTGGAAAAGAGCAGTATCCTCAAGTTTATTTCAGAAACTGCTCTGATTAAAAAATAAATATGTACAAAAAAAACCAAGCGATAACTTAACGTATATTCAGGATAGTTTAACCACCACTCTCTGAGTTTTGAGTTAGTTTAACCACCACTCTCTGAGTCATTGTTCTAGTGGAGATGTTTCCAGTCTCTGCATTTTAGATGAAGGCAACATCATTAATCAGACAATATTGCTCATAGGGTTTTATCTGTGGAGATAAATTCATGGAAATAAAATGCTACATAAAATTGCCACAGTGCTTCTATGCAATTCAAATTAAAGTTAATTTTTAATATCAAATGTGTTTCTTGTTGCCACCAGCTCTGTAAACTTGCTGACTTGTTATTCAGTGCTGAAGTCGCACTAATCCACTAGAAGTCATTCACCATGGCAAAGAGCATTTTCCCCTATGCTTCTTTCTTTGCTCCTTGCACTGCACAGCAGGAATGAGGGCGAAGCTCCCATGAGGATCTCAAGCAGTGTCTTCTTCCTTTATAACCTGATGTCAAAGGCCGTTTACACGACTAGCTAGTGTACTAAATAAAAAACAATAATCATCAGGGCTTCAAATTAGACCTTTTTAATATGAGTGTTGTGTCCCACTTTGACCTCTCTATGATACGTGTCACAGAAAGATGATTTAATGAGGCTGCTGGGTAGCAAGAAAGCAGGAACCATACATAATAAACAATTAAGCAGGCTATCAAATAAATAGAGATGAATGTACGAACAGTAGTCCCACCAAGGGCTGGGCGATATGAGCAAAAATTCATTTCTCAGTATTTTTTGGCTGATTTGCGGTATGTGGTATATATCTGTATTTTGTATTTGGATTAAACAAATAAAGTGAATGTAACCATGTAGGCATATATACTGTGCAAAAAGGGTTACAATCACATTACATTCTAACATTGTAACATTACAATCTAAAAACAAAAATAATGCTTTTAAAGCATAAAGTTACATTTACTAAACTAAAAATTAAAGTAAAAAAAGCACAGACTAGGCTAATAGAGTAAAAAGGCTGTTTTGATTCCCTCATTACAGACAATGTACAGTTAGTGCTATCATACAAATACACTTACTTGCAGTATGTCACATTTATATTTCCCAACTACAAATATTTCAGCAAAATGTATATTTGCTCTCTGTTTGTTTGGCACGCATGAGCGTGGCGGCGCTCGTTCTGAATGATGTCTGTGAAGTTAAGTGGAATATCGCCAAGCAAAAGCTTATGCACGTCTGACAGCAAAATGGACATATTTCCATGGCTTTCTAACATTTACAGATGGGGAATGTACCTGTGAAATGTAAGTTATGGATTTAGGAAAAGAGCACATAGGTCGAAAACACCTAAATGATGCAGGTGTGAAAGCACCCATACATACCCTTTCTACAGTTCAGATTGAGAAACTAAGGTTTTCAGCTCAATCGTAAGAACTATTTTTATATCTGTTTCTCCGTTTTCCTCTTTACCCTGAATGCTTCATCAATGGACTATTAATAAGTTCACCAAAACTCTGTGCTCATCGTGGGACAAAGCAACATCAAATAATTACAACGCACTCTGTTTTAAAGAAACTCGGACTGACGATTGTTTATGCTACTCTTGCTATCAGACTATTGGATTGTTTCCCCTTCTATCATCATCAAGGACTTCAGTATTCAGATTCAGTGCATGCCTTGGTTTATAGACAAGTATTAATTCAACAAGTTAAGTTTTTTTGTTCTTTATTTTTGATAAATGATAAACACGACGGTTAGTTATTGCAATCGAAAATACTTTATTGACTGGTTTTCGTGCACATGCTGTAGTGATCGGTGGATAAAATATTGTGTAATTTTGCCCTTTTTAAAAATTTAACTGGGGCGGTTACAAATTTGCATTAAAATGTACAACAATGTATAACAATAATAATAATTTGCAAGGTTTGATGTGATGTGAGCTAAACGATCGTTAAATGGAATCACCATTGGTAGCGCAATGTATTGTAGTGATTTTTTTCTCAGTTGGTCAGAATAAAAGTGGCAAGCATGTTACTTACCTACTTGCTCAGATGACATTTTCTGGTGATAAATCTTATTTGGGTCATACTCCCAAGTACAGTGAATATCCACAGTGGTGCGGTGACTGGCAGTCACACATACTCCTCCAAACATTAGATTCATCCTCACTGAGAAGGCGTGCAGATGCACAACCCACATAAAGATGATAATTCCGTAAATAACTGCAATTGCAGGTTTCAAACAGAGAGGCGAAACTTACGGACTGCAGCTTTAATATTTGCAGAGATGCTCCACAGGGCAAATAAACTTATTTTAGTAGTTTGTGTAGATATATTAATAGTCAGAGACAGTTCAATTTAAGAGATTAAGATAGTATAAAACACCTTGAAAACCAGGCTTGGCGTGTACAAATAGCCTTTAATTTGTGTTCCTGAAGCACTCCGGCGCTTGAGGCCTGTTTTCGTTCCTTCATCGTGTGAGTTGTTTATTATGCTATTAAATCTGTGCCTCTGCATAATGTCAAGCCACATTTACTTTTGCATATTCCATTTATATGTAAATACTGACCTCTAATTAAAGCAGGCAAGTTACATTTCCATACAGATCTTCAGTGTCACAGTGCGGATTAAAAATAATACACTACTTTACAGGTACTCCCCTCCCGGTACACCAAAATATCCCTGTTGAGCAACCAAGAGAGAGCTCCAGTTACAATAAATATGACTGTAAAGCTGTTTATGCATTTATGAAAACATGTATGGTCACCTGTAGAGTGGTAGGTCATACATCCCAATGTGGCGCCCATGTTTCAAATGTCTTGAAACATTTTGCATTCTTCATATGATAAAACTGTGGTAGATGTTAATTTTGTGAAGGACGGCCACTGATAGGAAGCCTTTTAGCTGTGTTTATGATCAATCTGCATAACGGTGAATGTAAAATATGTATTTTAGGTATGTAAATGACATATTTTGGTATTTGGGATCACTGTAATATTATTTTGATTAAAAATAGCAGTTACCGCTAATACACAACGTTACAATGGAGTGAATGATCGCAATTTGTTTTGTGAGTTTTGTGCCGTACACACATTAAATGATCATTTAGGGGATTCACTCCCATATTTAAATGTGGTAGTCATTCCTGAAGCTTTACGGTGTGTATGTGGCCATTATCAGGCTAAAGTACTTAGCTAATGGAGAAAACCACACTAAAAGGAACAAGAGAATCCACTAATACACAGACACATTAGTCTGAACCATCTCATTATGGCACTATAGGAGTCACACTTGTATAAATGTGGTGCAACACATAAATATTTTAGCATTGCCACAGCTCCAAGTTTTAAAACAAAATAAATATATAAAGCACTGTGTGGTGAAATCAAAATCGTGTTTTTTAGGAGCAGTAGAAAATTCAGCCCGGTCTGTCAACTTGCACTTGAAAGTTTGTTGATTTTTTTGTGCAAGATGAGATGGTGTTTGAAGTCTGTTGTGAATGATTCATATGGTTTAGTACGCTTAGTATGTATAAACTCTCTCTTCCCACGTCAGAACTCCCAAAAAAATAAAACAACACTTATTTTTAAAATCAGAAAAAAAGGCCAAGGCAAGTTTTCTACATTCACGCATTACTGGCTAAGAATCACTCCCAATACTCCTCTTGTACAGCTACAAGTTATAATGCCAGTGGATTAATAATTAATCCACATAGACGAGGAAGCTTTAATTTGCTGTGCGTCCTGGGTAGGATGTCAAAGAATTATAGGACTGCGTCGCATTTTATGTCTGGATCATTGATGACTCGTGTCGACATCACATTTTGAATGCTATATCAACAATACCCAAAATTTCACTTGAGTACGTCACTTACATCCATAAGTGCTTATGCATCCAAATACAGATGAAGGTGTGAATGAGATAATGAGGTATTTACTGCAAACATGCGATTATGAAAACGATTTAAGGTCAGTAATACCTCTACAGAGAAGGCACTGGCTTAATAACGAATGCAGCAATTCAATATTAGGTGGTTGATGAAAAACCCAACTGGCCAAGTATGGTCTCCTAATGGTGGCAGTAAATCTCAGTTTAATATGTTCAACTCAAAAGTTTGAATGGAAGTTTTTATTATATAACACTGTTTTATTTAATCCAGATATTCTCCCTAATAGATTGAAATTAAAATGCATAAAATGGTTTTATTTTCATGACAAACATATTATACCCTCTTATTCTATGTTAACTATGGTATTTTTTACACAATTTTTTTTTCCAAAATGTTGACAAGACTAAGTTTAATATAACATCTGTTTAACTTATAACATGAAAGTAAGGTTAATAATATAACTTAGATTACACATTTTTCAGTTTTACTCAAATTACGGTGATGCAAAAATGAGTACACCCCACAACAAAAACTACTAAATCTAGTACTTTGTATGGCCTCCATGATCTTTAATGACAGCACCAAGTCTTCTAGAAATGGAATGAACAAGTTGGCGACATTTTGCCAGATCTATCTTTTCCATTCTTCAAGAATGACCTCTTTTAGAGATTGGATGTTGGATGGAGAGTGATGCTCAACTTGTCTCTTCAGAATTCCCCATAGGTGTTCGATTGGGTTCAGATCAGGAGACACACTTGGCCACTGAAAAACTTTCACACTGTTCTTCTTCAGAAATCTTTTGCTGATCTTCTTGTAGCCTTCACCTTTCTTGTGTAAAGAAATTATTTTCTTTCTCAGGTTTTGTGACATTTCTCTTCCATGTGGTGCCATTGCTGACAGCATGAAATGGGAAGGGGTTTTCTTTAAATAACACCCTTTTATAGTCAACTGTCACCTGTGTAATGAATAATTAGACTCACCTGTGGTTGAATTCTTGTTAAATTAGACATTTGTAGTCTAAAATTTAGCTTTGCTCCAGAGACTTTCAGTGGGGTGTACTCATTTTTGCATCACCCTAATTTGAGTAAAACTGAAAAAATGTGTAATCTAAGTTATATTATTAACCTTACTTTCATCTTATAAGTTAAACAGATGTTATATAAAACTTAGTCTTGTCAACATTTTGGAAAATGTTTTTGTGTTCATTGAGATATTGTTTAAAATGTTACTTTAGAAAGGGGGTGTACTCAATTACGCTGAGCACTGTATATATATATATATATATATATATATATATATACACACACACACATACATACATACATACAGTATGTGTATCATATGTACAGGTATATAACAGAGATATCAGATCATTTTAGATTTTTATGAGGTGCCAAACTTTAGGTTTAGGTTGTCAAAATGTAATAAACTAATTAATCCCACATTTTACTGTAATTAATTGCACTTAACTAAACTGAGATACTAAGTCATTCACCTCATAATTTTGTTTTGTCAGAAAAAGTCAAACATTTGAGAATAAAAGGCATAATTATTGCATAAAAAGCTAACATTTTGACAATATTATGAGTTTAAAAGTCCTAATTAGTACATAAGCAACTATTTCTGTCACATTGTTGACTTATCTCATAACATCACATTTTTATTTCATTATTTAGAGTTTTATTAATTTTTATCAAATAATTTTGACAATGTGATAATTTGGATTGCAAATTAATTACATAACCAATGTTGATGTCCCAATTTTGACATGTCATAACTATGAATTATCTCAATGTTGTTACATTGGGGGAGTCATGGCCAAATGGTTAGAGGGGGATTGTAGGTGGAAGGAGTGGATGTACAGTGCTCTCTCCACCCTCAATACCACGACTGAAATGCCCTTGAGCAAGGCACCGAACCCCCAACTGCTCCCCGGGCGCCGCAGCATAAATGGCTGCTCACTGCTCTTGGTGTGTGTTCACGGTGTGTGTATGTGTGTGTGTGTGCACTTTGGATGGGTTAAATGCAGAGCACACATTCCGAGTATGGGTCACCACACTTGGCCGTATGTCACTTTCCCTTCACTTCACTTCACTTATGTCATAATTTCAACTTTTTAACTACGTTTTGGTGTTTTATCTCATAACTTCAAGTTTTTTATCTTTTAATCTAATAAAAATGACTTTTTATGTCATAAATAGGATTTACCAGTGCATTTTCTTTTTGTGTCATTACAAACATAAAAAGCACAACACAAAACACAAAAGGAGAACTTTTGAAAAATGTTCAGGATGCTCTTTTCCATAGTTACAGCTGGTAAGGAGGCCCCACTTTATTTTTCAATTAATAATACATTATATTTTAGAGCTGTCAATCAATTAAAAAAATTAACTAATCAGACATTTGTCCTTTAATAATCACAATCAATCGCACCTAGCATGTCACACCGAATCTCTAAATTAATGTAGAAAGAACATAAAAATGGTAATGTACATATTTGTTTAATGGCACCTTTTTTTATATAATGAAGGCAATTATCATCAATACCAATACTGACACTGATGCCTCTGTTACAAAGCTTAGAATAAGTTGATTTTATAAATATAAGTTTTAATCAATTTCTGGAATAAAATGAGTATATAGTCATCCAACATTATAGTAAAATTGAAAGGCAGCATTTTTTACCTGTTAACTGCTGCAGAACATTACAAATACAACTTTCTTAGTGATATATATATATGTGTGATATCCAGTGATTCTTTCTCAGTATCAGCTTTCTCAGTTTCAATAAGAGCTGTTAGTTCACTTGTATTTCTCATTTTTGATATGATTATTTTGCGTGTTCATTTTCGCAATAAGTGCAAAATGCACAGAACCAGAGTAATCTTCATATGTAAACCGACGAATGCATGTCTCATTTATAATCGTCTCGGTACATTAAGCTAGCCTAGGAGAAAGTGTTTTAACATCTAAAAAACACACATCAGCACTAACAAGAAAACCCGTTCATTAGCAACATGTTCCTGCTATGCTAACTTAAGCTAAGCCAGAGGCTACAACGACTCCACTGACATCGAGACTAAAATATTCCTGTTTGAAACCATCGCACCCTCAACACTCACTTTCCCGTCCTTTCGAATCTCTCATATCCTACAGTGAGTGCACACTTTGATTTAGTGCACTTGGGAAGGGGGGACTAGATATTTGAGGCCATGAGTACTTGCTCCATTCGAGTTAGCGCAGTGTGAAGGCTGCTGAGAGCCTCTGTACCTCGACGCAGCTCGCTTTTTCTGATCCAGTGCTCTTTGATGTTCCTCCAGCTGGCTCCTGTTAGCCTCCTTTGGTAATTGCAGAAAGGGCCGCTCATCTTTGCCCCGTGATCTTGCTGTGGAGCTGGGCGTCACTTTAAACAGCTTCACTGCAGAGACACGGGCGACTCGTGCTGGCATGGGACATGGGTAGAGTTAAAAGGGAAGCTGTAATCAGAGAAGCGTGAAGGGTCTGCGATCGAGACAATTGGCATTGCGGTGGGGGGGGGTGTTGAAATACAAATGTTGCTGATGGGCTTTAAGGAATATTCCAGGTTCAATTAAATTGAGAGCATTTGTTGTATAATGTTGATTACGAAAATACTAAAAAAGTATTCATTCTTTATTTTCCGAGTGAGAGGCTTATATTGGAAGTGAATTGGGCTCATTTTTGGAATATTTAAAAGCAGAAATATAAAAATTATAAACTTATTTTTAAAAGGCTTTAGATTAATTATTCTGTTAAAACTAGTGTATTTGTTTACCTATAGGGTTGTTAAAATCATAATTTTAATTAGTTTTAGACTTTATGGTGTTCTGTTTTCATGATGACTTAGTTGAAAAATTGGATTTAACTTAAAACAGAACCAATTTATTGTGGTAAAATCTTACTAAAATGTACAAAATTTAACTGAAAGTTAAACTTTTGAAGTACAGTTACTTAATTTTAAGAGAAAATGTTAGCACTTACTCAGCCTTGTATGGAAACCCATTTCCAACATGTAAGAAAAATCATGCTTTGAAATCATAATTATGAGAAAGAAAGTCGAAACTATGACACATTAAGCCTTTTTAGAAATAATTAACAAATAATAAGATGAAACAGAAAGTCACAATTATGAAAATAAAAGTAGAAATTATGAGATACCACGTCTTAATCTATGAGTTAAAAAGTTGTATGACGTTAAAATTACAACATTGTCATAACAGACTTTTTATCTCATAATTTTGTGTTTGTATGCCAAAAAAAAAACATTTTTTTAAGATTAAAGGCATGATTGTTACACAATCAACATTTCTATCACCATTTTGACTTACTGTAAGTCATATCTATGAATTATATAAATTAAGTTATCTTATAATTTCAGGTTTTTAACTCAATTTTGGGGTTTTATCTCATAAGTTGCTTTTTTCTCTCTTATAATTTCAAGTTTGTATCTCAAAATGTTGGGATTTTATCTCATAATTTCAGGGTTTTATCTCACGATTTTGGGGTTTATGTCATAATTATGATTTACCAAAGCCATGTTTTCTTATGCAACAAAAATGGGCTTTCCATACACTTATGTCATTCAAAATGAGTCACATTGTGTCATATTCAAGTTGCTCTTTTCTATAGATAGGCTACAACTGGCAGGGAGTCCCTGCCCACTTATGAGGAGAATACAAATTCTGGTTTCAATAGTTACCCAACCATCCTTGTGAGGAAAATGAGAGGAAATATCCAATAAATGTCACTTTAATTAAGATGCACTTTTATAAATTTTGGAACTTGACAGCCACTCTTATTGTATGGAAAAGAGCAGCTATCACAACCTGCTAAATATCTCCTTTTGTCTTCAACAGAATAACTAAGTCATACAGAGTTGTAACAACATAAAAGTAAGTAAATGATGATAAAGATTTAATTTCTGAGTTAGCTAGATAGCATATACCACATTCACCTCCCAAATACTCTGCAAGGAACGCTGTTGCCGAGATAAGGCTGAGAGCACCAAAAAATGACACATGCTTCGAGAGCCAGAATTATTACTCCCTCCTGAAAAATCGGACAAGTGGGAGGTTTACATTATTTTTTGTCTAACATTTGTTCTGCCAGGAAGCGGATTTAATTAACAGTAATTATTGAGACAGAGATTAAGCCTAGACCTAGACTAAACTAATGGCAGTCCTCCAGTGGAAACATTTTAATCCGCTCTAGGAAACAGGCCCAGTGTTTCTGTGCTTTAAAATGTCTTAACACCAAAAAACAAAACAAAACAAAAAACACACATATTATTACAGACTACTGCAACTGCAGGAGTTTAATCCATATTTCCTTTTCATTCCCTCACGAAACCGGCAAACAACCAAGTCATATCTCAAACAAACAGTGCAGAACATCTAACATTTCATAAATAGATGACAAAATCGATTTTACATCATGTTAATTTAAGTCATTTGGCTTTTTGTGATTTACGTGCCATGTGAGGAACTATCGTGTCAGATCCTGAACCCTGCGGAGAGCTAAATCGACCTGACAAAAAAACGCTGTCACGCTGCATATGAATGATAGCGTTTAACAGATTACCCACTTGGGCGCAAACACATTGATTTGAGCCAGTGAGGAGAGTTAATCTTCTGTAAGCCACACACAGCTGAACAATCTGTCAGCCTGCAGCACTGCGAGATCAGGATCGCAGATATTTAGCTTGAACCTTTATGAGGGCCAAATATGTAGTGATACTAATAATAAAGAAATGTAGTAAGCTATTTTTAAATCCATTTGCCAAGATCTTGGGAATGTAACATTAGCTTTTAATGTGTAATATTTGCTTAAAATGCAATGCTTACTTTGGTTTCTGAGTAACCAGCAAAAATCTCGGAAATGCAATATTAGCTTTTTATTTGTAATATTATGTAATTTTTATTTTGGGTGTTGATAACCAGCTAAATATTTCAACTTATTTCAATGCAACTTTAAGGGTTGTCACTATTTATTCATTTATTTATTTATCTATATATATATATATATATATATTTGTAAATGTTTATATATGTTTATTTGTTTGCTAGTTTTTATTTATTTTTATTTTGAAACTTCTCACAGTTTCTACCAATTTATTCATTAATAACGTGTTAACGTAATTTCATTTTAACGGCTCAAATTTTATTAATGCTCGATTAACGCAGCACGTATTTTCTGTGGGACTTGCCCATAGTTGGAGAAATGGAGATGCACAGTGTTGCCAACTTAGCAACATTGCAGACCCCTTTAGCGACTTTTTTCCCTTCAAAAAAGCATCCAAACCTTATTTAGTTTCCAAGCATCGTCAGTACTGCCACACAAGGTCTTGCTCTCCTAGCGCGCGCGCGCACACACCTCTCTCTCTCTCTCTCTATATATATATATATATATATATATATATAATTCAGTTAAACAGATATTATGTTGCTTCTCTAATTTTACATGCAAGTATAGCCGAAATCACAGCACATCTATTGTCTTTATCTGATGTGTATTTGATTTAATACGCCGACGGCTCGATTATCAGGATTTTTGTGCAGATTAACATCTTCAGGGCTGGTTATAATTTTAATGGGTTGCGTTTCAGTCACTATTTCATATTCATTCCATTGTCTGACAACAGAAACAGTCAAATATATCAATGAAAACAGTTTTATTGAGAATTTAGCTGCATCAAAATACAGTATGTGGGGCACAGAGAGGGAAACAAATGTAATAATAAATAATAAATGTACATGTTGCACGTTCAGAAGGAGTGACCTGCCCTGTCCTGTGAAAATGTAAACAGGTTTGTGTAAGTATTGCTCAGTGCAAAGAAAGAGAAGTAATGGGAACCTGGTATTTCTTTTGTCATGTGTCTTATAGACACGAACAAGTTCTTTGAAAAACATCTATGACCTTTGAAACATGTCTAGTCTTCATGCTCGATGTTGACTATGGTTTAAATAATAATAAACATACATTTGCATAAAGCATCCATATTTGTCCATACCCATGTAGATCAGAGTATTAAAAACTTGAAAATCATTAATTTAAGGTACATTTAGAACAAATTAAATGTGCGATTAAGTTGTGATTAATCGCGAGTTAACTCATGACAAGCATGCGATTAATCGATTGATACATATAAAATGTATTTCAGTTTGTTCAAAATTTGAATAGAATGTTATTTATTTATTGACATTTAATTTAATTATATTCTTAATATTTAGTAGTAAAAGTAGTAATAGTAACTATTAATATTATCAGAAATAGTTATGGCAGATTACTTCAAATTGTTTTTTGAGATGTCTCATTTAATGGTTACACCTTGACATTTCTGTCTACTGCCTATCCCAGAAAAGATATCAAAATGTACTCTACATCAGTCATTAAAAATCATGTGCATCATTCAAGAGACACACTCGAGTACATGTCAACTATTTTTAATGTATGAATAATGTATGAGTGAATAAATTAATAGATTTAGACTCTGCACGTCACTGACCTATAAATAAAATAAAATAAAGGTATCAGAAATTTCAGACAAGCTACTGATCTCAATTTCCTCAGCAGCAATTATGGAGTGTATGACAGGGTTTTTAAAAGTAAACTTAAAATACAGACTTTTAATGGGAAGCTCCGAAACCCCGGAAAACCTCTCCTGTGTTAGTTCCTGTTTTAATGGTGCTCATAATTATTGCAAAGAATCTTGTTTTTGTGCTAAAGAGTAAAACCCTGGAGATGAAACTGAAGGCTGAGGAAATTCTAATTAACCTCTCAGACAACACACGCATAAACAGACACATGAAAAAAAATCTGTTTATGAACTGCACAAGTGTTGCACTGTCATTAAATCAAAGAGACTTCAACCACACACTATTCCCGACAGTCACTGCCACGAGAGACACGGCTGAGAGGACATCTTCAGTTATGTCTGATAGCATCGCTCGGGCAGAATTACTGACAAACTTTAACCGGTTTAATGCAAAAGCAGATTTAAATTAATGAGAAAGGTTTATGTTTTTATTAACAGGTGTGTTTACATGATGGGCTTATTTTATGAAACCAATTAAACTTTACATTGTTATAAACGTTTTGATATGCCTTCACTATTCATTTTCACTACTTTTCATGTGTCTCTATTTTGTTGTTTTACCTTCATTCTCAGAATATATCAACATAGGGAATATGTATTAATGACATTGTTCAATCTATTATAATCTAAACCAACCCCCGCAATATTCGTTGTGATAAGTAATATAATTTTGTATACAAATTACGACTGTTCCTCAGTTGTGGCATCACTTCCATCACAACCAAATAAAGTTGGCCCAATAAATATTTGTCTTATTAATTTTAGTTCACTTCTTTTAACAAGGAAACAACAGTAAAGAGCATTCTTGTTTAAAAAGCACAGTTTAAAAAATGATTTTAGTCTTTTAGTCCCCAACTTTAGTCTTTAGTGTAAAGTGTTACAATATTATTTTTATTGTGTTTATTCTAGTAAAAATTATAAGATTGAAGTCATAATTAATACATAGTTCATTTTTAATTTCAACTTATTTCATAAATATGATTTTGTATCTTATTTTTTCTCTAATGCTGCATTCACACTGCACTATTTTAGCCCCGATTTTCACTCGCCGACAGGTTTTGCAAAATCGCCAGAAAAATGCCTGAAATTGGAGGCAAATCATTGCTTGTTCGTGCGAGTGACAATCACTCATTGTGAATTATCATAGAAGAGATCTGAGAGAATCGCCAATGCCAGTAAAATATTTGGCATGCTAAATATCTGGAGCTGTTGGCGATTCAAATTCCTGCTGTGAGAAATGAGTTCTGACTGAAAAATACATCGGCGATGATCTACAGCCAATGAGAGAGCAAGATACAGGGCAGCAGGAAGTTCGAGGAGGGATTATAGGCCATAGTATCAGTATTTCAAAAATATGATTTTGTATCTTATTTTTTCAACTTTTTATCTTATAATGTTTTTTTTGTTTTTTAATCTCAAATGACCTTTTTGTCATAATTGTGGCTTTTTATTTGGATTCTAGTCCAAATAAGCTTCTATATTGTGAAGTTGTGAAGTCAAAGTTATGTGATTAATGTCAATTATTAATTATTATTTTTTTGTGCTTTTTTTTTACTAAAATAACTTATTTTACTTTATTAATGTATACTTAATACATTTTAAAACTTATTTTATGATTTCACTTTATAATTAGATTTATTTTCTCATATGTATGACTGTCATCATTTTGACATATCAAATTCTCATAATTTGTCTTTGTGAAATTATGCAAAAAAGTGATACAATGTTGGAAATTATACAGTCAAAATATTATTCAATCAAGTCATAATTGTTACATAAAAAATAATTTTTGACTTTCCTCATAACTAAGAATTTGTATATCAAAATATTGACTTTTTGTCTCATAATGATTGTGTATCTCATAATTTTGACTTCATGATCATAATCAGACATTTTGTATCTCATACATTTTTAGATTTTGTATACATCCCATTATAGCTATAAAATTATAATTGTATTATTTATAAATAAATAAATAAGCATGTCTACATCAGTAGGCTATATCAAACACATTTTAAGATAAATCATTTTCTAAAATCCATAATAAAATAATATGAAAAATAGTAAGATGAAACCATTTTCTTTCTATGATGAGTGACAACAATTGTTATTATTTCCTCATACATTCCTACATTATTTTACATATATCTTGTTAAAAAGTATATATATATATATACACACACACATACACATATACATACAGTAGTCAACATTTGAAGTGGATCAAAAAAGTTTAGTTTTTGGTTTTAGAACAATTTTGTTGAAAGGTTTTGATCCACTTCAAATGTTGACTGGTGTGTGTATATATATATATATATATATATATATATATATATATATATATATGTTTTTTTTTTGTATACAATTTTTTTCCTTCTATGATTTTACTGCTCCTTGTTCTAGCTGTACTCTTTGTGAAGGATGTTTGAAACCTTTTATTGCTAGCACTTCTCGTGTTATTGCCTTTTTATGATAAATTTATTGTATTCCTCATTTGTAAGTTGCTTTGGATAAAAGCGTCTGATAAATGAATAAATGTAAATGCAATGTAGATGTATATACTGCTTCATTAATAATCAGAAATCCATTCCGAGCGCAACCAAGAAAAAATAAAAAGCAGCAACAAAACCATAAAACGACATCCGTCCGGATGAGGTTTATTAAATGCTGTGAGTATTCCAGTCAGCTGTCCTTTGTATAGATCCGTGCTGGTTTAAGAGCTTTTGCCTGACCTCTAATATGAACTCCATCATAGCTCAGACGGCACTGGCTTTACAAGAGATTCATAAATTAATAATTACATTTACATAGTGATATCCCACGAAAGTAAAGTGCTGAAGAGGTGAAGTCGGCTAGATTGCAGTCCAGACTTATGATTATCTACATAAAGTCTGGTGCATTTGCTCAAATATTCTATCCAATCGCTCACAGATGTGTAATAACAGACTAGCATGTAGCAACGTGGTATATTTGAATAATAACAAAGAAACCCACAAAAAGCTGTACAACAGACAGCAAAAAGACATTGGGATAATCCAGACTGATTTCAGTGATATTTCTAGTTATGTATAGCACCAGCTGGATGGAGTCTCTAATATTTTTTCTCACAATTATTAGTTCACATCTCAGAATTGTGTGATAAAAAGAGATATAAACTCACAGTTCTGACTTTTTTCTCAGGATTGCGTGATTGAAACTCAAAAAATCAAACTCGCACTTGCGAGATAAAAATCTTTATAATGCGCAATAACAAATATATCTTTAAAGTTTATATCTCGCAGTTCTGACTTTATAACTCACAAATGCAAGTTCATATCATGCAATCCTAAGAAAAGAAAGTCAAAATTGTGAGTTTATATCTTCTTGTTCTGACTTAATTTCTCAGAGTTACGAATTTATATCTTGCAATTCTGACTTTATAACTTTAAGTTTATTTATCACAATTCTTCTAAAAAAGACAAACTTGTGAGATAAAAACTCACAACTATCTTTTTGGAAAAAGAATATTCAGTGGCGGAAACGGACCATACTTTTCTACCTGAGAAAGAACGATAAACTTAGACTTACATCACATGGAATGTACCAATGCATTTTCCCTCATGAACAAATATAACGTTTGATGTTTTCATACATGCATACCAGTGTACCATTAGAACATCTTTCATGAATAAAGGGCCTGATATACTTAAAAGGAAATCGAAGAACAAACTGATATGACATAATTTCGAACAAAATCAGGCTGAAACGAAGTTCGTTTTGAGTTCGTTTCAGCAGTTCAAAACCGCTCACTAAAGCAAACTTTCTGGGAGAGTTCGTTTTGGCTCATAAACACCTTTGAGCTACCATTGGTCCATGGCGATTACGCAATTGGTGGGTGTGTTCTGGAGCTCTACCTTCTTTGACCTGCTATTTATTTATTTATTTTCTCTGGTTCGTTTCTCATTCAACAGAGGTGGGCAGGAGAACAACATCTCCAAGTCACAAGTAACATAAATACACTGCGTTGAATAGCTGAGGTGCCACAAATACAGTATCTCGAAGATGTGAGTATACCCCTCACATTTTTGTAAATATTTTATTATATACATGTATTTTTATGTGACAACACTGAAGAAATGACACTTTGCTACAATGTAAAGTAGTGAGTGTACAGCTTGTATAACAGTGTAAATTTGCTGTCCCCTCAAAATAACTCAACACACAGCCATTAATGTCTAAACCGCTGGCCACAAAAGTCAGTACACACCTAAGTGAAAATGTCCAAATTGTGCCCAAAGTGTCAATATTTTGTGTGGCCACCATTATTTTCCAGCACTGCCTTTACTTGGGCATGGAGTTCCCCAGAGCTTCACAGGTTGCCACTGGAGTCCTCTTCCACTCCTCCATGAGGACACCACGGAGCTGGTGGATGTTAGAGACCTTGCGCTCCTCCACCTTCCGTTTGATGATATTTTACAGATGCTCAATAGGGTTTAGGTCTGGAGACATGCCTGGCCAGTCCATCACCTTTACCCTCAGCTTCTTCAAGATTTATTCGTCACATACACAATTATACAGGATTTAACCAGCAGTGAAATGTAAGTCAGGTCCGCTACATGGACAGTGCAATTGTATGTAAGACAAGAGAATATACATAAATATATGCATGAAAGAAAAATAAAGTAAAAAAAAGAATAATAGAAAAAGAATAAAATATAAGATAAAATGTGCAGGATAGTATACTGTAGACTTAATAAATAATAATATAAGTAGGGATGTGCAAGAGGGATGTGCAAACAGGTTGTACAGGGTATTTACATAGCAGCAACATGGATGGTGGAGAATAATGAATATTTGACTGATTATTAAATGCGGTCATGTTGATGTTATGAGTTTGTGTTTAGGAGCCTGATGGCCTGGGGGAAAAAGCTCCTCCTAAGTCTCTCGGTTTTTGCCATCATACTCCGGAAGCGCTTGTCAGATGGCAGTAGAACGAAGAGACGATTATCAGGGTGATTTGAGTCTTTGATGATTTTGACAGCTCTGCTTTTGCAGCGTTTGAGGTAGATGTCCTGCAGAGAGGGGAGAATAGACACTGAGATGTGCTCAGCTAAGCGTACAACTCTCTGCAGAGCTTTGTAGTCCTGATTGGAGCCGTTTCCATAACACACTGAGATGCAATTTAGCACTTTAGCAAGGCAGTGGTCATTATCATGTTGGAATACTACCCTGCGGCCCAATCTCCGAAGGGAGGGGATCATGCTCTGCTTCAGTATGTCACAGTACATGTTGGCATTCATAGTTCCCTCAATGAACTGTAGCTCCCCAGTGCCGGCAGCACTCATGCAGCCCCAGACCATGACACTCCCACCACCATGCTTGACTGTAGGCAAGACGCACTTATCTTTGTACTCCTCACCTGGTTGCCGCCACACACACTTGACACATCTGAACCAAATACGTTTATCTTGTTCTCCTCAGACCACAGGACATGGTTCCAGTAGACAGCACTCATACGTCTATTTCCCAAACAAAACCTCTGGATATGACGCTAAACATGTGCACTCAACTTCTTTGGTCGACCAGGAACCTGTCCTGTTAAACCGCTGTATGGTCTTGGCCACCGTGCTGCAGCTCAGTTTCAGGGTCTTGGCAATCTTCTTATAGCCTAAATCTTTATGTAGAGAAACAATTATTTTTTTCAAATCCTCAGAGTGTTCTTTGCCATGAGGTCTCTTCCAGTGACCAGTATGAGAGAGTGAGAGCGATAACACCAAATTTAACACCCCTGCTCCCCATTCACACCTGAGACCTTAGGTAACACTAATGCGTCACATGACACCGGGGAGAGAAAATGGTTAATTGGGCCCAATTTGGACATTCTCACTTAGGGTTGTACTCACTTTTGTGGCCAGTGGTTTAGACATTAATGGCTGTGTGTTGAGTTATTTTGAGGGGACAGCAAATTTACACTGTTATAGCTGTACACTCGCTACTTTACATTGTAGCAAAGTGTAATTTCTTCAGTGTTGTCACTTGAAAAGATATAATAAAATATTTACAAAAATGTAAGGGGTGTACTCAATTCTGTGAGATACTGTATATCCACACCTGTACAATCGCTAACAGACAGACTTTAAAGATTCAGAGAAAGCATTCAATTCCCAGAAAGAAATTGCTACGAAGCTTGATGTCAGCGACCTGGAGTTATGCAAAAAGCGACATAGAAAAACATCAGATTCAAGTTTTCCAAAGCCACGAAATGAAAAGAAAGGGTAACGATATAAGGTAGCAGGTACCAAATACATGCGTTCCAAATAAATGTTACACCATACTGCTGCTGTTGCTGTTGTTCTTTCAATAAGCAAATGTAAAAGGTATACAATAAATGAAATGTCAAAAGAACATACAACAATAAACCTTTGATTTTATCAAATTATGACACCACATCAAATATAAAAAAGTGTAATAATTTATCCAGTTTAATAAAATAAATGAAGACTAATAAAATAAAGTAACAAACAGGTTTGTGTTATTGAGATGACTCCAATATTTAGTTCCACATCATGCTACAGTTTTCAGACTATGAGCCATTCACACTTAAAGGACTATGGATATGGAAATGCATGGTTCTTTTGTGTTGCAAACATGATACTTAATACATAATTTCTTTAGTCAATAATATTCTGACCAATGGCACCTATCTCACACCTAGATACACCTCCATTGCATCGTTGTTGTGTTCAGGGCATATGCGTGAGCGTCGAGACACGTTTACATTAATCTACACCCTGCCTCCAGCAGCGCGGGGGTGTTGGAATGTTAGAAAACAGTATACCATCGCTCAGTCTTTTCAAACTTCTTTTTGCATGACGTCTGATGTTTGTATACACATATACCAAAATTCTATTGAGTTACATATGCAAAAATAGTCTCAGCAGTGTCATTGGCTACTGTGCGTGTGGATGAATTAACTTTGACAAACCGTGAGTGCTGATATGGTCAAATTTCACGCATTCCGTTTAAAGAGTTTTGTCCCCGTACGCATTCCACAGTAAACTGTGCAAAATCGCACTGCCATTTTAAAAACATCAAGCTTAATTAAGTTTGCCTCACTCTTAGAACCTGTTTGATCTGGATTGAATTCTGCTTTCTATACCATTTATATGATCAAAACTAACCAATTACTAAGCGGATGATTGTTTTCATTATCTGTACACCAACATTTAAGATGAGTAAAAGTTATGCATAGTATCAAGGGCGTGTGAGACGTGAGGAGGATTAAGACTGACTCCAGTTTTCAGCGATGCCATCTCACAAACATCTGACAGAACCACACTTTTCGGGGGAAAAAATTATCTAAACCCTTGTTCGCCAAAATGATCAGGAGACAGCTAACTCCATTTGAAGGGTGAGTTTCAAACTGCATTTAGTCAAACTGCATTCCAACATAATAGCACATTTACTGTCACAAAATAATCACTAATGAAGATAAATATTACAAAGGCTTTAAAAAAAATAGGCCACAGCAAACCCTGTGCTACCAAACAAATTATACAAATTCTGTAGAGGCTCTTTGTAGCAGACAAAATCTATCAGCTTTTTAATCTGTCAAAGAAATTTGACAGACTCTCAGTGGAAACAGACCCAGAAACCAGTGACGCATTAAATGAGAGAATAAAACGTGTCTCAATCGAAAATGCTACTTGTTATATGCGCACAGCGCCACCTTGTGGTCACTGAATCTTAATGCACTGGAATATATCACTCTGCCTCAAACATTTATACACACGCACACACACACACACACACACACACACACACACACACACACACACTCTGGGTTAATCAGTACAGATGACATTTCATGTCCAGCTGAGAAGCAAAACTGTTACCCAGCGTAAATGCTGAAATGTGTGTACAAAAACAGATTATACAGATAAAACCGCAAGTTTTCAGAGTGACAGCTTTAAATCCCCTTAATTATTGTTCCTCGTGTTTACAGAATATAGGAATCATTATCAAAATGTACTACTGTAAATGCATGCCATGATCTAATTTGTTTCACTATTTACACTGTTGAAGTTATAATGTTTTCTTCTATTATTTTATTGTATTGTTTATGGTCATCCCAACAAATTGCAGTGGAATTATAAAGAAATTAAAAATTATTTTATCAAATTTTAAGAATTATTAAATGTAATATAAATAATTATAATTTAAATTACAAAATAAAATAATTCCTAAAACCAAAAAAGATTTAAAATAATAATAAAAGTGTTTTAAATAATTTAAATATGATACAAATATTTTAAATTTATGAAATTATAAAAATGTCAAAATAATATTACTAATATTATTTTACTTATTAAATTGTTTATATTTAGTGTATGTATGTATATACATATATACACCCAAAAAACTAGACATAAAATATAAAATCTCCATAACTCCTTTTCTGTTATTGTATTACTCTCTCACTCTCTTTCTCTCATATATATATATATATATATATATATATTTGCAAAATGCGAAATCTGCCGTCTAATTCTGTCATGTTTTCTCCCTTTTTTTCCAAACCCTTTTGTCTCCTGTCTCTGCAGAATGCGATATATCCGTTCAACTTTGTTGGATATTTTCAACAGTTTCAATATAAAAAATAACTTTTATATTGATTCAATGGATTTATTGCATTTTGGAAGAAAGAAACGACATGGATTTATTGCATTTTGGAAGAAAGAAACGACATGGATTAATTGCATTTTGGGGGAAATAATAATCAATTTTTATAATAATTTTATAAAGATGCTATGTGAAAGTTTGAAACAGAAAATAGTGGTTTTCATCTTTCCACATTCTTGGTAAAGAAAACAAATTTTTACTCAAATTAATCAAAATTGATTTATAGTGTTTTGGAAGCAAACTCTTCATTTATATATATATATAATAGAAGAATAATAACACTGCACCCCACTGAGCAACAATTGATTTTAGGAAGCCCAATGTACAGCACGTACAGTCGTCAAACAGGCACAAAAGGCCAAGGAATCCATCAGCTGCTTCAATCAAAGAGCGTGTTTCTGATTGTATCAGCTGCAAGTAATGCGAATGATTGCTGAGCTTAGTAATCGAGATGAATGCACGAGTCCTGCACACAGACGTGCTCAGTGATTCATTATGCTGCCAAAGACACGGTGCAAACCCATCGGAAAGAGATCTGATCTGATGTAGAAGCTTTTTGGCACCTTATTACGTCCTTTATAAGAATTCAACCACTGACTATAACTTAAAAAGCACAAATGGAGATCTCAAATGCAAGCAATAAAAGTCCACTCATTTGAAGCTATACAATGATTAGATCAGAAATAGCAATGGAAATAATGCACTGCGGCACCAAACAAAACTGCAAGTGCAGGTAAAGCAGAAACAAAATGAAAGCAAGGAAAACAAACACTCTGAGCAGCTGGTACACTCCGCAGTGAGTGTCTGAGCAGTCAAGTGTGCAGTAATCTGTGTTTCTCTCTCTCTCTCTCCCGCTAAGGAAGGAACTCATCAAAGTGGAGATTAGCCGCGCGGCGGTGATTATTTCGGGTGCTGTAGTGTAACGGTTCAAAGGTGCCATTAATCTTGGTGTTCAGATGCACATCTCATTCCGGAGTCTCCTTGATTCGCTCACAAAGGGTGAATGCAGCAATTTCAGAATTGCTTTTTCACTCCGTGCCTCTAAACAGACTAATCTAACCTTCTATGTAACCTTCACGATAACTTATGCATATTTCAAATCACAACTGTTAATATCATGTGTAACATAAGAGCTCCTTCTGTTGGCCAATCAGGGTGGTGCTTCTGTTGACTGACAGGGTTTTTGAGATGGCCCTCACTGCAGAACACAAGATCCAGGGGGCATGGTTGGATCTAGATCCAACTCCTCCTACCTTACATAAACCTTAACCTAGCAGTCTTCACCCCTGATCCCTAAACCCACCCAATAGATGTGGATCCAACCCCACCCCTTGGATCTTTGTTCTGCAGTGAGGGACCACTGGGGTTTTTCGTAACACAAACGGCTTCCAGGGCTGACCTGAACTCACAATGGACCACAGCTCATGAAAATTAATCAGTCTGTTGAAGTAACAGCCTGGACTTATTTTTGCATTCAAATTTCTGTTCAATAAAATGTCACTAAATAAAGCATGTCATGTTGAGCATATCTAAAGCAGATATGGGAATGTGCGTATTCATGTGTGTGTGGCATTTCAAGTATAATACAAATATGGAATCAGTAAAAGAACACATATTTGATTTATTTGAAAATGTGCTTGTACGCAACAAGAATGAATGATTTAAATTAAATAATTGTATTAGATGACTGGCAAATAATTTAACTGTTTTGGCCCCCAATCCCTGTGAATAAAATTCAGCTGTCATTTCACCAGACTACACATCTTAAATTAACTTAAATAATTGTAAATAAAATCTGTAAGAACTTGAAAGATAAGCTTGATGGATACAGTCTACACTGTTAAAAAATACAAAAATAAATAAAGAAAAAAATATTTTAAGAAAGAAAGATTATTTGCTTTTTTCCTTGCCAAATAATGGCACTTCCTATTTATTTATTTATAGTTTGTTTAGCTGTTATCATGCATTTTTTTCCGACAAACAAACAATGTTTTTTGTAATTAATTGTATTTTTTTTTAAATAAGTTTATATATTATCTATTATATCTTTGTTTTACTTTTACAGACGCAAAAATAATAGAAATAACTGAATAAGTATTTAAATATTTATATACATAATAGCAAAACACTTGTATAATTACATATTTTATGTGTTCACATTTGAATAGAAATCACACATTAAATTAACATTTATATTTATACAACAGTTACAGTTGTACAACTTGTCCTCGAATCTGATTGGCTGAGAGGAGTGTGATATTCCAGTGATAACAGAACTGCAACCGTTTCACTGTTTATATATAATTTGTCAATATATATATATATATATATAGAGAGAGAGAGAGAGAGAGAGAGAAATAGGGATAGATAGATAGATAGATAGATAGATAGATAGATAGATAGATAGATAGATAGATAGATAGATAGATAGATAGATAGATAGATCTCTGATTTCTAATACAGACATCAAATGGTCAAAAGAACATAAATAAACAGTATCATCATCGTATCATTTCATGTAGCCAAATACAGCGGTTGAACGTAAACCAGTGTAATCATTTTAAAATGTTCCAAATTGCTAAAACGGTTCAAACAGGTCACCTTCAAGCTGTAATTTTTGCACCATTAGTGGCAGCAAATAAAACTGCTAAAATGACATTAGTAAACAGTATTGGTGACATTGATGCTAATAACCCTGCAAAACCCAACAGGCTAAATCCAGACTATAATCACTACTGAAAAAACCCACTCTCTAGCACTTCCGCATCATGCTAAATGAGTCGTACTAAAGAAAAAAAACATGTGCCCAAGCACCAGCTTCCTACTAGGTATTGCTGAGATATTCCCGAGTCTAATCCTGAAAGCAGAATCCATTACACTTGGTGGGGAGCAGTGTGCGCCTGTGATAAGTGCTCGCCACCTCAAAGACATGAGGTAAAATACAACAATAGAAGCCTCCAGCAACATTTCATGTTAGAAATACAAGCCATTTTGGTTATTTCGGTCCTGAGAGAGGAATCCAGCAGATGGGTGGATTCCTACAGGGAGAAATAAAGTAGACGTCATCTAAGATGTGACCGCTGTCACCTTTTAACGCAATGCATTTGTTTGCATTTAAAAAAAACACAAGATGTTGATCCACATCAGATTCAACATATATTAATAAATCAGAAGCAACTGCCCTCTCTGAAAATACACTGCTGTTACACACTCTCATAAAATGTGTACCTAACTTAAAATTAAACGGGTGAGGACACAGCAAAGATGCAAATTCTTAATGTGCTAGTACTAGCATAGCATATACATGCTAACTTTTACTGGAGTAGCTAGCTGGACAGTGTCTGAATCTATTTTCTATTCTTGTGAACACATCAGCTAACCTGTCAACATTTAAAGTCTTTATATGCATTGTTATATGCTAGTGTTATCCTAAGCATTGACAAAACGTTTAAGAAATACACATCGTTCTCATGCTGTTACTCGTAATTATTAATAGCAATGGATACAAATTCATATCCATTATATAGGTAATGCTAATAATTACTCCTTATAACACTTGAAACTGACAATAGGCAGTACCTGTCAGGCAAAGACATAAACTAAATGCGAACTACACTCTAAAAAACTACACTCCAGCTTTCTAATACATAAGATATAAAGCAAACTTCCTCGTTATCTAAAAATCACATTTGTTGAAAAATGTTTTCATTCAAAAAAAGTCTCAGAGGTAGGCTATGCATCCAACAGACGTTAATGCTTATGCTAGTCCCTGCAAAAAAAAAAAAAAACAATAGAAGCCCAATAGAAACCATCACAGGAATCCCAATGATTTCCATTAAAATACCATTATAAACCATTAGCTTCTTCCAGTAAAACCATTACAAAAGTCATTTTTGTAATGTGCTTTGGGCATTTTTCCAATATGATTTAACATCCCACCAATAGAATCCATCACATACCAGTAGACACCATTATAGTTTCCATTAAAACCAATACAATTCCCATTAAAACCATTAAATCCATTACATTTTCCATTGTGTTTTGGGAATGGTTCTATTGTTTTTTTCAAGCAGGGGTGACACATTGCTAACTCTGGCACCAAGCTTAGCTCATGATATCGGCAATCAAATGAATTCCAATTACTACTATTTCTGTCAAATAAAATATGCAAAATATGCAAAAATGTAATAAAAATAAAAATAAAATATTGCACTTACAACTAAATTAATAAGCTAATAATGCTGTTAATTGTATTTTAGCCACTACATTACACTACATCGTTACAGTATGTTGTATTTCTTAGCAAAAATGACAGTCGCAAATAATAATGTTGCACAGTACGCAAAGAGCCGCTATAACGAAACCAGTGTTGTTATTAACTAATATAAAAATCTTAAGTGAAATAAAGTTGAAATAGAATTAAATGAACAAATTAGGTGAAAAACTTAATGAAAAAAACAACTGAAATGAGAAATGATGCATTTGCAACTAACTGAAATAAAATATGTTCTGTCATGACAACTCGCGGAGAGTTTAGCATGGTCATATACATGGTAATGTTAATGTGTTTGGGCTTGGTGGAATAGATCTGCTACTCTGCTGCTGCTAGTAATTCACCCACAGACATGCTGCTGTGAGCATGTAGGAAACACTGCTGCTGCACATATAACATATGAAGTAAAATCACCCCATAGCAGATCTTGACAGGTGGAGCTGGGGAAGGAGGAGGGTTTCTGAAGTCCCACGCAACTGCTACAGCAAGCACCACTCTGTGTGTATTATATAATACATACATATTATATATTTACTGTGTGTGTATATATATATATATATATATATATATATATTATACTAAACCGAAACTGAATGAAACCATAGCTTGAGGGTGAATCTGTCACACTGATCTATACGGCACAGAAACGCTCCAGTGGCTCTGCTGAAAAGTGTGTAAAAACCCAGGCTGATGTCTTCCTTCATCAGCAGATCTGACACGGCTGCTGTCCAAACGCTTGAATATCTGTTGCAACGAGCTGGATCCTGACAAGCAGCGGTAAGCAAACCTCAGTAAACACTAATGTATGGAAGAAAAAACTTCAGTTGATGCGTATAAAAAAGAAACAACACCTTGAACTCGGTGCAACCTTGTAGTATTTGTTCTGTATGCTTTTTTTCCCCAGCAGGTCTTGTGATTCCTCCTGGAGGGCAAATCTCGTTTTAAGTTGAATAACAGGCCCTGCTGTACAATAACATTCAATACACGGCAGACCGAGTGTGTTTGTTCCCAGCTGAACAATTCCGCATAGAGCAGCATTTCATTTCACAAACTGAAAGCACAAAGTGTGTATTTGCACGCAGGGATTACCCAGACATCCTCTCAGTGGACAAAAATAGCAGTCTAAACCTGCAAGTAGCCAAGGAGAGTTCAGCAAAATGTGAGGAGCTGGACAGAACCGGATGATGGCCAGAGACACAGTTTACATCTGAACTAGGGATTTGTAGTCTTCAAGTTAAAAACTAAATCTAAACATGTTTCCGTGATTAGTTTCCTACTGTGTTCGCAACACCATGATCATGCATGGGTTCGATTTCCAGGGGCCACATACTGATAAATATATGCATTTAAATGAATTATATAGTTGGTTGCTGTAGATAAAAGTGACTGGGTCAAAGACAATTTTGTCCAAATCGGATAATTCATTCGACAACACATTAAAAACGTAATTCATATGGTGACTTGAAGATATAAATTCTATGAATTAAAATGTATTGGGTAATAAATAAAACTAGTGTCAGGTTGGTGCAACTGACATTAGAATTGTTAAAAAATGATCAGAACATGAAACGTGCGGATCCATCTGCAGGGTTTTATTCAAAGACATGGTCAGAAACGAGCATGGGTCGATACACAGCAAACAGTCACAGATGAGGCAAGACAAAGTGTAATCCTAGGCAAGACTATGAGTATGACTATGACAATGACAATGTCTATGACTATGACTATGACTATGACAATGTCTATGACTATGTCTATGACTATGTCTATGACTATGACTATGACAATGTCTATGACTATGACTATGTCTATGACTATGTCTATGACTATGACTATGTTTATGACTATGACTATGAAACTACGATAGGCTGCGTAAAGTACATAAACATATATGAACATATTAAATTTATGAATAGCTTGTTAATAATAGTTTGTTATATTTTGTATAATAATTTACCTACATGATATAAAATATTTTTTTATATTTTGTATATAAATAAATAGCTTGAAAATATTTTAGATTTAAAATGATAGTTGCAGGGAATATGTGATATGGCTTTTTGTTTAATGAATATGCCACAACTTTTAAAATAATAATTTTAAACAACAACCATTCTGTGGAAAAAGTAATGTGATTTTTTACTTATCTTGAACATATTATTTTGCCATTCTACCTTTCAAATGCATACAAATGTATTCATGTTTGGCCTATTTTTGTTCTGGAGTCAGTCTAGAGTCTAGAAATATATTTAATGCATGCTAGCTCCTGCATTTCTGGTAAATGGGATGTTTCTGTTCCAATAATTTAAACGCTCCACCTCATTCAAGACAAATACAGACCAAACTAACTACAGCAATATAACACAGTCCATCTGGCATTGTGTTATACATTAAATCAATATACAGCTTTATTGATTAAACCATTCATGAAAAAAGAGACGGGAGAACAAGAGTGAAAAGGGCTTTGACAGATTTAAGGCTGATGGGAAATACAATCTACACTCATAACAACCTCAAGGGGACAGAAAACTAGTAGAGGACATCAGTGTCCACAATCAGAGACACCCGAGCTCATGCAGTCCGTGTGAAATACTGCGAGTCCTTCAGTAAGATCAACACCAAATGTCAATGTCAAAACATCAGGGATTATTTACAATAAAGGTGTCGTTACACTCCATAACACATGTGAAAGTGGAAAGAAAATTGGTATTATTGTGCTGTGTCTGCTGGGAAAAAGGCCATCAGCAGTTCATTAACGGAAAATTGGATCTTTCAATTCATCAAACATGCCTTCATTTATAATCACACATTTTAGGCCTCGCTGCTCCAGAGTATTTAGCAAGCATGCAAATTAATCAATGTCTTATTTTTGTACACAGAATCGTTCAAAACCTAGTTAGTCTAAACCTATTTTTTTAGAAGCAAAGTGTTTTTAACTATGTTTATGATTAAATAAATGAATAAATGGCCATTCCAAATTCCTTTTTTAAATAATTTTACACAATGTATAAACGATAAATAACCAAGCAAACAATAAATAAATAAACAATTTGGCATTACCATATTCTTTTTGACAAGTATTTTACACAATGTTTACTCAACAACCAGCCAAAAAATAAAAAAAATAAAAATAGTTCTTGAAAATTTCTTTCTTTTTATAAAGTCAGTATTTTACATAATGTTAAATAAATAAGTAATTGGACATTAAGGAGTTTACACAATGTTTACTCAGCAAACAATCAAACAAACAAACAAATGAATGAATGAACGAATGAATGAATGAACGAACAAACAAACAAACAAATGGCCCTTGCAAACTTTTTAAATAATGTTACACAATGTTTACTCAAACAACCAAGCAAACGAACAGTAAATAAATGAATAAATAAATAAACAAAAATGTATTTTTGATGAGCTTAGTAGTAGTTTTACACAGTATGTATTCAAACAAACAAATAGATTTCGAAATAAAAGTGTTACAAATTATAATCAAGTAGACTCAATTAGCAGTTGATCTCAAAATTAATTTTGATATATTTTTTTTTTGGGTAGGGGCACAAAATCAGAAATGTGGTATAGATGTCGTAGCATCATTATGAAGAAAAGAAAAAGCCTTAAAAGAATTACTGAATGAATGTCAAGGTCAACACCTATTGAAAGACAAGATCATTTTAAGTAGAGTTTAGCATTCCATTTCTAATCTAACATGCCTGCTTGTAAAATAATTATTGCGATCCTGATTAAGTCATTGTAAGAATTTGGAAACTGAAAAGTTGGTCAAAAAAGGTTGCGAACTGAAACCAGTGTTTGGACCGGAGCTATACTGTTTTAACACATTCTGTATGTTGAATGTCACACGGCCGTCCCGCACCACTTCACTGCAGGGTCAATGACCTGTGACCTGTGACTGTAAGCTCTGCTGGCAGGACAGTGAACGGACCGCAGTTCAAAAATACAGATGAAGCTGTGCTCAGGGTTTGTTGAGCATCAGGACAGTGATACTGAGCAGCATTCATAACATGAACACAGAATGACAGAAGTGAAAGCAGCCTGCCCAAAGTCATTTCTGTCATTAGCATAGATTTTCCACAGCCGTTTCCTTCTGTTTGATCTGAGAACACGGCTAATGTTTATGTTAATTAACTGACTTTACAAATGCAAAACCTGAGAAATGAGTCACTGCATTTAAATGAGAACCAGCCAATCAGACACTATGATTAGAATGGATAATAATGCATGCTAAATATATAACATTTGTTCTACTCGCTTTACTTTTCCTGATATATTCACTGGCTGCACCACAAAAAAAGTCTTTGTTTTCGGAACATTTTAAACACTTTTTTAAAAAGTGTAAAGAGGAAAAAGGGAAGAGAAAAAATTTAATACATTATTGTTTTATTTCATATATACACACCATACTCTTTTAAATATTCAGAGATTTCAGCTGAGGCCAAAAGCAGATAATGTTGTAACTGACTGCTGTGTGTAAATCACAGCTGGATTGGGGAAGAGAAAATTGCTTTTATTGCCTTTCCAAATTATGCAAACAATTAGTTGAATAAAATAATTGTGAGGCCCACCAAACTGGCAAACAGATACTTGGCTGTTGCTCGGCTGAGGAAATAACATCAGGAGGGAAATGCGAGGTGAACTAATAATAGAATATAAAACTGGATCTGACTGTGAGGAAAAACAGACCAACATATTATGATCTGATCACATGATATAAACAGATTAATATAGATAAAACAGGAAAGATACCTGTAGAATTCATACATACAGTTGTGGTCAGAATTATTGGTACTCTTGGTAAATATGATCAAAGAAGGCTGTGAAAATGAATCTGCAGTATTAATCCTTAAGATCTTTTATTTCAAAAGGCGAGAAGAAGGAAGGCAGAGTCTGTCCTGGTCCGGTAACTCTCAAGAGTCCGCTCCAAAGCCCGTCCTGATCCGGAAACCCGCAGAGTCCACTCCAGTCCGGGAACTCACAGAGTCCACTCCAGAGCCCGTCCCAATCCGGGAACTCGCAGAGTCCACTCCAAAGCCTGCAGTTTTGTACCGCTTTAGAGTGGGCGGAATTATTCACGTGTTGTTATAGTTGCGCCGCCTCTAACTGCGGTGACATCATCGTGAACGTGCCACAGTGACGGCTGACCGGACAGGAAAGATTGTTTTACTGACATATAGCCTGACAGCATCTCATTGTTCTACCGAAACTCATTTAGCTGGGTTACCTTTTCCGCGCTCGTTTAACTCGCGCCTGGTGCTGAGGCAAAGCTGCAGTGCGCGTCTGAAAAGTATCGTTGGATGTGGATGCAAAACAATACACCGGTTCCGCGTCTTAATAAAGGCTTTTCTTGTTAAGAAAAAGGGAACAAAAACTGCAGTTTTGAGAAGGGTGGCAAAGCTTAGATCAGTGGTGGCACTGCTGCACGGATGAGCCAAGTGATCACAACATTGTGATCGCACACCTCAAAGGTTGAGGAATGAAACAGACAAATCATTTTAATTTAGGAATAGAATCGCGTTGGTGTCTGAATCATTTTCGTGATCTTTAACGATCTATTAAATTAATGTCATGTTGGTGGTGACACCTCTCTTGCAACATGCTTAGCGATCACAGATATTATACTTAGCTTTTTTTTGGGTTCTGATCGCAAATGCAGGCAAACTTTGGAGGCTTAGATTAGCGAGCAAGGTCCTGGCAGATCACTAGGTCACACTGGTCCTCACAGATGAAGAAAAAAAAAGCGCATAGGAATCGATAGGCTGAATCTAAATTTTAATTTGACAACAAGTATCCGATTCCTGACCTTAAGTATCCGG
The DNA here is from genome assembly GCA_003573665.1 of Oxygymnocypris stewartii. NCBI lineage: Eukaryota > Metazoa > Chordata > Actinopteri > Cypriniformes > Cyprinidae > Oxygymnocypris > Oxygymnocypris stewartii. The sequence goes on along the minus strand of QVTF01019827.1, from coordinate 374,305 downwards.
TTCTGTAATCGGATTCGATTTTCGATTCCCAACCCTACTTTTTGGAGACAGAAAGGATATTCAGAACTAACTGCAGGGTTCATCACTGAGATAAACGAATTAACTGTGACTGCTTACATCCAAAACTGCATTGATAATGTGACAGTCACAAAGACCATCACCACACGTGCAAACAGAAGCCATGGATGAACGCAGAGGTTCATGGGCTGCTAAAGATCAGAAATGAATCATTCAGATCAGGATCAGCAGCCCTCAAAACAGCAAGAGACAATCTTTCCTGTGGCATCAAAAATGCAAAACGGTCATATGCTAAAAAAATCAACGATCACTTCACAGACAGCAGAGAGACACGGAGCCTGTGGCAAGCCATTCAGACCATAACTGACTACAAGCCCCCGTCACAGGCCTGTGATGACGACACATCCCTCCCAGATGCACTCAACCACTTTTATTCATGGTTTGAAATGCAGAATGACATACCTGCACAAAAACTGCCCACACCTCACAACGATCAGGCGATAAGAAGATTCCTTACATAAGGAAGACCCTATCGCGCAAGGCTGCGGGTCCTGACAACATACCTGGCTGTGTAATGAAAGACTGTGCTGAACAGCTGACAGATGTCCTAACGGATATCTTCAACACCTCGCTGAGCCAGGCAGTCATCCCCACATGTCTCAAATCCACAACAATCATACCGGTACCAAAGAAATCACCTGTGTCCTGTCTAAATAAATACCGTCCTATAACACTGACTCCAATCATAATGAAGTGCTTTGAGAGGCTAGTCATGCACAACATCAAAACCAGCCTCCCCAACACACTCGATCCGCTCCAGTTTGCATACCACCTAAACCGCTCTACGGATGATGCAATTTCCTCCACCCTCCACCTGGCTCTTACCCACCTTGAAAATAAAGACTCCTATGTAAGCTCAGCTCAGCATTCAACACAATAATCCCACAACAGCTCATCAATAAATTAAACCTGCTGGGCCTCAACCAATCCCTCTGTAATTGGATCCTGGACTTTCTAAACGGAAGACCTCAGTCAGTCCGTGTCGGCCACAACACCTCGAGCACTACCACACTGAACACACGTGCCCCACAGGGCTGTATGCTCAGCCCGCTGCTCTTCATGCTGCTGATCCGCGACTGCACTGTCAAGTTCAGCTCCAACCACATCATCAAGTTTGCCGATGACACATCAGTGGTAGGTCTCATACCCTCAAAACATCCAAGGGTATGGAGAATCATGCAGCTAAGCGCACGCCAGCTACAATCTGTTGAACCATCCAAAGATATTTGTAAAAAATGCAAACGAAAAGCAGTAATCCTACTTTGTAGGTGAATTAAACCTTGTCCACCTTCTTCCCCTGGGAGGTATAAAATTTTCTGTGGGACCTAATGTAATTTATCCCCTCAAAAATAACAAGAGCGGACTTGCACTTCAGATAAGGAATGGGGAGGGTCTACACATGCCAGTCTATGCCAAAGCGAAGAAGCAACTAAATTGTTAACAATAAGAGTCCTCCCTCTATATGATATATTTGGTAATAACCATTTCCATTTATCCATGCGCCCTTTGACTTTTTCAAACATCCCCTCCCAATTCTTCTGTAAAAACTGTAATCTCCCAAATAAACTCCTAAATATTTTATACCTCCCCTACCCCAACACAACCCATCAGGAAGACAAGGTATCCCATCAGACCATTGACCTAACATAGCATCACCTTTTTGTCAATTAACCTTAGCAGAAGACAGTATTCTAAAATCTTGATGATTAATTTAATTAAGATTTAATGATTAAATTAAGAAAAGACTGCACATCACTTTGCTTACTGATCAACTCCACAATATCATCAGCATAAGCTGACAAACGAACAGTATTATTACAATTTGGTAAACACAAGCCACATACATTTATTCTTATTTGTTGAAGCAGTGGCTCAATAGCCAATGAGTACAACATTCCAGACAAGGAACAACCTTGTCTGATACCCCTAAAACCCAAAATGGAGCACATAAGCCACCATTAAATTTCAGTGCACTCTCAACGTCACAATAGAGTACTCTGGTCATACCTAGAAATTCTTTGCAGAAACCAAAAGCTGCTAAAGTGTTCCACAAATAAGAATGCTCAACCCGATCGAAAGTCTTCTCTTGATCTAAAGATAACAAACCACAGTCTAAATTTAACAATTTAGAAACATAAAAAATATCTTGAATTAAAGAAACATTATCAAAAAAAGATCTACCGGAGACACAATATGTTTGGTCCGAATGGATGACCTGATCCAACACCCCAGCCAGTCTAGTTGCCAAAACTTTTGAAAGCAGTTTGCAATCACTGCAAAGAAGCGAGACAGGGCGCCAGTTCTTAATATCAGTAAGGTCCCTTTTTTCAGAATAGTGGTGATAACCGCTCTCCGGCAACTCAGCAGCAACCTGCCCTCTGTCAAGCTGGCACTGAGTACCTCAAGCAGATCCTGTCCCAGCTCCAACCAAAATGCCTTATATTATTGGAAGCCATCCAGTCCTAGTGCCCTCCCATGCTTTGCAGGGCCTTAAAAAGTTATCCCATGGTCAACACTCCTGAAAGATCAACGTTAGCCTCCTCTGCGACTTTAGGTAAGTTGTCAAAGAAGACACGATCCATACAACACCCTGAATCGAGCTCACTGCTATGCAGGTTTTGATAAAAAAATAACTGCTCTACTATGGATATCAGTAGAGTCTGACAACAACCCCCTATCCTCTGAGTGAAATGCATAAATAAAACACTTCTGCCCATTATTTTGTTCCATGCTGAAAAAGTATTTAGATGGTACATCCATCTGATCAATGCTTTGGAAGCGTGAACAGACCAAAGCCCCCTGTACTCTAGATCTGCCAACTGTGCCTTTTTCTTAGAGCAGGCTTCCATATATCGAATTTCACCAGTAGTAGCCAATTTCTGGGACTCAAGTATCCCTTTTTCCAAATGCTCTAAGGACCAAGTACTGTTGTACTGTTGCGTAAACTGCTTTATTTGGGGCTTACCAAAGTCCCACCACTGTTGTGATGAATGAAAAGAACACTTCATTGTTTTATAAACGTTCCAACAGGACTTACCAGAGTCCTTAAAAAATTATAATTTAACAAACTGGTGTTAAAGTGCCAATATGTACTCTTAGGTTTTATTGAACCTAAAAAAAATGTACAATGCACCATACTATGATCTGAAAAACTCACTGGCATAATATAACACCTATTAAAAAAATTAAGATGATAGTGAAAGCTGTAAAATCTATCCAGTCTGGCCAAAGATATAACATTATCACGTGTGTGAACCCAAGTATACTGCCTTTCATCGCCATTTAAAGATCTCCAAATATCACATAATTAATATTTTTTTTATAAAATGAATACGATTTGTACCTGAAGCTAGATGAGGCTCAATATGATTCCTATCTAAATTGAGCTCAGTACAATTGAAATCACCACCTAAGAACAACAGTTTTGTTAACACGTTTTTGTAAACAATGTTTCAACAAAGGAGAGTCACAAGTAATTAGGAATCTTCTTAATTGGAGAAACCAGTTTACTATATCGAGATAAAGCCTGAGTTAAAATGTAATCGCTCACAAAAGGTGGAACGTTTGACAAAGTGACTCGCTTAGCTGGTAATGAAAGGGGAAGAACAGGGACAAATTCACCACTGATAACTATTCCATGATCAACTATCTCATTAGCTTTATCTACAGGTGCTGGTCATATAATTAGAATATCATCAAAAAGTTGATTTATTTCACTAATTCCATTCAAAAAGTGAAACTTGTATAATGTATACATTCATTCCACACAAACTGATATATTTCAAGTGTTTATTTCTTTTAATTTTGATGATTATAACTGACAACTAATGAAAACCCCAAATTCAGTATCTCAGAAATTAAAGTAATTGTGAGACTTTAAGTTCATTTTCTTCACGAACAGTGCCGTTGTTGCTACCTCGCTTGTGAGAAGTCATGTAGTTTTTAAGTTCTTAAAATATGTTACTGATAAAATCGTCAGAGTAGTGCTAACTACATTAGCGCTTACGTTAAGGTGTGTGCAAACTATATGTGTGTCTGTGAGGGAGAGAGAGAGAGTAGGCTAGGTGCTTTCCATACATAATAATACTTAATTTTGAGGCTAAAACATGGACTAGATCTGTCGATTTTATCATTTTGTTTACTGTATATTTTTTGTTTACTGTTATTTGTTTGGCCAGTGTCATTGTGGGTTTTGGATATTTTTCTGTTGTAAGACCTTTGAAATAACAGAAATCATTTGGCGAAGTGATACAGAACAGTAATGCGTTCACGAAAGCTGCCTGGAACTACGTTCGCCGTGTGTCTCCCTGAAAATAATTGCACACCTCAGATCATTCGGCAGCCAATCAGATTTAAGCATTCAATGTCCCCACGGTAAAATTTGAAATAAATTACATAGTTAAAAATAACTAACATTTTATTTCAGCTATAGTATATATATATATATATATATATATATATATATATATATATATATATATATATATATATAAATATATATAGTAAATGAAAAAAATAAAGTAATGTATTTTCTACAAATGTTATATGAAACTAATATATAATACGATACATAGACAGACAGATGGGAGTTTAAAAATATTAATAGAAATTCTGCAGGGTGTGTAAAAAACAGCACTGATGTCACAGTTTGTCTCCCTCTGCCTTTGTTTCCTCACCCTTATATGGTCCTTCCTGTTCCCCATCATTAGTTGATTTGTCTCCGTCTGTGTCCTGATTACGTCCCAGGTGTTTCCAGTTATGTCTCCCTATATATAGTCTGTTCTGCCCGATGTTTCCCGTCGGTTATTGTTAATGTCAACTGTGTTTATGTCTATATGCTGTTTGGATGTCCTTCCCCGTGTTCCTGTATCTCCTGCATTAGTCATCCATTAAATACCCTGTTTGTTATATCCTCGTCTCCTCGTTCCTGGCTCCCCCGTGCACGTGACAGAATAACCGACCCTACAAACAAATCCGCCTTTGCGGAGATGGAGCACCTCCGCCGTCCTTTTTCACCATTCGCGGGGAATCTTCGCCTCAGCGGGCTCGTCCAGCCCGCTGTTTGCGGGAAATCCGCCGCCATTTGCGGCCATCTCAAGCCCTGGGCCGTTCGCGGCACACGTGAGCCCACCAGCCACCGCAAGCCCGGCTACAGAGGCTCATGTACCTCTGGGCTTGTTGGTAGTATATGAGGGGATGAGGTGGAGCCCAGCCCAAGTGCCCACTCCTCGACAGCGCCCGCCTGTGCCTGCTCCTCAACAGCGCCCTCCTGTGCCTGCTCCTAGACAGCGCCCTCCTGTGGCCGCTCCTCGCAAGCTCTCTCCTGCTTCTCCGCTGGTCCCGTCCAGCTCTCCGTCGTTCCCGCTGGTCCCGTCCAGCTCCGCACTGCCAGAGCGCCCCCGAGAGTTTGCGCTGCCAGAGGGCCCCCGAGATGCTGCGCTGCCAGAGCGCCCTGAGAGTTTGCGCTGCCAGAGCGCCCCCGAGACGCTGCGCTTCCCGAGCGCCCTCCAGTGCTGGCTCCTCGCCAGCGTCCTCCAGTGCCTGCTCCGTCCAGCTCTCCAGAGCCCCTGCTGGTCCCGTCCAGCTCTCCAGAGCCCCTGCTGGTTCCGTCCGGCTCCCCAGAGCCCCTGCTGGTTCCGTCCGGCTCCCCAGAGCCCCTGCTGGTTCCGTCCGGCTCCCCAGAGCCCCTAGCGACCACGCCTCCAGAGCGCCCCCCGGCGTCCGCACCTCCTGAGCGCCCCCCTGAGATGAAGAGTTTCCCCAAGAAAATTTGGGGGAGGGGCTACCCGCCATGGAGGCCGCCCGAGCTCCCTGCTCCGCCATGGCCTCCTGAGTCCCCGGATCCACCATGGCCGCCCTGAGCTCCATGATCCGCCATGGCCTCCTGAGTCCCCGGATCCACCATGGCCGCCCGAGCTCCATGATCCGCCATGGCCTCCTGAGTCCCCGGATCCACCATGGCCTGCTGAGTCCCCGGATCCACCATGGCCACCCAAGCTCCATCCTCCGCCATGGCCTCCTGAGTCCCCGGATCCACCATGGCCACCCAAGCTCCCCGCTCCGCCATGCCCGCCCGAGTCCCCTGACCCGCCATTCCACCCGGAATGGGCACCGCCCTGGAGGCCACCTGCCCGGGCTACAGGTCCCTTGAGGCCTCCAGAGCGCCTACCCCCCTCCCCTTTCGATGTTATATGGTGCGCGAAGCGCCTATTGGGAGGGGTGGGTAATGTCACAGTTTGTCTCCCTCTGCCTTTGTTTCCTCACCCTTATATGGTCCTTCCTGTTCCCCATCATTAGTTGATTTGTCTCCGTCTGTGTCCTGATTACGTCCCAGGTGTTTCCAGTTATGTCTCCCTATATATAGTCTGTTATGCCCGATGTTTCCCGTCGGTTATTGTTAATGTCAACTGTGTTTATGTCTATATGCTGTTTGGATGTCCTTCCCCGTGTTCCTGTATCTCCTCCGTTCGTCATCCATTAAATACCCTGTTTGTTATATCCTCGTCTCCTCGTTCCTGGCTCCCCCGTTCACCGTGACAACTGAATAACTGACTGATCAAATTAAACATATAAAGGTGAAATCTAAATTTCACACTTGGTGAATGAGCTTTTAGATTTATTTGATCTCACAACAAGCCGGCAAATAATCTGCTTGTTTTAGCAACCCTAAAAGAAGATGAGAAAATCAGCCATGCAAGACAGACTCGCCTGAAGCAGCCGTTTTACACACGAGTAAAGAGAAAAGTCTGTAATTCAGTCTTTTAAAAGGTCAAACCAGCTTTAAACACAGTTCAGCCTGGAGAAAGAATTACAGACACAACCTACTGTTAGTACAACATGAGAGCTCATTAAGTATGAATGAATAAAATAATAATATCACTAACATGACAGAAATATTCTACACGGTACACCAGTCAGAAGTGTTGACATAATAACTGAGGCACAATATCTCAACTGTTTCTTCTAGAAAGCACCGAGAAACATCTGAAAGTTGTCGATAGCTGAATGAAAGGCAAGCACTGAAGATTTAAATCCGTCAGTTCTCACAAGGGAAACACAGCCTTAGTTCTCATGTCTGTTAAAGTGACACATTGGCATGGATTTGTTTTGAAAGTATAAGATATAATGCAGCAGACGCTGATAAGTGTTTAGTCAGTGCTATCATGAGCCGGCAGCCGTTCACCGCTGTCCAGAGAAAAGCAGCTTTCTTTTATTTTTCACTTGGAATTTCATTAGGAGCTGATAGTGAGAGCGCTTTATCTCTGTTGGTTGCTGGATTGAATGTGGTTTTAAAAGCAGACTTTTCTGTTTTTATAGAAGAATGTACTGTGTTACACTCAAAGACAGGATAAAACTCACACACACACACATACACATATGCAAAACTACTTGATGTGCAGTCGAGTTGTATACAGCTATTTCAGTTTTTATTTGAGTGTTGATTATTATATCTGAAAATGTATAAAAGTTTAATATAACAGTTTTTATATGACGAGAGAGTCGTTTATAAAATTAGTTGGGACAGATTGTTCCTGAAGTAAACTAAACTATTGTTATCAACATCTGCAGATATTGATCATCGTTGATCGTCATTCTTAAATAACGGTATCAGTATCAGCTAAGAAATTTAGTATAGTGCATGCTTAATATACACATATGATTAATATGCGCTTTTCATCAACTGGATTGTGTTATATTATATGTTATATTATTAAGTTACATTATATTTAGCAGGTCTGAGTGTGTGTGTGTGTGTGTGTGTGTGTGTGTAATATATATAAGCAATATCACACGAGTAGACGTGCGATATGGCTGTATATTGCATGACTTTGATTCGGCCGTAGGTAAATCACAGCCATGCAATATACAGCCATATCGCACGTCTACTCGTGTGATATTGCGTTTATACAACAGTTTGACGGCACGAGTGTGTAAATAAATTAAAAACAACGAAGTTGACTTGAGATATTATATGTCCATTTTGTATGCAATATGCAACGTTTATAAATGAGACCCCAGAACATTCAAGGAGGTCGTCCTCTAAGAGTTAAACAGGACGGATGTGAAAATGTGTCATGAACTTGTACACTCAGTGCCAAGAGGGTTAGAGTAGTATATTTAAAGTTTTGGAGGACATACTAAGTGCTAGAATATCATAGATGTTCTGAATTAAATCTAGGGTGTACTCATTTCTGCAATCTTTAATTTAAACAAAATTGGCGAACTTACTTATCTTACAAAAACTATTGGCATGTATTTAATCATTTTTATTAAGTATATGCTATATTTCAATGTTGCCATCTTTCCATGATTTATATTAGTGATCATTAAGAAAATAAATATTTTATATTTATTCAGAGGGGGTACTCATATATGCTGTGCACTGTGTATATATATATATATATATATATATATATATATTTATATATGCAAATTATATTAGCATAAAATGCACTTTTATATGTGACATACACTTTTTAATCATGATCATACAAAATGTATTATAATATTTTAAAATGTATTTTCTACATATATGTGTAATAATAATCATAATCATCATTATCATCATATATGTATTGTTATAAAATGATACACAGATATATAGACATGCATTTTATATTTGCATATAATGTCCATTTAAGTCAAACTTCCAGCCCAAAGAGACATCTGTGCTGCGTGTCTGTTCAGTCAGTGACAGTGAAGCACAAGCTATTGGAAAGCAGCACATCAAGCTGCCCATCAGAGCTTCATTTGTGCTGGAACAGACCCAATCTAGATCCAGCTCCTCCGCAAATACACCAGTAACCTTATTTATAGTTGAATTCACCTTTAAATAAGGCATTTGTGCTATAATTTGTACACGCTTCAAGTATAACCACACGTAGCAACAGCGTGGCATTGCTCTAGTAACCAATGTTGTCTATGACTTGCAATATCACTGTATCGCGTGGAGAATTCATGATCTCTCTGTAAAAATAAATGTGAGTGCACTTGTTAAACACACTCAAACACTATCCATAATCAAGCTGACAGACGGTCATTATTTCTGCAGCGGTCTGCTCTCCTCATGGCTGGAAGGAGGCGGATCTCTGAAGATCTGGTTTAACATTCTCGCTGTTAGCGCCAGTGGCCTGAATCTCTGGCCGGTCATTCATGCGTGTTTGGTGCAGCTGGGGGCCAGCGGGGTTCACACGAGCACCACTGGAGCTGAAGTTACCACAGGGATAAATAAAGTAAAAAAAATAAAGGAACAATACAAAATAAAATTAATTATTAAAAAAACGTAGTGTCTATTTACACTAAGTGCAAAGGCTTAGTTGGCAAAGGCTATTTACACTAACTCCGCCCACTAATGTGTGATTGAGTTAATGAACAGTAAAATATACACTAATTCAGTATTAGTTTCAGTGGCGTAGATGGTAAGGTGTGTACTTTTTGATGCGATCGACCCAAGTTCGAACCCACATTTTGCTAACTTTTTTTTCTCTCCTTTTTCAAATCTCATATCGCATCAGAAAGGCATATATTATCAATAAAAAAATGAGGTAGGTGTATCAGGTAGGTGTAGGGAGGGCTTTATTGTCCCAATAAGGTGGCATCCATTTAATAATTTGAATTACAACTATAATTTACACACAATACGTTATCGCGTACTGTTTTATAATGTACTACTATACTGAGGTGCAGATAATTGCCACTATTTGCAATAAGTAGTATACATAGCAGAAAATCTTGCTATTTTAACAGTGTAAATAGAATCCATTGCTATTTGCACGTAGAGTAAATAGCATCTATCAATATTTATACTTACAAAATAGACGCTACCTAAAAAAAAAAAACACTGCTACCAGTACCAAGTGCAGTGACCGACTGTGAGAAATTTTCCCAGTGAAGTGTTTATTGTTTTTTTTGTGCAAGGGTGAGGATATCATAAGCGGAGGGTTGGGAGACAAAAGCAACAATAGGCATGAAGGCCAAGTCCCTCACAGCTAAACCCTGAGGAGATAGTCAAGCAGCTTTTGTTGGATGAAAAAAGAAAGTGTATAAAAAAGGCAAAGACATAAAAGAATATCATTTATGAAAGGCTGAAGTAAAATCCAATCCTTTCTGTCTTGCAGTTTGTCTCAATCCAGTGCAAAAACTGCTGCTGGGAAAAACTTCCACGAGTGAGGAAAACGACGGGAGCTTTAATTCAGTGTGATCGATGTAACGGTAAATAGATTCCTCAGACAAGCAATATTGATCACATAAAGAGCTGAACGCTTCGCAGCAATCATCTGTCATCTTCTAGAGGTCTAATATGGCGTGGTGAGAGATGGCCCTCTAATCATGGGAATTATGGGAAAGACATTGTGCCATTACATAATAAGTATTATATATTTTCATTCTGGAGGCTGAAAGTCAACATGAAACTGTCCACAAGCTTTTTTACTTCTGAAATAGGATTACGTAAAACAGGATATTACGAAATAAAAACAATAGTGTTTTATAATATTATCAAACAGTAATTGGATCGTGGGTGGATGTCAATATTTACTGGTCAATTACTACTAGTGTCGTTACTGTTAACTAAAACTACTAAAAATATTGTTTGTTAACTTAAAAAATATTAAATAAATATTAGATTACAAATTTAAAAATTTGAAATAAAATTAACTAAAATAAAATGAAATACATTCTAGATTATAAATAAATATTAGATGACAAACTTAAAAGAATCTATTTAGGTTGAAGTCAAATTAATAGTGTTAAAATAGAAATATTAACAATAAACAAAAATCATAGCATGTAACAAAATTACTAAAAAGCTAATTTAAAATATAAATTAAGACGATAATAGCTTATAAATAAAATATTTTGAAATCAAATAAAATTAATATTACATCAAAAACTAAAATAAAACAGAATACATTTAAGATGAAGTACTGAGTTTGCTAAAAAATGAATAAACAACATATTTAAAGCAAAATCAAAATGGCAAAGCATGAAAAAAATATAAAACGATAATTCAACATTTTCATAAATACTATATAAATAATTCCAAAATAAATAATGGTGTACTGTTGTGGTAGTAAACAGCCTCAAGGGGGCAATAAAGTTCCCTTCAAATGCCTGTGCAATTAAACAGGTTGTTTTTATTCAAGTAGATATTTAGGATTATAAACCGGTCAACAATTTAAAATCAATCTAAAAGTTCATTTTAACTTTAACTCACAACAGATATTAACGAAAATTCATAACTATTTTACATTTTGCTAAATTGGTGTATGAACACCTACCATCTAATTCGTACATTTTCGTAATTCAAAAGGTCCGTAACATTGTGTTGAATGTTGCTCAGCCTTTACAGTAATCGAAATATGAAAGAAAGAAAAACACACTTTATGCTAATGTTAATGCTATAATGCCCCTTGAGGTAACACTGAGGAAGTAGCGCTTCCTTGCGTTGTTTATGAACTATGGGCTGACATTTTGGAAAGCAACAACATATTAGTTTGTGTAGCAAGAATTAGCATTTCTGTATTTGCACAGAGTATGCTAACTATTTTGTACTTGCTAAAAATTTATTTACTAGCATTTGCACATTGTGAGAGTTAATTTTGGTCAACAAAAATCTCAGTAATCAGGCTAAAAACTCAGGTTTTTCTCTCCCTAAATGCTCTTGCATCTTTCACAAAAGTATGCTCAAGCCTAGCGGTGCATTTTAGCTAAGCTAAGAAAGCTACGTAGCCAGAAATATGCTTTTGCTGCACTTTCCATGGCCTCCTGCCAGTTTCACAGCACAGTGAATGGGGTTAGATGCTTGCCGGCTCAACACAAGCTTTCATCTTGGATTATATTCTTCATCTCGGCAAGTGGAGAGTCTGCTACTCCTGCCCTAGAGCTCTCTTTAGCGTCCGCCCACCATCGCGCAAAAAAGAGAAAAGCTCCCCGCAGACATCTCTCTTGAATATCATCACACCGATAATTCAGATTCCTCATGTTCCACTTGTGTGGCGTAGGGGCAGATCAGGAAAGCGTGAGTGCTCACATAAGACAGATCTGCCAGTTCGAGTCAAAGGTTGAGAGGGAAAAGATCCTTTCGCACTCCACTGGGCCTCATGGAAGCTTTGCACCGGTCACGAATGCTTAAAATCACAAGTGCTGCGATGTATTACTGTGTTCCTCTGGAAACACACCTGCTCAGTCTCAAAACCTTACCAGAATTCACTACGTGATCACATTTTGACTACTAATATTACTTACTCATTGCATGTGTGTCACAGATTAAACACAACCAACAATTACCATTGTAGTACCATAGTAATTAGAGGGTTTGCTTAGAGATAGTATCATGATAATAGTGTGATGGTTTTAGGACAACATCATCAATTACAATAAATTACCATGGTACAACCATGATGTTTTTAGACATTGCACTATGGTACTAACACTCCTATTTGGGAAATGTACCATGGTAGAATCATGGTAACTTTGGAAGTACTATATAAAGACAATGGTACATGAATTTCAGCACTATTGTTTGAAGTATCAGTGTTATCATTCATGGTACACTAAAGGATTGAGCTTTCACACATCTGCCATGGTTTTACCATAGTTTTTTATCAGTTACCATAGTTATACTACGTTTTTCTACATGCTATTGTATTACAATGATTTTTGGACAAGTACCATCGTAATACAGTTTTTTGTACATCTGGTAGTGCCATAGAAATTTGATGTATCTTGAAATACCATATAAATACCATTGTTTACCATATATGAATACAGTATTAATTCAGTCATGGTGACATCATGCTGAATAAAAAGGGCTGGCAGCTATTTATTGTTTTAGATCCTAAATCTACTGCATATTGCCAATTGAGACAATTACAAAATATACCATGTCATTATGGTAATACCATGGTGTATTTATTTCTTTTTTTGGACAATATCATCACTTACAACAAAGTACCATTATACGACAATTAATTTTTGGACATTGCACCACTGTACTACTACTACCACATTATTTTGTGAATATACCATGTACAAAATAAAAAATGTAAGTACCATTTAAAAATATTTTAAAGTACTTTTTGCACATCTGTCATATTTTTACTATAGTTTTTCCTACATGTACAATGGTGATACCGTGTGTTATATTTTTTTGGATATGTACCATGGTAATACTGTGGAGGTCTTTGGGCGTTGTAGTGGTTTTAGACATCTAACATATTTCAAGGTATTTCTAAAAGTATCTTCTATAGTTATTTGAAGGTATTCTTTTGAGTATCTTTGAAATATCATGCAAACACCACTTATATTGTGACATCATAATACAAAACTGGTTTTAAACATCTAAAAGTTAGATAATTTTCAGCAACATAGAACAAAATATGACTTACATACAGAAGAGTCTTTGAGGGTCTGGTGTAAGACTTTGACTGTATGAAAACTGAAGGTTTGTGCTGAAGAGATTAGAATAGGTTAGATGTTCTTTTAAATGATACGAAGACCTCAAACTCAAAGCGACAGGCCCCTGCAGCCAGAATGACAGAACGCGTCATGGTTACCCTTCTTGATCTTGTATCTTGGAGCCACAAAGCAAGTCATCTAGAAAGGCAGAATTACACTGAATAATGGCCATTATGCTGGAAGTAAACAGCAAAAAGGCACAATAATGAGTGCTAGAGACCGCTGAACGCAAACTACTGTGCTGAGAGCCGAAGATAACATCGCTGTAAAAGCTATTCTAATCTGATTCGCTGAAATATGCCTCCTAAAGGCACAATTAAATCAAAGTTTTGTGGTTTGTAGTCCACTTCTGTTAGAATCGAGGCTGTATTATAGTGTAGTCCTAAAACTTTAAAGTATTTTTGGCTAAATTATTGACACCGCCTTATCTCACATTTCAAATTCGATTCACGTATACAGCAAATCAGTTTATTAAAAATGCTGTTTAGGCTAACAGACAACGCTGACAATAACAGGCTACATAAAACATCTGTTAACAGACCACAAAAACACTTGGAGACCAAATTATGTCTATAAATATGTAGAATTACCCATTATAGTGACAAGCTTTAGCTTTAGAAAACTAAAACAGCTATTGCTAACTGCTGAAGACACGTTCATGCAGTTTTGTACTGCTTAATTGCCATCTGCCTCATTTTTTCAGAATAAGAAGGAAGTATCAATTGTACTAAAGCCAATACACATGGTTGCCATTGCACTCAAAAAAAGCGGGAAACATTTCTCAGGTGGAAACAAACATGCAGGTGACAACATTTCAACAAGCTTGATAAGTTATTGCTAAACTTATTATAGAGTGTGTTTTTCTGTACAGTAAATAACTAATAACAACAATACTCTACCAACATTTTTCAGTGGCTGATTTGATCGCAATAGCTAGAAAGCTTGATAGCTAACGGCTAATAAAATACAGCTGAGGATGAGATGTCGGCTAATGCAGTTTGATTACAACAAATGAGACACATATATAAGCTGGAAAAATATACTTAAAAAAAAAAATATATATATATATATATATAACATTCACTAGAAATTCACTTAATTATTTGAAAAAAATATATAAAGTTCTGGCATGGCGCAATCATAATGATGTGATAATAACATCATTATCAAATGGCACAGTGGATTGGTTCTCTCCTGTATCGGTGAGCTCGCTGCGCAACATTCAAATACTTGGCTAGTGTTTGCTGTAGCAGTAGCACACTTCAAAAACCCTCCAACAACCCTTCCTCAGCTCCACCTGTATAGATCTGCTACGGGTGATTAAGTATACTATGGGGGTTATTCGTGTTATATATGCTAGTGATGCAAAGTCCGGTTCATTTCCGCGAACCGGTTCTTTACGGACCATTGAACTGGTTCAAAAAGCCGATTCATCAGCTCCTGACATTATCAAGCAATGATGTCACTATGCATTTATTTTTAACAACTCTGAGCCATGTTGCATCAATGAAACATTCGAATAAAGTTATTTGTGTCAACACATATTGAAACATTCAAAATAAAAAGTTATTTTTGTAGAACCGGCCCAAAAGAACGATTCCGTTCAAGAACCTAACATCACAAATATGTGCAGCAGCAGTATTTCTTACATGCTTACAGCAGCAAGTTGTGAATGTATTTGACAGTAGCAAGCCTCAGTACTTGCTCTGCCACAGCAACAGCAATGTAGCATATCTATTCCACCAAGACCAAATACATTAACTTTGTCATGTACCATTACCATGCCAATCCCTTCGAGAGCTGTCATGACACAAATATATTTAGGCTGTTGGTACATATAGTAATGGACACAAGGCAGAGCTAAAACACTTTTATCAAATGACCAAGCAGCAGTATGTTAGAATCTCAAAATTCCCAAATATCTGGACATTTTTCAGTTACAAAAAAACAGTTTTAAGGGTATAAAAATATAAATATAAAAACACTGCCTTGACTCCTTGACATCAACATATGAACATATTATGGATGGCAGATGGGGCCAAAAGTCATTAAATGGAATTAGTGAAATTTTACTTTGTCAACACTGTTCCATGTCCATGTTTATGTAACAACACACACAGCAGCCAATACAAATTGCTGTGTTTAAGACTATATTTTCATATGTGATGCAAAAGTACACTGGTGTATATAACCCATGCATGAATGTTTCGCCAATTATTATAACATATTTGGATCTTTAGCAACCCAGACCTATATATCCAGCACGGATGGATCTCTAACTGCTCCAATAGCACAAAACTCTCTTGATATTTTAAGAACAATTACAGAAGGATAAAATAAATCATATTTTGTTACTTTTTGAAACTTAGAAGCGTTCAGTTTGAGCAGATGATTTTACCATCACTGTCCATCTTCAGAGCGCACTTCAGCATTTGCCTCATATTCGCGATCTCAACCATATTCTCAAAACAATCGTTTTCAATGACTTCAAAATCAATATTTTGATCACTGGCAGCTTATTCACCACAGCCACCATCAAATGACAGTGACATTTATATTTAATTGCGTACAGTAATTGCTCTGCTCTTGCCATTCAAACAGTTCTGTGTTTGCTGATGATATTCTTTTGTTTTATGCCTGTGATAATAATGAGTGAAACATGACATCATCATTGTGTATCAAACAGTAAGCTGCTGGGTTCATGAATATACATTGCCTGCGTTCGCTCAAACTGATTTCCTAAAATCAAAACAGAGATTATAACAGGTGAGCGCCAGCCAATGAGATCTGCCCACTACCAGTGAACACAGTGTTGTGCCGAATTCTGCACCAATGCCAAATTATGCACCCCTTCCCTAAAATCGCTGCCTGATTGCCTAATCCCAACCCAACCCCAAATCCTAACCCCTCCCCCACACAAACTCCTAAACCTACCAACACTAGGGGGTGCATAATCTGGCAGGGTGCAGAATTCGGCACAACACCGGCAGTTCTTAAAAGCTGAACAATTCCAAAGGAATGCTATTATATTGACAGGAAAATGCAACAAAGAATATTGTTTGCATGTAACGCGTCATTTCTGCATGTTATGTAAAACTCTTTTATTTTGTCTCTTTCTTTGTGAGAGGCAAAGCGACGGTGAGTTGTACGTCTTCACACTAGAGGTTATGGTTACGGTTGTGAGTGAAAATATATCTGTGCTTAACATATACTTAGCCACCAACTCACACACTGGCGAGTACAATCTAAGAATTTATTAGCCATTGACATAATTTAGTTGCCCAGTGTGCAGATTAATGCTGCCTTCATGTGTTATCGGAATTATCGTAAATACCAGTTTCCTAATCGGAAATTGGACATGAACAGCCACTCAAGTCGTATTTAATTCGAAATTCAAAAATAATTTTGATACCAGAGTTTCCGAGTTGTGCGGGTCATAAACTTTAAACACGGGGGAGGGGACAACCATTGCTGCTGTCAATGCTGTTCTCACAACAACTACATCCCTTTGACTTGCCGCTAAAGTAGTGTACTTATAGGCTAGATATGAACGATCATTCGAAGCATATTGTATGTTTCATAAGCAGTGAAATGTATTTTACCGAAATTCCAGAATTGTCAGCAAACTGCATGTATAGTGCGGTGAATGTTTAAATGATTGTCAACCAATAGGATGCTACATGTTATTATTTCCTAAATTAAAGCACTTGAATATGACAAGCTCGTAATTATGATTTCATAAGTGAGAAATAGGACATTTCCAATATCACGTGAAGGCAGCATTAGTCACATATTCGAGTGATTTACTGAAAACTAAGAAGAAAACATTGAAAACTAACACCTTAACATGGCCACGATGTGCAGGTCTCCACATAAAAAAATAAATGCATTCAAAATTGACGCATTAATGTGGACAAACAGTGACCGTAGACACAGTCAAATTTCACTCCCTACATTTAAAGGAGTGGCCAATTCCACCTTACAGTCAATAAACCAGTAATAGCGTATAAAAACACTGCCTCGATACCTTGACATCAACAGATGTACATATAGCGCAAAAGGCTGACTGTCAATATAATATTGATAAAGATACACAGCTATGTCGGCCAGTCTGTGCAATATAACGGTCTATTAGACTAGCAAATCCCAAATTGTATTTATTATGTATTTTTATATAAGCTGTGTCCTATGCAATGACAATAGATATTCTCTGCCATTAACAATGTAGCACTGGAAACATTCAGTCCAGTCTGTCCCCTTTGCATCTCCTGTAGCTAACACTAATTACACGCTTTGCTTCCTGATACAGTGTGTACATTTATAGTGTCCTCTTTATCTTCATTCTTTACTTAAACCCTCATAAATGCCATGGCAACCCCCTGTGAACAATAGCTTTCAACTTAATTTATTAATTACGTTAACAAAATTAAAATAGCGCTGTAGAGCTTGGGTTGAGATAGGAAGATGAGCACAGCGAGTTTCTGAAAATAACAAGAATATGAACAGTAGCTGAAGTTTTTTACAAATAACAACAAGAGTAGCTTAGCCAAAAATTCCCCTTAATGCAAACAATGTTCATCAAGCAATAATTTACACAACACTCCAATAAGTACAATAACATATTAAGTAACTTACACTTTAGACACAATGTTGCCAGTTATAAAACGCCGTTTTAATACGAAAACACACTGGTGTAAACAGGGTCATAACATGTTTTTTAACAAATCAGTTCAATCAATGATTCAATAGACAGTCATTTGTCGCCACCTACTGCTGTAATGATGTAACATCTAATAAAATCCACTAACATTTTTTACTGTTTTCATACAACCCAAGAAATAATGCCTCTTTTCAGTTTTCTTCAACCAGTTTGTTGGTTATAACTTACCTTTGTAAGTACACACTCAGACCAATGCAGGGAAGATAAAGAGGGCGAAACTGCCAGCAAAAGTTAGAGGAGATAGCCTGTCCATAAATTTAGTTTTGTAGACATTTATTGTCTGAGCCTGACATTGGTTTTGGTCATTGCAGACACTCGGCCGGTTATTTCATTTATCTCCACAGATAAATGAGCCGAGGCAAATGTATTGAGCTGTAGGAAGTGTCAAGCCTTAGTATCTGTGTCGACTATCAGACAGTTTCTAGTAATTAAAGATTGTGAAAGCGATTTTTTTTTAGGTTCAGAGAGTGGGGTTTTTGAAGAGAGAGAGTGTATGGTAAACTTTGCTACTTTTACTTAACTTAGAACTTAAACTAATACAATTAAATAAAAACTATATTTAAGGATGTCTTGTATCAATTGACATTTTAAGAAAGCATCTATAACATAAGTCCACAAAAATATGACAAATAAAATATGAAAATAAAAAGTCCAGTGTACAGTACTATTAAAATGTACTACTATAGCTTACCTGATGGATATCACTGAAATTGGCACTTTGGTTTCCTGCATTTCCCTGCTGAAGAAAAACAATAGACACCATCACAAAATGTGTAATGGTTTTACTGGTTATAATGAGAATATAACTGGTAATTGGTCACCTTATTTTGGTGACTTGTTAAAACCAATAAATCCTAATGGAATATGTCCCAAAACACACTACAATTTTTTTTTTATATATAATAATAATGGTTTTAATGGGTAAAATGTGATGATTTGTAATGTTTGCAATGGTATTTGTAGTGGAAACTGCTTAGAGTTTTGTGTGATAGTTCTATTGTTTTTTCTTCTTTTTCTTTTTTTTCAGCAGGGCTATAACATCGGAGAAAGCTAGCTGTAATTTGGTTAGGTTTCTAATACCTGAAGAGAACTAGTTGTTAGCATTGCCATTCATCTCAAAGGCATTTAGCTTGGTTGTAGTGTTTAAGTCTAATAAAATAAAATCAAGTTATTTGAAGGGGAAAATTCGGTCATTAATTATATCTTCTTGTTGTTCCAACCCCGCAAGACCTTCGTTCATCATAAAAACACAAAATGTAGACATTTTTGATGAAATCTGAGTGCTTTCTGACCCTCCATAGGCAGCAATGCGTTCAAGACCCAGAAAGGTAGTAAGAACATGGTTAAAATAGTCCAGTGACATTAGTGGTTCAACCTTAATTTAATGAAGCTACGAGAATATTTTTTTTGTACGCAAAGAAAACAAAAGTAACAACTTTATTCAACAATTTCTTGAAGGATCAACATAAATATACCCGTACATAGAAACAGCTGCTAATGAGGCATCTATGTATGTTTTCTATGTCTGCATATACCAACAGCTGCTAATGTGGCTATGCTAATCTCAACTCTTTACTTAGGAAATTGTGTTTTCCTGCATGGCTTCGACAACATACAGCAATAAATGTGCCATGGAGTTAAGAACGATATTATTATTTTTTATAAAAAGACGTTTAACTGTAAATCACAGAACAGTTTGTTTCTGAAGAGAATACAAGCAACAATTGTCAGTGATAAGGTTTTAAAGGTTAAATGCTGCAACTCCTCATAAACAGCTGCAGATGTCCCCGCAAAAGAGCACCGCCGTATGTTTGCGAACTAGCTGAACCCCACATCTCTGACTAAGTGATGAACGACAGACTGTCTTTCGGGGGAGCTACCCTCCCTGTGGTTGTTTGCGTTTACAGGCCACTGCCTCTCGGAGCAATCAGGCCCCAGCAGGGTTTACTGTGCAAAACCAAGCAAACCCGATAGTGTGCGTATAAAGGCACTGTAGATCAGCCATCGGTGTCCCTCATCACAATGTCAAGTCAGAGCAGGGTGAGTCACGGTGAGCCACATAAACTGTCACAAAACACTGACAGTACTACACCAAACCACTTATGGGAAACAGGACAGGATATATATATATATTGTATATATATATAGACATTGTATAGCTATTATAAAGGATTGAAAACGAAGCAGTATTTATCTGCTTGGATGAGTCATCAAATCACATTACCCACAATTCCAATGAGTGACCTAGATGAAGATTAGCTAATGCTGCTGGCACGCATGTCACTTAACACAGCAAAAACCACATTCAACACAGTCTGTTTGGTATTATATATATCCCTTCCTCCCCATGATCTGATAGGAAAGTAAGTAAGAACATATGACAAAAGAAAGTGACATTAATGGTTGTGAATCATATTTTTTTGATGATCCGGGCTGTTATACGCTTCATAAACACACAAGCCTGTGGGACAATCTGATAAAATGTCGCGCTCAGGAAAAACCAGCCAAGCAAATGAATTAAACACTTCACCACATGCTGAAACAAACCCATGATTAGGAAGAATCTGGCCAACATCAATGTGAATATGGTAATTACGAAAATAAAAAGGTCAGGTTATTCAGGCTAAAACATGTAATTATCATTTAGGGTCTAAAATTAAAAGCTTAGTTCATCCAAAAATGAAAATGTTTGAAGATCATTTACTAACCCTCATGTCATGCCAACACCTATGTCTTTCTTCCGTAAAAGGCAAAATGGGATTTAAATTAGAGTTGATCTGAATTTAATTCAGTCAGCTATTAACAAATGGGATTGGATGACTGATTCAGTTTCTTCTTCTCTGCAAGAAGCAGACTCATTAATTAATCATATAGGTTTGTGAACTGCATAAAATGATTAATTGACAAATGCAGATTCCAAAAAGGATTTGGTTGAATTTTTCTGTGAGTAATGACATTAATTTGTTTTTCTAGTCTGTTCTTTCACACAAAGTTTTCGTATAGCTTCAAAAACGTGGAATGTACTCACAAACAAGACTCATTGATTCATTCAATTTAGATAAATCCATAAACGGATTCAATGAAAAAAAACAGACACAAAATTATTGGGTCAACATTTTCTGTGAATAATTACCTTAATTTTGGCCTTTTCTTTCACACAAAGTTTTTGTATAGCTTCAAGAACCAGATTAATTAATGTATCATTCCGTTTTGTGAACTGCATAAACAGATTCACTGAAAAAATGCAGATTCAGAAAAACCATTCAGTCAACATTTTATGTAAAATTTGGTCCATTCTTTCACAACATTTTTTTTATACCTTCAAAAGACTTACAAAGAATACAAAGTTCTCTTTGATGGTGATTATATACTTAATAGTAGGATATGTTATGTGTTCTAAATTTACAAAGTTTATATAATAAGCAAGTACACCATGAATCCTTTTTCCAAACCGTGTTTTTGGCTTGTCCTGAATCAGTATGGTACATCTATAATATGTGTTTATATTCAGACTATTTTAGTTCAGGTAGTGGGTACCGCTGCGGAGTAACCCAGTACCTGCGTGATTTGTCATAGACATAAACAGAGAGAAGTAGCTCCAGCTACTATGTTCTTCCGCAGATGCATGCAGTTCGGTTTATTAACCCCTAGAGCGACAAAAGTTACGGACTGCAGCTTTAATGAATCATTCAGTTTTGTGTAGTGCATAAACAGATTCACTGAAAAATACAGATTCAAAAAATGATTTGGTCAACAATAACGTTAATATTGGTTAGTTTTTTTCACACAAAGTTTTTTATAGCTTCAAAACACATACGCATTTATAGTGCAAGTCATGTGGACTACTTTACATAGTGTGGGGGGGGGGGCTTGAAATTCTAAGTCCTTATTCCCTTTCATTATGCTAAAAAATTGTTTGAATATTCTTCTCAAAAAATTGTTTTGAATGACATGAAGCTAAGCAAGTCATTGTAAAATCTGGTAGAGCTGCACCTGTCACTGAAAGGTGAAGAAATATTGTTCTAAATAAGTAAATAAATAAATATATAATTGTATTTTTAGTGGCTTAATGCATACTGCACATAATATGGAGCTCTAGACAAATTAGGAGTCCTAGTTGTGGTAAAAGTCACAAAAATATGTTTTGTTTCTTGCTTGCATGCAATGATTTTGATCAGTCTGCCGAGCTTCATAGATGAGCATGTCTAATGAGAATAGCAGCATCCTTCGATTTAATGCCAGACAAACAAGATCAGGGGCAGTTGTGGCTCTAATGGATCGAGCGTTGGACTTGTTGGACCCGAGGTTGTGTGTTCGAATCTTGGCTCCAGCAGGAATTGTCCACGACTGAAGTGAGACCCTTGAGCAAAGCACTGAACCCCCGACTGCTCCCCGGGCGCTGCAGTGTCGGCTGCCCACTGCTCCAGGTGTGTGTGCACTTGGATAGGTTAAATGCAGAGAACACATTTCACTCCTGGTTATACTCTGTATAATTGTGTATGTGCCAAATAAAGCTCATCTGAGCTTAATAATTATTATTATTATCAAGAATGAGTTAAGGTGGGTTACAGTTTTCTTAACCACTTCGGTAATATATTGTAGAAGATTTGTCAAAAACTATTTTGAACGTAATATAAACATCTTTGGGAATGGTTTATCAAGAGCTATCAGTAATAGGCGTACTGAGCAGAGTCATGCTATCGCTCATTGCATTGTCATTTTCATTCACAAGATAGCGAATCACACATCTGCTCGTTCCCACGATACCCCAACGTTCCCGAAGCTCTGAATATGTTTATAATGAAATATCAAGCGCTTCTGAGGATGAAAGCTGAAGAGACATTGTGGGTTTGTCGTGCAGTGTCGTGAGGGCAGGTTTACGCCTCTAAAGACCATGCGAGCTTGAGTTTTCAGTTTGAGTGCAGACGGTAATATGATGAAGGCCTGCTGCTGCTAGTGTCGTTTGTAAAACCGGTGAATTGATAGGAGTGGGATGTTAGCCCGAGGGATTTGTAAAGTGTGGCACCAAAGTAGATTATGCAAATTGGACACGTTATCTTGATCGGTTATGAAAATAGATGGGAAACTGAAAATTAACTTGAGCTGAGTTTGGGGTGTGTTAGTGGATCTTTTTGATACTTTAATTAATTTAATGTGTGTTTAAACCAAAATGGTTCGCTTCATCTGGAGCCAGATTTAGACATGAGGGGTTTGACTATTTAGTCTTTAAAATTAATTTCACACAAAGTAAAATTACCTAAATACACCTCGGCTATAATGAAAAAGTTTTTAATTTGTGAACTAAAATGAATTTTTATATGTTGGGTGGCAGTATGTAAAAAATCCTCTATACTGATATAATATTGACTTTAAAAACAAAACACAACAAAACATATTAAAATGTAATATTATTATTAATAAAATCAGTTTTGGTCAAATATTTGTAATATTTGAAAAATATAACTTGTTTGAAAAAATATATAAATAAATAAAATAACAACAATATATATATATATTTTTTTAACTTTCTTAACTTTTGTTCGCCATATGATGCACACAATATATTAATATGAATATATTAACACAATATATTAATACTTGTTGTATTAATTATTAAAACATTATTTTAATAATAATAATAAT
The DNA here is from genome assembly GCA_003573665.1 of Oxygymnocypris stewartii. Lineage (NCBI taxonomy): Eukaryota > Metazoa > Chordata > Actinopteri > Cypriniformes > Cyprinidae > Oxygymnocypris > Oxygymnocypris stewartii. The sequence continues at coordinate 350,406 of QVTF01019827.1, read as the reverse complement.
GAACATATTTTTCATAAAATTTCTACTTTTCTTAAAAATTGTATAAAAGTTTTTAAAAACCTAAACCATCAAGATTAAGAGTAAATTTGTAAGAACTTGACACGTGTTTTAGACTAGATTTGTAAAGAATTGTCCTTTTTTTCAACATGGATACTCTCTATTTTGTTAAAATAGTTAATGTTTGTCTTGCATGCATTGAATTTACTGCAAAAATGCCTTAAAATGATTTTTTAAAAGATTTATGAGTATATTTTCCAGAACTCATAGAGTGATTTGTAAAGTATGGAATCAAAGTGAATTCATCTGCCATTATGTAAACTGTTGCATTTTTATAAAATGCAATGTAATGCACTGGATTCATATTTTTATATGGCTTGTAGAGTAAAACAAATCATATCACTGCATTCACTGACAAACACACATAACCTCACAATCACATTTTTACAACCGGCGAGTAAACTATTGTTGAGACAATCTTTATGTGATTTGTCAAACAATGTTTGCTATGACTGGACTTCAGCAACAGGGCAGAACCCTTTGATATTTAACATTCATGCGATTCCAGAGCCTTCCATAAATAGTAGGAGGAAGATGACAGCTCTATAGCACAGGGCAAATGAGTACCCTGCTCTCTGAACTCATCCTGCTTTCAGACATGAGGCAGAGGAAATATCTCTGAAATGCCATTCCAAATGGCAACAGCATACACAGCCACAATCATTAAAAAGAAGCAGCAAAACATAACAAAATAAAATAATTAAAAATAATATGCCCTCATAATTGATCAGAAGAATTGATAAACAATATATATTTTTAAAAGCAATAGGACCAAAACTTGGTGCAGAACTCAGTTCAAGGTCTTGAGCATTCATGCAGCTACGATCAATTCTGCTGGAGCTAAACGCGGGAATCTGTCCAGATATACTGCTGCAGCCACTACAAGATATGATCAGGCAATACTCTATCAGTGCTACAACTTCTTCCAAATGCACACACACACACAGTCTGCAAACTGCAAATTCATTCTCCCTATTCTAATTTAACTCGGTTCTTATGATTAATGGGATCTCGCATCTTGGAATTACAATTCTGATAAGGAGAGAGGATTAGCTCCAAATGAGAGAGAAAAAAAACAGAATAAAAAAGCAACTTTTCTCCTTGTTCTTCTGAGTGTTTCAACAACATTTTTGGTCAGCGCTGAATAATGGAGTTCATTGCTGACATTGTGACATATGTACCTCTCTGCATGCACAATTTATGAGATCTTCCATGCTGGAGATGAAAAAGTTGAGGCAAGTAAAGCAACTCAGAATTTGTCCCCTGGGCAATGAACATTCAATCGTTCAACTTCATCTCAAAACACATCAGCAACTGTATTAAAATATCTTAAACATCACTGGAGATCAAAATGCAGCGGACTGCCTCAGGGTTACATACTGGGGCACAACTCAATTTACGTTTGATATCATTTTACCCAAGTGTTGAGTTGAGTATCTCAAGGCTATGTACTGAGACACATCTCATTTAGCCTTGGACTTAGTAGATAAGAGCTCAGGAATACCTAAAGGCTATGTACTGGGGCACATCTCATTTAGCCTTGGACTTCATCATACAGTAGATACGAGCTCAGGAATACCTCAAGGCTATATACTGGGGCACATCTCATTTTGCCTTGGACTTCATTATACAGTAGATAAGAGCTCAGGAATACCTCAAGGCTATGTAAGGGGGCCATTCCTGTTATGCAATTCCTTGTGAATTATATCATTTAGAAATGAATGAATAAATAAACGTGTGTTGTAATTCAAGGATGAGAGAAGTTGCATAGCTTTGTTAAAAATGGCAATATAAAAGTAGTTCAACTATTTAAAATTCACACCATGTTCATTTGTGCGTGATACTGTGATTCATCAAGGCATTACCACAGTAAGAACGTTTCTGGCATTACAGAAATGAAAAATTTGATAAAAATACTTACTTTTTAATAAAATAATGTTAAAATGCAAAAGCAAATAGAATTTACATAGCTTTGTCAAAAATGGCAATATACATATAAATACAAATATTAAATTATTTAAAATTCACAATTTTCATTTTATTGTGATACTGTTACAAAAGGCAAAATCATATGATTTTCATATTTAAAAATTCTCATTTAAAAATGTATCCAATATATTATGACAAAAATGTATTGCATAGAATCGCCCAGCATTTATCGAGGAGAACCTCAAGGCTATATCCTGGGGCACAACTCATTTACCTTGAGACATAATTCTGGACATAATTGCAGACACAAAGCAAGGAAAAACACATGGCACTTGATTAACACGTGGGTTCAGAGCAGCAAACACAGTCACTCGTGGTGAATTCACAGAGCTGTCTATTACTCACACCCTAGAGCTCCTTTTGCGCATTTACCAAGATAACCGATAAGCCAATTCGCACTAAACTCGATTAATAAGTCTGAAATCCACTCACTTACCCTCTTCGTGCATTCTCTGCAGGCAAAAAGTGAGGTTTCTCCTCCAGCTTGGCATGGTAAATAACTAAGAGTAATTCGTTAAATGCGGAGAGATGCGGAAACAGACTCTCGTTTGTGGTGGTGGTGATGGATAGGGAGCACGCGGCCGGAGATGTGTCGGTGGTCAGGTGTATCGTGGACAGATCCTGTTGTGTTCATGCAGTGGTCCATGAGCGGGCATCAGCTGTCACTCCTGGGAGCGGAGCGCAAATGACTCACGAGTGTCACCGCCTCACCAAAGTGTGTGAACGCGTGGACCGCTGGAACGCTCACAGATCCGCGCAATATGCCACAGCAAACTCATTAACCCTTACCTTCTGATGGGCTCGGAGAATACACGCTACTGAATGATTAGCTAGTCATATAACACGGGTTAGTTCACATATTTTACTCCAAGGAGCTGTGTGGTGTGTAGATGCTTTGACGTTTTGATTGCCTAAACATTACTTTTCTAACAACTTTTTAAAATGATAAATATTTAGCATTAGGACATTTATTTGTTATATATTGTGACATAGTGAATAAAGCACATTTCCTACTATACTTCATTAAAAAAGAACTGTCTTCAACATGTTTGTACTTATTTCAGCTTAAATGCAGTTCAACTAATACTAAAATTAAATTATATACATCATTAAAATATTACTTATTTTTGATCATTTAATTTTATTTTTAAACTTTTTATTTAAAACATTTATTTGTTTTATTATATGTATTTAAAATGTATTGAAATAGTATATTTTTGTTGCATAATGAAAATTGTTGTTTGTTATATAGATTGTGATATCATTTTTAATGACCATAAAGCGCATTCCTTGTAAAAGTGAGAATAATCTTACATTTTTTTAAATAAATATCATCTTAAAGGTAGCCCAAAAAAAGCTCAAATAAATTATGAATAAAAAATGTAATTCTACAATTAATTGTAATCAATAATTAACATAATTTGTGTTTAGCTATTTTTTTTAAATTATTATTATATAAAGAATATTTGTTATTTGTCATCTATTGTGATAAAAGATTTAATGAAGCACATGCCCTAATGTAATAAAGTAAAAGTGGAAATCATCTTACCCCAAAAAAATTATTAATGGCAGCTAAAAGGCAGTAAAACAAATGCTACAATTACATTTTATTAATTTAATTATATAACAAATAATTTTAAATATACTACTTAATTAACTTGAATATCTAAAATATTTGTAATTATTTTTATTATTTAAAAAATGCTAATTAATTGAATATGTTTTGTCATTATTACCATAAATTAGAACATGTTTAATATTAATGGGATGAGAATTAGAAGTAAAAAAGCTTAATACATACATACATACCACAATGCAAAAAAAAGTTCAGTGCTTCGTTTAGTTATGCAAAATATGGTAAACAAAATAGAGGGTTTAACCTTCAGTAATATCAGTCTGCAAATTGGAACAATAGAAGCTAAAAGAAAAATGGGAACTGTGTACTGAAAGATTGTGAAATGTACTGAAGATGAGTGATTTGGTTCCTGTAATATGAGTAAGAGACTTGTCAGGATTGCAAACCGAAAGTGCTAAGCTGATGTGTAACCCAGTGTGTGAAAATACACATTTCTCAAAACAATAAATCAACCTCTTATTCTAAGTGACACTTCACTTGCGAGAGGCTGGAACACATTTGGAGTTTTTTCCCCATTCCAGATGCAAACTCATAACTGGAGGCAGAGGGAGGGTTGGCAGGCCTCGGTGCTGATCTCCTGAACCCTTGGGCAACTCTGCCAAATCTGTAACCGAGGCAAAATTTAATATGACAGTAATGGAAACAACTGCCATGGCACTTTCATGCTGGATGTTTGAATGGCATGTTTATTTGACAGATTTCGCAGGTGATGCCAGCCGTTTCACTCATGGATTGGTTATCATCTCACTCATGGTTGGCGGTTTTGCAATTTGAAATATGGTGCAAAGTCAACATGAAACGCTGTTTGCAACCATTTATTTCTATGCTCTCGTGGCAATTTGTAGCTATTTTGTGTTTTGGCAAACTCGTGGATAATTCGTATGAATTTGTAAAATTTGTATTCATACATTTTTATAAAAGCGACTTTCTTGCAACTGCGAGATTATATCTCATTATTTTGATAATCATTACATATGGCAATTCGGAGTTGTAAAATCAGAATTCTTTGAAATTACATCTCACAATTGTTATGACTTTTTTCTATGAATTCTGGTTTACATCTTGCGGTTAACAACTCGTAATTCTTAATCGAGACTTAATTGAAAGTTTATGACTAGCAATTATGAGAAATTGTGCGATAAAATGTTGCATTCCGGGTAAAAATGTATAAATTACACAAAAGATGATATTTTGAAAACTGTTGGTAACCTAACTGCTGCTAATTGCACAAAACTTTACCTTTACATTTTTCAAAAATTGGTACGAATTTACAAGGTGACAAATTCATAGGAATTTGTATGAAGAAACCTACCCCTCACAAGAACGTAGAAGCAAAATCGTACAAATTAGCCACCTTGTAAAATACATTTGAATTGGATAGTGTTGTATGTACTCACAATACATTCTTTATATCCATTACATTGTACTTAATACAATTTTAGACAACATCATTTACTGAAATTATTAAGAAGAAAACAAGTTAGTTATAGTTTAATATAGAAAACTTTATTCTTCAATGGTCGTGTTGGTCTTGAAACACACTAAAGTCCATTGTGTCCATTTATCAACTTTTTTTACTTCTTCATTAATCATTTCTCAACATAACTGACATGTTAAGAATTTTTACAAATAATAAAAATCAGCTCAAACATCCTGTTGGAAATGAACCAATGGAAAGTATCTAAAGGTTGAAAAATAAAATAAAATGTCATATCCACTCCGCAATCTGGGAGAGACATGCATTTTTAATGTTCAAGAAAAGTCTTTGAGGGCAGAACGATGTCTGATTGGAGGTGTGAGAGAGGAGACAGACTTCACTGCTCGGTCTGCTGGCTGTCTGTGATGGAGGTCACGGCCCCCTGGCCTTTGTTGACATCACTGATACAAGCCCACTGTCCATCCACTGACTCCTTCCACAGGGTCACCTATGAGCAAAAGTCAATTGGAAGCATAGTAAATTACGTGCTTTTCAAATTTGGTTGAACAATCTCTATAAAACACCACCAGGTTTAGACATCTGATTTACAGTTAATATCACAATGATTTTAGGGAGTGTTTTATAAGGCATTAAACTAGTTTGATTATCTATTCTTGAAATAGTTAACACAAAAAGAATGACATTTGCTTAAATATATTCAACCTCAGGCCATCCGAGATGTAGATGAGTTTGTTTCTTCATCAGATTTGGAGAAATGTAGCATTACATCACTTGTTCACCAATGGATCCTCTGCAGTAAATGGGTGCCGTCGGAATGAGAGTCCAAACAGCTGATGAAAACATCACAATAATTCTCACCACTCCTGTCTTTTAAAGTGAAAATATGCATGTTCGTAAGAAATTAACTGATGGACTGGAGTGGTGTGGATTACTTAAATTATTATAATGGTTTTATCAGCTGTTTGGAGTCTCATTCTGACGGCACCCATTCACTGCAGAGGATACATTGCTGAGCAAGTGATGTAACGCTACATTTCTCTAAATCTGTTCTAATGAAAACCAAACTCATCTGCATCTTGAATGGCCATGAAGGGTGAATAAATTTAAGCAAATTTTATTTTTAGGGTAACTTTTTCTTTAAAACTGTCTATAAGTGTTTTAAATTTAAATAGCAAAAAAATAACAGTGCAAGCTGTCAATTTAAATCAAATAATTCAAAACTTCAAATGCAAAAATAATTAAAATAATTGTGTGTAAACTACTCGTTATTACAATATATTGGGTGATATTATTTTTCAATATTTAATGTTTTATTTAACTGTACTGTTTTTTAGTTCTTTAAGCATTTATAGTTGAAAGGCCATTTTAAGTAGTTTAAGTGTAAATGCACACATTATCATTTAATTTTCTGGATTTTTAAATAAATACTTTTATTTACAAAGGATGTTAAATTAACTGGTTAGGTAGGTTAGAGGCCATTAGGAAAAAGCACACGTCTTCCTGTTCCAAGGACAGCGATGCAATCTTGTTCATCTTGGTGGGGTAAGATCATTTTGGCAAGCAAACAAGGTAATGAAGAACGACTGCATACACACCATTAATAAAAAATAAAAAGTGCCTGCTTTAGCGGCCTAGATTCACCTAGTCAGGACTGTATTTAACCAGCCCTTATTTTCAAAGCCCTTTTTGCATTATTTATCTGTCTGTTTTATAAATGCTTCAGATAAATGGCACCTTCGTCTGAGAGTAAATGGCTCGACCCGTCGCTCGCCATTGTGAATAATTGCAAGGCAAGAGCGTCTCACAGAAAGCACGACAACCCAGAGTCTTGATTTAAATAATGGCGAAGTTGAGGGCCGATCACCTCATGCTGGGTGATATAACCTCAGTCATTAATTCCTGAACCTGAGAGTGCTTTAATAGTCAGGCACTGCAAAATGAGTAATGATGCGGGGTAAATGCAGTGCTGTAAGCTGCCCACATGCTCCAGCGGAGCATCTTAACTCCGTAATCCCACAGGACGAGAGCCAAAGACTGTCAACATAAGTTTCATGGTGAAAAGTGAATGAATCACAACGAATTGGTCAGAGAACATTCACGGCCTGTCCTTTAGTTGGTGACGGGATGAATCGTGTTTGGCGCACAGCATCCTGGAGGACATCCAGCCTTTAGTATGAGAGCGTTTGTTAACGTTTACAAGTGTTATTTTTGTACCATTGAGAAACTTTTAAAGGTTTAATTTTTATTTTATATTAGTTTTAATAAATAAGCTACAATAAAAAAATTGGTAGTTATTTTTTTGTAAATTTAGAAAATTAATTTAGTAATTATGTTTTTGTCTTGTATTTATTTTATTTTTTTATGTATGAATTTTTTGTTTTAATTTGAATATATTAAGTTAAAGCTAAATAAAAATGAGAACGGTCAAGTGTAAAAAAAAAATAACGTTTTTTAAATGTAACTTCATTTCAAGTAAGGAAATATTTTTGGCTGTTTTAGTTGTATTTATTAGTGCTCATTATTTAAAGGGGTTATATGATGCAATTTAAAGTTTTGCTTTCTTTTTGGAGTGTTACAAGCTGTGCATAGATAAGATCCCTGAAGTTGCAAAAACTAACGTCTTAAAGCTGCCACGCCCTCCTAAAACGGCTCATTCAAACACGCCCCCACATGTCTATGTCACGGTGTGTAAATATTTGTGCAATGCCGCCCAAATGTATACGAAAAGAAACACTTTATTTGGCCTTCCGAAAGTAGATGCAATAAGGAATCATTGGTTAAGATTTACTTACAACACAACCCAAATGTTCAAATTTGTGCAACGCATTTTATGGACGACAGTTTCGTGAACTTAGTAGAGTACAAGATTGGCTGTACGCGGTTAAGAAATTTCCCTTGTAGTAATTTTGAGTGGTTCAAAAGCGCGGTATGCGGTATTCTCGCCGATTCGCCATTTATATGATGTAAGAAATACAGAAACCAAATCTAAATCGCGTTGAAACAGGAAGTGAAGTAAACAAAAGAGAATGACAAAATAACAGTCCACATAAAAGAACATAAACCTGACAATAAGGTTGTTAGTCTATTGTTATCCTATATAACAGTTCTGATCCTCGAATCTGACTGGACAAGATACTTTTTCTGTTGATATTTCACCTGCGTGTTCTGGACGGGCTGTCAGTCAGTGCAGTTTTATTGCTTCACTACAAGGCAGCGGTAAGAGACTGTCTTTGTGTGGGTCTTTAACCGTTCATTCAACTGCAAGTTCAAAAGCGCTGATTCATTCAGAGATATGTAATGACCAGTCTACGGTAATGACACGCTGTTGAAATCATTTTAACTTTGAGTACAACTTTTAAAGGCTCAGCTGACCAGCAGAGCGTCAATGCTCAGACAGAGATTTCGTTTTACTTGGACATGACAACCTGTTTTCTCAAATATCCATTACTTTGCCTGAAGGACAGATGCAGGTAATCGCACAAGATCAGTCGATCTCTCTCATTCGCTGTCTGTTTAGGCTTGTTAAGTGCAAATTTATTGAGCCTCCGTACCAATCAGCATGGTACACATTATGTTATCATTACTAACTTATTTAATATTCAGTACACGTGCATGAAGTCTAAAACGAGAAGAGCATAACCTTACGAAAAAGAAAACACTCAAAAATCGTGGTTGCTGCATTTCTCTTTTTTATTTATAATTTTTATTTTATTTATAAAAAGCATCATCAGCAACACTGATATTAACAATAAGCAAAATAATGTCTAATGTTTTCAAACGGAGAAAATAAAGGACAGAAGTCATATCAACTTCATTTTAAACTACAGTTTTAGGTTTATAAGCGGTTTAATAGACTAAAGAGTGAAGAATAATTAACTGAATAATATTCTCTGGAATATTGAAATAAGCTATAACAAACAAAACATCGTATTTTATTGCATTTCTTAACTGGCATGTTTTATCAGAATTATTCAAATGTTTTTGTCATTCTAAATTATGTCGTGATATATATTGTTATCGTGATATAAAATTTGTCATATCGTGATATAAGATTTTGGTCATATCGCCCACCCCTAGTTTGAAGCAAAAACATTAATAATTAACGTACATACATTTTCAGATGTGGCTTGATGCTACTTCTGTTTGTATTTTAAGAAATATTTTTTCTTGTAAGCATTATAGATGGTTTGTGTTTCTGGCATAGAACCAAACTTTATCTTAATTTAATGCTATATAATGAGCAGCGGACGATGTTAAATCCATATACGAGATACATATGAGGAAAAATGCATTGTTGGTTGGCGCCACCTAGCGTAAACGTGTGAATTAGCAGAAGGCGCACAGTTGTTTCCCGCTCTGTGTGAAAGCAATGTTTGTCAGCGATTCACATCGCTTTTTCACATCACGCTCAGTGTGGAAAGGCCTTTAGTGATCAAAGCTGAATTTTCAGCATCATTACTCCAGTCTTCAACGTCACATGATCCTTCAGAAATCATGCTAATTTGCTGCTCAAGAAAATATTTATTACTATCATCATCAATATTGAAAACAGTTGTGCTGCTTCAGTTTTTTCGTGAAATAATGATCAAAATCAGGAATCATTGACGAAAAGGTTCAAAGGAACATAATTAATTTGAAACAGAATCTTTGGTAATATTACACATTTTTAATGGTTACTTTAAATCAATTTAATGTGTCTCTGCTGAATATAAAGTATGAATTTCTTAAAATAGTTTTGAACAGTAGTGTATTTTATCTTGTTTTAAACATTTTCAATCGGATTTGCTATAATGGCTGATTGAAAAAGCCCTTTTTAGGCACTTTAATGATAAATACATTTTCATTTCTGTTCAACTATTCCTTTAAATCCAGAATCTAGGGTCGTATTGGAAAGGTATAACAGAGCACATACTTTGTTGTCTCCTCCTGACACAGCCAGGATGTTTCCTGTGATGGACCAGCTCACGTGCCACACCACATCAATGAATTTGTGGAGAAGTTTGGCCGTCCAGGTGTTACCGGCTGGGTCGTCACACGTCCAGATAAACACACGACCATCCTATGGTGGAATACAACAATATTACAAATCATTTATGCATATTCCAGATACTATTATCCAACTTACATAACATTAAAGGGATAGTTTCACCCCAAAATTAAAATGTTGTCATTAATTACTCACCCTCATGTCGTTCCAAACCTGTAAAACCCTTCAGAGCACAAATTAAGAGGTTTTTGATGAAATCAGAGAGCTATCTTACCCTCCATAGACAGCAACGCAACTGAAATGTTCCCAGGACCAGAAATTTAGTAAATACATCAGTAAAACAGTCCATGTGACATCAGTGGCGCAACTTCAGATTTGCGATGCTACGAGAATAACTTTTTTGCGCAAAGAAAACAAATAAAAATGTTCCTCCCCTGAGTTACTTCTTCCGCCATTTGGATTGAAAACATTTTAAGAACGTATTTGACGTAATCAGCATTGTTTACGTTCGGGGGCAAAGCGCGCGCATTAGCGTAATCTGCATATTAAGCGACGTTTACACTTAGGGGAAAGTGTGCGTATACATTGTGATATTTCAATTCAAGGATTCAAGGTTTTATTCGTCACATAATCAATTATACAGAATATAATCAAAGTGAAATTTAAGTCAGGTCAGATCCGCTCAATAAACAGTGCAGAATATGTAACAACACAAGAGAATATACATAAATATAGGTTAAAGAATAAGAAGAGTAAAATAATAAAATGTGCAGGACAGTATACTGTGGACTCAATAAATAATAATATAAGCAGGTATGTGCAAGAGGAATGTGCAAACAGATTGTACATGGTATATACATAGCAGCAATACGGATGATGGAGAATAGTGAATATCTTACAGTTTATTAAATTGAGTCATGTTAATGTTATTAGACCGAGTTAGAGTTTAAGAGCCTAATGAGTTTAAGAGCCTGATGGCCTGGGGGAAGAAGCTCCTCCTAAGTCTCTCAGTTTTTGCCATCATGCTCCTGAAGCGCTTGCCAGATGGCAGTAAAATGAAGAGAGGGTTACCAGGGTGATTTGAGTCTTTGATGATTTTAGCAGCTCTGCTTTTGCAGCGTTTGAGGTAGATGTCCTGCAGAGAGGGGAGAGCAGACCCTGAGATGCGCTCAGCTAAGCGCACGACTCTCTGCAGAGCTTTACAGTCCTGATTTAACTGAGTTACCATACCACACTGAGATGCACTGAGTCAAAACACTTTCTATGGCCCCTGAATAGAAAGTTACTCTAAAAGATACTCTTACTCTTTAGATACTCTCTAAAATGGCAGAACACGTAACTCGGGGGAGAAGAATGGTAGAGTAAATTGTTATTTTTCTTTTCTTTGCAAAAAAAGGTATTCTCATAGCATCGCAAATCTGAAGTTGAGCCACTGACGTCACATGGACTGTTTTACTGATGTATTTACTACGTTTCTGGACCTGGGAACATTTCAGTTGCGTTGCTGTCTATGCAGGGTCTGAGAGCTCTCCAATTTCATCAAAAACATCTTAATTTGTGCTCTGAAGGTCTTACGGGTTTGGTACGACATGAGGGTGAGTAATTAATGAAAATTTTCATTTTAGGGTGAAACTATCCCTTTAAAGGTATACATTTTAATAGTTAAAGCATTCCTAAGGAATCAAACACATGGCTTTGCCAGGAATGTATATCATTTTTAGTTTAGAATAAAAATCAACTTATTCAAATGTATTTATATTTATTGCTCACAATGATATAAGGTACAATATTTTGAGTAAAGCGTTTGGCTGTGATCACCTGTGAGCAGCTGGCGATAGTGCTGGTAGGCAGACCAATGGAAGGAGCCCAGCCAACATCTCTCACCCAATCACTGTGCGCCTCCAGCTTCTGGTCCTCTTTCCACTGGCCGTCCTCTTCTCTGGGAAGAAAAATAGGATTGTCAGCACATTATTTTAATTCAAAGACATTTGTAGACTCAGTCTTATTTTAATAACAAAAAAATGTTTTGGGGCGACTTTATTACTTCAAATATCATTGGCTCAGTAAGAATGTAGCATTGTATTAGGTCCCACTTTACATTAGGTGGCCTTAACTACTATGCACTTAGATTTAAATTAATCGTTTAGTACAATGCACTTATTGTGTACATACATGTTTTACATTGTACTATATTTCTAAAAATACATATGTAGTTACATCTGGAATTAATTTCTGTACTTTCATTTATAATTACACGGTTGACCCATCCCTTAAACCTACCCATACCACCAAACCTGTCCCTAAGCTTACCCATATCCCTCCTCAATAGCAGCATAAGTGTTTTGGAATACAATATGACCACAATAAGTACATTGTACTTCTTTTTTATGCAAGTACACAAAGCCACCTAATATAAAGTGTGACCTTTTATTATATTTGGATATGGAGAACACGAACCCACACACACACCAAAGAATGCAATGATTGGGATTTATAATGTTTTTGAAAGTACGCTCACCAATATTGCTTTTATTTTTAAACGTTTATTGCAATTATAGTTAGTGTAAAATGTTAAAATAACTATTTTCTATTTACATATATTTAAAATGTAATTTATTCCTATGATGTAATACATTTATTGAATTCTCGTTCATTGGTACTTATTGAATTTATTATATTTTAACTAGTGGTGGGCCGTTATCGGCGTTAACGTGCTGCGTTAACGCGAGACTCTTATCGGCGATAAAAAAAATATCGCCGTTAATCTATTCTCAAAGTTGGGTTGGGAGCTGGGTCTATACTACGCAAGCTATGATGACTTTCACCCTGATATTTTAGCGCGGATGTATACCTAGCCGAATTGCACTGTAGGGGCGAGAACGAGTCTTCGAACTAGAGGCTCGCAGTCCGTGATGGACAGATTGTTAACGGCTGGTCTATGTGGTAATACAATCAGGCAGGACATCCAAATGCTCATCTATCATTCATCAACCTCAAATATGGCTTTTCATCTGAAAGATGTATGTAGTAGCAACTTTACATGGCCGCTCAATATGATGTTAACCTAGAGAAATGTGTGCTATTGAAGTGTTTGTGTGGAAGCGCGTTTGCTGCAGGACAGGCTCCGGTGCGCTCACTTGCTCTTAAAATCTCCGTCATTCTTGGTCATACAGATAAAAGTAGCCTAATACGTCTTTCGAATCTGTAAAGACTCTACGTTTATTTGTGTGCACTCAGAATAACAACGAAACGTTGCGCTTTTAAGCAAACAGGATGCGCTTTAGGTCTCATGTGAACTTGAGAATTCACTCCCGTGTCACCCTCTGCTTCGAACCTGTGTGTATGCCTAACGTTACTGTGAAATTACCACATCAAACGTGACGTGCTAACATGGATGCAGCTATGAAGCCGCCGGGTTTGCTTCAGCGAAAATTTATTTTTAAGAAGCTTCCCAATGGAAACTGTAAACAGTTCATCACGACCTCTTATGTAGGCCTACAGTTCAAAATTCATGTTTAACTGAATAAACAGTTAGTAAACACAAGTACATCTTATTGAACATAGTTTATTTTCATCACCAATTATCATAGTAGAACAGCTTTCTCAAGCAGTTTGTGATGCATTCTGGAAACAGGAGATGAGCCCCTGGTCTAATGCGCCACCTGGCTTGAGAAACCCGTTCTCAAAGACTTACTTTTAGTCATTATTTGGGTAGCACACATATTCTGAATGCCTTCGGCAGAATTCAAATGAGCCATTTTAATCTAGATTAATCTAGATTAATTCCAAAATTAATCTAGATTAAAAAAATTAATCTATGCCCACCCCTAATTTTAACATATATATATTTTTTTTATTCAACTGTTCAAAGATATGCTGCTCTTTTTAACTTTCCATTTGTACACGAATCTTGAAAAACAAATATTATCAACATTTTAGTTTGTATATCATATTTTAGCAACAAATATTGAAGCAGCATGACTGTTTTCAACACTGCTAATCAGAAATGTTTCTTGAAGCATCAAATCTGCATATTAGAATGATTCCTGAAGGATCATGTGACACTGAAGACTGGAGTAATATGCAGAAAATGCAGCTTTGATCACAGGAATAAATAATATTTTAGAAGATATTCAAGTAGAAAACAGTTCTTATAAATTGAAATAAATTTTCAGAGTATTATCGTATTTTGGATCAACTAAATGCAGCCTTAAGAGCATCAGAAAATTATTTCCACATATATAAAGAAATAGGGTAAACATACCTATTAAGCTCACGTACTCATTGCACACAGAGATAAGAGTCTCCATGTGTTCACACTAGATCCACTTGGATCCGAAACCCCGAGACACGTCCCGAGACCCGAGCAGGTTCGGGTCCAAAACTTCTACGAGTGCCTCGGACATGGGTCGGGTTCGGTATTAGCAGCCTCGGGTAATTAAAATAAATGTGCTTCTCCCAAATGGACCTGATTAGACCCGATTATTTTAAACTTTCCCGGATGCATAGCCTACTTGTGCGTCATGTTAAGTTCATTTTTGAGAAACGCACGTAAAAAAAAGGAACATAAAAATGACTATTTACACTGTTTCCTTAATTTCTATTGATAATAAATGCCTTTACGATGCGATATGAGATTTGAAAAGGGAGGATTTTTTTTTTTTTTGGCAAACCCAAACTTTGAACCTGGGTCAATCGCGTCATAAGCCAGAATGATACATGATTTACCATCTGCGCCACTGGAGCTGATGCAATAATTGACTCTGCTGTTCTTGATTTGCTTCTTCCTGTACACCTTGATTGACATATCTCGTCCAGTCAGCGGTGAGTAATCTATGGCGCAAACCAATGACGCTGCCTCAAACTGTTTCTTTAGTCAGATTTGTCGTTGTGTTTTATGACTTGTTATAATGATTTCTGAATAACTTGTGTTTTCTGAATTGTTATTTAGTTTGCGTTTGTAATTTATTTTGTTTTCAGAATCGTGATTTGTTTTGCACTTCTAAGCCACCGTATTATGCTCTTCCACATAGAACGTCTATGTAAATCCTTCATAAACAGACTTTAAATATTAACTGATGGCTGTCACTAAGTAAAGTTAATCAATTTTCTATGGATTCTGTAAAGTGTCAACTCAAATCTGCAGACTGGCCCTGACCTTTGACAACTTGCGTTAACTTCTCCAGACCGTAAATCTCTGGAAAATCGGGGCAAAAATCATGTAGTGTATAAGAGACTATAGATAAGTTGACATGCATTTAATAAGAGTGCTTCATGAGGAGGCTAGTCTCTGTGTTCATCCCCATGAATTAAATGTTTTATGGTTTGTTTTATATGATTTTTTTAAATGTGATACTTAGCTAAACGTAGACTAGTCTAGATGTTGCAATGTGCTTAGATGACACTTCATTATGAATATTTAACTGATCGACTTGAATGCCTTGTGGCTCGATTTTAGTGTGCTGTTTTTTTTTGTGATTGACTTTATACCTTCAAAAAAATATATATATTTTTTATATTATTCTTTAAAAACATTCCATAAAACCTGATGTGAGCTTAATGGAACAGGGGTGTGCTTAAGTACAAAAATGTACCCATTAAGCACAGCCAGACTTTTTGAATTTAAGGATGTATATCTTAATTGAAATGCTTTTGTCATTTAAAATAAAATTTAATATTTTTTGTGTGAGAGATTCATATTTTATTTTAACTTTTTGTACTGAAACCAATATCTTGTGCACTAAAATGTCTCAATGTAGATTTTGGTGAGCTTAATAGGTACGTTTGGCCTATGAATTATTACAAACTTCTGGCCTCCAGAGTAAATATAATATTATTATAATTTATTTATTTAGATTTTTTCTATTTAATTTCTGTGAGGGTCAATTGGGCCCCAAGTGCGACAGTAAAAGATTACAACAGGTGCTTGTCACTGTTCTCTCTAAAATAAGGGCAGCACTCACTTCCACAGCTTGACTAGATTGTCACAGCCTCCAGACACAAATCTCTTGGTGTAGTTGGGCTTGTGTCCTGTTGGCTGCTCAATAAGACTCCCTGGGACAACAGCTGGGGCCCAACTCACAGCGTTACAGCCGATCTGCCAGAGAGAAGAGAGAAACCATTAAACAACTCAAATAACAGGATGCAGTACAACAAACTGGGCCAGTCTTGTATGACATCTACTACACTCTATATTGCATGTCTATAGAGCTGTATTGTCCAATCAGCACTGATGAATATTAAAAAAAAAGAGTTTGTTTTTAGGTGTCCTTGTTACACGTTACATGTACTTACTATTATAACAATGATAAATTATGCAAGTAACTCTAGACCAAACCCTAATCCTAACCATATAGCAAGTACATGTAGTTCATTAATATTACTCCGTACTTAAATGTATAATTACACTGCAACAAGGACATCTTAAAATAAAAGTTTCTCTTGCATTATCAAGATTTTACAGTAAAATCTGAAATTTAAATTTTAAGTTCTAAAGGTCTTTGGACACAGAGTCCAAAAAATTTTCATATGCGTTTTTTCGCATTCATCATAGTCATGCACAGAAACCTTGCACACCAAGTCAAAATGCTCACTACAGATGCAAAAAATGCAGAAAATCGTACCCGATCAAATTTAGTTTTATGACGGATGAAAGTTTCGGAGGCAGTGTGTAAATGTGATTGACACGTGTGGTCGTATTAGTTAACGTGTGAAAGTTTCAGACCTTAACCGTTTCAATTAAAAAGGGAAGTTGTGGCCTAATGGTTAGAGAGTCGGACTCTTAATGCAAACGGTGCGAGTTCGAGTCTCGGTCCGGCAGGGATTGTTGGTGGGGTGAGTGAATGTGCAGCGCTCTCTCTCCACCCTCAATACCACGACTGAGGTGCTCTTGAGCAAGGCACCGAACCCCCAACTGCTCCCCGGGCACCGCAGCATGAATGGCTGCCCACTGCTCCGGGTGTGTGTTCACAGTGTGTGTGTGTGTGTGTGTGTGTGTGTGTGTGCACTTGGATGGATTAAATGCAGAGCACACATTCCGAGTACGGGTCACCACACTTGGCCGTATGTCACGTCACCTTCACAAATATAGTAATAATAATAATAATATAGTAAATTAGTACATAGCAATTACATAGTAATAACACCAAAGCTGCCATTTCAGAACATTTACTTATTATTGAGAACTTTTTAAGTCCGATACAATATGTTTTAGTTAAAAAATATTAAGATATGACTGTTTTATAAGCTCACACTCAAGCGGGTCAAAACAGACCCGGATATGCAAAAGGTGTCAGCAGTATTTAAATGCATCAGGATGATTAATCAACATTAAAATATATATATATTTCTTTTTTTTTTTTACAAACAGATATTACATTTAATAGCGCAAAATTCATATGCATTTGTTTATTTACTTATTTTTATTTTTTTAAGTTAGTGTTAAATATAGTAATACCATAGTAAATATTTGTGCTGTCAAATGATTAATCGCAAAATATGTTACGTTGATATATTAAATATATTTATGCGTAATATAATTTACATTAATATAAATATACACCCAAATACATGTAAAAAAAATTACAATATATGCTGTACGTGTGTCTTTACATATACATAATAAACATACACAGTACACACATTATATAAACAAATCTTTTAGTTTGGATGCAATTAATCACGATTAATAATTTGATAGCACTAGTAAAAACATACAAAAACTACTCATTAATGAGAAGGTTTTGATCAGATACAATCTGGTTTTAGTTAAAAAAATATATATATATTTACACATTACTGTTATATAAGCTATTAGAATGCATTTGTGAGGTTATTCAAAATTATAATAATAATAATAAATTACACAAATGTTTATATTAAATGTGAATCTACTATGTAAATAGTATTAATAGTAATAGTCAAATAATATTAGAGCCCTGTAGAGGTATATTTTAAGATATTATGTTTGCATATAAAGGCTAAACTCACTGTATGTGCATTGTTGATCTTCTTAATATCCCAGTGTCCATCTCCAGAGCAGGTCAACACTGAAATGGCACCGTCTGAGCTGCCACAGGCCAGCATCAAGCCGAAGTCATACGGTCCCCAGCAAACGGAGTTCACTGCGGGAGAACGAACGTGTGATTGTCCAGATGCACTTCTGTGTCACAGTGTTTGATACGAGAATCAAAAGCGTGAAGTTACCGGAGGAGTCGTGGCCTGTGTATTCATACATCTTGTCCCAGGTGCCGTTCTCCTCCTTCCAGATGATCACCTTCCTGTCGTAGGAGCAGGAGGCCAGGATGTTGCCATACATGGGGTGAGCCCAGGCCACCTGCCACACCGGACCCTCATGACTGCCCAAAGAGATTGAAATAAGTTATCAATCATAAATCACCCTTAAACTTGAGTTGTAGTTATTTGTATTGTAATGATACCAGTAAAACACTTTGTTTAATGCCAATTTGATGCTTTGAATTTTTTTCTTCTTCAGCCAATACAAATATATGTGCTGTTCTTCTAGTTTAAAATGTCTGTTAAAAGCTCATTTATTAACTATGGCTTTTAATTCCTTGGGAAATTAATTCTTAGATGTGTATTTGTTTATGCTCATTCTCATTCCTTTATTCTCTTTGATGTACAGCACTTTGGACAACCTTGGTTGTATATGTGCTTTACAAATAATACATACAAATACAAGTGATTAATCAACTACTTTGTTCTTTTATTTTTGTTATATACTTTTTCCTGACAACACTGAAACACACAAATGTGTTTATTTTTTATTATTTAATAATTATTTCATTTACTGGTTCAAATTTCGAATCAATTTACAAAACTAAATAATACATAAACATGAGAGGTCTGATTGTTTGTTTCAGTTTTGGTTGTTTTAAATGTGTTGAACTTTTACTTATATTTAAAATTGCTGATTAAAAACCTGTGTTTATATAATTATCCCACTGTTGTTGTTTTCTTTAGTTTTCTTGTTTTTGTTATAATTGTTTACTTATCTATTTAGAATTTTTAAACTTGAATAACTACTTGCATAATTAAAAACATATACATCATTGAAAAATATTTTAAGAATGTATTTAACTGTAATAATGCAAATTTGTTTACGGTTATATTTTTGGAGGATATTAAAGAATTGTGCGATTAGCAAATTAGTTTTTGCTGTATCCAAATCAGTTTATTTAACAATTATTTATCACATAATAAACTGCATTAAATATATGAATCAATTGATAGCCCAAATTATAATACAAAACTGCACACGTATGTTTATTTATATATGCATTTATTACAATTGATTACTGAAGTTTTTAATTATTTCTTTAAAATTGTATATTTGTTTCATCTATCATATTTTTTTTTACTTCAGTACCTAAAGAAAAATATTTAAAAGAACACATTTCATTATTTTAATGTATATTTATATTTAAATATTTTAACATTTAATTTTAAAAATATGTTAATTTGCATAGAGAATAGTTCCATTTTCCAGTTGTCCAGCCTCCTGAAATTTTAGTTTCATTGTGGTATCTTTGAAACCCAAATTTTATTTGTGAACTTCACTCACCCCCTCAGATCAGCCACGAGGATCTGCCCTCCGTTTTTGACGTCAAAGATCTTCACAGAGCGATCAGAGGAGCAGGTGGCCAGTCTGGTGCCGTAGTAATCCATCTGAGCATCATGCTGAACACACGATGACAAAACAGGGTTAAAATGCTAGGATAGATGCAGTAGGGGTAAATGTGGAGACAGAACGGATGGAGACACTCACGATCATATCCTCATGTGAGGTGTCCACTGTGTTAATGACTGAAACCTGAAAGACACAAGACCACAGGCGTGCTTGAAGAGGTAAACAGTTGTTTGTCAAAAACATATAAATGATTTTAGTATGCACCAGATTTAACGGACATCAGTAGAATTTGTGATATTATCATGCATTTTATCTGAATATGCATACATTTCAATAAACATAGTCACGTTTAAAGGTATATGTAACTAATAAATAAATGTCATTATTATTCTTTACTAACTATTTATCATGTAATTAACTAAATAAAATATTTTACTCAATTGACAAATACTAATATATATCATTACTCATTCATTTAATATTTTAAATATTTGATAATATATATATTTAAATAATGCAAAAATTAAATTTTTTCTGCATATGCAATCATTTATTTATTTTGTTTATTATTATTTATAAAGTAATTAACTAAATTAAATATTATAATCAATTGACAACACTAAATACTATACAGAAAAGTAAGTATTTTTTACAAATACTGATGTGCGATTATTTACCCGTTTATTTATTTGATAATTGATCACGTATTTAACAGATTTAAATATTTTAAAATCAACTGATAGCACTAAAAATAAAACAAAAACTTCAACAACAAAAAAATGTAAATCCATAAAATGGCACCAGGTCAAAAAACTAACAAAAAACAAGGTATTGTAAGTTGATAGGTCGTTAAATTCCGATCGTAACTACTACTAAATATGAATAATAATATTGGGGCAACAATAACTGAAAACTCTGGAAAATATCGCAATACTGTAACGTAATGTTAGATATTTGACAATAAACAAACCATTGTATATTATCAGAGCTGTTTTATAACGACGTTTATAACGTTACTCTAATCACAACTAAACAACAAAAAGGTTTTTTTAATCTCAGAAAAAAGGTAAAAAATCTACAAATGCGTTTTAATTTCCGTCAGGTCATTTAACTTACTGTAAAACTACAGAATCGGGTTTTGTTTTGATTTTTCCATTCATCCGCTCAAGAACTAACGTTACCGGGTTTAAACAAAAAACGTTATCTGACAATAATCAAACCCCAATCGATAATGTACCACTTACCATATTTGCATATATCGCTCCAACAACCTCCTTCGCCACTGAAATGTTCAGAAAGTGTCCTGGTTGCTCTTGAGAGCTTCAGAAATGAATTTACTGATAATACTTCCGACGTGGCAGACAGCGCTCGGCGCGGACTGTGTCTCCGCTGATAAACGCTCCGGGTGGAACGAAATAACGGTTCCGCTACATGTTTCCGTCCGCGCCCTGCAGTTCACATAGATTCCCGCAGATGACAGCAAAGCGAGTGAAATTATTAATACATCGCTCATCTCTATTTATAAACTGTTCAAAAGTGTCATATGTCCTCGTCTGTCCAGTGTCCAGCCAGGCGTTATGCTCTTCATCAAGCTCAACTTTCTGTATTAATTTTTACATCGCCATAAAGTGCAGTACTTTAAGAAGTCAAGATGTCGAATGTCTCCTTTTACATTTCCAATCTTTTGGAAAAAATGACATCCACAGACAAAGACTTTCGGTAAGACAAGTGTGTGTTGTAGACGCATGTTTCTGACTTATGACTAATGTTTACCAAAGTAGGCCAATGACAAAGCAACGGCCTAAAATCATTTTATATCTGAATAATTGTCAGATTCATACTATAACTTACTTTAAAATGCTTAACTGGAGACCACTGATAAGCTACTACTAAATACAACGTAGAAACTTTCAAATAGAAACTTACATTGTCTGTAAAGCTGCTTTGTAACGACTTGTATCGTGTAAAGCGCTAACTTGTTATACAAATAAACTTGAATTGAATTGAATAAACATTGACTTTTGTAACTGTAGCAATAAGATGGATGCCAAATGCCGTTAAACTGGCAAGAAGAAGTAATTCAAATATGTACTAGGCTATATATAGCTGTTATGGACATATTTTTGTTTATTTACATGAAATGTTAATTTACAAGTAGTCTATTCTGTTCTATTTTTGTCGTCTTTTGGTTGCCTAGCTAAATGTAAACTTAATATTAAATAAATCAACATTAATGATAACTATATCACAATTCCTACACAATTCAGTTTCTATTTTTTTTCTCAAACTGTTTTGCGTCGTAAGATTTTAATTGCATGAGCTATCAGTTGTGCTCTCTTGGTAGTAGCCTACTTACCATATTAAAAACATATTTTTAACATGTACCATCAGTGCTGGGTAGATTACTTACAAATTGTAGTCTGTTGGTTACAGATTACATGATGAAAACTGTAGTTAGTAATAACATAAGGTCACTCATTTTAGGTTATGTATTTCGACTACTTTTTAGGTTACCTTTAGATTACTTTTTATCAAATTTGTTTTAAACTTATACCATTAAACGTACCACACTGATATAAAAAGGAAAAGAGACGAATAGTGAATATAATCAAATCTGAATGGTATGACACAAAGTAGCATTTTAGGAAGTAAAATTTAAAAGAGGAACAAAAGAAGAATTAGAGAGAATCAATACATTTTTAATAATTTACTGCCAATCTATGAAAAATATGTTATCATGTAATCCATAAAGTGACTAATCTGATTATGAGCATTTTAAAATGTAATATACTCTAATCACAAGTAGGCTACTTAATTTTTGTAATCTGATTACGTTATCCAGATTACCTGTAATCAGTTACTACCCAGCACTGTTGATAGTGAAGTACATCAACACTAATAAAGACTATGATTTCTTTCAGGTTTATGGCGGCCAATGACCTGATGATGGAGCTCCAGAAGGACTCGATCAAATTGGACGAGGAAAGCGAGAGGAAAGTCGTGGAGATGCTACTCAAACTTCTGGAGGACAAAAACGGAGAAGTGCAGAATCTGGCCGTCAAATGGTATTTTCTCACTCAGATTTTCTTTCTTTACAGTGATCATGATTACACTCTTAAAAATGCTGGGCTAAATACAACCCAGCGCTGGGTAAAATATGGACAAACCAAACGATTGGGTTATTTTCAACCAACAATTTTGACAGTTGGGTCAAAACAACCCAATTGCTGGGTTTGTCCATATTTTACCCAGCGCTGGGTTGTATTTAGCCCAGCATTTTTTAGAATGTATTTCTGGTTTGTGTAGTCTTGGTCCTCTTGTGGGTAAAGTGAAGGAGTGTCAGGTGGAGACGATGGTGGACACTCTCTGCTCCAACATGGTCTCCAACAAAGAGCAGCTGAGGGACATTTCCAGCATGGGCCTGAAGACCGTCATCGCCGAACTGCCACCTTCATCTACAGGTATCGAGATGATATTAGATTCATTTCCATCTTTTTGGGATCATTAGTCATTGCTGTTGTATTGCGTTGAAGGTTTGAGCCTCACAGTCAACGTCTGTAGGAAGATCACGTCCCAGTTGATTGGAGCATTGGGAATGCAAGATGACGTGTCCATTCAGCTGGAGGCTTTGGATATTCTCTCCGACATGTTGGGCAGGTTGGTCCAAATGTCTAGTACGTGCATGTACAGTTGAGGTCAAAAGTTTACATACCCCTTTCAGAATCTGCAAAATGTTCATTATTTTCCAAAATAATAGGGTTATTTTTTGTAGTATTGACTTGAATAAGATATTTAACATACAAGATGTTTACATATAGTCCACAATAAAAAAACAATAGTTGAATTTATAAAAATGACTCCGTCCAAAAGTTTACATCCCCTTGATTCTTAAAACCTGAATGATCCACAGCTGTGTATTTTTGTTTAGTGATAGTTGTTCACGAGTCCCTTGTTTGTCCTGAACAGTTAAACTTCCTGCTGTTCTTCAGAAAAAATCCTTCAGGTCCCACACATTCTTTGGTTTTGCAGCATGTTATTTGTGTGTGTGTATTAGAACTCATTCCAACAATGATTGTATGATTTAGAGATCCATTTTCTCACACTGAGGACAACTGAGGGACTCATATGCATCTATTAATGAAGTTTCAAATGCTCACTGATGCTCCAGAAGGAAAAACCATGCATTAAGAGCCGGGGGGTGAAAACTTTTTTACATTTTAAGATCAGGATAAATGTAACTTATTTTGTCTTCTGTAGCGTCCTAAGGGTCATACTAAATGAAGAAAATATTATATTAAGGCAAAATAAGAAACAAATATTTCTGTAATAGTTGCATATGAGTCCTTCAGTTGTCCTTGGAATGTAAAGATGGATCTCAAACTCATACAGTCATTGTTGGAAAGGGTTCAAATACACACACACAAATAACATGCTGCAAAACCAAAGAATTTGTGGAACATGAATGGTTTTTCTGATGAACTGCAGGCAGTTTAACTGTTCAGGACAAACAAGGGACTATGCTCATGAGGAGCAACTCATTCAGGTAACAACACAGTATTAAAACTCAAGGGATGTAAACTTTTGAACTGGTCATTTTTATCAATTCAACTATTATTTTCTACATGTAAACATCTCTCATGAGGAATATCTTATTCATGTCAGTACTAAAAATAGCATGCATTTTGAATGATCCTTCTTATTTTGGTAAAATACTTAACATTTTGCAGATTCTGAAAGGGGGTGTAAACCTCAACTGTAAGTGTTTATGAGCATCCACCCGCCAGTCTAATACATTGTTTGCCAGGTTGAGCACTGCTCTGGTGAGCTTCCATCAGTCGATTCTGACCAGTCTCCTCGCTCAGCTCATGAGTCCTCGTATGGCTGTGAGGAAACGCTCTATTATCGCCCTTGGTCACCTGGTACCCAGCTGTAGCCCCGCTCTGTTCACGCAGCTCACCGAACACCTCATGGGCGAACTGTCCCGCGGCCCGCCCACTTCCAACGTCCGCACCTACATCCAGTGCCTGGCCACGGTCAGTAGACGAGGAGGACACAGGATCGGTGAGAGCTGATTTAACATTTCTGCTAGAATTATGTTTTGAGGGGATGTAGTGTTAATGTATGACCAGCAGAGGGAGCCGAAGAGACTAGATATGATACATTTAATAAAGTACTAAAGTGTATTCTGGAGATTTGTAATATAACAAGTAATACATTCTGAATAGTGGAGTAATACTGAGTCTTATGGTCTTGAAGGGGAACACCTGCAGAAGATTGTGCCAATGGTGGTGAAGTTTTGTAACGTAGAGGATGATGAGCTACGCGAGTTCTGCTTTCAAGCTTTTGAAGCTTTTGTTAGCAGGTAGATCTATTCTTTCTATATTATTTTGTCTATTTTTGTTTTTTTTACATGAGGGACTTATTTTTGCATTGTATTTTATTATTTTGTTTAAATCGTAACACTTTATTTTATTAAGTTTGTTTAAATTGTAACATATTTTGTCATTTTTTTATTTTGGTTTAATTTATGTGTTTTGTAGTATTTTTTATTATTATTTTAGATTACATTAGACCCATATCATGTTTTGACAGTTTTCATTCATTTTATTTCATGATATTCTTTTAAACTATATTATGTTTATAATTTTTGTAACATTTTATTATTTTATTTTGGTATAAATTTTAACATTTTTGTTTTGTTTTAGTATGTTGTTTTACATTATATCATGTTTGGTCATTTTTTTTTTTACTTGTTTTATTTTTTATTACAGTATATTTGTTTAAATTATATAATATTTTGTCATTTTGTAATATTGTATTATCATTTAGCTATAAACTATGCATTTCTGTTATTTTATGTTTCATTTTATTATGTTAGTTTTTGTTATATCATGTGGTAAATGTTTGACTGATTTTATTTTATTACAGTATATTGGTTTCAGTTATATCATGCTTTGTAATTTTTGTAAAATTGTATTATATTATTTTGATATAAATTATATGAAGTTTCTTCAAATATTTTATTACTGTATGTTTATACTCAGAAATTATTATTATTATATATATATTTATATATTATTTTTACAGATGTCCCAAGGAAATGTCCCCTCACATCCAAGCAATAATTAAGTTATGTTTGAAGTACATCATCTACGACCCCAATTACAACTACGATGCTGATGATGACGAGGATGACAGCATGGACATTGAGGACAGAGAAGATGAAGATCAGGGTGATTTTTTTCTTATGCAACTTTAAGAGTAAACATAAATACAAATTATTCCTTTGAAAATAATTACAAAATAGTATTAAAAAATGAAAGTTTATCTAGCTATGAGATGAGGCAGATGAGCATGCTCATGTTTTTCCAATGCTATCTCACTACCAATTCGTACGTATTTTAAGAGGTGGCTAATTCGTACAAATTTGTACGACCTCACTCGTGCGATTTTTACGATCTAAACCCCAGTGACGGGTAGGTTTAGAGGCGGGCTAGGTGTTGGTCATTCGTACAAATTCATACGAATTGTCAACTCATAAAATACATACGATTTGGCAAAAATCATATGAGTTTGTACGAATTAGTCACCTCGTAAAATATGTACGAATTGGCAAAAATCATATGAATTTGTACGAATTAGTCACCTCGTAAAATATGTACGAATTGCTGTGAGATCGGGCTGTGTTTTTCACAGTCGGCACACTTGTAATCTATAGAGTCTGATGACGAATACAGTGACGACGATGATATGAGCTGGAAGGTGAGGCGTTCCTCTGTGAAATGTCTGGAGGCGATAATCAGCAGCCGCAGGGATTTGCTGGTGGAGCTCTATGGATCCGTAAGCCCAACATTGGTATCCCGCTTCAAAGAGCGTGAGGAAAATGTTAAAACTGACATTTTCTCAGCCTTCGTGGCTTTGCTCAGACAGACCAGACACCCTCATGGTCCCACTTTGGACACGGGGGCTAAGGAGGAGCCTGCAATTTCTCTCTTGAAGAAACAGGTACTAATGTTTGCAGGTTATCGACCCAACTTACATGTAGCATCCGGTGCATATCTCCTAAAAACAGCTCTCACCTGCATTTACAGGTACCGACAATTGTAAAAGCCTTACACCGACAGCTAAAGGAGAAAAGCATGAGATGCAAGCAAGGCTGCTTCAGTCTTTTGACCGAGATGGCCAATGTACTGCCTGGTCAACTAGGAGAACACATACCCGCCCTCATTCCAGGTCAGATTAAAAGACATTTAGCATACAATGCTATGCTAACACCCTGTGCACATTGTATAAGACTGTCTACAATGGATGCAAAGCATTGAGTTGCCAATAGTAAACTGAAGCCCCATCTTAATTCTGACATCAAAGGCAAACTGATTTGGAAAGTTCGTTTTTAAGTGTCAAGCAGTTGAAGCATGATCCATGATGACTATAGTCACACATGTTGTAGGTTACTATTCTGAGTAAGAACAGCTAACATGCTTACTTCAGGTTGTCTACTGCTAATGGACACTAAAGGTCATTGCATACAGAATCCGAAATTGTTGCGTGCGTTTTTGAGTTTTTTTTTCGTATTCCTCTTCTTTTCCTATCAAAATGCGTGCTACGGATGCAAAACGCAGAAAATCGAATCTGATCCGAATTTTTTTATGACGGACGAAAGATTCGGTGCAATGACCTTGAGTTCTGGTCAGTGATGTTCCTTTTCTTGCTCAAGTTTCAACAAATACATAAGAGTCTATCAAGTTGCCTTTGGACCTTTTGCATCCAGTTGTGATTTTTTGAGGGTTAGTTCGTCAAAAAATGAAAATGATGTCTCAATTAATTACTCACATTCATGTCATTCCAAACCCCTAAGATCTTCATTTATGTTCAGAAAACAAATTAAGATATTTTGGATGAAATCTGAAAGCTTCCTGACCCTGCATAGACAACAATGGTACTACCATGGTCAAGAATCACAAAGGTAGTAAGGACATCGTTAAAATAGTCAATGTGACATCAGTTGTTCAACCGTAATTTTATGAAGCAAAGAAAACAATAATAATTCACAAGAATACCATAACACGTGCGTGTGATGCTGCTGACGCAGGAGCAGAATTCTGACATATAACCCGGATGCACTGCTGTTTGTTTGCAAGCAGAGAAATGCACACTGATACTCTCATGAACACGCGTGGAAGACTGACACAGAGGAGAATAAATTGTTGAATAAAGGTTATTTTTTTTTGCACAAAAAGTATCTTCGTAACTTCATAACATTACAGTTGAACCACTGATGTCACATGAATTATTTTAACAATGTCCTTACTATGTTTCTGAGCCTTGAATGTGGTAGCTGCGTTGCTGTCTATGGAGGGTCAGGAAGCTCTCAGGTTTAATAAAAAAATATCTAAAACAAATTACGCAATTGTGAACTATCCTTTTAACCAGCTTTGCGGCATATTATTATTAGTGTAAGTATTCATTTAAGCCTCTGTCTCTCTTTAGGTATTATTTTCTCCTTGACAGACAAGTCAACCTCTTCAAACATGAAGATTGACGCCCTTGCTTTCCTCAATGTTCTCTTAAGTAGCCACAACCCAGAGATCTTCCACCCACACATCAGTGTCATCTTACCACCAGTGATCCAGTGTGTCGAAGACCCATTTTATAAAATCACATCGGAGGCCCTCCAAGTCACCCAGCAGATTGTCAAACTCATGCGCCCGCTGGATAAGCCTGTCTCTTTTGATGCCAAACCTTACATCAAGAACGTGTTCGCTTGCACCTTGAAGAGATTGAAGGCAGCTGACATAGACCAAGAGGTGAAAGAGCGGGCCATTTTCTGCATTGGCCACATTTTGAGTCATTTTGGCGACCAGCTTGGTGGTGACCTGCAGCCCACCTTGCAGATATTTCTGGAAAGGCTTAAAAATGAAATCACCAGACTTGTTGCAGTGAAGACTTTGACTCTTGTCGCTTCCTCGCCACTAAAAATCGACTTAAGGCATATTTTAACAGAGGGGATTCCAATGCTTGGATCATTCTTGCGGAAAAACCAGCGGGCCCTTAAGTTAAATACAATAACAGCCCTGAATGTGATGGTCACAAACTACAGCGACAGCTTCAAGCCGCCTTTGATAGAGTCCATACTGAGTGAGGTGCCTGCTTTGATTCAGGAGAGCGATATGCATATCTCGCAAGTAGCCATAACGCTCATCACCTGTATGGCTAAAGTTTGCCCGTCCTCTTTGAGCAAGATTGAGGGGACAATCTTACCTGAAGTGCTTAACTTAGTCCATTCTCCACTGCTACAAGGAGGTGCTCTTAATTCAATACTTGAGTTCTTCCAGGTTCTTGTAGCAACGAAGGCCAACAACATGGGTTACAGTGACCTTCTGAAAGCCTTGAGGGGGCCTTTCTATGATTTCAAGTCTACGAATGCAATGTCAGTGCATAAACAGTCCTACTACTCGGTGGCCAAGTGTGTAGCTGCATTGTCGATGGCCTGTCCCAATGAGGCTTCTGGAGTGGTCACCAATCTTATCCAGGAGGTTAAGAACCCCAAATCATCCGAGTCGGTGAGAATTCTCTCATTGCTGTGCCTTGGAGAAATTGGACGTTTTATGAACTTCGAAGGGCAGAAGGAACTAAAGGGAGTCATAATGGAAGCCTTCGGTTCTCCTAATGAGGAAGTCAAGTCTGCTGCATCTTTTGCTTTGGGAAACATTTGTGTCGGAAACTTGGGGGAGTATCTTCCATTCATGCTCAAGGAGATCAGCAGCCAGCCGAAGAGACAGTACCTGCTTCTGCACTCCCTCAAAGAAATGATCAGCGCTCTGTCAGCCGACAGTCTCAAGCCTCATGTGGAGAACATCTGGGCTTTGCTGTTCAAGCACTGTGAATGCGCAGAAGAGGGCACTCGCAATATTGTAGCTGAATGTTTGGGGAAACTCACATTGATCAGTCCATCTGAACTCCTACCAAGGCTAAAGAAACAACTATCTTCTGGTAATAAGAGCTGAAATGTCATCTTGAATTTACTCTGTAGATAATGGGCTAGTTTCAAACATATAGTTTTAAAATGTAGCAAAGTGTTTGATATACATAATTGGGCTGCCCATATCTAAACAAAAAACTATATTTATTGTTCTTCCAGGGTCTCCTCTTTCTCGCAGTACGGTTGTAACTGCAGTGAAGTTCACCATCGTAGACCATTCCATGCCCATAGACTCACTTCTCAAAGGATGTATTGGTAACTTGCATGTTTTTACTTGTATATACAGGTACATCTCAAAAAAATTGAATATGGTGAAAAAGTTTTTTTTTTCTTTTAACTTATTTCAAAAAGTGAAACTTCATATATTTTAGATTCATTACAAGTAAAGAAAAAAAAACACTTCAAACGTTTTATTATTTTGATGATTAGAGTTTACAGCTAATGAAAGTCAAAAATCAGTATCTCAAAATAATAGAATATTTACATTTGAGTTTCAATAAATGACCATCCATACGGTATAAATTGTGGGTATCTCTTGTTCTTTGAAACCACAATAATGGGGAACACTGCTGACTTGGCAATGGTCCAGAAGAAGATCATTGACACCCTCCACAAAGAGGGTACGTCACAGAGGGTCATTACTGAAAGGGGTGGCTGGTCAAGGACTGCTGTATCAAATAATATTAAGTGAAAAGTTGACTGGAAGGAAGAAATTGGGTAGGAAAATATGCACAAGCAACAGGGATGACCGCAAGCTTGAGAATACTGTCAAGCAAAGCCGATTCAAACACTTGGGAGAGCTTCACAAGGAGTGAACTGAAGCTGGAGTCAGTGCATCAAGAGTCACCACGCTCAGACATCTTCAGGAAAAGGGATACCAAGCCACTTCTGAAACAGAAACATCGTCAGAAGCATCTTACCTGGGCTAAGGAAAAAAATAACTGGACTGCTGTTCAGTTGTCCAAAGTCCTCTTTTCAGATGAAAGTAAATGTTGCATTTCATTTGTAAATTAATGTCCCAGGGTCTCGAGGAAGAGTGGAGAGACACAGAATCCATGTTGCTTGAAGTCCAGAGTGAAGTTTCCACAGTCAGTGATGATTTGGGCTGCCATGTCCTCTGCTGGTGTTGGTCCACTGTGCTTTCTGAAGTCCACAGTCAACACAGCCGTATACCAGGACATTTTAGAGCACTTCATGCTTTCTTCTGCTGACAAGCTTTATGGAAATGCTGATTTTATTTTCCAGCAGGACTTGGCACTTGCCCACACTGCCAAAGGTACCATAATCTGGTTCACTGACCACGGTGTTACTGTGCTTGATTGGCCAGCAAACTCGCCTGACCTGAACACTATAGAGAATCTATGGCGTATTGTCAAGAGGAAGATGAGAGACACCAGACCCAAAAATGCAGATGACCTGAAGGCCGCTATCAAAGCAACCTGGGCTTCATTACACCTGAGCAGTGCCACAGGCTGATCACCTTCATGCCACGCCGCATTGATGCAGTAATTCATGCAAAAGGAGGCCCAACCAAGTATTGAGTGCATAGAAATAAACATACTTTTCAGAAGCCTGACATTTCTTTTTAAAATATCATTTTTTTATCGATCTTATGTAGTATTCAAATTTTATGAGACACTGAACTTTGGGTTTTCATTATCTGTAAGCCATAATCATCAAAATTTCAAGAAATAAAGGCTTGAAATATTTCAATCTATGTGTAATGAATCTATATAATATATGAGTTTCAGTTTCTGAAATGAGTGACAAAAAATATTGACCCTTTTCATGATAATCTAATTTTTGTAGATGTACCAGTAGGTAAATGCATACTAGATAGATAATATATTAAATCCTTGAACTAATAGCCAAGTTTGTAATTCTGCTATTAGGTGACTTCCTGAAAACACTCCAGGATCCTGACCTCAATGTTCGGCGGGTGGCTTTAGTCATGTTCAATTCAGCTGCCCACAACAAACCCTCCCTGATCCGTGGACTTCTGACATCACTTCTCCCACATCTATACAAGGAAACACAGATCAGAAAAGACCTTGTCAGAGAGGTACAAATTATAAACATTAAAAGCACAAGAAAAATGTCAAATAAAACAATGTTGTGTGTAAAATATTGGGAAAACTATTATACACAAAAACAGTATAAGACCTCAAGAAGAGTCAACAGAATCAAATTACGGCATGTTTGATCACATCTCAGGTTGAGATGGGACCCTTCAAGCACACAGTAGATGATGGTTTGGACGTCCGCAAAGCAGCTTTTGAATGTATGTATACCCTGCTGGACAGCTGCCTGGACTGTTTGGACATCTTTGAATTTCTGAACCACGTTGAAGAAGGCCTGAAAGATCACTATGACATTAAAGTAAGT
This sequence comes from Oxygymnocypris stewartii, assembly GCA_003573665.1. NCBI lineage: Eukaryota > Metazoa > Chordata > Actinopteri > Cypriniformes > Cyprinidae > Oxygymnocypris > Oxygymnocypris stewartii. The sequence continues at coordinate 318,283 of QVTF01019827.1, read as the reverse complement.
GAATTTGCAGTGAGGTTGTGGTACATTGGATTACATTCTGCTTAAATGTCCAACACATTACATGAGATTGAAATAAATATATATTTCCAGTGTTCAATAACTTTAAGATGTTCATGTTTCTGTTTTTTCAGATGCTGACCTTCATTATGCTTGCCAGACTTTCTAAACTGTGTCCAGCTGCTGTGGTACAAAGGCTGGACAGGTTAGTGGAACCACTAAAAGCTACTTGCACTACCAAGGTAAGGCTTTACATGACAGCAGTTTGTTAAAAATATGGGTTATTTTAATACTCCAGTAAACAATGATCTTCTTTTATAACATAAAGGTAAAAGCCGGTTCAGTGAAGCAAGAGTTTGAGAAACAGGAGGAGCTGAGGCGCTCTGCCATGCGTGCAGTCGCTGCCCTGCTGTCCATCAGCGAGGTGGAAAAGAGTCCCGCTATGGCAGACTTTGCCAATCAGATCAGAAGCAACGCCGAGATGGCCACCATCTTCGAAAGCCTTCAAGGAGACCCCTTAACAGGTGCTGTAGAATCAATGGACACCAGTTAGGACTCGCAACTGCAATTTGTTATGGTTTGTGGTTGCAGAACCTGCAATGGACTACAGATTTGTGGTGAAAATAAACAAATACTTTTAAAGCTTGAAGCATATTATTACATAACCAGCATTTTGTAGACCAGGGGTTTCCATCCCCGTTCCTGGAGCCCATCCAACAGTGCACATTTTGAATGTCTCCATAAACACATCTGATTTGGATCATCAGCGGTCTCCCAAGTCCTGGGCTGCATCCAAAATCACATACTTCCCTACTATATAGCAGATCAAATAACAGCATATGACAAAAGTATGTCCCAATCCACAATAGCCAGAAAAGAATAGTCAAATAGTAAATGACAAACTTCTTCCGACGTGATTCTGAAGGATGCATATGACGGATACTTATATCCCATGAGGCCACAGCAAAGGATTTCTGAACAGCTGTGATGCACTTACTCAGGAGTGTATGCGATCGCAAACGCTGCACAGGACCATATGGAAATGTTTAAGCAGCTGACTTGTTCCTGTGTTACCCTATCAGGCAATGACATTTACCTCAGTAGCTCATTTGACAAGTTTTTGGATGGCAGCATAACAGTTTAAAGATCTACAACAAAACAGAATGCTTTGTTGATAACCAAAATAATATTTAATAACTGCATTACTAATTTCTCACTTGAAATGGCATCGAAAGTGGATAAAATAAAAAAAACACAATACTGCCCACCAACTGCAACTTCCAGAAGCTGGTTTTATTTTCTCACTCACAATCAAACATAAGATTGAGATATCACAGGAAGCAAAAAAAAACAAACTCAGATGCTGCCTTTATAATCAATCAGATATCAGCAAGCATGACGTCATTGTTATCCTTATTCCTGCAGAGCTTTTGGAAGCAGGTGTGATGTACAAAGCCAGCCGTGAACGGGGCTGCAAATCTCATATCTACACAATAAACAAGACAGAAAACACATGTGTAGTTCACACTTTTTCCACTTTATTGAAAAGACATCAAGTAAACCGGATTATTCGTTCTCTTCGCTGCGGAGTCTGGCGTTGGGGTTTGTGACCTTAATGGCCAACTGTGCAGCCCTCTCTACAATGAGCTTCCTGTTCTTTGAAGACACATTGTGGGCGATCTCTGCACAATGCGACCTATAGAGAAAAATAACCTTATTATCACATTTTCATTAAAAAATATATTAAATAAGCAAATGCAGCATTCATCATTGAAACTCAAGTTATCCGTTTACACAAACATCACAACTTAGTTCTATTCAAAGGAGACCCAATACAAGCACTAGTCACTTGTTGCAGATTATCTTCCACCTGCTGGCTATGGCAAGAGCTAGAGATGGAATGGGTATTTCCTCCGCCATGCTGTTTCTCTGAATTCAACACCTGAGATGAATACGGGCAATTCAGCAGGTATGATCAGAGAGATATAGACAGTCCAGACCACTTTAAACCAATCAAATCTACTAGTTACATATTACTAAGAACACAAAGAACCACATTAAAACATTCAAAAGGATTTATATGTAATGGTAATCTGAGCACACTTACATTAGGTATAAAAGTGGCAATATATAAAAATCTTACTTGTTGCTCATCATGAGGACTTCAAGTTCCTTGATATTGTGAACCAAGAACTTCCTGAATCCAGTGGGCAACATGTGTTTTGTTTTCTTGTTACTACCATAACCAATGTTGGGCATCAACATCTGACCCTTGAAGCGTCTGCGCACTCTGTTGTCAATACCTCTGGGCTTCCTCCAGTTTTTCTGCAGAGAGATCATTCATATTAGATCATGGATATAAATGAAAGCTATATTAACTTTGAATTATCCATTAAAAGTAGTTTAACGTTGAACTACTTTAGATGATCTCTTAAAATGAATACATGTTTTGTTGGATTTGAGAACCATACAAAGTGCTACCCGCTCCAAGAAGATCTGAGAACTTGCTACAAGTGTGCTTTCTAATCTTCTGATCAATGTCTAGCAATTATGGAAAATAACTTTGATAATGCACTGCACTCATGTAGCTGAAAGCACGAAATGTCGTAAAGCTTGGAACCAAATGAAACCAAACTAAAATCAGATCTTCCTAATCACTACACATTTGAGTAAAGTTATCAAGAAATAAAACAAAAACTTTGTATCCCTTGATATTCTTACCTTGACCTTGACATAGCGGTCGGACTGATGTCTGATGAACTTCTTGGTCCTTTTCTTGAGGATTTTAGGCTTGGTGAGGGGTCTGAGTTGAACCATGATGACTAGGTTACAGAATAGACATGCAGAAATGAAATAAACACGGAGTTTAAAAACACAAGAATAATATACATTTACACATTTAATTAGTCGTTCTATATAAACAGTTAAGATGACTCGCGTCTAACACCAAGGCGATCTACTTTGACATTTAGCATGCGCATTTGTAATATTAGCCAGCAGTAAACTTGTCCAAAGATGTTAACTAAATCGAGTAAATTACAGCATAACGCAAACTTGTATCGTTTAAACTACAGCAGAAATCTAAAGCTTATATCGTTACACTGAACGTCGCATCATGCACCGTACATGCAGCTAGCTAACACTAAACACAACATGCTATATTAAGCGTCTGAACGTCTAAATCGTCTAGTTTTAGTATAAAAGGTATATTTTGTAATGTCAAAGCGGACAGAGTGATATGTAATACATTTTGTGACTCCAGTGTTTCACACACATCACACCAATGGCCGCCATGTATAGACCCGGTGATTGTTTATATAAATATTGCTTATTTTATCGCTCCACGAGACAGAATATAAGCGCATTTAAATCGAGTGAACGCTAATGTAGCGCCATGGACTGAGAAAAGTTGATTTTAATCACGATGTTAAAGGATGAATTGAGATTTTATTCCGCTCACCGTTGGACCCGCCTCTAACCGAAGACAGTCCTGAATAAGAGGAGGAAGTGACGCAGCGACGCCCTGGAAGAAATGTCGGCGAGCGGAAGTCGCTCCTGCTCTGGAAATGAGGCCGTCCACGACATGTGTAAAACTGATTTTGTTTAATGATACAAAAACTTTGTACGTTGCATATATTATGCTTATACATATTATATATAGGCTTGAGTAATACAGCAAGAGAGAACAAATGTAATTAAATACTTTTTGTTTTACTACCAAGCAGATTTTTAAAGATGTAAAGACAAATAACACGTTCCACCTCTGTAACGTTATATATATATATATATATATGAGGCAGTCTGTGTGTGTGTGTGTGTGTGTGTACAAGAGTAACATTGTACATATTATATTGTACACATTTTACACACACACACATATATATATATATATATATATATATATTGCACACACACTGCCTCATATATATGTGTATATATATATATGTATATATATATACATATTCATTCATAGTCATATATGTAGCCTACTACATATTAGGGCTGTACATTTGCATTGGTCTTTTAATTAATGTATTTGTTTGCGATACCTTAATTAGCACAAAAAAAGCCTATTTTGAATGTGTTTTTGTGGGAATGTTTGAATGTGATCAGTGGGAATGTTCAGCTTTCTCAGCACTTTAGAGCTCCTAACTATGAACATAGCTATAACGATAACTACAGGTCTATTAGAATCCACACAGATGCACACTAAAATACGTTTATTAGGCTATAAGCATGCAGTGCAGTTTTGTCACCTGGCACGTTAAATGCTCAAGCTCATTAAAGTCTGGTGGATTCTGATTGGCTGTCAGTGTTGTTTTATGGTATATCAGCTTGAACAACGTGAACACTAGGCCTTAGAAAGATAATTTAAATGTAATTGTTGCGTTATCATATTTATCATTCATGGTGTGAATGGGCCTTTGTGTAGCCTACTGCGCATTTTATAGTCAGAGCTACGTAAAACACTATATCCCATGATGCAATGCACTCAAACTTGAACAATGTATACAACAACTGCAATAAAAGAGCAAACTATATCTGAGATTGTTAAAACTCACTAGATTAACAAAGTAACGAGGTGAGTTCTGCTGTTTTAAATGTCCATCATTGCACAATGCACGGTTGTCACATGCTATTCGAGAAAGTAACACGCAGTTTGTTATGTTGAAGCCTGTCAGAGACAGCTTTACTGCAACAATAACATTTAGGATGACATGTTGATTTGTCAAAAATTGACTGAAGCTAAATAATATAGCTAGTCCTAAAAATGAACAGTTGCTGTTTGTTCTCTACAAGCGGGCAAACTGAAAGATTATCATATTATTTTCTCTAGGCGACTTATTTAAATTCCTCAATTTAAATAACCCAAGTTATCTGTAAAACGCTGGTTATATGCAAAACATCTGCTCATTCTCCAAATTAAAGGTTTTAGTTGGTAAATTATTAAACGATGAAAATGAATCTACAGCTTATAGAATTGGGCGCGACTATGTATTTACTGATGTCAACTTTGAATTAGTTTCATGAAATCTTCTCGGGTTACACTGCCTGTTTTTTTCTTTCTTTCTTCCGTGACTCTCACTTCTCACAAAACGAAAGTTCACAACTCGTCGCTGCAAGGATGGACAGGACGCATTTGCTGAGGTAGGTTTGACAAAATAAATACAAGAAGCGAATTAAGCCCATTAGAAACACCATAAATGCTGCTTTTAAGTGAGAATCTCTAGTAATTTCTATAAAACTAGCACAAACGCAGCAGCGTGTAATATCTTCTGAACCTTGGAAATCGCGATAACTGCCTTCAGTCGCTAAAGTACTTGTTATTAGGACAATAAGGCATTGAAGTGTCATCTTTCTTTCTTTCTTTCTCACGGCAGAGGCTGTGGCGTCGTCATTTATTCATGCAGCATGGTGTAATAATAAGCTAATAACAACATCAATGTTTTGTTTTCGTAATAGTGACCAGGATGAAGCTCACAGTGGTCCATCGTGTCCTGCTGGATCTTATGCAGGTAATCACAAAAGATTTCGTCCTCAAATATCACTTAACCTTCAGTTTTAAAATCGATATAATTTGCATATTCAGGTAGACAGAAAGTTATGGAGTGCACTTTAAAATAGTTCATCTCATCGAAGCAAATGCTTCAGTCAGCAATTTTGGAGAAACATGTTTCCTGTCTTTTTTTACTCCTAATTGCATGCTGAAAAAAGAGACGATTAAATGATTTTGTGATATGCATTATTCAGATCCAAACACAGTGCCAGATGATGGGGCGACGGCTCCTCCTGCAGATTTGATGCCTGTTGTTCCTGGATATGAGAGTTTGGGACCGAATGGTGAGAAGAGCTTCAGTAGCTTCAGCTGAAATTAAGAGTAAAATGTTGGTAATGAATGTGAGAGGTGTTTTGTTATTGCGTTCACAGTTATCCCACCGTCAGATTTTGGATCGGTGCAACCACAAGCCCCATCCAGAGCTCCAGAGAGACGCTTTGAGTAAGCACTCCATATTTGTTTTTAATTATTGTTATTTTATATACTTATTTTTTTCCTATTCCAGCATGATAATGAGAGGGGTTGGTTAGTTTCTCTGCTTGCTGATCGCTTAAAGTTTATCTTCCTTTTTTCTTCGTTTCATGGTTAAGCTGCTTCTAGACATGCTTGCACTATAAATTGTGTCTATGTTGCAGTGTTCAATGACTCAGAAACAGGGTGGGGTTGAATAAATAAATCCAGAATTGCCTCATTCGTGAATTCAAAGCATAGCAAAAAAACAGTTAGGCAAAGCCTGGGGGGTTGCAATGCAAGACAAAGGGAAATTGGATGGGGATCATCAGGGAGAATAGTACAATTTCTGTTTATTTGCCACTGAATAGAGTACTTTAGTCCTAGTATATCAGGAAAGAAAGCAATGAATAGGCACTAGGTTTATAACTGATGCTATGTATTTTACCACTGAAATGGTTTAAACTGATATCTTGAATCGATTTTTTGTTAAGAAAACTAAACTAAACAGGCTACAGAAATAAATAAATTTAAGGATAAATAAACATAATACAGTTTAGGTGTAAATGTAAACAATATTTTAGAAATGCATTTCCATCTTAATTTTTGGTGTCTATCATTTATTTTGTGCCGCCTATACATCAGTGTTATTTTTAGTGTCATTGATATACAGTATAAAAAAAAATTCTGTTTATTTTTTGTCGTTTTTATTTGTTTTTATGTTTAAAAATGTCTATAGTTTTTATTAGGTTTAGAACTTCAGCTTAAACGAAACGAAAATGAGAAATGTTTCTTTGGCAACTCGTTGAAATAAAGTTGTATTTTATTGTATTTAATGTTAATTTTTCAAGTAGTGATAACGTTCTTTAAACGCTCTGAATTAAATTTGCTACAATGGTTCATTCATTCTTGCGTGCATGCAGTTTCGTTCATGAGTATTTAGAAAATATAGTGTTGTAAATGACTGGTCAAAAGTTGCAAACCCAGCTTAACTTCACACGTCATGTCCTCAGCATTCCTGCGATCACTGAAGAACTCGCTCAGGAGGCCTTCATAAAATATGCCAGCAGCAAATGCTGTTACAGCTCTAAACCAGCCAAACAGATGGTGTTCACAGACCTGCAGTCTCTCAACACATATCGGGTGAGCAGCAACATTCACATACGCTATATTGCGAAAAGTATTTGAAAGGTTAACGAATGAAAGGTTTGACTAGTCAAACCTTTCATTAGAAGGGGGTGACCCAATACTTTTGGCAATACAGTGTATATCACATCCAGCTATATGGCAGCCATGCTTACATTAATCTTGGATACCTGTTAATAGTACCGTTTGGAGACTTTTACTGAGTCCAGAACAACAGAATGGGACAGTGAACCATACAATGGTGAGTAAAGTCATTCTAAACCATATGCTTATCTATAATTCTAAAATGAAATTGAATGTTTAAATATGTATATCCCTTCGTTTATCAGGTCAGGTGGTGGATGGTTTCGGAGTGGCTCCTGCTCCGTGGAGCCTCCCGGTGCCCATTCCTTCCCTCTTCCAAGACTGTGAGAAAGCCGTACGCGTTCCTCACACATCCTCTGTCAAAGTAAAACTCCCTTCAGTCTTCCATTCATCAAGTTCATTGACAATTCATCGTGATTAATTCTGTTGTTGTTGAATTCAAAATGCAGGGTTGTCATTCATGCCTGAATCTCGGTAGATCTGCATGCAGTAGATGTGTAAATTCAGGCAGGGTAAGTACCATATGACGATCAGATGTCATTTGTAATACTTCCTTCTGTATTTTCTGTCTGTTGTTTCAATATAATGCTTCTATTGTTACAGACTCGATGTGGATCCTGCAGTGGCATGGGTCGAACTGCATCCGATCAACGCTGTATTATGTGTCACGGCTCTGGCATGATTAGGTATGTAGTCAACCTTTTTAATCAATTAATATATTTATTTATATAGATATTTATTTTATATCAAAGGTTTCTTAAATATAGAAAAGCCAGTACAGCTTAATTTAATTTAAATCAATTATTTATTTGCTTTAGTTACTTATGTAAATTTTGTTTGGCTCTTTTCAATCAAATACAACATTACGTGACATTTTTCAAAAATTGATGTGTACATTTAGGCTAGTATCAAAAATACACAGCTTAATTTCTGATGCCAATTGATCAATATAGAGTTCTAGTGCTAAAACACACAATATATTCAATTCACAAATCTCACTTTACTGACTTTTTCTTATTTTAAGAAATTATTATCTTTATAATTTTTACTTCAATGCTGTTCCATAAGTATGTAAATCCATAAGTAAATCCAACTACTGGTGTAAAATATATACCAGTACCCTAGTAACCACATTAACAACACGCTAATAACCACTCAGCACACCACCTTGCCAACTACATAACACGCACCCAGAACACCCAAGTGTCATTGTAGTGGGATTTTCAGGGTTTTATGGGTCAAAACCCGTTATATTTTCTGTGTAAAACGTAAGAATATTGTACTCATTCAATTATCTGTATTGTAGATGTCATTCCTGCGGAGGGGTCGGTTCAATCACGTGCAAAACATGCAAAGGGCAAGGAAAGCTCCTCTGCTACATCAAACTTAAAATTACATGGTGAGACAACTAATATTTCCATAACACGCTTTCACAAGTGCACTGTGTACAAACAAGCTAATTCACTTTTTATTAGTGCTGTCAAACGATTAATCGCATCCAAAATAAAAGTTTTTGTTTACATAATATATGTGTGTGTATATTTATTATGTGTGTAATATAAATACAAACACATGTATGTATATATTTATATAAGAAAAAATGTATGTTTATATATTAAATATATTTATATATATAATATAAAGTATACACATGTAAATATTTTCTAAATATATATGCGGGTGTATTTATATATACATAACAAATATACACAGTAAACATACTTGTATTACGTAAACAAAAACTTTTATTTTGGAATGCGATTAATCGCTTGACAGCACTATTTTTTTATACATTAATTTACCCCCCCCTCAGGAAGAACAACGTGTATGTGGCTGTGATTGACAAGGGCTCTGGATTCCCGGTTGAGCTTCTCAATCAAATTAATGGAGAGAAACTTCTTACTGATATGGCTCCAATGGTGAGCAAGAACACAATTGCTTTGTTATTTAACAGTTATAACATTGTGCATTTTCTGCCGTTTGAGAACTTTGAAAACATATCGCAACTTCAGAAGTCAAAAGAAGTCCAAAAAGGACATTTCTTGAAACTAGAGATTGTTGAAACAGAAACCTGACCTGCTATGTATTGCACCTACTGCTCTGCAGTTCTATCCACACGATGTCAGTAATGGACAGCGAAGTCAGTTTTGAACACAATCTCTGATGATTTAGTCTATATCCATATCCATATATGTTATACATGCAGGGAAATGTATAAGAGTTCAAAACCGTTGATCATTTCATATGCAAAATGTGCAGCAGCAAAAAAAATGGCCGGTTTAATTCTAAGCTTAAAAAGGTTGTAAATGATCATGAAAAACTAAAATAAGTATGCAATATAATCATAACGACATGTAATATTTTATATAACCCTTGTGCTTAAAATCCTTTACCTAATTTAAAAATGTAATTGTAAGTCTAGAAGTACGCTAAATATTATTTAGCTTGTTTAGATTTTTTTTACAATTTTGTAAAATTGTATTTTTGGAACTGGTTGATCAAAGGACTTATTGACCTGAGCTCATGCACCTTAGTTTTTGTGAAAAAAAGCATCATTTGTGGATAATTTTGCCAATATTCACTCAAAAAATGTGGTGAATAAGTGATAAATGAGGCTTTCAAACATTCATCACCAAAAAGAAACAAAACCTTTTTATTGAAAGAAAACGTTGCAAGATTAAATCCAATATTTTGTGATAAAATAGCATAACAAGATTTTTTTGGGGGGTAGGCCGATTATTTCTGACCAACAGTTATTTTACAGCATAACCGAGTTTGTTTGGCTGTGACAGTGACGCTTTGCCTCATCACTGCAGGTTTATCCAGTTGTCAGTTTTCCAGACAGCTCTGTGAACGCTGAGTCTGAAAGTGGAGTGAGGAAGCATCAGGCTCAGTTCGTCACCACTTGCCGTATTCTGCAACAGGTAATTGATCAGATAAAACAATTTAAACACTTCTGATTAAACACCAAAAACCTGCGCTTGTCTCTTTAAGGGCACATCTCAGCCTTCCACTCTTCTGGGAATTAATTAAACGACTGCTTCCTGTTGGCTCAGTCCCATGGAGTCCTAAAAGAAAACAGATTAGCTCAGTGATTGACCGAAAGCAGTCGGAATATTCCCATATATTCATACAAAACAATGACAAGAAACTGAGAAAACCCCTCACTGCTCTTTTCTAAAACAAAACTGAATAAAACAACAACCAAGTCTCGTCACGTAAAATTCACAATACATTCTTGAGAAGCTCTTTAAAGTAGTTAATAATATTACTCTAAAAGTATTAATAGTAAAACAGGAAGAAATGCTCTATGTAAAGAGTAACTGATGTAGAACATCATATGGAGACAAAGCATGTTTTAACTCTGTTTTTGTGTTGTTGTTTTTTCAGAGGCAGACCATTGAGCTCCTTCCCATCACGCGAGTGCATTACACCTGGAATGAGAAGACCCATATATATTTTGTATATGGAACCGAACACAAAGTCTACACCAAAGATTATCCAGTCAAATGCTGCTGTTGCTCCATCCTTTAAACAGAAGCTTGTTTCCACCACGGGATAACATATCGTTACTTTTTGGAATTTTGTATTTTTTTCCTTGCAGTTTATATTTTTATGGTTTATGTCTCAGTTTTGTCTTTTTTGTCTTGCAATTCTGAAAAAATAATAATTGTGAGATAAAAACCTTGCAAATCTGACTTTTCTCAGTTTTCCCATGTAAACTCACGATTGCGAGAGAAAAAAATAAGTAACAATTGTTAGTTTTGTCACAGAAAGTCACAGTTGACTTTCTGCGGTGGAAGTAAAAAAAAAAAAAAAGATTTGTATTCTTTGTCCATTGATTATGGGCAAAATGTTATGTTACAGTATATTGTTTTGTTTTCTTTCTGTCATTCCTTATTTTTTTGTTATTTTTTTTTTTACCATGTATGCTCAAAGAACACTTATTATGACAGTCTTATCAGGTTACAATTTTTCGCTTAGTTTTATATTACAACAATTTGTATATGCATTGTTACACTGGCTAATCTTATACCTAGAAATTACCTAGAAAACTAAATTTTTCTAATCATATCATTCCAAAGCTGTAGGAGGTTCTTTCTTTCACAAAACACAAATTGAGATGTTAGTCAAAATGGCAGCATGAGTCTCCATCCACTTTCATTGGATGTTTTTCTTCTTCTTCTTTCTTTTTTTCCTGTATGAGCGAATTAAGACTAACGCGGTCGGTCATTGCATTTTGTGTCCCATGGGATTTATAGCGTGTTTGCAAGGACACGAAGGCGAGTAGCGGTGTTATTTTAGAACTTTTTTTAGAGTGTACTGTAGCTTTAAGGATTCTGTAATTTGTGCGTTGTATCAGGCGCACTTCATTAAACCAGGCTGCCAGAACATTATTGTGGGCGTTTCTTCATTACTGTCCAGTTTATAGAGTTCAAAACTGAGGAAAAGCTCTCAGTAAACATAAATGAGAAGCGCTGCTGGAGCCAAGATCATTGTGAAACAGACCTCACCATCATTTTGTGCGTTATGGATGACAAAGACGAAGATACAGGTGGGTAAATGACTTGAAATACGTGCATAACGGTCTTTTGTTGTTTTATTTCCTTAAAAGTTTTACTTTAAGATAAACTACGTTCATTGTCTAGTCTGAATAGCTTGCAAGAGACGAAATGGTTCGTATCTGTAGCATGTAGCAAAAACGTAGGCTATTAGTCTATCCTACAAAAAAAGTGTTTTAATATTAATAAAAAAATAATTTAGTCATTACAACATAACACTCGATATATCCCGAGACATTTCTAGTGTTTATATACACAGTTTTAAAGTAATACCACGTTTATAGAGATTAGTTTAAATTATTTGTTTTGCGTTAACGCTTACTTCACTTCTTACACCAAATTTGCGCAAGAAACCGCTAAGATGTCAAAAAAAACGTTCATTCTGTTCGAACAAAACTTTATCCAAAGCGGCTAAAGTGCCAAATTTACTTCGTAAAACACTTAATATATAACAGTTTTGTTGAGGATCTTGGACGGCTGTCAGTTGTGTCTTCAACCACGTGGACGTCTGTTTTGATTAAAAAAAACGGTGAAAAACACAAACTGAGGCAAACACTGACCCTATTTTAGTGCTGTAGCCTAATATTAAATGTAAGCAGTCTTTCTAACGGTAATTTATTTCAACCAGCATTACATGAGTGAATGTTTAACTGAGTAACCTTAACAATTTCAGAGTTTTTGTGCTTTAGTTGTTATATAGTTAGCCTAGTATAGCCTACTTCAATGGAAGGAAGGAAAGCTGACCTTTAGCACAAAATGAGTTCACATGATGAATGCCACTTTGCTTTTTTTGTGACTATAGTAAACAAATAGTGTAGAATCCTAATTAGTATTTAACATTACAAAAGAAAAATCAACAAAAATCTATTTATTCCCAGTTTTAAATGACAAGAAAGAGATTTGTAATGTGATTCAACAAAACATAATTTTCTACTTGGAAATAATTAACTGAAAGTGTTTAAAAATAATGATGTTTTGAGAACTAAGCTTAATTTAAGAGGGAACAATATGCACTCAAATGGGAAAAATGTTAAGTAACATTCATTAATAAACTATCTCATCATAGTCATTTCTCATTTTGAAGACTGACTCATTCCCTCGTGAAAACATTTAATATTTATCAGTGTTGGGGCTAATGCATTATAAGTAGTACGAGTTATGTAATCAGATTACTTTTTAAAGTAACTAGTAAAGTAACACATTACTTTTCAATTTACAAGATTGAAATGAAATGAGAAAAGAGATTATATGAGTTACTTGTTCATATAAGTAGAGCAAGTTACTTTGTTAGCCATTTATTGACTGACAGCTCCCCTGAGAATTTTCATATTAAAAACAAGCAATAAAGCACGGCCCATATGTGAAAACGTAACGCAATGAGTTACTTTTTTAGGGAGTAATGAATGTACATGAAATTGCACAATATTTACAATTAACTGAACATGTATCATTGTTTAAATTTATATTAAATGCAATAAGTACAACCTGAGATTGCTTTTTCGACCAAATTAAATAAATTTTTATATGAGATGTAATAATTATATATATATATATATATATATATACCGTCTTTGAGATATGGTTAAAGTGTGATGCTGAATGTACTGAGAAGCATTTATCATTAAAATCTACTTCATTATCATTTCTATTGAAACCTGAATGTCATGTATTTAAAAATACTTGTAATTACACATTTGTAATGAAGATGCAATTTAGACTTTAAATGTATTTTAAAAACACACTACAGTTAACATATAATGAAGTACAAATGTGCTTTATTTTATCAACACATCAAAATAAGTGTAGCCTACTTCTTTAAAACACGGCAAATGAACACTAAACGAACGATTTAAAATGCACTTCTTAAAGTAAAACTTTTATGTTATTTAAGTATTTCTCTTTAAGTGCTCTTTTATCTAAACTGCAAGTGTTTTGTTTTGTGTGTGTTTTTAAGTACACTAAGTTCTGCATTCAATAGAGTTAAAGGGACAGTACACCCATACTTACCCTCCACTTGTTTCAAACCTGTTTGAGTTTCTTTCATCTGATGAACACAAAAGAAGATGCTTTGAAGAATGTCAACCAAGCAGTTGACGGTAGCCATTGACTTCCACAGTATGGAAAAAAAAAATACTATAGAAGCCAATAGCTATCAATCATTTTGATTCCAACATTCTTCAAAATATCTTCTTGTGAAGATCATACAGGTTTGTATCAAACTTTGTCCTATAGTTAAAGCCTTAAAGTTAATGTTTAAGCTTTTTAAACAGTATTTTTCAGCAATAGCATTACAACAATCTTAGTTTAAGACATGTTGATTGTATAACTTGTGCATAATACTCTCTGTTATAATACTGTCTGTTATCTACTTGAACTCTTTTGAACCTCACTTATAACACTTTCATGTATCGCAAGAGCGAATATGCATTCCGAGGAAAAATTTGCTATCTGAAACTGTTAACGCTAAATGTTATCTTAAATTTGAATGTATCCTGTTTGCTAAATAGATCTCTGCTTCACAAAGCAGCAGCGCATGTCTGTCAGTAGGAAAACAATTAATCACGTACCAGCTTCTTAAAGGCACAACGGCCAATTTAATTCATCTAGACCGAAGCCACAGTTTTATTTCGGTTATCGGTGCATTTTATTTATGCAACACTATTATTAGACACCAGATTATGTTAGAAAGACTAGTTTGCAAGAACACATCAAGTGTGCCATTTGGGACAGAGCCATTGAGTGACATATATGACATATATTTATAGGCTGACCTGAAGTTTGCATCACTCTATAATTTCCCTCAACAAAAACCCAATACGATTTTTCCATTGGCTTTTGGAATATTCCAAAAAGTAACTGCTGTGACGAACAGAAGTTTATGACTCTAAATCTTTAAACTGAGTTTATGATGTTAATATTCACAAATGAACACACCTTTAATGAATTTTGAAGCTTAAGTACAATCACCAGAAGTAAAAAGCTAAATGTAGGCAACCATGGTCATTCATCACAAAGGACAATCGTATTATTTTTCATAGCTATAAAATTTTGATGAATGTGCATTGCTAAATTAGCGTTTGAATAGTATCAGAGACGACCTGCTCCTTCCATCATTCATCGCTGCTGTATATGTATATTTTGAGGGCATTGTTTCTCTGGCATACAGGGCTGATTTTGCCCATTCTTCATGCTAAATCTGAAGCACGATCTCTGTTGAAGGAAACCCAGACCAGCTGATATTTATATCCACTTGTTAGCGGCATTGTTCACGAATGTAACAAGATGTTTGTGTGAAGTATATATAACTCACTAATGCATTCAGACAAGCACTGCTGAGGGAAAGAACCCTAATTACTCAATGAACAGCTGCCAACTCTTGATTGCTAAGAAATGTGTTTATATTCTGTTGTCTAGCAATGCAACTTGTCTTTATTAAAGGAGTAGTTCACCCCATAATTAAAATTTGCGAATGAAGTGAATTTGTTTCTTCATTGGAACAGATTTGGAGAAATATAGGTTTGCATCAATTGCTCAGCAATGGATTCTCTGCAGTGAATGGGTGCCGTCAGAATGAGAGTCCAAACAGCTGATAAAAACATCACAATAATCCACACCACTGCAGTCCATCAGTTAACATCTTATGGAATTAAAAACTTTGTGTTTGTAAGAAACAAATCCATCATTTAGATATTTTTACTTTAAATTGTCACTAATCCATAATAAAACTTCCTCCAGTGAAAAAGTCCATCTACTGTTGTTTTCTCACATCTTAATCCTCACATATACTGTATTTGTGTAGATCTGTTTTTTGCTTGTAATCGGTGCTTGATCTGTGCATATTTCTCTGCTGATTCAGACAAGATTACTTTTTCACTGGTGAAAGCAATATGGATAGAAAATGGAAGCAATGTTTGTTTCTTATAAACATGCAGTTTTTCACTTCAAAAGACATTAATTGTGGGTTGTTGATTACTTGTGATGTTTTCATCAGCTGTTTGGACTCTCATTCTGATGGCACCCATTCACTACAGAGGTAAAAAAAAGTGAAAAAAAAAATACGGTATTGTGATTGTCAACAGAGAGTCATAAGCCTTGTTCAGAGTTCAGACTGTCAGCCCAAATCAAATTTTGTGCATATCCGGATGGAATCTGATTTGTATAACTGACTGTCCACACAGCATATTGCAACTGTTCATATCCGATTTGTGTGTCCATAAGCACTCTTTTGTTTTAACTGAATGTGCATTGGTTTCTATGGTAATGCCTTGGCTGATTTGGGCTGACAGTCTGAACAACCCAGATGGCACACGTACGTACGTCTGCAAGATGTCTGTTCAAGATCTCTTGATTTGGAAAGCATCTGCTGTCTACAGACGTCTGTAAGATATCAGTTTTACATGCATTCTAAATCATAAATACATCTAATATATAGTGTCCCTGTGGACATCCATAGTGTTTTATTTTTCTTTGTCTCCGCTACTTTCAAACCACAAAGAGGTGCGTGTACTAGAGTTATATTGTTTTCCCTGCTTGACTTGCACTTCGCAACAACACAAGCATGTTTCTGCAAAGATGTTCAGCATGTTTTCTGCAAAAATGTGTGACGTATTTACATTTTATGGGGCGTGAGGACTTGAAAAAGCTAAGCTAAATCAGCTAAACAGATATCTTTTTTGCATTCCCATTTGCTCAAATAGCAAAATAAAAACTCTACGATAGTGTTTTCATGACTTTCAATAAAAGGAAAAAAATTGATAAAGACTGATAACGGTAGTCAGAAGAGCAAATTATGTCGAATTTATTGTCCCTCCCATAGACGCTGTATTAGAAACACCCTCGCATTAGCATAAATTCTTTTTTTGTAATTTGATGCAAAGGTAATACAGGTGCATCTCAATAAATTATGATGCTATGGAAAATTTCATTTATTTCAGTGATTCAACTCAAATTGTGAAACTCGTATTTTAAATAAATTCAATGCACACAGACTGAAGTAGTTTAAGAGTTTGGTTCTTTTAATTGTCATGATTTAGACTCACATTTAACAAAAACCCACCAATTCACTATCTCAACAAATTAGAATATGGTGACATGCAAATCAGCTAATCAACTCAAAACACCTGTAAAGGTTTCCTGAGCCTTCAAAATGGTCTCTCAGTTTGGTTTACTAGGCTACACAATCATGGGGAAGACTGCTGATCTGACAGTTGTCCAGAAGATAATCATTGACACCCTTCACAAGGAATGGACTGAGTCTGGAGTCAAGGCATCAAGAGCCACCACACACAGACGTGTCAAGGAATTTGGCTACAGTTGTCATCAGAGGCTTCTTACCTGGGCTAAGGAGAAGAAGAACTGGACTGCTGCCCAGTGGTCCAATGTATTGAATTTATTTACTCGTGTATTGAATTTATTTAATACACGAGTTTCACAATTTGAGTTGAATTACTGAAATAAATGAACTTTTCCAAGACATTCTAATTTATTGAGATGCACCTGTATAATACAAAGAATAGTGTTATAAATGTACATACATAAAAAAAAGGAACCTTTTGAGGATTTACGATGCTGATGACCGTTAAACGCATCATCACAGTCTTGTGAAAAGGGTCCATCCCTTACGAAAATTGTATTTTTCACATACACAATTATACAGAGTATATCCAGCAGTGAAATGTGTTCTGCATTTAACCCATCCAAGTGCACACACTTGAAGCAGTGGGCAGCCGATGCTGTAGCGCCCGGGGAACAGTTGGGAGTTCGGTGCCTTGCTCAAGGATGTCATCTCAGTCGTGGACAATTCCTGCCGGAGCTGAGATTTGAACCCACAACCTTGGGTTACAAGTCCAACGCTCTATACATTAGGCCATGACTGCATCTATAGTATTACTCTGTTGGCCATGGCTGCCCCTGTGGTATTGATATTGGTAACAATGGTATTACCATAGTAAAAGTATGCTAACCGTGTTTTTAGGGGGCCGTTTTTATTACCAGTTGTAGCCTGTAACTACAGTTTTACTACAAATACCATGATTAAACTATGGTTAGCATAGCAAAACATGTTTAAATTATTTTCTGACCATGTTTTTTATTGGTTAATTTTCATAAGGGATATTTTCATGTTATTTTATATAATTTTTATTTTACAGCGTGTGTTTGTAAAAATTTTTGGCTAAACATTTAGCACACATCACATAAAGCTGTGCATTTCAAGGCACTTAAAAGTAGACCTTTAATGTTACCAATGTTTTGTCAATGTTAAAATTTGTTTTAATATAGCAATAAAAGAGTATGACTGGCTTTTACTCTAGCATTTATCATTTATTAAAATTAAGCAAACTAAAACGACAAATGTTTACTTTCACAGGCTGTCATGTGTAGGCTTGTAGTAAGCTGTCCCTTGCTTGGAGACTCAATCAGGTAACAAAAAGTGTCGGGGAAACAACACCTCTGGCCATTCCGTTGGGTCGTCCAACCCAATACGACTCATTTTTTCAACGTATCTTGCTCTGTCGAGCGGCAGAAATGAATTTATGTAGACTATTCTGGGTCAACACCATGCTTTTCCAATGAGGGGGAAAGGATTGTTTCCCCCACGCCGATTCCACCCACACAGCTATGATGCAACACCAACCAAGTCTATTGCTGTTATTGTTGTTTTTAGCGTTGGCATAACAACGCAACTGTCACGGTGCTCACGGGGGGAGCCAGGAACACGGAACGAGGAGACGAGGAACTTCTTTTAAACACTTTAATTGCAACACAGAGATCGCTGGAGACAGGTACACACACTCAATTACGTTAAGACTGGACACAGAGGTAGGGAAACACAGGGCTTTTGAAGGGGAGACTTAACTAGATAATTAATACACAGGGCTGGGGACAAATTAACTAATAATGAGGAAACGAGGACAGGAACAGGAACTAACCAAATATGGGCACGAGAGGAGGGGAAACACAAGACACGGAGATACACAGCCTGACATTACTCCCCCCCTCCCGAACGGTGCATCCCGCACCGTACACCATCCAACGGGGAGGGGGGGTGGGCGCTCTGGAGGCCTCACGGGACATGGAGACAGGACAGGACAGGAGGCCTCCAGGGCGGCGCCTGTTCTGGGCGGCGCCTGTTCTGGGAGCGGGGAGCTCGGGCGGCCATGGCGGGTCAGGGGACTCGGGAGGCCATGGCGGAGCAGGGAGCTTGGGTGGCCAGGGTGGATCCGGGGACTCAGGAGGCCATGGAGGAGTAGGGAGCTTGGGAGGCCATGGCGGATTGGGGAACTTGGGAGGCCTCCATGGCGGGTAGCCCCCCCCTAAAATTTTCTTGGGGAAACTCTTCATCTCTGGGGGAATCTCTGGAGGTGTGGTCGCTAGGGGCTCTGAGGAGCCGGACGGAACCAGCCGGGGCTCTGGGGAGCCGGACGGAACCAGCCGGGGTTCTGGAGAGACGGACGGAACCAGCAGGGGCTCTGTAGAGACGGACGGAACCAGCCGGGGCTCTGGGGAGCCGGACGGAACCAGCTGGGGCTCTGGAGAGCCGGACGGAACCAGGAGGGGCTCTGGAGAGACGGACGGAACCAGCAGGGGCACTGGAGAGCCGGACGGAACCAGCTGGGGCACTGGAGAGCCGGACGGAGCCAGCAGGGGCTCTGGAGAGCCGGACGGGACCAGCAGGGGCTCTGGAGAGCTGGACGGAGCAGGCACTGGAGGACGCTGGCGAGGAGCCGACACTGGAGGGCGCTCGTGAAGCGCAGCGTCTCGGGGGCGCTCTGTCAGCGCAAACTCTCGGGGGCGCTCTGGTAGCGCGGAGCTGGACGGGACCAGCGGGAATGACGGAGAGCTGGACGGGACCAGCGGAGAAGCAGGAGAGAGCTTGCGAGGAGCGGCCACAGGAGGGCGCTGTCTTGGAGCAGGCACAGGAGGGCGCTGTCTTAGAGCAGGCACAGGAGGGCGCTGTCGAGGAGCAGGTTCCGGAGGGCACTGGAAAGGAGTGGGCACCAGGGGGCGCTCGGGTAGCGCATATTGACAGAAAAACACAGAATTGTTGACATTTTTGCAGATTTATTAAAAAAGACAAACTGAAATCTCACATGGTCCTAAGTATTCAGACCCTTTGCTCAGTATTTAGTAGAAGCACCCTTTTGATTTAATACAGCCATGAGTCTTTTTGGGAAAGATGCAACAAGTTTTTCACACCTGGATTTGGGGATCCTCTGCCATTCCTCCTTGCAGATCCTCTCCAGTTCTGTCAGGTTGGATGGTAAACGTTGGTGGACAGCCATTTTTAGGTCTCTCCAGAGATGCTCAATTGGGTTTAAGTCAGGGCTCTGGCTGGGCCATTCAAGAACAGTCACGGAGTTGTTGTGAAGCCACTCCTTCGTTATTTTAGCTGTGTGCTTAGGGTCATTGTCTTGTTGGAAGGTAAACCTTCAGCCCAGTCTGAGGTTCTGAGCACTCTGGAGAAGGTTTTCGTCCAGGATATCCCTGTACTTGGCCGCATTCATCTTTCCCTCGATTGCAACCAGTCGTCCTGTCCCTGCAGCTGAAAAACACCCCCACAGCATGATGCTGCCACACCATGCTTCACTGTTGGGACTGTATTGGACAGGTGATGAGCAGTGCCTGATTTTCTCCACACATACCGCTTAGAATTAAGTCCAAAAAGTTCTATCTTGGTCTCATCAGACCAGAGAATCTTATTTGTCACCATCTTGGAGTCCTTCAGGTGTTTTTTAGCAAACTCCATGTGGGCTTTCATGTGTCTTGCACTGAGGAGAGGCTTCCGTCGGGCCACTCTGCCATAAAGCCCCGACTGGTGGAGGGCTGCAGTGATGGTTGACTTTCTACAACTTTCTCCCATCTCCCGAATGCATCTCTGGAGCTCAGCCACAGTGATCTTTGGGTTCTTCTTTACCTCTCTCCCCAAGGCTCTTCTCCCCCGATAGCTCAGTTTGGCCAGACGGCCAGCTCTAGGAAGGGTTCTGGTCGTCCCAAACGTCTTCCATTTAAGGATTATGGAGGCCACTGTGCTCTTAGGAACCTTAAGTGCAGCAGAATTTTTTTTGTAACCCTGGCCAGATCTTTGCCTTGCCACAATTCTGTCTCTGAGCTCTTCAGGCAGTTCCTTTGACCTCATGATTCTCATTTGCTCTGACATGCACTGTGAGCTGTAAGGTCTTATATAGACAGGTGTGTGGCTTTCCTAATCAAGTCCAATCAGTATAATCAAACACAGCTGGACTCAAATGAAGGTGTAGAACCATCTCAAGGATGATCAGAAGAAATGGACAGCACCTGAGTTAAATATATGAGTGTCACAGCAAAGGGTCTGAATACTTAGGACCATGTGATATTTCAGTTTTTCTTTTTTAATAAATGTCAACAACTCTGTGTTTTTCTGTCAATATGGGGTGCTATGTGTACATTAATGAGGAAAAAAAATAACAAATGATTTTAGCAAATGGCTGCAATAATATAACAAAGAGTGAAACATTTAAGGGGGTCTGAATACTTTCCGTACCCACTGTGAGATTTGAAAAGGGAGAAAACAGTTATCCAAAAGGCAGATTCGAACCCGGGTCGATTGCGTCAAAATGAGTATGACACACGCTTTACCATCTGTGTCACTGAAACTAACAGTATTTTGCTGTCCTTTGTAATCTTGACCAGACCAATAACACAGTGGGAGAAGTTAGTGTAAATAGCATCTGCCATCAAGGTGGGCTATTTACACTTAGTGTAAATAGGTACTACGATTTTTTTGTGTGTTTGTTTAAGGCGCTAAAATCTAACAGGTTGATAAATATTCCAGGATCCCTGATGATGTTCCAGAAAAACAAGGATAATGATCATGGGACTACTTGGGGGAAAAATCAGTCTCTGGTTTAAGGCAGCGACTGTTTGATAGGAATGTTGTTTCAGGACCAACAAAGGATGTTTATACTGGAACATGTTGCCCTTGAATAAACAGAAATGTAATAATCTCTCTCTCTCTTGCTGCAGACACTTTTGACCCCAACCTTCCTGAGGAGGGTCCGTCTGCTCCACCTCCAGGCTGGCTGGACAGTGTAACAGGCTATGAGGAACACACAGGTGGAGGTGAAAAGCTTTTATGTGAACCAATCATATACAAAGATAGAATTAAAACAATTACAACCCGAAACAAAGACAAAAATGTATTTGATCATGATTTGTATAATGGGATTCTTCTTATTATTATTACTAAGACACTATTATTATAATACTTCTAGTACTACTAATTAATTATTGTTTACATTTAAGCATTTAGCAGACGCTTTTATCCTAAGCGACTTACAGTGCATTTAGGCTATACAATTTTTTGTCAGTTCCCTGGGAATTGAACCCACAACCTTTTGCGCTGTTAACGCAGTGCTCTAACACTGAGCCACAGGAACATTGTTAATATTATTAATTTGATACTTGACACTTGATTTTGATTTTGAAATGTGGAGCATGGGGTTAAACAAACAATACCGAACCTCAGACACAGGGAAAACCAAGGCTTAAGAATACTGGGATATACAATTAGGAGAATTTAAACAGGTGAGGAGTAATCAAACACAGACGAAAACGAATGAACTAATGATCACACAGAACGAGGACAGGAACAGGAAACACCAAATATGGATATAAGAGGGAGGGAAACACAGGACATGGGGACACAGGTCTGAAATGACCCCTTCTGCCAACAGGCCTGTCCCGCGCCGTACAACATACGAAGGGGGGGGGGGGGGGGGGGGAGATTGGCGCTCCGGAGGCCTCCAGGGCTGCCCAATCCGGGACCCATAGCGGAGAAAGGAACTCGGGTGACCTTGACAGATCCGGAAGCTTGGGCTGCCATGGCGGAGCAGGGAACTCGGACGGCCATGGCAGAGCAAGGGGGTTCAGGGTTCCAAGGCGGGACGGCCTCCGAGCCCACGGCCGCAGCTCCCACCCCTATCTGGACTGGAGGGAGCCGTGACCGGCAGGCTTACCGCATAAGGTGCCGGCGGGCTTGCATGGGCCGCGAACGGCGGCGGTCTTGCGGGAGCCGTGAACGGCGCCATAGAGTTCCCCGCAGACGGCGGGCTTCTTGACTTACCCGCAGACGGCAGCCTGCTGGTTCTGGCTCGGGCCCGGACACTCCCCAGACATCGGAGGACACCTTCCTTCCAATTTAATCCGGTGGTGCCTGGGAGGTCCATGGGGCGATAGCAGTTAGCTCCAAGCCAGAGCAGCGAAGTGAGAGTAGCATCATCCCATGCAGTTGCCACGGCGAACCAGCAGAATTCCCCAGCGCACTCATAAAAGGGGAGATCACGATGGGCTAGGGCGGCGAATTGTGCATGGTCTCCACAGCCATGGGGGAAAAAAGGGAAATCAAAAACTTTCTTTAAACGAAAACAAAATGGGAAGGAGGGAACCAAGGCTTAAGAATACTGGGGAATAAAACGAGGAGAACTGAAACAGGTGAGGAGTAATCAAACACAGATGGAGACTAATGAATTAATGGACTGCAAAAAAATGCTTTTCTTACTTAGATTTTTTGTCTTTTTTTCAGCCAAAATATCTAGAAATTCTTAAATCAAGGAGAATTTTCGAGATAAGCAAAAATTACTTTTTGATTAAATAATCTACATAAGAAAAGCATTTTTTGCAATGTGATCACAGAAAGAGGACAGGAACAGGAAACACCAAATATGGACATAAGATGGAGGTAAACACAGGACAAGGGGTGACAGGTAATAGTAATATTACATAATAATTACAATATTTTATTATTATTATAATTATAAAGGCATTAATAATAATAATATCATTAATATAATAATAATATCTTTTTTTTTTTACTGTAGGTTTGGTAAAAAAAAACACACCCGCCCAGGACACCTCTCCATACAACCATTAACACCTCCAGCAACCCCTGTCTCCCCCACACCTGCACTGAAAATAAGTGAAGATGACATGTGCCAGGTCTTCAGAGAGAACAAAAGAAGGAAAGCACCAGGACTAGACAGTGTGTCACCAGCCTGCCTTAAAACCTTTGCTGACCAGCTGGCCCCCATCTTCACAAAGATCTTCAACAGATAACTGGAGCTGTGCGAAGTCCCCAAATGCTCCAACATCATCCCCGTCCCAAATAAACCCAAAATTACTGGACTTAAGGGACAGTGACGTGACATACAGCCAAGTATGGTCACCCATAGTGGAAATACCTGCTCTGCATTTACCCATCCAAGTGCACACACACAGCAGTGAACACTCACACTGTGAACACACACCCGGAGCAGTGGGCAGCCATTTATGTTGCGGCACCCAGGGAGCAGTTGGGGGTTCGGTGCCTTTCTCAAGGGCACCTCGTCATGGTATGAAGATGGAGAGAGCACTGCACATTCACTCCCCCCACCAACATTGCCTGCCGGACCAAGACTCGAACTCGCAACCTTCCGATTATGAGTCCGACTCTCTACCCTTAGGCCACAACTTAATGACTACAGACCTGTGGCTCTAACGTCTGTGGTCATGAAATAATTTGAAAGATTGGTTTTGACTTATCTGAAGGCCTCCACTGGACCCTTACTGGACCCCCTGCAGTTTTCCTAAAGCGCAAACAGGTCTGTGGATGATGCAGTCAACATGGGACTGCACTTCATCCTGCAGCATCTGGACAGACCAGGGACTTATGTGAGGATCCTGTTTGTAGACTTCAGCTCCGCTTTTAACACCATCATCCTGGACACCCTTCAGAATAAACTGACACAGCTCTCTGTCCTCACCTCAGTCTGTCAGTGGATTGCCAGCTTCCTGACAGGCAGGCAGCAGGTAGTGAGGCTGGAAAAATTATCATCCAGCACCCGTACGATCAGCACTGGAGCTCCTTAGGGCTGTGTTCTCTCCCCACTGCTCTTCTCCCTGTACACGAATGACTCCCTGCTCTTCTGTCCACATGTGTTTTGTTGTGTTGCACGCAGTTCGTGTTTTTATTGGCTGCGTGCATTCATGTTATATATTGTGCTGTGTGGCACACAGCTTGTGTATTTCATTGGCTGCGTGCTTTCATGTTGTCATGTCTTGTGTAAACACGTGGTTAATGAGTTTTCTCATTAGCTGCGTGTTCATGTCCTGTTTTGCACATGGCTGGTGATTTGTTTGCTGGCCATGTGCTTGTGTTTTTGTTTTGTGTGAGCACGTGGCTTCTGTCCTAGTTTTCTGTGTGCCATGTCCTCATGCCAATTTGTCTTGACCCCACCCATCTTGTTATCTGTTTATTGATTAATTTTCCCCAGCTGCTTTCCCATAGTTCTCATATTATGAGTCCTGTGCCAGTTCGTCATCGTTTCACCCTGAGTGTATCCTGTTCCTGCCTTGTCGTGCCCTGTCCTGCCTTGCCAAGCCTGCCAGCTTTCCTGTTTGTCCCCTACGGGGTAGTTTTTGTTGTTGTATCTGTTTTATTTTTTATTAAATAAGTAGCCCATTATCTGCATTTGAGTCCTCACCTCATCCATTCACCCAAACCCTGACACTGATCAGCCTCATTCAGGATGGTGACGAGTCTGCTTACAGACAGGAGGTTAAGAAGCTGGCTGGTTGGTGCAGTCTTAACAACCTGGATCTTAACACGCTCAAAATAATGGAGATGATCGAGGACTTCAGGCGACCCAAGGATGAAACACAAGGATGCAAGATTGCTGAAGAACACATATTGAGAAACAGCCATTAATTCCTATGGTATCCATAAACAATCAGTGATTGTTGCACAACTCTGACTGAAATTCTATGATGTCAAGGCTGTAATGGGATTGGTTATTAAGGCACATGTGATCCAAGTTGACCTGGGTCCCGTCTGGCTCCTCCTGCTCCAATTCCCTCATGTCCTCTCCCTGGCTCCGCCATCTGTCTGATCCACCTTGGACTCTGTTTGTTTTCCTCCGCCAGAGCTTCCACCTGTCTGGTCTGCCTGCCTTCCTGCCAGCCATTTGCCGTCCCCTTTCCCCATCCCTTCTCCATTCCTTGAGTCCGCCTCCTATATCCCCTTCTGTCCCTCCCTTTGTCTCCATGGCACGAGGTTGCGCCTGTCCGGGAGGGGGGCGATCTGTCACACCCCATTAGATTTTTGTTCTGTTTTTATCACTCATGTGCTCTGTGCTCTCCGTTTGATTGTGTCATTTGGTTCAGGTGTGTCTGGTTAATTATCCTTATTTGCTCCGCTATATTAATTGTGTTCTGTTCTCTGTTTGCTGTCCGGTTTACTACGTCCATGCCATGTGCTATGTGTGCATCCTGCCTGTCCATTCTGTGTTTGCCCTATTTATTAAAAGACAATTTGAATCTAGCTTCGCACCTTCGTGCATGTATCTCACCGTAGCGTGTCTTTATTATTATTGTTATTATTGTAATAAATTAAGACACTATAATAATAATAATAATTACTATCATTAAGACACTAGTATTACAAGACATTATTATTATCAGGCACTGTTATATACGCTAAGGGACTATAATAATAAGTACAACTAAATATCATTATTTTTTAAATAATCCTAATGAGTATTTTGTTTTTCTTTTTTATTGATGTATTATAATGACCATTTAGTTATTGTGTGAAAATGCAGAAATTATTTATTTACTTTGCATATCAGTAAGACAATGCTTAAAATATCAGTATTGGTCAAAAGATGTAATATTGGTCAATATTTGGCATCTTGTAAAATAATGTAAATGTACAGTAGTATGCCATATATGACCGTTATATAAATATGACAGTTATGTCTCAAATGCTTACGTTACTGTTTTCTCACTTGGGTTTTTGTTTGTAGACTGTACAGATCAAATCTGTCCTCCTCCGCCAGACTTTGTTCCTAAACCTGAAGATGACAAGAATGCCTCAGTTCCAAATGTCATGTAGGTACAATATTGCTTTTTACAGTTCAGTATCATTTTTCAGTATCAAGAAATTACAAATACAAAAACATATTTATACAATACTTTCTAATGAAAGAACACACACACACACACACACACACACACACACACACACATACACACACACACACACATACACACACACACACACACAGACACACACAAATATACAGGTACATCTAAAAATAATATGGTGAAAAGTTAATTTTTTTCTTGTTTCAACTTATTTCAAAAAGTGAAAATTTCATATTTTTTAGATTCATTACATGTAAAGTAAAACACTTACAAAGTTTTTTTGTTTTAATTTTGATGATTAGAGCTTACAGCTAATTCAAGCCAAAAATCATTATCTCAAAATGTAAATATTAGAATATTTACATTTGAGTTTCAATAAATGACCATCCCTACGGTATACATTCTGGGTATCTCTTGTTCTTTGAAACCACAATAATGGGGAACACTGCTGACTTGGCAATGGTCCAGAAGACGATCATTGACACCCTCCAAAAAGAGGGTAAGTCACAGAGGGTCATTACTGAAAGGGGTGGCTGTTCAAGGAGTGCTGTATCAAAGCATATTAAACGTAATGTTGACTGGAAGGAAGAAATTGGGTAGGAAAATGTGCACAAGCAACAGGGATGACCGCAAGCTTAAGAATACTGTCAAGCAAAGCCGATTCAAACACTTGGGAGAGCTTCACAAGGAGTGAACTGAAGCTGGAATCAGTGCATCAAGAGTCACCACGCTCAGGACATCTTCAGGAAAAGGGATACCAAGCCACTTCTGAAACAGAAACATCGTCAGAAGCATCTTACCTGGGCTAAGGAGAAAAATAACTAGACTGTTGCTCAGTGGTCCAAAGTCCTTTTTTCAGATGAAAGTAAATTTTGCATTTTATTTGGAAATCAAGGTCCCAGGGTCTAGAGGAAGAGTGAAGATGCACATAATCCATGTTGCTTGAAGTCCAGTGTGAAGTTTCCACAGTCAGTGTTGATTTGGGCTGCCATGTCCTCTGCTGGTGTTGGTCCACTGTGTTTTCTGAAGTCCACAGTCAACGCAGCCATCTACCAGGACATTTTAGAGCACTTCATGCTTTCTTCTGCTGACAAGCTTTATGGAGATGCTGATTTCATTTTCCAGCAGGACTTGGCATGGGGTATTGACTATGGTATATTGTCAAGAGGAAGATGAGAGACACCAGACCCAACAATGCTATCAAAGCAACCTGGGCCTCCATTACACCTGAGCAGTGCCACAGGCTGATTGCCTCCATGCCACGCTACATTGATGCAGTAATTCATGGAAAATGAGGCCCAACCAAGTATTGAGAACATATACAGTAAATGAACATACTTTTCAGAAGCCTGACATTTCTGTTTAAAATATCCTTTTTTTGGTGATCTTATGTAGTATTCTAATTTTCTGAGACACTGAATTTTGGGTTTCCATGATCTGTAAGCCATAATCATCAAAATTTCAAGAAATAAAGGCTTGAAATATTTCACTCTATGTGTAATGAATCTATGGGTTTCACTTTCTTAAATGAGTGACAAAAATATTGACCTTTTTCATGATATTCAATTATTTTTAAATGTACCTATATATATATATATATATATATATATATATATATGTATACGGCATAATGCATAAAGATTTTCTTATTTGCTTACTGACAGGGTGCCCACCGTCTCAGAGGATGTAGCGAGAGACGCTCTACTCCAGTTTGTGGGTAAAAAATGGACGTACAGCAGCAAACCTGCCAAAAATCTGATCTTCAAAGAGCTGAAGCCTTTTACACTTTACCGTGTAAATCTTGTTATTATACATTTGTGATCTTGAATGATTTCTATATTATTATTGCATATTATAATTACATTACCATATGTTCTGTGTCGTTTCAGTACCGCTTAGAAACTTTCACAGAGTCTAGATCAAGTGCCTGGAAATCAGAGCCGCACACAGGTGCCTGATGACATAAATACTATAATAAAAAGGTATCAAAATACCATAATAATATATTTTTTCTCAGGTCAGTGTGTGGATGGGCCTCAGAATGGAGTGAGTCCTCCACCATGGCACGTCCAGGTATCTTACCCACCTAAATTCACAGACGCTATTCAGAAAGTCAGGGTCCCGCACTCTTCATTCATAAAGGTATGCCTTTAAACAACACATACAGGTACATCTAAAATAAATAGAATATTGTGAAAAAGTTAATTTCTTCTTGTAACTTATTTCAAAAAGTGAAACTTTCATGTATTTTAGATTAATTACATGTAAAATAAAACATTTCAAAAGTTTTTTTGTTTTAATTTTGATGATTAGAGCTTACAGCTAATGAAAGGCAGAAATCAGTATCTCAAAATATTATAATATTTACATTTGAGTTTCAATAAATGACCATCCATACAGTATACATTGTGGGTATCTCTTGTTCTTTGAAACACAATAATGGGGAACACTGCTGACTTGGCAATGGTCCAGAAGACGATCATTGACACCTTCCACAAAGAGGGTAAGTCACAGAGGGTCATTACTGAAAGGTGTGGCTGTTTACAGAGTGCTGTATCAAAGCATATTAAATGCAAAGTTGACTGGAAGAAATTGGGTAGGAAAATATGCACAAGCAACAGGGGATGACTGCAAGCTTGAGAATACTGTCAAGCAAAGCCGATTCAAACACTTGGGAGAGCTTCACAAGGAGTGAACTGAAGCTGGAGTCAGTGCATCAAGAGTCACCACGCTCGGACATCTTCAGAAAAAGGGATACCAAGCCACTTCTGAAACAGAAACATCGTCAGAAGCATCTTACCTGGGAAAATGAGAACATGAACTGGACTGTTGCTCAGTGGTCCAAAGTCCTCTTTTCAGATGAAAGTAAATTTTGCATTTAATTTGGAAATCAATGTCCCAGGGTCTCGAGGAAGAGTGGAGAGGTACAGAATCCATGTTGCTTGAAGTCCAGTGTGAAGT
Organism: Oxygymnocypris stewartii; assembly: GCA_003573665.1. NCBI lineage: Eukaryota > Metazoa > Chordata > Actinopteri > Cypriniformes > Cyprinidae > Oxygymnocypris > Oxygymnocypris stewartii. The sequence continues at coordinate 288,589 of QVTF01019827.1, read as the reverse complement.
TTCCACAGTCAGTGATGATTTGGGCTGCCATGTCCTCTGCTGGTGTTGGTCCACTGTGTTTTCTGAAGTCCACAGTCAATGCAGCCATCTTCATGCTTTCTTCTGCTGACAAGCTTTATGGAGATGCTGATTTCATTTTCCAGCAGGACTTGACACCTGCCCACACTGCCAAAGGTACCAAAAGCTGGTTCAATGACCATGGTGTTATTGTGCTTGATTGGCAGAAAACTCACCAGACCTGAATCCCATAGAGAATCAATGGGATATTGTCAAGAGGAAGATGAGAGACACCAGACCCAACAATGCAGATGACCTGAAGGCCGCTATCAAATCAACCTGGGCTTCATTACACCTGAGCAGTGCCACAGGCTGATTGCCTCCATGCCACGCTACATTGATGCAGTAATTCATGCAAAAGGAGGCCCAACCAAGTATTGAGTACATATACAGTAAATTAACATACTTTTCAGATGCTTGACATTTCTGTTTAAAATATATTTTTTATTGATCTTATGTAATATTCTAACTTTCTGAGACACTGAATTTGGGGTTTTCATGATCTGTAAGGCATAATCATCAAAATGTCAAGAAATAAAATCTTGAAATATTTCACTCTATGTGTAATGAATCTATATATGGGTTTCACTTTCTGAAATGAGTGACAAAAAATATTGACCTTTTTCATGATATTTTTTTTTTTTAGATGTACCTGTATTCATATAAATATTATAACTTACCACCAAAACCAACTCAAAATAAAGAGTATCTTACCTAATGTGCCTCCTACTCTTAATTTATCACCGTAAGTCAGATTTTGCTCGTGTTTTGATGCCTGTCGGATTGCATCAGTTCATTGTCATTGCAGCCTTGCCACCGTTGTCATGGTAACGGTAAAGTGAGGTGTACCCACTGCCGAGGACGAAGACTGGTACGTGAATTTTGATTATTAATCATTAGTGCTGTCAATCAATTCACATTTTTTCTACTAATTAATTGCAATTTTTTTCTAAAATGATTCGCTATTAATCTCACCTAACATTAAAGTTTTTAAATATACATTTACATTTAGTTATTTAGCAGACACTTTTACCCTAAGTGACTTACAAATGAGGGCAATCAAAATTATAAAATTATATTGCAGTAATTTCACATGCAATATTCAAATTAATGTACAAACAACATAAAGACTGTATAGCTTTTAAATATTTGTTTATTAGTATCTTTTTATGACTGCAGGCGTGTATCTAATACCAATACTGATATCTCTATGAAATTGAACATTGATTATAGCCATTCAACATTACAATATAAATGAGAGCTGTCAGTTTTAAAATTTATTAGACTTAAACAAATAAAACAATTTAAATAAATAAACCCATTTGAATAAATGTCATATTAAGCTATGTGTGCCCTTCAGCAAGTAGTAAATATACAGAAATTGAATAAAGTTATCAAACACTAAATAAATATAGATGAATCCTTAAAGCTACAAAAGTTATTTATTCATTCTTTTTTATTTTGTTCTTTGATTAACAGACATCACAGCAGCCGGGTTATTGTATTTATGTATGCAATTGAAGAGCATGTGTTTACAAGCACAGTATAACTGCTGACAGGAGAGGAAGATCTCATCTGACCGCAGTTTATTGATATTCTACTGAAGCTCCTCTTCATCTGTACCATTTCTGCACTCGTTTGAATCACGCCTGGCGCTACGGTGAAGTGTAGCACACGCCTGAAATGTTTCCCGTTTGATGTGATCGTAAAGACATTCTGCGCGTCTAAATAAACACAATTTTTGTCAAAAAAAAAGGCAGAAGCAGCAGTTGTGAGTGGGGTGGCCAACCCTAGCTCTGCCCCTGCATTAAATATGTTTTATGTATTTTGGAAAAATGAATCATATGCATTAACATGCTAATTTTGACAGCATAATATCTACTGATGTTTCATCCTACTGACTGTTTTCTCCCTAACAAATTCAGACTCGCTGTATGTTCTGTCACGGCTCTGGTCACAGTCGCAATCGACGGTGTACAACCTGCCACGGAAAAGGGAGAAAAAGGTAATTTGAGGATTAAACTGACCTGTGTTTTATATGCTCATGTGATATTAAAAATATTCCACCTCCTTCTTTCAGGTGTGTTTCTTGTCATGGAAAGGGTTACAAAGGCTGCCTCACATGTAATGGTTACAGAAACCTTGTGCATTTCATACAGCTTACAGTTACATGGTAAATGTGCCATTACAATTGTTTTTTAATGTTTTTTTAAGCTTATTGAAAGTATGAGTTAAGCTACTGTACTGAAACACTGTCTGTGGTAGACGCATCAGTCCGTTACTAGTTCTTATGATCTTAGTTCCTGTTTTAGACTACACAATAATCTGGCCCATTCATCTTTGTTTTTATGTGGTTGTCTGTGCATAATATAACACTGTTTCGCAGGAAGAACCTGGTGTTTGTGTTTATACCCAACCGGGTGCCTGAATTCCCACTGAAGAAGTTTGAGAAGGTGTCTGGAGAAGCGTTCTTTGTAGATGAAAATCTCCTGGTATACATTCATTCATTCATTCATTCATTAACTGATACATTCATTATAACTCAAGATATTTATATAGGCCTATATATTATTTTACTTATTTTACTTTATATATACAGTCATGGCAAAAAATATCGGCCCCCTTGGTAAATATGATCAAAGAAGGCTGTGAAAATTAATCTGCATTGTTAATCCTTTTGATATTTTATTTAAAAAAATCACAAATATGTAACCTTTCATTGGATAATAAGAATTTAAAATGGGGGAAATATCATTATGAAATAAATGTTTTTTTCTAATAAACTAACCCTTTTATTCAATACTTTTTGAAACCTCCATTTTCCAGTTTAACAGCTGTAAATGTTCTCCTATAATGCCTGATGAGGTTAACGAACACCTGACAAGAGATCAGAGAGCATTCCTTCATCCAGAATAACTCCAGACCCTTTAGATTCACAGATCCAGGTGCTTCTTCTCTTCTGTTCACCGACTCATTTTCTACAGGGTTCAGGTCAGAGGACTGGAATGGCCATAGCAGAAGCTTGGTTTTGTGCTCAGTGACCAATTTTTGTGTTGTTTTTGAGGTTTATGTTTGGATTATTGTACGGTTGGAAGATCCAAACATTGCCCATTATAAGATTTCTAACAGAGTCAGTCACTTAAAAAATTTTTATCTGTTGGTATTTGATAGAATCCATACAGACACATATTTTTTTAAAGGTTTTCTGACTTTACTATTTTCTGTAATTCTCCAGCTGTGGTCCTTGGAGAGTCTTTAGCCACTCAAACTCTCCTTCTCACCGTGCATTAGGACGATATAGACACGTCCTCTTCCAGGCAGTTTTGTTACATTTTATGTTGATTGGAAATTCTTAATTATTGCTCTGATGGTGGAAATGGGAATTTTCACTGCTCTAGCTCTTATATTAAAGCCACTTCACTAATTTATGACGCTCAATTATCTGCTGCTGCACATCAGAAATATATTCTTAGTTTTTTCTCATTGTGATGGATGATTAAGGGAATTCGGGCTTTGTTTTCCCTCCTATTTATATTTCTGTGAAACAGGAAGCCATGGCTGGATAATGTCATGTTCATAATCACCCTGGAGTGCTCACAATTGTGAATATGAATGAATATACTTCAGAGATATTTTACTCTTAAGAATTTCTAGGGGTGCCAATAATTGTCCAACGTGTATTTGAGAAAAACATTTATTTCATAATGATATTTCCCCCCATTTTTAATTCTTATTATCCGATGAAAGGTTAGATTTTTGTGATAAAAAAAAAATAAAAGATCAAAAGGATTAACAATGCAGATACATTTTCACAGCCTTCTTTGATCATATTTACCAAGGGTGCCGATATTTTTGGCCATGACTGTATGTATGCAGGGGTTAAATTGGTTACCTAGGTAACTCATCAGAGGTTCCCCTTCATGGGAACTTCGAACTGCGTCCCCTGGGGTCGCTATGGGGAACGCCCTCAGCGTGACTCGTGTCTGAAGATACATATGAAAAAACACCATCCGTTGGCCGGCGACAGCCCATGACGTCACTACCGGCGCGACCATAATAAAAGGATCGCCGGGAGAATACATCATCCTCTTCTTCGTCTTCACTGACTGTTTTGTTTGAAGCGTGCATTCTGGTAAGAGTACAGTTTTCTCTCTATCATGGCGAGCACTAGCAAGGCGTTTAAGATTGTGTGTGGATCCGCGTTATTTGAAGCCCGATGACACACACAATCTTTGCGTTTTTTGTTTGGGCAAGGAGAACGCACGCGATGTCCTTGAGGGGAAATCAGCGTGCACTGTGAGCTTTTTCTATGTTAAAGCTCCGCTCTCGTCCTGTCCCTCTTTTCAAGGAAAGAGGGGCAGCCGTCTGCTTCCCGCGATTCGGGACCCACCGCTGCCGAGGCACGGAGGCGAATGAAATTAGCAGTTGGATGTGACCGATGAGTTAGAGAGGGACCGCCCCTTTTCACATTCTCACCGTTTTTTCTTTTACTGTCATCTTGCCTGAGCTCTTCAGACAGGACACGTCGCTTCGTTGCACACTATGGCGGTGCTTCAGGCGTACCAGACTGATCTGCTGAAATACCTGGGTAAGGCTTTCTATAAAGTCCAGGTCTGAGCCCGAACAGAGCAGGGGTCCTGGCCCGTCCCGGTCTGAGGATCGGAGACAGGCACAGAGGGCTAGTGTTGCGACTCATGCCCCTCCCCCGCCTGCGGGTAGGGGTAGAGGAAGGTACAAGTCAAAAAGAGGTAGGCAAGACCTGAGGAAGGTGATCCAGGCGAAACGTCCTCAACAACGTTCCCGTCCGGACCAGAGTAACTAACATTTACTCCCTTCCTTCAGGGGGCTTATAACACCGGCCCTTAGCTTCCCCTCTTTAATTCCCCTGCAACTGCCATACCCCACCTGACCGAGGTTAGGTGGGAACCTAAGATTGCAGTCAGACTGAACCTATGATGAATTCGGTCAGGTTCTATGTTCATACGAAACTGCCTTGCTGATGGTCCGGGCTGAGGCCCCCTTGGAGGTTTCCGTGGGAACATCCTCGGTCCTCAGGTCATTCTGGTCTGCAATCCCATGGATTAGGCCTCTCATGCTCCACTTATGTCGCCCTAGCCCTGCTGGTCGAGCTAGCATTGCTCCCCTCACCTTAGAGGGTCACCTATGAGCATGCTACCCCTTCTGAGCATTGTCAGTAGAGCTAAGCATTGCTCCCCTCACCTTAGAGGGTCTTCTATGAGCATGCCGCTCCTGTATGAGCGTCTAAGTTCCAAAAGAGCTTGCTGTTGGTAGAGCTAGCATTGCTCCCCTCACCTAGAGGGTCACCTATGAGCATGCCACTCCCTTCGGAGCGTCTGAGCTCATTCTGAGGAATGAGTTTTCCGCTCTCCAGAGCTCGTTGTCGGTAGAGCTAGCATTGCTCCCCTCACCTAGAGGGTCACCTATGAGCATGCCGCTCCCTTCGGAGCGTCTGAGCTCATTCTGAGGAATGAGTTTTCCACTCCTCAGGGCTCTGTGATAGGTCGCTCGCCTTGCTGGTCGAGCTAGCATTGCTCCCCTCACTATAGAGGGTCATCTATGAGCATGCCGCTCCCTGCTGAGCGTCTGATTTCCTCTCATTCTGTAGAATGAGTTCTCCGCTCCCCAGAGCTCTGTGATAGGTCGCCGGTTGGTCGAGCTAGCACTGCTCCCCTCACTTAGAGGGTCACCTATGAGCATGCCACTCCCTTCTGAGCGTCTGAGCTCATTCTGAGGAATGAGTTTTCCGCTCTCCAGAGCTCGTTGTCGGTAGAGCTAGCATTGCTCCCCTCACTAGAGGGTCACCTATGAGCATGCCGCTCCCTTCTGAGCGTCTGAGCTCATTCTGAGGAATGAGTTTTCCGCTCACCAGAGCTCGTTGTCGGTAGAGCTAGCATTGCTCCCCTCACTAGAGGGTCACCTATGAGCATGCCGCTCCCTTCGGAGCGTCTGAGCTCATTCTGAGGAATGAGTTTTCCGCTCCTCAGGGCTCTGTGATAGGTCGCTCGCCTTGCTGGTCGAGCTAGCATTGCTCCTCTCACTATAGAGGGTCATCTATGAGCATGCCGCTCCCTGCTGAGCGTCTGAGTTCCTCTCATTCTGTAGAATGAGTTCTCCACTCCCCAGAGCTCTGTGATAGGTCGCCGGTTGGTCGACCTAGCACTGCTCCCCTCACTTAGAGGGTCACCTATGAGCATGCCACTCCCTTCTGAGCGCCTAAAATTCCTCCCCTTCTAAGGAATGAGTTCTCCGCTCCACTAGAGCTCTGTGATAGGTTGCTCTCCTGGTTGGTTGAGCTAGCATAGCTCCCCTCACCATAGAGGGTCACCTATGAGCATGCCGCTCCTTTCTGGGCATCTGAGCTCCCTTACTCGGAAGACTGAGTTCTCCGCTCTCCAGAGCTCCTCATCGGTAGAGCTAGCACTGCTCCCCTCACTGTAGAGGGTCATCTATGAGCATGCCGCTCCCTTCTGAGCGTCTGAGACTCTCACTCCAAGGGATGAGTAGTTCTCCGCTCCGAGTAGAACGTAATACCAATATATAAGTGCACACGCTAAACTCTGGGCACTTTCTAAAATCCACTTAGTGGTAAGATCGCACATCAAGTGTTTTGCGTTCTTTCTAAAATCCATGCTATGGTAAGTGTACACGCTAGACTTTGGGCACTTTTCTAAAATCCACCCAGTGGTAAGTTAGCACATCGAATGTTCTGCTTTCTTTCTAAAAATCCCATAGGGTAGGGTTACGCGCGCAGCTTCGTGCCCTTATTTGAGTTGGTCAGGTCCCGGCTTGTGCCTTGGGCCCCATTCCTGAGTGTTTGAGTTCCCTCTCAAAATGAGTTCTCCGCTCTCCAGAGCTCGCTATTGGTAGAGCTGGCGTTGCTCCCCTCACTTAGAGGATCACCTATGAGCATGCCGCTCCTGTTTGAGCATCGGAAGTTTCTCCACTTCCAGAGTTCGGTGTAGATCGCTCGCCTTGTGGGTCGAGCTAGCATTGCTCCCCTCATCATACACATCGAATGTTCTGCTTTCTTTCTAAAAGCCCTTAGGGTAGGGTTACGCGCGCAGCTTCGTGCCCTTATTTGAGTTGGTCAAGCCCCGGTTTGTGCCTTGAGCCCCACTCCCTGTAACCAAATATTTTGGTTTAAAAAGGGTATGCTACCAAGGGGTCTGTTGAGACAGCTCCCTCAGCAAGCTCATGTAGAGCAAGCGGTAGCCCCTGGTGACCGGCCAGGACCTAGTGGCTACCACTAGGTACTTGGCCCTATCCCCTTAAAGGAATCTTTCTATATAAGAATGATTCCAAACCTGTGAACTCTACCTTGGGTCCGGTAATCCCGGCACCTAGCAGGTAAGTACTTCAGGTATGCAGCTCGGGTTTTTGGCCAAAGGGGATAATGTCACTGACAGCATCAACCGTCCACAGGGGCAACTCCCTGAGCCAAATGGTAGAGTTGACTAGTGCTCGCCTCCTGCGTGAATTGGGCTTGCACTCCCCTCAGCATGGTGGCGTGGGTATAACGTTCCCCATAGCGACCCCTAGGGGACGCAGTTCGAAGTTCCCATGAAGGGGAATGTCTCAGGTTACGTATGTAACCATGGTTCCCCGAGTGGGGAACGAGACACTGTGTCCTCTAGGCTTTGGGCCATGCTTCGGACGCAAGCTTCAGACGAAGAAGCGGATGATGTATTCTCCCAGCGATCCTTTTATTATGGTCGCGCCGGTAGTGACGTCATGGGCTGTCGCCGGCCAACGGATGGTGTTTTTTCATATGTATCTTCAGACACGAGTCACGCTGAGGGCGTTCCCCATAGCGACCACTAGGGGACGCAGTGTCTCGTTCCCCAATCGGGGAACCATGGTTACATACGTAACCTGAGACGATTTTCCTCGTTCATTTTCAACATTATAGGCTATAGTTTTAAACACTACTCATTCTTACTAATTCAAGCAATGATGCAATGCATATGTAGTCTATCGCTGAAAGGAACCGAGTGTCTTTAGAAAAGTTTTGAATGCATTTCAACTTTATCTGATAAGGTAGCCTTCATGAGTGCAGTGCTGCTTTGTTTACAGCCGTTTCTGGGGAAACCACATTCCAAAAATGCCTCCTACTGGCAGAGAACTGGTAGAGAATAGTATTTTCAATAAGCCTGTCTGCTGTTTCCCCCATCCACCCATATTACCCTGTTTTAATTAATAATTTATACTTCTGACCCGTCTCTTCTCTTTAAAAAGTCGTTTAAAGACTAATGTGAGGTTTATCATTTTAGATATTTTTTTTTTTTGGTGAAAACATGTATATCTACTGTAATTAAATCATGTCTGTACAGTCATTTTACAGTTTAATATGTTACAATAGACATTTCCCTACTCTGCTCAAATGGTATTTATTTTTATTTTTAAATCAATTTTTGCAGGTCTTAAAAAATGGTCTTAAAAAGTCTTACATTTTATTAAAAAAATTCAGATGTAGCTTTGCACACTGCCAGCATAGAATGATTTTGATCAGCATTTTAGAGAACATAACAGAAGGCTCTCTCAACTTGTTATATTTTACAGTTTGTCAATTGATATAAAATTGTAAATTTTTTGTAATTGATTCTGTAGGCTTTGCATACACATGTGCACCCCTCAAAAGCTGGAGACCCCATGAGCCATCCTACATAACAAATTCCAATTTAGCCCGTGTGTGTATATATATAAATATATATATATATATATTAGGGGTGGGCATAGATTAATTTTTTTAATCTAGATTAATCTAGATTAATTTTGGAATTAATCTAGATTAATCTAGATTAAAATGGCTCATTTGAATTCTGCCGAAGGCATTCAGAATATGTGTGCTACCCAAATAATGGCTAAAAGTAAGTCTTTGAGAACGGGGTTTGACGGAGATTTTAAGAGCAAGTGATCGCACCGGAGCCTGTCCTGCGCAAACGCGCTTCCACACAAACACTTCAATAGCGCACATTTCTCTAGGTTAACATCATATTGAGCGGCCATGTAAAGTTGCTACTACATACATCTTTCAGATGAAAAGCCATATTTGAGGTTGATGAATGATAGGTGAGCGTTTGGATATCCTGCCCGATTGTATTACCACATAGACCAGCCGTTAACAATCTGTCCATCACGGACTGCGAGCCTCTAGTTCGAAGACTCGTTCTCGCCCCTACAGTGCAATTCGGCTAGGTATACATCCGCGCTAAAATATCAGGGTGAAAGTCATCATAGTGCGTAGTATAGACCCAGCTCCCAACCCAACTTTGAGAATAGATTAACGGCGATATTTTTTTTATCGCCGATAAGAGTCTCGCGTTAACGCAGCGCGTTAACGCCGATAACGGCCCACCACTAATATATATATATATATATATATACAGTGAGAATTTTTTTTATCCCCTGCTGATTTTGTACGTTTGCCCACTGACAAAGAAATGATCAGTCAATAATTTTAATGGTAGGTTTATTTGAACAGTGAGAGAATATAACAACTACAACAAAAGTCCAGAAAAAAGTTATAAATTGATTTGTATTGTAATGAGTCAAATAAGTATAGTTAGTGCGATTATTCCCAGATGGAAGAAACACAAAATAACAGTCAATCTTCCTTAGTCTGGGGCTCCATGCAAGATCTCACCTCGTGCAGCTTCAATGATCATGAGAACGGTGAGGAATCGGCCCAGAACTACACGGGAGGATCTTGACAATGATCTCAAGGCAGCTGGGACCATAGTCTCCAGTATGTAATTGGTAACACACTAAGCCGTGAAGGACTGAAATCCTGCAGCGCCCGCAAGGTCCACTGCTCAAGAAACCACATGTAGAGGCCCGTCTGAAGTTTGCCAATGATTCAGAGGAGAACTGGGTGAAAGTGTTGTGGTCAGATGAGAACAAAATCCAGCTCTTTAGCATCAACTCCACTCGCAGTGTTTGGAGGAGGAGGAATGCTGCCTATGACCCCAAGAATGCCATCCCCACCATCAAACATGGCGGTGGAAATATTATGCTTCGGGAGGGGGTTCTGCTAAGGGGACAGGACAACTGCAACACATCAAAGGGACGATGGACAGGGCCATGTACTGTTAGGGCCAGGGCATTGAAGATGGGTCGTGGATGGGTATTCCAGCATGACTATGACCCAAAACACACAGTCAAGGGAACTGTGTGAGTGGGTCAAGAAGCAGCACATTAAGGTCTTGGAGTGGCCAAGCCAGTCTCCACACCTTACCCTGCTGAAAAAACAATAGAACCCTGCCCAAAACACAATAGAACATTTTTACGGATTTAATGGTTTTGGGAATTGTATTGGTTTAAATGGAAACTATAATGGTGTCTACTGGTATGTGGTGGATTATATTGGTGGGATGTTAAATCCTATTGAAAAAATGCCCAAAACACACTACAAAAAGGTTTTTGTAATGGTTTTACTGGAAAAAGCGAATGGTTCATAATGGTATTTTAATGGAAACCATTGGAATTTCTGTGATGGTTTCTATTGGGCTTCTATTGTTTTTTTTTTGCAGGGTAATCCCATTTAAAATCTGTGGAGGGAGCTGAAGGTTCGAGTTGCCAAACGTCAGCCTTGAAACCTTAATGACTTGGAGAGGATCTGCAAAGAGGAATGGGACAAAATCCCTCCTGAGATGTGTGCAAACCTGGTGGCCAACTACAAGAAACGTCTGCCCTCTGTGATTGCCAACAAGGGTTTTCCACCAAGTACTATGTCATGTTTTGCGAAGGGGTCAAATACTTATTTGATTCATTAAAAATCAAATCAATGTATAATTTTTTAGAAAAGCATTTTTCTGGATTTTTTTGTTGTTATTCTGTCACACTGTTTAAATAAACCATTAAAAGTATAGACTGATCATTTCTTCGTCAGTGGGCAGACGTAAAAATCAGCAGGGGATCACATCATTTCTTTCCCTACAGTAAATGATTATACATTGATATACATATAAATTGAAGCACATCGCTTGTTGGCAGGTTTATCCGATAGAGGGCTTTCCTGACCAGGAAATCTGCGATGCCTCAAAAGGAGCGATTCAGAATCACCTGCTAAAATATTCTGCCGTGAGCCGCATCCTGCAGCAGGTGAGCAGAAACTGAGCCAGCAGTGTGTGCTACCAAATACACAGCAGAACTAAGGGTAAAATCGACAATTAAATCACTTTCCAAATGTGCAATAGAGGATTGTGAAAGTGCAGTTCCACATTTGACCACCAGGTAGAAGCACTGCCTTGATCAACTCTTGAAAAAGTTTGAAAACAAGTGTGCATATACGCCTGTTTGATTGAGAATGATTCACTTTTATAGGTTACAATGTTAGCAATTTATGCTCAGATTATACAAATGACATATTCTTTAGCCAATATGTTGCATTGACATTTTCTTATTCTCTTACAGCGTCAAACTATCGAGCTGGTTCCTCTCACTCATGTATATTACGCTTACAGTGGGAACGACTACGATTACTTTGTTTTTGGGAGAGAAAACAAAGTTCACACCACCAAATACCCTTCTTCTTGCAGCATTTTGTAATAACTGAATTTGTTTCGTGTCTTATCTTGCAATAATTCATAATTTCCATAAGATGTAAATACAGTATATACAGTGTATCTTTATCATGTAATATATTGATTAACTGTAAATGTCTATGAAAACAAAGCTCCTTTCTCCTCGTTCTCTCATATAAGCATATTACAGCATGTTTTGAACAACTGTTTTCGTATCATTACTTCATTTTTTTATATTAATTATAGATATATTAGTATTAAATATACAAATACATTTGAGTACAGTTTATTTTTGGATAACTTTTGCAATAAAAGTGCAGTTGATTTGCTACACATTTACAGATTTTCTTGATACATTATTATATACATGTATTTTTATCATTTGAAAGGACTTATGTAAATGTCTTTACATTTCTCAATTTATACCTTAATGTTTTGGCAACTGAAAAAATGATTTTCAGGAAACATATACAGTTCCTTTTTACACGTTAATCCTAACTCACCCTGTGTGGGGTAAGTTGTCACAGCAGGAAACCTGTTTTGAGAAGGATCCTTTTGAAATCTAAAGTTAACAAAGCTGCAACACTCCTAAAATGTCAACAATTAAAAATATAATATTTTACTTATTTTTTTTAAGTCCAATTAATAAATTGAGAAAAAAGTAACAAAATGTAACAGCTTGCCCAATCATGGTGTAAAAAAAAAAATACTATTGTGAAAAATACACCCTAGTTTGATTTTATTGTGCTCCCTTAAAGTATGATTTTGTTTTAAAAAAATGTGTGTAATTAAAAAGTCTTAATTGTCCCCTTCCAGAAAAAGGTCTTAAATCAGAGCAGAAAGTCTTAAAATCATAAAGTCATTCAATGCTGCATGCTCTGCAACTAACTAATATCTTCTGTAGTGTTATTTTGTTTTCCAATACAATTATCTAAACATCCTTCAAACAAGATACATTTGAGATACAAAATAAAGACATGAAGTCTTGTTTTCCGAGAAACTGATCAAAATTAAGTGAGTTCACTTAAGTCTCACTGCAGTATGAAAGCTATTTTCCCCTTTAAATTGATTTTTTTCCCGAGCGTAACAGATATTTTCTTGTTTTAACCATAAACTTACTTCATTTTGATCTATTTCTCAGAAAATTATTGTTTTAATGTATTTATCCAAAAAAATACTGAGACCAATACCAACACAGTTGCTTTTTACAGTGTGATAAGAATATAAACGTTATTTCCATTGGAAGCAGAGATATTAAGGCTTTTTTGTAATATGAATTAAAACATAGGCTAGTAAAGATTGAAAAACCCTGAAGTGTTGCTAATAATAGTATTGTGTTCTCCACACATTTACATTGAAATTAAATACTGACATAAGCCTGGTTAAGGGTTTCTGAACCATAGTTTTATTGCTGTAAAGGGGTCATTTGTGGACACAATGGTTAACTATGTAGTTTTTTGTTGTTGTTTAATGTGTGGTAAAACCCTGGTTCATTTTCGTAAGGATGATCAGGCGTTCGCGTCAAGTTATTCCTTACATTTTATTTACTTGGTTTGAAAAAAAGTATTACATTTACCTTTAGAAATCTTGTCAATATACTGTACATGCGACTACTAGACCCTATATAGTAAAACAATGGCAGTACCACATCGCTTAACTTTCAGCTTCGAAGAGGACAGCCTAAAGTTCCCGTCAAACCTCTCCACAGTTCCTCGGATGTTGACCTGTTTCCGGCGGGTACACAACACACCTGCCTGAGTATCGTGGGTCATTGGGACACTGGACGGATGTGACAGGACTCGAGTGAAGCGGGTTTGGAGGAGTGGAGGAGTGGCTCTCTGAGCGTTTGTTTATAGTAAAGGAGGCGCGGAAAACACACGCGACTCGCTGCGCATCTTCACACGACTCACCTCACTGACATTACGACAGAATCCGGAATAAAACCAGCAGCAACGACGGGGAAATAACACTCGGTAGGTTTACAATTGTTGTTTGTGGTTATTCTGTCAACTTTAAATAACCATGGTAACGTTACAGTATAGTGATTTAGATGGCAATACCATGGTATTGCAATGTAACCTATATATCAGAGGCCGTATTTATTGTCTATCCCATAATATTTATATGATAACCTATGTAGGAGTTCTTAAAAATAACAATGTTTTACTACGGTAGGCTACATGTGTTTATAGACAACGTTCTACATTTTAAGAGAAAAGTGTTTGTTTGTTTGTTTATATGATAAATAATGTTGATTTTTACAGGTGTAATCGTTTTAAAAGTTTGTTTTATAGGAAAATGCATTTATGCTTTACCTGGGTGTTTCTGAGACCCCAAATTGAAGTAGCCTATCTGTTAAACTGAAGATGTAAAAACTATTAACAGAAGACGTTTGAAACGTTATTTTAACATTTAGAATGTATTATAAGCTCTCAAAAATGTATAAATAAATAAATACATCGAAGTAGGCTTAGCCTATCGACCTTACTTATTGTATTTAAGCTATAGGGGCTCGTGGGTCTCCAAGACCCCAAACAGAGCATGAGGGTTAACCATTTAATACTTTAAGACAATTCAGTTTGAGTATGTTGTTTTTACAGTATGTATTACAGTATACTTACACAACCTCACTCTTGAGGACAAGACAGGACGTACATTGCATTTATTTAAATGTTGGACGTCAGTGATGTTCATTGTCCTCCTGATTCTTTCCTTTTCCTGTTTGCTGGTGTACATATTGTGTTACTCTGGTTTGTTTGTTTCCGTCCTTCACATGCTGTAAATTTACTCCCGTATATAAATATTTTACAATTATTTCAAAGCATCGCAGTTCATTTGATCCAAAATATTTATTGTCATGGGTAGAATTGGAGAGACAAATATGTTAGTGTGTTTGAAATCTTCAGTATATTTCAAATAAATAAACAATATGTTTGACATATACCATGACGTCCTATATTGGAATTGTTTATTTTATTAAAATATTTTTTTAGATATTTTTTTATTTTATTTTTAGATATTTTAGGGTTTTTTTCATTAAGTGCAGTATATTATATTAAACAGTTCGGTTAATAATGTTTTTAGAATTTAACAATATATTTCAAATCGTCCAAATTGTATTAAAGTACACGTATTAAAATTATAATTGTTTTTAATTTTAACCATTTTTTGTGTACTGTATATATACACACAAGCATGTATATATTTAAGAAAAATATGTTACGTTTATATATTAAATATATTTGTATATAATACAAATATTGTGACTATAAACATGTAAATACATGTAAATATTTTCAAAATATATGCTGTATGTGTGTATTTATATGTAATAATATATATTTATATACTGTGTATATAAATATACACAGTACACACAGATATATTATGTAAATAAAAAACTTTTTATTTAGTAGTTCATTTTGAATGCGATTAAATCGCAATTAATCATTTGACAGCACTAATTTAATCAAACAATTATTTTAGTAAAAGTACCTAATTCATTTTTATTTAAATTAATTACATTTAAAAATGTAATGCAATTTTTTTTTTTACGAGAAAAAAAAAGGGCGCAAAAATATTTGACCAATACATTGGTGACCAATCAGAATCAAGTATTCCAGAAAGCCATGACTTCTTATAAGACCAAATGTATAAAACATAAGCGAGTTTTGTGAAGTTGACGGATGCTTTGTGAGATTGGCTTTGATTTGAAGACTGATGGATTGCATCATCAGGATGTGTTGTGATATGGCTGTAAGTTCTTGTCAGGGAGGGTTTAGGTTTCACACCCACTCTGAGCACTTGAAAGCGAGAGGAGAAGTTGACAGATTGACTGTGATCTGGTTTTGGGAGGAGTCCTCACGTAGAAGCCACATGAGAAAAGCCAGTCAGGGTCTGCGAGGGCCTTATCTGTGCTGGCCAGCACTGCAGCCCCGCAGCTATTGTTGTTTTATCTGGACTGAGCTTTGTTCTGCTGGTAACAATAGCTCTGTTTCATGTGAGCAGGCCACTTGAAGTTCTACAGTGTTATACAAAGTTACTTAAAAGAAGTTACTTTGCCTTGAGATGTGCTTATATTTATTTATTTATTTATTTAGTCATTTAGCAGACGCTTTTATCCAAAGCGACTTACAAATGAGGACATTATAGAAGCAATCAAAACCAACAAAAGAGCAAAAACATGCAAGTGCCATTACAAGTCCTGGTTAGGCTAACCCAGTACACGTAGGAAGGATTTTTTTTTTTTTCAGAAATGTAGTATGTAAAATATAGAAAAATTAAACTTAGTGTTAGTTTTACAAGAAAAGCTAGCAGTTAGAGAATACATATGCTATTGATAGAGGGTCAAATGTGTGTTTTTTTTATAAAAAGAAGACAGATTAGATAAATTAAAATTAGAATAGAGAGTGCTAGAGTTAGAGTGTCAAATAAAGATGGAAGAGATGCGTTTTTAGCCGTTTCTTGAAGATGGATAAGGATTCAGCTGCTCAGATTGAGTTAGGCAGGTCATTTCACCAGATGGGAACAGTTAATGAAAAAGTCTGTGAAAGTGAATTTGTGCCTCTTTGGGATGGTACAGTAATGCGTCGTTCACTTGCAGAACGCAAGCTTCTAGAGGGCATATAAGTCTGAAGTAATGAATTTAGGTAAAGGGGTGCAGAGCCAGAGGTGGTTCTGTAGGCAAACATTAATACCTTGAATTTAATGCGAGCAGCTATTGGTAGCCAGTGCAAATTGATGAACAGAGGTGTGACGTGCGTTCTTTTCAGCTCAATAAAGATTAATCTTGCAGCAGCATTTTGGATTAATTGTAGAGGTTTGATGGAACTGGCTGGAAGACCTGCCAAGAGAGCATTGCAATAGTCAAGTCTGGACAGAACAAGAGCCTGAACAAGGAGTTGTGTTGCATGTTCTGAGAGAAAGGATCTGATCTTTTTAATATTATATAAATATTTTGATTTACCAGTCAAAAGTGTAGAATCAACCCCTCATTCTTCATTAGAAGTAACTTAGGCGAAGGTTAGGATGATTCCAGGTGCCCTGATCAGAGAAGGGGGTCCAAAGGGGGCCGTTCACTATCTGCTCCAAGTAACCCACTTGCTCCATATATGTCCATTAAAAATGCATAACTAAAATTTGTTTTTGCAACCTGTTTGTTTATTATATATTAAATTATTTGAATGAAGGTTTTGAATTAATTTGTTAAAATGAACTCTGTATAGTTTTTACAAATTGAATGCAAATATTTGTGTTATTGAAATAAAAATAAATAAAAATAGAATAACTAAATAATGAAAAATAAATAAAACTAAAATAAATACTGACAAAAAAACATATATTATTCATATACCCCCCCCCCCCATTGAACTAATAGTATTTATTTACAAACTGTGTGTAGTTGTTTTATTCAAATATTTTCTTAATTATTTTTAGATTTTATTAATTAATTGTTTTTACAAATATAGTGCAATTATTTATCTTATAAAATGTTTAGTATTATTTTTTAAGAAATATTTAATTACAGTTTTTTAGTTTTTACAAATTGAGTGCACTTTAAACAATTACAAAATTATTAAAATAAACATATTTAAAAATACATTTATATTTTAATGTAAATAAGAAATTATTTTTATTTCAACTAACACTATTTATTTTTAAAAATTAAGCACCTTTATTAAACAATTTTATTATCAATAATTTCATAATATATGTTTCTAGAGATTGAGTACATATTTTATTAAAATAAAGATTGCGTTTATGTAATTATTTTTTATATTTACATTTACATACATTAACATCTATTTTTCACAAATTGATACAAAGTGATTTTTGTAATTGTAACCAAATATTATTATTATTATTAGTGTTATTATTATTACTCAATCAAAGAGATGTGTATAGCTTCTGTTCAACCTGCAATTGTCCTTTAATATTCTATTTATATGTTTAATTTTCAGAGGAAGTTATGCATTGATTTTCTGATCTTGTGCCCAGAGGAGCTCTGTGGGTTTTTGATTACTCTGTGGTTTCACTCGGCAAAAAAATGTAAAGGAATCAAAGCGTCTGAGGATTCTGGTTTGGTGTGATATCCATCTGACCTGCTGAAGTTTGTGTCAAGGATATCAGATGACATTTTATGGAGTTTAGGGAGAAGTTGTTCACATTTGTATCCCTTGTGAACAGATGAGTCATTTCACTTTTTGGCTCTGGAACATCTGATATATCAATGTCCTTTGTACTTGCTATGCATATCTGCATTGTCTTGGGAACGTCCCAGTCTTGCACAGGACTGATTTATATTATCAGATCTGTTTCAGATTATCAGAGCATCTGCATCTGGTTAATGTCTATTATTCTCTTATCTAAACTCTTCTGGTTCTTATATATTAAATTCAAGATCTTTCATCCAGACATGCAACTATGATTTACTGCCACGTTGCTGATAGTTCTTTATAATAAATACAAAAAGTTGATGTTTTTAATATGCTGTTTATTGATTCTAATAATTATAGTGTTTACCAAAGAGACAATAAATCACATACAAATTTAACCATATCTAACTCTTTGGAATTACACTAGTAAAAATAATATATATATATATATATATATATATAAAAAATATATACAATACAGTGTGTGTATATATACACACTCGCCGGCCACTTTATTAGGTACACCTGTTCAATTGCTTGGTAACACAAATTGCTAATCAGCCAATCACATGGCAGCTACTCAATGCATTTAGTCATCTAGATGTGATGAAGACAACTTGCTGAAGTTCAAACCGAGCATCAGAACGGGGAAGAAAGGGGATTTAAGTGACTTTGAACGAGGAATGGTTGTTGGTGCCAGACGGCTGGTCTGAGTATTTCAGAAACTGCTGATCTACTGAGATTTTCACACACAACCATCTCTAGGATTTACAGAGAATGGTCCGAAAAGAGAAAATATTCAGTGAGCGGCAGTTGTGTGGATGAAAATGCCTTGTTGATGTCAGAGGTCAGAGGAGAATAGGCAGACTGGTAAGAGATGATAGAAAGGCAACAGTAACTCAAATAACCGCTCGTTACAACCAAGGTATGCAGAATACCATCTCTGAACGCACAACACGTCGAACCCTGAAGCAGATGGGCTACAGCAGCAGAAGACCACACCGGGTGCCGCTCCTGTCAGCTAAGAACAAGAAACGGAGGATACAATTCACACAGGCTCACCAAAATTGGACAATAGAAGATTGGAAAAACGTTGCCTGGTCTGATGAGTCTCTATTTCTCCTGCAACATTCAGATGGTAGAGTCAGAATTTGGCGTAAAGAACATGAAAGCATGGATCCATCCTGCCTTGTCTCATCGGTTCAGGCTGCTGGTGGTGGTGTAATGGTGTGGGGGATATTTTATTGGCACACTTTGGGCCTCTTAGTACCAATTGAGCATCGTTTAAATGCCACAGCCTACCTTAGTATTGTTGCTGACCATGTCCATCCCTTTATGACTACAGTGTACCCATCTTCTGATGTACTTCCAGCAGGATAATGCACCATGTCACAAAGCTCAAATCATCTCAGACTGGTTTCTTGAACATGACAATGAGTTCACTTTACTCAAATTACCTCCACAGTCACCAGATCTCAATCCAATAGAGCACTTTTGGGATGCGGTGGAACGGGAGATTCGCATCATGGATGTGCAGTCGACAAATCTGCAGCAACTGTGTGATGATATCACGTCAATATGGACCAAAATCTCTGAGGAATGTTTCCAACATCTTGTTGAATCTATGCCACGAATAATTAAGGCAGTTCTGAATATATATATATATATTATTACTTTTTTGTATATTTGTGTGTATATATATATATATATATATATATATATATATATATACACAGTGCTCAGCGTAAATGAGTACACCCCTTTGAAAAGTAACATTTTAAACAATATCTCAATGAACACAAAAACATTTTCCACAATGTTGACAAGACTAAGTTTTATATAACATCTGTTTAACTTATAACATGAAAGTAAGGTTAATAATATAACTTAGAGAACAACATTTTCAGTTTTACTCAAATTAGGGTGATGCAAAAATGAGTACACCCCACTGAAAGTCTCTGGAGCAAAGCTACATTTTAGGCTACAAATGTCTAATTTAACAAGAATTCAACCACAGGTGAGTCTAATTATTCATTACACAGGTGACAGTTGACTATAAAAGGGTGTTACTTAAAGAAAACCCCTTCCCAGCTGTCAGCAATGGCACCACATGGAAGAGAAATGTCACAAGACCTGAGAAAGAAAATAATTTCTTTAACTATCTCACAGAGACGTCCAGGTCGTCCACGGAAGTTAACACCTCGTCAGGAGCGTCTTCTGATGAGAAGGGTTGAAGAAAATCGACATGCAAGTTCACTGCAGTTATCTAAAGAAGTAGAAAACCAAACTGGGGTGACTATTTCCCGTGACACAATACGGCGTACACTGCAGAGGAATGGCATGCATGAGTGCCATCCACGAAAGAAGCCTCTCCTAAAGCCCAGGCACAAAAAAGCCCGTCTAGAGTTTGCCAGGGCCCATGCTGACAAAGATGAAGACTACCGGGACTCTATACTCTGGAGTGATGAGACCAAGATACATGTTTTTGGAACTGATGGCTTCAAAACTGTATGGTGTCGCAAAGGTGAGGAATACAAAGAAAAATGCATGGTGCCTACAGTGAAACATGGCGGTGGGTGTCAGGGGCGCGGGAAGGTGTTTTATGTAGGGGGTGCTGTGGGGGGGGGGTAGTCAATTTCTGCGTATAAATATTACGCCAAATAGAAACAGAAAATCGTGCTATAGCCTACGCACTTTCATGAGATCGTGTTAGACAGCAATTAGCTATTTTACAAATGGGAATATGCTACAATGAATTCATAACAATGTTTTACATTCAAGCTTAAAAACCCTTAAAATTTATAGTGAAAAGTTATTTTAAAAGCATCTGGAATGCAATAAAGTAATTGTAAAGCTGTTTTTAAAGCATTTGCTGCATGGATTAAAAAGATAGGCCAATAAATAATTCACATAGGCCTATCAGTCAGACAAAATTGGATTGCAGCAAATCCTTTAATTTTCAAGGACAAAGATTTACATACTTTTTTTTTTATTATTGAATACAATTATAAAATAAAACGCAAATTATAATCGGGCCTGTTTTAGGCTTTCCCTTATTTTTATATTTTAGATGGTGAGGTGACGGGGAAAAATGTCGTCATCTCCTCATTGGACGCGCAGAGAGAAATATATGCATCTTAACGGATTACATAGGCTAATGAAGAGTTTTTGCTTTGCTTTGAATTATTTCGTTTTAAAGTAGTATTTTAAAGCTTTCTATAGATATATTTATCATATCTCTGAGCCAGTTTCGAGTTGCTGAGTTTCGATTCATCATTGAAGCGCTCTTGTTCAAAACCGGCAGAAAGTTTTCCTATATTGTGAATGCACACAAATAAAAGTAGACCCTTTACAGTTCCAAATGATATATTACTCTTACCTTTATTATTTTAAAGGTAATTTATTTTAAGTTGTTTTAAGTTGTTTTTACTGTAAGAAAAAAATCCTCCGTGTCCTGTAAAGCTCGCTTCAGCTCTCCACACAAACTGTTGGATATTGCACATTTATATAGGTTAAACATTTAAACTAACACGGTGATATGCTTGAACTGTTTATAGGCCTATCTATCGATTTTATTTTACTCGTGATGATTTGATAAGGCTAAATTAATCAAACATAGGCGATCAACTCTGATGCTGGCCGCTTGGTCGTTGCTTAAAAGAAGAAAAAAAAAACATTTAACGAACAAAAAATGCTCCCAAGGTTTTTCTAAATTAACTTTTGAAGAAAAAAAAACGAAACATAGTCTAATCACTTTTACATTACATACAAAACTGAACTATTTTAATAGGTAGCTATAAGCTGTTTGGGGAGAAGGGAAAGACTCATATCGCTGAGAAAAGTTTTTTTTTCTTCCAGTACATCCATGATATTTCCATGTTCCGCTTTTAAGCCACAACCTACAGATCCCACAACACAAACATAACATTCACAAACATAAAAGCAAGCATTGGCAGTGCTGCAGTGCGTGATTTCGCAGGATGTGCGCAACGCACGCGTCAAATAGCCCTGCATCAGTTTAATAACTTTGATAACTTTAATTCTTACAGCTGTTAAATTATTGGGCAAATGGTAAAATATGTCGATCACATAGAAATAGATAGCAAAATAGCCAATGTAAACCAAATGTTATAAACATCGGAGCAACCTTATAGCCTATATATTTTTTTTATTCACAACAGTTTACAGTTGCCCACAAAAAAAACAGGGGGTGCTGCAGCACCCTCAGCACCCCCTGTTCCCGCGCCCCTGGTGGGTGTGTCCTTATGTGGAGCTGCATGAGTGCTGCTGGTGTCGGGGAGCTGCATTTCATTGATGGCATCATGAATTCACAAATGTACTGCTCTATACTGAAAGAGAAGATGCTACCATCACTCCGTGCCCTTGGTCGTCGTGCACTTTTCCAACATGACAATGATCCTAAACACACATCTAAGGCCACTGTTGGATTTCTGAAGAAGAACAGGGTGAAAGTGATTTAGTGGCCAAGTATGTCTCCTGATATGAACCCAATCGAACACCTATGGGGAATTCTGAAGAGACAAGTTGAGCATCACTCTCCATCCAGCATCCAATCTCTAAAAGAGGTCATTCTTGAAGAATGGAAAAAGATAGATCTGGCAAAATGTCGCCAACTTGTTCATTCCATGCCTAGAAGACTTGGTGCTGTCATTAAAAATCATGGAGGCCATACAAAGTACTAGATTTAGTCGTTTTTGTTGTGGGGTGTACTCATTTTTGCATCACCCTAATTTGAGTAAAACTGAAAAATGTGTAATCTAAGTTACATTATTAACCTTACTTTCATGTTATAAGTTAAACAGATGTTATATTAAACTTAGTCTTGTCAACATTTTGGAAATGTTTTTTGTGTTCATTGAGATATTGTTTAAAATTTTACTTTTCAAAGAGGGTGTACTCATTTACGCTGAGCACTGTATATATATATATATATGTGTGTATTTGTAGTGAATAGCAATGAATAAAGAGTGGCTAGACCAATTCATTATTTGTCCTTTTACATCTAAATTTAGTATGCAATGTAAGATTAGAAGAAAAGTCAAGGAAATAAAAGAAGACATAGACCACCCAACAAGCAAGTCACAAATGCCACATTATTCACTTATGGCTTTAATACCGACTAAAGAAGAACCACTGTGTCAAATTCTGTAGAAAAATGTGGGAACAAAATTACTTAGTCATCTAAAAAAGACCCTTTTCCCATAGAAAAAGGCTAATTTGCTCTCATTCATATGGAAAAGAAGAATTGGATGCCAGTTTTGATTAGGATTTTGCTCGTGTTAGTTTGTTGCAGTTTAACTTTCCTGTTAATATGAAAACACTCCAAAAGCCTTTCTGAAAACTTACATTTTAAAGATATTTTCTGACAAAAAGCTTAAAATACAATAAATATGAGAATTATTTCCAGTGCAAAACTCATCACGATAATCTGTAGCAGAAGTCTGAAAAATGCGCAGATAAATAAATAAATATTTTCTAAATTAAAGTGAAAATGATAATAAATATGCATGTATAAGAAAGTACAAACATGAATAAACTCACCAACAGTATGTTTTAACTGTCTTTTAAAGGTGTTGAGATGTTTACTGTACGTCATTGATTTTGTTAACCTGGGCAGGTGGATCTTGGGAAGTCAGCCAGAAATGCCGATCAGCCGTCATTGTATTCGTGTGTCTGTAGAAGAATTGCTCTGAACGTGCGTGTGTTGGCGAGACAGCAAACAACATCCTCTGTAAATGACTCAATAACCCATTGCGGTGCCTCTCTATTATCTTAATTAATTGGCCCTTCTCTCTATCAGCCCAGCAATAACAATGCATTGGCAAATATAGTACTTCCTTCCCACAATGCATCTGTTCAAACCTGCTGTCTGGCGCCAACCCCAGGAAGGTCAGAATGAGGCTGGAAGTGGCTCTGTGTGGGCCAGGGCGAAGGGAAGCTCTGTCTAAACACCCAACCAGCTGTTTCGACAAATAATAGTAACTTCGTCATCATTCAGCCAAACTCAATTTTCAGCCAAGCTAAATTCTGATGTTATTTCTGCGTACAGAGCCCAAAACAAGCACAGTAGTGATTGTACTACCAACTGAGATTCACAATGTGCCGGTCATGAATCATGTATATATTTGTCTTTCATTGTTTCTGAGTGATTTCATTGTAATCTGCAGCTGTTTATTCCTTCAGGATCAGGATGGGGCGTGTGGAGCTTTGCGGAATAGGGAACAAATCTAACATTTGTTTACATGTTCTGTTTTATAGTTGTAGTTACACCCAAAAATACTCAAGATAGCTCTTGTTAAGGCTGTGCAATGCATCTAATTTGATTAACATGCGCATCTCGTCAGTAAAGCCGGTTTCTTGATTAGCAGTAAATCGCCATCACCTGTTTTCAGATGGAAACCGGCTTTACTGACAAGATGCGCATGTTAATCAAATTTGATTAATTGCACAGCCTTAGTTCTTGTGACATCCATAATACGCAGCACAGAATCTGTCTGGCAGTATAATGCTATAAAAAGTAAGTAAATCAACCTAGAATAACACAGAACGCTTTAGCAACCATTTATCAACAGCTCTGGCAACATTTCACTTGTAGCATTATGGTGGTCACTTTTGCACAAGGGCAATGGCATTTCTAGGTATGCAAAAATCTAGGTCAATCTTTCCTTAAACGGTCTTTTATTGCATATTTTACTTTGGACCCCATCAACCTTTATTACTTGGACAAAAACTATTGAAACTATTCAAAATTGTGGCTTTTGTGTTTTGATAAAAGAAAGAATGTGTGATTTTTAAATGTATTTTTGCTCTACTAGTGGCACCAAACAGAATAATAAAAAATACAAATAAAAACAATGTTTAAACACTCCCCTGCTACCAAACACAACCCAGGCTTATTAGAAAATTGCTCCTTTTCCATTTCTGCAATTACTAAGTCGTTTCAAATTCAAAAGTCAAATTTCGTGACACTTTCAAAGTGAGGTTTGTTCGGTTTTATCCAAAACTGATGAACATGAATCTGGTATTGTTTTGTTATGATGGTTGTTGTTTGTATCGCAGCTGTTCAGAAATGAAATATCCAGAGAGATGCGCTAAAAAGATTTATCGCATTTGAAAACAATGTAACATTACATTAAACTTGACCCTAAGCCTAACCAATAGAGTTAACAAAAGCAGACATGAGATAAAATTACAAGTTTTACGAGTCTTTTATTGTAACTCGTGCTTTGTGTATTCGG
The DNA here is from genome assembly GCA_003573665.1 of Oxygymnocypris stewartii. Classification (NCBI taxonomy): domain Eukaryota; kingdom Metazoa; phylum Chordata; class Actinopteri; order Cypriniformes; family Cyprinidae; genus Oxygymnocypris; species Oxygymnocypris stewartii. Next base: position 263,575 of record QVTF01019827.1, on the reverse strand, counting down.
ACCCAAATGCTCCTCGTCGCAAGTGCAATACTGTAATAAGTTTACTAGAACAGAAAACATAAAATGTTCTGATGAGGAGCCTGTGTGCTATATAATGCAAAAATAATACATCAGTACTCAATATTACTTAATAAATGTCAATACATTTATATTTTTGGAGCTGTGGTGCACCGACTTTATCTACTCCTACATCTTTCTATGCAATGTTGGGTAGCATACTTCCAAATAGTAGTCCATTACTGTTTTTAAGATTAAGAAACGAGTTTGTTCATTAATTGATAATCTACTTAAAATCTACTCTTGATTTGTGTGAAAAAGGAATACGAGTTGGTGTTTTACTGCTACTAGTGGTCATTACAGCTGGAAAATACAATGCATTGTACATATAGGTACATATTTTTGGATTTTTGCCTAAATTTCGCCTAAGTTTTTCCAGTGAGCTCAAGTTATGTCACACTGCTCAGATTACAGTTCTCTTTGGTGCTACTAGCAGTGCAGAAATCCCACACTTAACCTCCACACCCCAATATCACTACAAATTTTTACTAGACCTCAGAGACGAAGGTGTTTTGGACACATATATCTAATTAGCCGTATCCCGACACGCCTGTCTAAACCTCCGAACCTTGCGTTCCTCACCGTCACATATCGCTCCACCTGGAGCAGAGATACTCGCACCCCCTCTGGCTGGACAACCCTTGAGGTCCCGGGATGTCAGAAAACTCTGCAGGGATCCTTACCTCCCGGTATGGGGCTCTTGCTTTGTTTTCTCATGCTTTCAAACGAACGGCACTGGAATTTTTCAAGGCCAAAGAGCCAAAGATAAATCAAGTGAAGATTATAGAGGACTGCGCATCAGCTGAGATAAAAAAATATCGGCATGGGGGTTGTTATCATATGTGATTTAGCCTCTTTTTTGTAGCGTCCTACAGGCCTCGATGCTTTTTTAACTGTGTGATGTGAAAGACTAATTCATAGGTATGAAACCTAAGAGGTCAAGATAAAGGATAAAAGCTGTCCTTGTTATTTAGTATCACTTGTTCACTATCTGTTTTGGATTAGGCTTAAATCATTTGATAACTCCCATCAAGCTCACGTTGTAGAGATGCTCTCTTTTATTATAACGGTTGACCCGTGCTCTTTCATCTCCTACAAATTGCTCTTAGAGGCTTAGCAGAGGGATTTCTAAGCTATCTGTAATTGGCTTTAATTAATGTGCTCCCAGGTTCTGTCATGTGAGGCAAAACAGAAGCCTCTAGCTTTCCTAATGAACAGCATTTGTAGACAACAACAAGAATAGGACCTCTAATTTTGGTCTATTGCTGCTGTAAATATAAGTCCCCTCAAGTGCCATGGGAACACGCTAATGTACAAAAGAGTCTCTCTGGAAAAACTTTGCTTAATTCCACTGGAGTACCTTATAATCATGACCAGCCGGAATCTGCAGACTCTTTTTGGGGATTTTATCCATTGATTTTGGGGGAATTTGTGGAATGGACTTAAAGCGATAGTTCACCCAAAAATGAAAATTCTGTCATTAGTTACTCTCCCTCATGTGGTTCCAAACCTGTGAGACCTTCTTTCATCTTCGGATCACCAATTAAGATATTTTTTATGAAATCCTAGAACTTTCTGACCCTGCATAGACAGCAACGCAACTGACATTTTCAATGCCCAGAAAGGTAGTAAGGACATCATTAAAATCAGTGGTTCAACCTTAATTTTATGAAGCTACGAGAAAACTAAAATAACAACTTTGAAGTTGTTACAGTCTAACACGGAAGGGAAGAAATCTTAAGGGATAGTAATTTTTTTAAATCGACATGAGGGTGAGTAATTAATAACATTAGTTTCATTTATAGGTGAACAATCCCTTTAAACGGGGTAGAATGTGACTATTTTACTTTTTAAAATGTTATTATTATTATTTCAGTTCTACTTAAAGTTCCACATTCAAGACCTTTTAAATCGGATCATTTCACCGATTCAGTTGAACTAGTTTACTAAACTAATTAGCTGCGGCTCTTTCATACATGACAACAAAATAATCTCAATATGAATTAATAATTATTAATTGTAATTATTCTATCATATGAATTATTAATGAAATCATAAAATGTAATAAAAACCTATGGAATCTAGTCTCTTTCAGACTTGTCAACAAAATAATTAATATCAAACTAAATATTAGTTTTAATCTTAATTATTCTATGAGCTTCAATATGAAATAATACATTGATATTAATTAATTAATACTGAATTAAAAGGAACTGAGCCTCTTTCGTGCATGTCAACAAACAACTAATGTTAATTAAACTAAATAATATAGTTATATATATATACATTTATAAACATATTAAATAATCCATCATTAATAAATAATCAATTGTTTGAAAACAGTCTTCAATTTTGCCATTCCATTTAATAATGCTAGTGCAGAAAGGCCAATATAGAAAAAGTGGCAGATGTTTTCCACTGGAGTATAAAAACTGCACACATATGAATCCCCTTTGATTGAAAGCTATGTTTTGTACTGGGACTGGTCCGTCAGTACAAACCCATCACAGAACAAATACCCAAGGTAAAAAAGATCCTCTCTCTCCTCTCAGCATAACAATACCTCATTCCAAATACAGCATACAAAAGGAAGAGGCGAAAGACATAATAAGCATGCGATTTTAAACAATCTGTCTCCACTGGTAGTCTGAGCCTGACGGCAGTCCGAATGTCAGTACTTGAGGTTGCTCCGCGGGGAACCATGACAGTCTGTTTTATGGGTGGGGTGACATCCAGTGCCTGGAATGAGGTCACTCGGACCACCGGGGAGGAAAACGCACGATAAGTCTGTATCATCTGCTGAGCAGAAGTTTGTTGACATTGTCAGTGAGGTCAGATGTATGAGGAGCGTCACACATGAATCAAGATAATTGCTATTAATGACAAAATTATGAGATAATTAAAGAAGAGCAGGAATGATTAAAGACATTAATGACAAAATCATGTCTACTCGCAATAGAGAAAACAAAGTCATATTACTCTCCCTCATGTTGATCTAAACTTGCATGGCTTTATTCTGTCAAACACAAAAAGAGAGATATGGGCCTAGTTCACCCAAAAATGACAAATTGATGCACATTTACTCACCCTCAGGCCATACAAGATGTAGATGAGTTTATGTCTTCGTGGGAACAGATTTGGATAAATGTAGGATTACATCACTTGCTCACCAATGGATCCTCTGCAGTGAATGGGTGCCGTCAGAATGAGAGTCCAAACAGCTGATACAAACATCACAATAATCTATGTAACCCACACAACTCCAGTCCATCAATTAATGTCCTGTGAAGAGAAAAGCTGTGTGTCTGTAAAAACACAACTTCAAACCATTGCTTCCAACATACCCATCCATAATCCATAATTTTGTAACTGTTTATTGCACTAGCCGCTTTTCCCCATGCAATTATAATGAATAAGATCGAAAATAAAAGTAATCGTAAGTAATCGTAAAAGTCAAAAGAAAACAAAATAGTTTTGCGTGAGAAACAGACCAACATGTTACTGTTTTCAGTGATATTGACTTCAAATGAGATGACTTTACCAGGAGTTTACATGTTTTATTTACAAAGACCTTGTTTAGTAAGAACTTTATATCTGAAGATTTTGATTTCTCTCTTGTATTTGTGTTTTAGTTCAAAGCAGGTTGTTTACATGCATATCCACTATTATGGATATGCATGTTGTGGATCCAAATCAGGGATGAGCGTATTTTGTTTGTGTCTTTACAATGAAACAAATGGGATTTAAGTCCAGCAGGTGTTGTCTGGCATTCTCTCATCTCTCAGACTAAACAAAAAACAAAGTGTGTCTAGACAGCAATGTTAACAAGCTGCCTTTAACTACTCCTTTGTTGTAAAACTCCCAATATAAAGAAGAGATGGGCTTTAATAGAGATAAGTGTTAAGTGCCCATGCTTTCCTGGATGCCAGAGGTATTTTCCAGTTCATTTCTCAATAGAGTGAATCACAGTGATGATCACAACATTAAAAAATACAAATCTATTTCCTCCTTGTCTTTTATAGACATTAAAAAGATATGAACTATTCATCCTATAAAGCACTGTAGATGATCTGATTGAAACCGCAACACCTAAATGTTAAACTACTGACTTATAAGTAGAATAAGTAGAATTTACTTAAAAAATATTAAATATATGCATATAAGTTGATTAAAATAAAGAGACGGTCAGTTTTGTTATTCAAAATGCTTAACGTAAGGGAGTGGTCACTGACGAGTGAAATTGCAGCAATTCTTTGCTTTTGAGTACACTGTAAAAAATATTCTGTAAAATTTATGATAAAAAACCAACTGCTGTGGTTACCAGATTTTCACCATATGATAACAATGTCTCAGGTTGACGGCATGGCATATTCCTGTGTATATTTAACAAAAAATAAGAATGAACTGATTTTTTAATACACTATATTGCCAAAAGTATTGGGTCACCCCCTTTTAATGAACAGGTTTGACTACCAAGAGAATTTTCAAGAGTAAAAATCTTAATGTTTAAGCATATAATGATATTCTAGTAGCTATGGTTTTTATTTTTCAGTTTAAAAAGTTTTCAATGTTTTAATTTTAGTTTCAGTTTTACACTTATTACAATGGATTTTAAGAACCCTGATTAACTAAAATTATAGTCAGTGTACATTTATCTGCAATAAAAAATATGTTATATATATAATGGATCCAATATATAAAGGATTTATCTTCCATATTGTACTTTTTAGCATATCTAAAGTGTAAACATTATGTACAAATACCTACAGTACAAATGTAATTGCGATTAGGCTGCACCTATAGTTTGAGCTATATGTAAGCGCAAATCATGACTTCACTACCCGAGGGTTTTCTGCAGTAAAATCTTGAGAGGAAATCTCCCACGTGGATCTTAACCAAACGACTAATTGGAAAATGGTCACCATCCTATGCCCAGCAGGTTCATGCTATGTTTTAAAGAGGGGGTTAGTGTGCTTGAGGCAGTTTCCAATCCCAGGGTCATGCAACTGTGAAGAAAATGGCTGTTTAGTTGTCATCACAATTACTAGCAGGAATGGCTCGCGGAATCCTTGGAAAGGAGGAAATGAGGTGGAATTCACATTGTGTTTCAAAGGTCCTATGGTGCATTGGTAAAGAGTAGCGGTTTGTCATCCAGACTCTCTAGGGAATATTACAGAACCATCTGGTTGTTTTCCCAGTAATGAGGGATGTGCAACATGTATTGTTTGACTCCCTATCAAAATCAGCTGTCTGGAATTAATACCACAACATTCCTTCAGGATTCTTGAACTGGGACAATCCTTCCCACCCCAAACCCCCTTAAAAAGTGGAGTTATTTGTCTAACTTTACGTTCAAACAGTTTAATTTCACATCTCACATGCTGGATATTCCCCCGCTTTTTAAATTACACAGACGAACGGCTGTTTATTTTAATGTGGTGAGATGTAATGGGCCTGACAGTCAATCACTTACAGTTGCACACGTTGATTTAAAAAAACCTCCAGTAGTAGGACGTAAGTTGACAGATTATTAATCGTAGACTTTTCCCCAGCTTTTCCCTCTCAGACTGACTCCCAGATGAGCATGGAGCATTTCCGACAGACAATAACAGAGTTCAGACTCTTTTTCCAATGCTTTGTGGTGATTTTGAACATTTCGGTTGCGGAAAAGGGAATCTGGCGCCTACCAAATTGAATTGCTCTGAATGGCCCCCACCAGACAACCGTAGATTAAGTGTGCTGAAATTGTTCCATGTTGTGTGCAATTTAGAGCCTGGATGCTGATAGGAAACAGAAACTTCCAGCGGATAACTAGACAATAAATTGTCCTTGACATGACTTTCCAAGACATAGTTTTGATATTTGTCCTATTACTCAGCTCTTTAGTACCAAGAAAAACAAAGAAAAGAAAGAAAGAAAGATAAATATGAGTTTAAATGGTTTTCTGGAATTAGATTTCAACAGAGATGACATGATTGCAATATTTGCATACTGATAACTTGCATCTTCCTTGCATATAGTTAACAATGTATTATATTCTTTCCTTTTTGATTCATTTAGGAAATGTAAATGCAATACTACTACTACTAATGTAGAAATGGTAATAATAGTAAAAGTTGTATATTGTTCAATAACTCACACATACAGACTCTAATAATGCACTTCCTGAGAGGGAACCCTTTTTTAATATCATTGTTTTTTGCTGGTAAATGGTTAAAAGAAACACACGCAAGAAGAATTGCTGGAATTTCCTCAACAAAACATAAAACAATGATGCCTAGTAAATATAGCATTACTCATCAATGCTGTATATTTGAAAATCCAGAACCCTGGACAAGATGAGGCAGATCTTTTACCATTTTAAATATTATTATAACTTCTGGCCTTTCGAGGCACCTCATCACATCACTCCTTAACGCAGAAGTGGCCGATAGCCCTGGATCCTGTCAGATTGAAAACAGCTGAAGTGGACAGATCATCTGTCTCTCTTCATTTAGTTGCCAGACGCAGGTATCTGCGGGCGAGGAGTGCAGAGATGGGCTGGTATGTGAAGGAGAGGCACATTCTCTGGTCTGTTGATTACTGACTTCAGTGCAGAACTGGACTTAAGGAGCAGATCGTGATGGTCAAGATCACTGGGGTGTTGCTGTGGGAGTTGTAGGGGTGTATGGTTGAAAGATCTCACGCACGGGGCAAAACATTGAACCATGTGACACGGCCATGCTTGGATTTTTGGTTATGAAGGAAACCAGAGTTTCCAAAACTGCCTGGGGGTCCATCTGTTAAGCAATAGGGGAGTTATTGTCTGGCTGAATGTTCACATGAACCAGAATTTGCCTACTTTTACACTCAAATTTAGTGTGAACATTTATTCAATTGTGTGAATTTAGTATACATAAAATGTAATAGCTTAGACATAGACAAAATATTATATTCCATCATCATTTCCATCGCATAATAAATAATACAATAAATCAATTGCTATTAAGAAATTACATTTTCAAGACTCTTAGAAAGAATTCCAATAAAAGCTGTTATTTTGGACTTTCTACATTATGATTCTTTCTGATTTCGGCATTGATTATAATATGTTTTTTTCTTGAGAAGAAAATCTGCATATTATAGTGATTTCTGAAAGATCATGTGACTGGAGTAGGTCTAATGATGCTGAAAATTCAACTTTGATCACAGGAATAAATCACATTTCATAATACATTAAAACTATTTATTTTTAATTGCAATAATATTTCACAATATTACCATTTTTTAAGTATATGTGATCAAATAAATACAGCCCTGTTGAGCACGAGAGACTATATTAAAAGGCCAAAAGTGGTCATAGTTGAAAATACCCAATACTATCCTAATATAATTGATAATATCCCAAAAAGTAATTAAACACACCAATAAATAAAACGCTAATTGTTCTTGTCTGGATTTCTTCCACGTTTTGTCATATTAAAAATGAGTTCATGCAATCAATATCCCACATAAAAGTTTACATTCATATTACAATGATCTCAGCATCTTTTATGAATGACTTTCTGATTAGCTTCCAATTTACATTCTACATTAAACACATAAAGCACATCACAACAAAAGAACAAATGACTTTTAATAAAAGCAGAAGGAACGTTTTTGCCTTCGTAATGCCATTTGTAAGCAGGGTGGAGGTTCACACACTCATTCAAACATGACACCCTCCTAACACACACAGATAACCTTCCAACCCTCTGGCACTCAACACATTTGTCCATATTATGTTGGAGAGAAACTGTAATCCTTCCTGAAAACCTAAAGTCTTCCTAATGAGCTCAACAAAGTCGTCCCCAAAAAGCAAGGCGGATGCGTTCATGTAAACCATCCTTTCTTTAGCACAAAATGCGCTGGCATGGCTTGTGTTTGTGTCCCAGAAGCTCACTATAGTGCAACATTACCCACAGACTGAATCTACTTCTGCTCGCTCATGAATGATTCCCAAGGAACGTGAAACCTTTTGACTGTTGTTTCTCTAAATTGTGGATTTTTGCATCATAAAAAGCCTAATGAATTGTGAAAAATTCAGTGTTTTTGCACTCAATGGCAGCGTTTTGCAGAGAATAGGGCTGATTTTGAATGCGTTTGGTGTTAAAGCCGCCCTGGATGCGTGTCCCGCCATGTTAAGCTGGTGTCTTTGTGCGTGTTAAACGGGAGGCTTGGTTGCTTGTTTTTCGGCTGGTTGAACCCAGTGTTGTTTGCTCACGGGGTAGCAGGTCTTTTCACAGCTCGCTGCGGATCTTAATGTGCCGACTGGCCCCTTTCATTCACATTGAGACTTTCAATGAATAAGTAATCTTCCGCATCTCTCTTTGTACAAGTTGGGTTTGGCTGCTCATTTCTGAATTCCCTTTAATTTTATACAATTAAATGTAAGTTCGTAGTTTTAATGAGCCAGTTAGAGCTGGGCGGTATGGCGGTATGACAATTTTATGCGATATATTTTTGTGGCTATTAGTCTAGTAAAATGCAGTTAAGCAATGTCTACGAATGTGGATCCGCCAGTCAAAGTTCAGAGTCTTTGTCGTAAGCTTCAGTTGATCGTAGCCCCATTGTAGCCTTTAAGCTTGCGATGCTTTTGGGAAACGCAGCCCTGTTTTTATTCAAGTGTATTAACTCAAGTTTTAGGCTTTAGCACATATGATTAATATAAAGCCGTATCTCATGAGAAACGTAACTATTTTACAAATTGGCGATTCCGTATGATTTCGTGCAATTTTATTTGCATGCAAAGATGCGTTTGTTTTAACTAAGCCTAAAGGATCATCCCCATCGCCATTCCTAAATCTAACCCTCAGCGTTGCACAAAATCACAAATTCAACACCATTTCACCAAAAGATAATAAAAAAAGTTTGGAATGGTCATGAAAGTGTGTTGTTAATTGAATTTTCAGCAAGAATAACTATATTATGATATATTATATGATTATTATGAGGATATAAAATGACTCGTATCACAGATTTTAATTTGTTGATTGCACATGCACATTGCTGAAATACCAATCTGACATTTACAGAATGCTGAACTTTCATTATTAAATGTTTGAACATTCATCATATTTTTGCATAATATGTATTAGAATGTATATAGAAGGCTATAGTATATCATATGGCTTGCATAATGTTACTCTTTTGCTGATGTTGATTGCTTCTATTGTCCTCAGTTGTAAGTCGCTTTGGATAAAACATCTGCTTAGTGACTAAATGTAAATGTGTATATATATATATATATTGTCCATATTGACATGATGGCATCACGCAGTTGCTGCAGATTTGTATGCAGTAGCATCAGAAGATGGGTACACAGTAGTCATAAAGGGAAGTTATGGTCAGCAACAATACTCAGGTAGGCTGTGGCGTTTAAACGATGCTCAATTGATACTAAGGGGCCCAAAGTGTGTCAAGAAAATATCCCCCACACCATTACACCACCAGCAGCCTGAACCGTTGAGACAAGGCAGGATGGATCCATGCTTTCATGTTCTTTACGCCAAATTATGACTCTACCATCTGAATGTCGCAACTGAAATCTAGACTCATCAGACCAGGCAACGTTTTCCAATCTTTTATTGTCCAATTTTGGTGAGCCTCCGTTTCCTGTTCTCAGCTGACAGGAGCGGCACCCGGTGTGGTCTTCTACTGCTGGAGCCCATCTGCTTCAGGGTTCGAGGTGTTGTGTGTTCAGAGATGGTATTCTGCATACCTTGGTTGTAACGAGCGGTTTTTTGAGTTATTGTTGTCTTTCTATCATCTCTAACCAGTCTGTCCATTCTCCTCTGAACTCTGACATCAACAAGGCATTTTCGTCCACACAACTGCTGCTCACTGGATATTTTCTCTTTTTCGGACCATTCTCTGTAAACCCTAGCGATGGTTGTGTGTGAAAATCCCAGTAGATCAGCAGTTCTTGAAATACTCAGACCAGCCGTCTGGCACCAACAACCATTCCACGTTCAGAATCACTTAAATCCCCTTTCTTCCCCATTCTGATGCTCAGTTTGAACTTCAGCAAGTCGTCTTCACCACATCTAGATGCCTAAATGCATTAAGATGCTGACATGTGATTGGCTGATTAGAAATTTGTGTTCCCAAGCAATTGAATAGGTGTACCTAATAAAGTGGCCGGCGAGTGTATATATATAATCAAATAAATGTTTGTATACAATAGTGGCCAAACACTTGAATAAAAGTATATAAACCTAACAATATCACAAAAACACATTACATTCTTGAGAATTTGCCACCGATTCACCAAAATTTTCATGTTAAGCACTAATAGCTACATTGTGAAATAGATATACCGTACAATTGCTCGTATAAAATATTTTCTTTTTTGATAGCACATATTCATCGCTGACACATCTATTATGTTTATCAAATGCTAAACATTCTTTATTGGATGTTTGAACAATATTTAGCTTTTTTTTGGCTCTATTTATATTTGAATGTACACAAATATAATCACTGAAAAAAAACGTCCTTCCCCTAAACCCACAATTGGTTAAGTGAATATTTTATTGTTTCATACAAACATACTGCAATTATATTTGGTGCCAACAGTGACCTGTTGACAGGGTCTGAAGTGTTTTGTTTTGCCGGATCAGATCAGAGGTTGCTGGTGCAGAGCAATGAAAGACTCCCCGCCGCTCCCTCTATTCTGTCCACTCACAAGCTCAAGAGGAAGTGAGAGTGTTCATCCATTACTTTGACAAAGTCCCTGACTATGTGTCACCCTGCAGGGATCATTATTTTCCCGTCTGCCTGTTAAGATGTTTGCAGTATTTCCAAGAGGCTTTTTGTCCTAGAGAAACCTTGGTGTGCTTAACGTGAGGTCCGGATGGAAAAGTGTCCCGGCGCCAGTGATCGGAGCACGTCGACTGTATTTTCATTTGTCTAAAGCAACATTAGTAGGACACCGTCTACAGTCACTTTTCAAGCTTTGCCAGTCAAGGTTGTAAATTAGGTCATTTCTCAAACGTGACCCTGACAGCCGCTAGTTTTCCATGATTCTTAACAACGCAGGGAAACATGTGTCCAAGGAAACCGGCGCTATATCCGGAGTGAGCTGCCATTTCCCTCGTCGTTCACGTTGTGTAGCTTTTGTCGACTGGAAGTGACTTAATATCAGCTACTTCCTCTTCCCGAAGCTTGATTATTTTCCCACAGTTAGTGTGTGTTTGTTGTCTTTCCTCATATTGAAAAAGCTGATGACAAACTGTTGTCTAGAACAGGTCAATCTACAGGCAAATCTTATTTCCTTCCTAATTAATATTCATAGTGGTTCACTATTATTATTATTTTTTAATATAGGCTGATGCTTTATCAAAACACTGCATTCAAGGTTTACATATGATCACACTCCACCATTTGGGCTACAGAAATCATTCAGAAATTGTTTTTGAATAATTTTGTTTCATCAATTTTGGTTTGCACTTACTAGCTACTAAGGCCTTAAGCTATATCCATAAATAATATACACATTTATTTTATGTCCAGTTTTCTTTTTTCTTCCTTTTTTTAGACATACAGAGACATTTAGAAACACTCACTAGAAAGTAACTGGATATCCATGAACAGAACAGTTCAGAATTCTGTTCAGATCATTTTTTTTAAATAAGTTGAATAGTAGTAATAATAATAATAATAATAGATATTTATGACATTATTATTTTTGATATTATTACTTACTATTATTATTATTATTATTAGTAGTAGTAGTATTTAATTACTTAATTTAACTGGGGTAATATAAAAAAAAACATTGATGCTTCAACCCTGTCATCATTCATATATATATATATATATATATTAGGGATGCACCGAATGTTCGGCAACCGAAATTATATAGTACGGAATAAGTAAAAAGGCCGAATAAATTTTGCCGAACAATGACGTTTTTAATGACGCGATCAAATAGTAACCCGCGTAGAGTGAGAGGCGCGCGCTTTATGCAGCAAACATGTCAGCAGTGTGGAAGCACTTTAAAGTGTCAGAGAAAGAGGCAAAAACGGCCGTTTGCAGACACTGTTCTGCTGAATTGTCCAGAGGGGGTGCATCTGCAAAAATGTACAGCACTTCAAGTTTAATTTATCACTTAAAATCAAGACACCCCGAACATCATGCATTTGTTGTTGTAGACATACAGAGTTACATTCTTTCAGCAGTCAGTTATAGGCCTAACATAGGCTATTCAAGAAGGGGGGCTTCAAAGATGGCCAAATAAAAATATATTTTTTATTTTACTAATTTATTTATTTTAAGTTATATTGTGCTTTGTTTGTATAATATCTGCTGGAATGTTAAAAAAATGTTCAGTGTTAAATAAATATTTTGAAATTATATTTTTGTTATTTGATTTATTTCTCTGAAAAGCAACACAAAATAGTAAAAAGCTAATTTTTACTATTTAATTATTGTAATGGTGAAAACATTGGCAAAATAAATGGAAAAAATGCGAAACACCGCGTTCGGTATTCGGCCTTCGGCCTTCGGCCAAGCATTTCATTATTATTCGGCTTCGGCTTCGGCCAAGAATTTCATTTCGGTGCATCCCTAATATATATATATATATATATATATATATATATATACACATATATCAGCCAATATCTTTATTATCTCTAAGACTTTTAGATTAGTTTCCCCAAAATTGAGCTGAACTATTGAGCTTTACATGGCCGTTATATGTAGAAACGTAATGAAATACAACTTTGCGATTTGTTGATATATATATATATATATATATGTATGGTCAGAATAAGTTGCAAAGGGGACCAGACTTTATGCTGATAGTCAAAAATAAGTCTGCAACGTTATGGAATCTAGTAGCAGCACATAATAGGCTGCAAATCTCCAAGGAGTCATTAATAATGATTGAAACCAAATCCCACTCATTCTATAAAAACCAAAGCCACAGAAGGGACCTTTTTAATACAACATAATTCAAATCTCTCCTGCACTCCCAACTGGATTCATATCTGTTAAATAGAGACATAAAGAATACAGATAGTACTCTAATGAAAAATATGCCTATATTAGTATCTGCCAGACCATCACTACCTTGCACAGCTCACACATAGTTGTTGTTGGGCCAGGAATGATATGTTTTCTTTTGCTTTCTCTGGTAGATTAATAGGTTTGAGTCAACAAACGGAGCCAATAAGAGTCCCTGATCTCTCCTGGAGCACCTGTGCTCCAGCCAACACAGTCATCCAGTTATCGCGACTGCTCCACCCGGAGGGTATAACGTAACGCAGCCACAAACCTGATACCAGAGCACTTAAAGGAACAGTTCACCTTAAAAAATGAAAATTTGCTGATAATTTGCTGACCCTCAGGCTGGCCACCCAAGATGTAAATGAGTTTGTTTCTTCATCAGAATCTGGCGAAATGTAGCATTATATCACTTGCTCACAAAGGGATCCCCTGGAGTGAATGGGTGCCGTCGGAATAAGAGTCCAAACAGCTGATAAAAAACATCACAATAATACACAAGTAATCTTGTTTAAAACTTGTGAAGTGAAAAGCTGTGTTTATAAGAAACAAACTCCATTATCACAATGTTTTTAACTTCAAACCATTGCTTATAATTGAAATATCCATTGCTTATAATTGAAATATGAGTCCCGAATGCATAATATTTCTTTCTCCAGTGGAAAAGTCATCTTGTCTGAATCAGGAGCAAAATATGCACAGATGAACCACCCTTTACAAGCCAGTTCTAAATAAATATGTTGGTGGATTTTGATGTGAGAGGTCAACAGGAGATGGACTTTTTCACTGGAGAAAGAGTTATTATGGATTATGGACTATATTTTTTGGATTATATTTGGCCAGAAGTGATGGTTTAAAGTTAAAAACACCATAATGATGGATTCATTTCTTACAGTGACACAGCTTTTCACTTCACAAGACATGAAATGATGGACTGGAGTGGTTTTAATTACTTGTGGATTATTGTGATGTTTTTATCAGCTATTTGGACTCTTATTCCGATGGCACCCATTCACTGCAGAGGATCCAGCGAGCAAGTTATGTAATGCTACATTTCATCAGATTCTGATGGAGAAACAAACCTATCTATATCTTGAATGGCCTGAGGGTAAATGTCCACTTTTGATCACTTTTGGGTGAACTATTCATTTAAATAAAACAGTAATGAATTCCGGCTATCGGACGTCAGATAAACACATCTGATTCTCACTTTAAAATGCTGCGGTAATACATTTCATGATAAATCAGTGAACTGACAGGAGCATTTGGTTTCCGTCACTCGAAGAACTTGAATAGTGTTATTATGTCCGAGTAACAGCGTAATGAGTTTAGATTTTGAGGTGATGAATGGAGCAATAGAGAAAGCCTATCTTCATTTTGCATATGTTTGAGCTCAAGCCCATTTTTCGTGTCGAAACCATCCCCAGGGGTCCCCTCGCGAGTCTAAGTGGCGCAACATACAATACCCTCATCATGGGAAAATGCTTCCCCTGTGCACCAACACAAAAACGGCTGCTCTTTCAATGAGCTCGCCAATTGTTGGACTTTCTATACCACGAAATGTACGAAAGTTGCTATCAGACAAATGAAATCCATTCCAGTGGATTGAACTCTTGCCTGTTCTTTGACAGTGTTTAGTGGTTAGCATATACAGGAGGAAGCCGCTCGAGTGTTTCTAGGTTGCGCATGCGATCTGTTTATGTAGGATGACCTCTTAAAGGAAAGAAAATAAAGATCAGGGCAACTGATTAGCCATGGGAACTTTTCTCGAAACAATGCTCCGGTTTCCTTCTCCACGCGAGGCTGGTTCTCGCGCATTCGTGAGCTCGGCACGCCGCTCACCCGCTGAAGGTTTCGGGTTTCTAGTCTGGAAGTAGCATCTGTTGTGCCTCCAGGTTTAAGCACTTGCTCAATGAGTTTTGACTTGATGAGACTGAAAAGTACATTGGGTGATGCTAGCGTGCTGAAGTCTGGTAGTTAATGCCTGAGGATGTGGCATAATCTGTTTTCTATTTAGAAGAGATGACATGGACAGGGTTAATGTCATTGTGAAAGAATGCCATCTGGAGCGTTCCCTTCCATAAGGAGGCAGAGCATTTTCAGTTTGATGTGGAAAGTGCTCTAGTATCTTCATCTAACATTTGCTATTTGGGAATCTTGTCAAAATTCTAAATTTTGACTGAAATCTAAAAGCGAAACCTTGGATTTCAACATGGAAACATTATTTAATGACTATGTAATGTTTAAAACATTTTAATATTTATTTAATGTTTATATAATATAATTATTATATAAATATTAAATTGCTATATCATTTTATTTTTATACATTATATTATATTATACTTTTATTTAACGTTGATCAGCATCAGATTATAGAAACAAAATAATGGTACATATATTATGGTAAATAAATTAGTAAAATAAAAAAAGTGTCTTAAAAATAATTTAAAAATTTAAATACGCTATTACTGTCCAAGACAATATATTCCAGTTACAGATTGTTATATATTAACTATTTTTTAAAAGTTTAAATAATGTAAAAAAATACATATTTCGTTTTTTATAAAAATCTAAAATCATTTTAAAATATAATAATTCCATAAATTTTAATGAATGTAAATATATTTTTATTTTATATATTCATTTAATTGATTATATTATATTATATGATATTATTGTTATTTAATAGTGATTAGAATCAGATTACAGAAACAAAAGAATATGTGAACGGCATATTGAACTGTAATGTGTCTTATAATCATTATATATATATATATATATATATATATTTTATATGCAATTATTGTCCAGCATAATATAGCACAGATACGGATTATTAGATGAATGATTTGTATAACTTAAAATACTGTTACAAATGTATTTAAAAGATAAAAATAATTTAGAAATATTATAATTCTATAAATAGTACATACTTTTTTATTGATCTAAATATATTTAAATTTGTATTATATTAAATTATATTGATTTGCATCATTAAGTTGTCAGTGGTATTTCATGTTTACATTATTGCTACTGTATTTATGTTCAACTTACAGAACAAATGGAACAATACAGTATTACTGTGATATTTAATTTAAATTTATAGAGCCCTGCACGAGCCTCAAATTTAGGCCCCAGCCCGGCCCATGTCCGACAGCTTATCAGAATTACCGGCCTGAGCCCAACCCAAGCCTGTCTTTTTTGTTTCTTCTCCCAAAATGGCTTATACTACTTCTCAGCTATTAAAATAGTTCAGTTTTGTATGTAATGGCAAAGTGATTGTATTTCATTTTGTTTTTTTATTAAGTTAATTTAGAAAAACGTTTGGAGAATATTTTGTTCGTTAAATATATTTTTTCTTTTCTAATGTAATGACCAAGCAGCCAGACCGGCAGGCTGATCATAGCCTATGTTTGATCAATGTAGCCTTCTCAAATCATCACGACTTGCCTAAAATAAAATCTATACATATACTAAAACAGTTCAAGCATATCGCAATGTTTAAATGTTAAACGTAGATAAATGTGCGCTATATCCAATCGTTTGTGCGGAGAGTGGAAGTTAAAGCGCAGGACATGGAGGCACCGGCGCAATCAATTGCATTTTTTTTAAATGGAAACAACTTAAAATAGGCTACGCAGTAATTTTTGCTCATAAAGGTAAGAGTAATACATAATTCGGAACTGTAAAGGGTCTACTTTTATTTGTGTGCACTCACAATCTCAACAACACATTGTGCTTTTATAAAATAAAGAAAACAAACATGATGGGCTTTCTGCCGTCTCATCTTGAAAAGCCTAAAACAGCCCGAGGCGTCTGAACTACGACGTGAAAATTGGCCCAAAGCCTGGCTCTAGGGGTGTAAAAAATGCACTCTATGCACTCTGCAGGACTCTATAAACGTATAGGCTCATGTCTGTTTGTTGTTTTTCCAGCACTACGAAGGTGATGTGACATAGAAGACATCCTTTACGGTCAGACTACAGGAAGCTGGAGATGAGGATTGTGGGATTGTGGAGGACTGGGCCATACAGTTCCCTGATGATCTTTCTGCTCCACTCGCTGCTGCCTCTAATACGGCCCAGTAATGCTGGAAACCAGAATGTACCAAGACTGCAGCTCTCTCATACAGGTCAGAACTCACACTCGTATATAGTGTGACAATCAAAAGACGTCGGAAAAATAACGAAATCATTTCTGCAAAACAAATATGTACGCTCTTTGAGTGTCTTTCCTGTGGTAATCTTCAAATCTTCAGTTAAATATTCTCTCTGAAGCTGCTTTTGCTTATTTCCGTTTAGCCGCGAGGACATCAGCAGGGTCAAGCTGTTTTAATAGATGTAATGCAACAGGGGAAGTGTGCCATTAACCTCTGCTTCCTGAAAATCTACACAGTTAATTAGTCTGTATTTTGGCAGTCTTCTTTTAAGTTTTTTCTTTTTGCTTTGTTTTTTTATTAAAATTTGATGTAATAATTTAACATCAGACATTTAGACATAGAAATACATTTAAAATGTTATATAATAATTATGTAATATGAAAACAACAGCAATGTGATAAAAGACGGCACTTTAAATAATTAATTAATTGTTTAACAATGGTGATTAAAATATACAATTATTCTCCTACATACTGTAGTCCATTATTAGTGATTTGTAGAGACATCAAAAATAATACAAAAGTAAAAATAAAAGTGATCAAAAAAAAAAATACCAACAATTTTTAGATCATGTACATAATAAATGAAGTGTGTATATATATATATATATATATAGTTAATGTACTATGTACTAGTACTATTTAGTTACTGAAAATATAAAAAAATATACATTTTAAAATGAATATCAGCAGTTTCTGAAATGAAGCTATGCTCATGTGATAACCAAACCCCCTTTCTTCAGCCATTCCCCAAATTTTACTTACATAAAAATGTAATAATAAAATAATTAATAAGATTATTACAATGTCATAAATTCTAATTAAACACAATTTAGACAAAGAGAACTAATACGTTCCAATAATCTAACCTCCCTTCCAAAACAACATTGTCACTGATAAGGATGAAACCCCTGGGCCACATTAGCGATACTGCCAGCCATCCAGCAATACATCACCGGACTGCTCTGCGACTGTCTGTCTGGACACCCACGCCACACAGTCTCATCCCCTGAGCCATCTGCCATTATCAGCACACCACAGCCGCCCCTGTTACTGACCCCTCAGAACCTCCCGAAACCTGCGGGATGTGGCCGCTTCCTCCCAGGAAGGTTCTGTATACAGTGGCGTCGGACGGAGCGCTGTACCTATAGTGTAAATGTGCTTCCCATTATCTTCAGGGCTGTTAATAGAATGTGTACATCATCTCAGGGGCACCATGTATTTATGAGTACAGAGCGGCAGACATCCAAAGGTTGGCAGCGAGACGCAAAAGCCAGACGTTATTCATTAATAGAAACGAGTCACTTGTTTTGCTTGCAGGTATCCTGAAGTCTAATTTGAAAGCCAAGCTAAAGAAGACAGGAAATGAGAGCAAGTAGACAAAGAAGACTTTTTTAATAGCTGAATATGATGGTTTTATTAAGAATTAAGAAGGGACATGAGAGTTCAGGTTTGCATCTTAGACTTTTTGGGGGGGGGGGGGGGGGGTTGTAGATGATCAAACTTATAATAAGCTAACAACCCTATAGTACTATTGTATCTGTAGAAAGAATCAAGTGAATCATTTTCTTGAACTTGCTGTAATATCAGTGCAACTATACTGACAACAAAACATGGAGAAGCTAATGCATCCTAGAATGATTGTGCTATTTTGTAAAGCTTAAAAGCTCATTTGAATCAGTATGAACCATTTGAATGCACCAACATACTAAAACCCATAATATGTGAGAAGCCTGGTTTGCAATACAGTGTGCGCTAGCATTTTATTAGTGTTATGATGTTTACTTATTAGAAAAATAATATTGTTATGTTAAAATAATTAATTTACACTATTGCAAAATGTAGCTATTGTAGTTGCAATTGTGCTAATGTGTAGAGTTTTGTTTATTGGAAAAATCATAGTTGATCCAATAAAAATATGCTACCAACCCTATATTACTGTGTCATGCAGGCAAATTAATCCGTTTTTGACACCAAACAGTAGTTGTTAATGTTGAAGCTAATGTTAAAATTAACATATTAGGATATATCTAGTAGCTGAACAATTCAAATGAAAAAATAAGTTAGACTAGCATGATTTGGCTCAGCTATAAAGCTTTGTGTGCAATACGGTGTGATGGTAGCATTCTGTAATGCTACAATGCTAAATGTAGCTTGTTAGCTTGTTACTGGAACATTTGCAAAAAACATGACTGGAAAATACATTCTTAGATTCTTAGTATATTTCCTTCAACATGTTGAACAGGATTACAGGAAGCTGATTCTTACCACTCTATTGACAACAAATATCATTTTATTTGAAAACAAAATACAATTCTGTCGTTACTTATTCACCCAATTGTCATTGCAACCAACTTTTCAGACATTACAGTGTTCCTCAAGGCTATATCTTAGGTCCCATGGCATTTAAGTATGAAGGAATAGTTCACGCAAAAAAAATAATAATTCAGACATCGTTTCCTCATTCACATGTCTAATGTAGTTATTACGTAGTAGCGCAGTAGCTAAAGTGATAATGTGCTAATGCTAATAGTGTGGCTTACTACCCAGCACTACTTTCCTCACACTTTTATTGGAAAGCAGCTATCTTACTTCAACTAATGACCTGGTTCATTATTTCTGAATCGAGTCAACTTCCTCACTTAAACTGCTTATTTAACCCCAAAAGATGACGTTCTGCTGGCAGACGCACAGACAAGTGATTTTCCAGTGTCCTCTGACTTTCCCACTGGTGTTTGACAGTTAAACTCCCGCAAATTTTGGGGAATTTCTTTCTGACAGATGTATGGAATAAAACCAAAAGAAACATTCCTGGCATTTGAGACTGGCTAAATGTCTCAATCTTTCCTCGACTGGAAGGATTTTTTGCATCACACCCACCGGTGTCATTTTGACAGCTGCACCACATATTGTGTGTACTAAGAAGATTTGAGAAGAAGATTTTAGATATGATCAAAACACTGTGCACACAATGAAGATTCACCCACATAACCTTTGCAAACGTGGGACTTTTGAGTAATTTCAATGAGATTATATACATAAGAACTTTTGACTTGTTCACAGTGGCATACTCGAAGAGAACCACTAAATTAAGCTGGGTTATTTTTCCAATAGGTCATCAGAGGCCAAATATTAGCAAGACAGTAAAACATTTTTATTAAAGTTTATGTCATTGCAAAAATACAGCCCTTTGGCACCAGGAATGTGACCTGTGGGATGTAGTTCCTGATAGCGGACACAGTGCTGCGTCACAGTAATTGTCACGATCGGGCACCCCTCTCTGACTCACTCCTGCCACTAACAGCTACATGTGGTGGGTTGTTTACGTCCTGTCACCGGCTGCCGCACGTGGGGGAGCAATCAGTGCTGATTCACAGCACTGTGCGCTCCATCAGCCTGGCACCTGTTACTCATCTCCCTTTTCCTATTTATTCAGGCCTATGCCCTCTGTGTCGGTGTGTCATTTGTGGTTTGTCTTACCTGTTGTTGAAGACCTCCTCTCTCTCATCTGCATTCTGTGTCCAGGATCCCCAGGCGAGGAGTAGTTAGTCCGCTGGATAGCGTGTCCGGCTTGGGAGCGCGTGACGGCACCCCCGTCCACCTGTTCCTCTTAATCAGCTTTCTGTTTTGTTTTGGATGTTGTCATCCGGAGTTTACTAATAAACTTCACTCCTCTGTTTTGCTCAGCACTTGAGTCCTCCATTCTTTTCCCAGTTGCCAGCCTGACAGAACACACCGACCAGATATGGACTCAGCTGGAGACCAGGAGATCCGCCACGCCCTTGCACAACAGGGGATCCTCCTCGGACGCCAACAAGATGAGATACAGGCTTCTCATCAAGCCCTGACCAGGCTATCTCAACAACTCACCGTCATAACCCAACGACTCGATCAGATCCAGGTCGGTCCATCGGTGGATCCTGCCGTAGCGGCACCCGCTTTTGAGGAGACACCCCCTCAGCGTCGATCGGAACCCCGCCTGAATCCGCCGGCTCCTTATTCAGGTGAACCCACATCCTGTCGTTCGTTTTTGTCTCAATGCTCCCTGACTTTCT
Source organism: Oxygymnocypris stewartii (assembly GCA_003573665.1). Classification (NCBI taxonomy): domain Eukaryota; kingdom Metazoa; phylum Chordata; class Actinopteri; order Cypriniformes; family Cyprinidae; genus Oxygymnocypris; species Oxygymnocypris stewartii. The sequence continues at coordinate 242,274 of QVTF01019827.1, read as the reverse complement.
CACTGCAGCCCTCCTGTTTCCCCACCGAGGAGTGCAAGGTGGCGTTCGTGATAATGCACCTGGCCGGTAGCGCGAGAGAGTGGGGTACAGCGATGTGGGACAACAAACATGAGTGCTGCAGCTCCTACTCCAACTTCTCCCAGGAGCTACGTAAGGTCTTCGACCGATCAGCTCTAGGCAATGAGGCAGCACGGGCGCTATCGCTACTGCGACAGGGAACCAGAACGGTGTCTGATTATGCCATCGAGTTCCGCACGCTCGCCGCATCGAGCGGCTGGAACAGCAGGGCGTTGTGGGACCACTTTCTCCACGGACTGGCGGAGCAGATAAAGGACGAGATCTACTCCCAGGAGCTGCCCCCCTCACTCGATGGACTGGTCGAACTCGCCACTCGGGTGGATCTTCGCTTGGCGCTCAGGTCACAACACCGCTATCCGCCCAGGCGTGAGAGCTTTGATCCGCCGTCCAGCGCTAGAAGCGCCACATCACCACGGTTTGGGTTCGCGGAAGAGGAGCCTATGCAGATCGGCCGCGCTCATCTCACGGCCCGGGAACGGCGGCATCGGATTGCCCACGGGTTGTGTCTCTACTGCGGAGAGGCGGGCCATATGCTCACCGTCTGTCCCCACAAGAGGCAATCTTCTTCGGGTGAGAGACCGTGCACGGTAGGCGTGACTGCCGCTCTACTGCCCTCTGGTGGCCCAACCACCCTCCCGGCAGTACTCCAATCTGAGGGGATCACCCACACGGTGGCAGCACTCATTGACTCGGGAGCGGAGGGGGATTTCATGGACATTGAGCTAGCTAGGGAGTGGGGCATCCCCGTTTCTCTTCTAGCCGAACCCATCTCTGCCAAAACCCTGTGTGGCACCCCCCTCACCAAGATCACAGCCGTCACGGGACCCGTTCACCTGACCATATCGGGCAATCACACTGAGGAGATTCGATTCCTCCTGATCCACTCTCCCTCCGCTCCAGTAGTTTTGGGGCACTCCTGGCTTATTAAGCACAACCCTTGCATTGATTGGGCTCACCACTCTGTATTAGAGTGGAGTCCTTTTTGTTTGTCTCAATGTTTGGTGTCTGCGTCATCCCCTGTCATGTCTGTCTCTGTGTTACAGGGGGAGCCAGTCGACCTGGCTAATGTTCCAGAGGCTTACCATGACCTGAGGGCGGTGTTCAGTAAGTCCCGGGCTTCATCTCTTCCTCCGCACCGCCCGTATGATTGTGCGATTGAATTACTACCTGGCACTTCTCCCCCGAAGGGGCGCCTTTATTCGCTCTCCGGTCCTGAGAGGGAGGCCATGGAGAAATACATCAATGAATCTCTATTAGCCGGGTTTATACGCCCTTCTTCCTCTCCGGCTGGGGCGGGGTTTTTCTTTGTGGAGAAGAAGGATGGATCGCTCCGTCCCTGCATTGATTATCGGGGGCTGAATGACATTACGGTCAAGAATAGCCACCCCTTGCCGTTAAAGTCTTCAGCATTCGAACTCTTGCAGGGGGCGACCATTTTTACCAAGTTAGACCTACGCAATGCTTACCACCTGGTTCGGATTAGGAAGGGGGACGAATGGAAGACTGCTTTTAACACCCCTACAGGCCACTTTGAGTATTTGGTAATGCCTTTTGGACTCTCTAACTCCCCCGCAGTCTTCCAGACACTCGTAAACGACGTGCTCCGAGACGTGGTCAACCGTTTCGTGTTTGTATACCTCGACGACATCCTGATCTTCTCCCAGAACGAGCGTGACCACATCCAGCACGTCAGGCTAGTGTTACAGCGGCTTCTAGAGAATCGCTTATTCGCCAAGCTGGAGAAGTGTGAGTTTCACGCACAATCAGTTCCGTTCCTGGGGTTTATTTTGTCGCCGGAAGGCATTCGGATGGACCCGGCCAAGGTAGAAGCAGTTGCGAATTGGCCCACCCCAGAGGATCGTAAAGCGGTCCAGCGATTTCTGGGGTTTGCCAATTTTTACAGGCGGTTCATTCGAGGTTTTAGCCAGATCGCCCTGCCTCTGACTAATCTTACCTCCACACGACGGCGATTCTGTTGGTCCGAACAGGCCCTGGAGGCCTTTGAGAAGCTTAAGAACCGCTTCGTTTCGGCCCCGATTCTAATTAACCCAGACCCGTCTCGCCAATTCATTGTGGAGGTAGATGCGTCGGAGGTGGGAGTTGGAGCTATTTTGTCTCAGAGATCTCCTTCCGACAACAAGGTACACCCCTGCGCTTTTTTTTCCCATCGTCTGACCCCCTCGGAACGGAACTACGATATTGGGAATAAGGAGTTACTGGCGGTCAAGTTGGCCTTGGAGGAGTGGCGTCACTGGCTGGAGGGTGCGGGGGTTCCTTTTCTGGTTTGGACCGACCATAAAAATCTCGAGTACATCCGTTCCGCCAAACTAATTAATTCTCGGCAGGCCCGCTGGGCTCTATTCTTTGGGCGTTTTAACTTCACCATCTCCTATCGCCCAGGGAGTAAGAACGGTAAGCCAGACGCACTCTCGCGGATTTTTGAAGTGGAACCTGGATTCCCTTCTCCGGTGCCCATCGTGCCACCCAGCCGGGTGATTGCGATGGTCACTTGGGAGGTGGAATCCAGGGTCCGTGAGGCACTTGACGGCGTCACCATCCCCGCGAGGTGCCCAGAGGGTCTGTTATTCGTACCGGAGTCGGTTCGAACCAGCATCCTTCAGTGGGGCCATTCCTCTGGGCTAGCTTGCCACCCAGGAGTGGCTCGGACACTTGCGCTGATTAAGCAGCGGTTCTGGTGGCCATCGGTAGCGCGGGATGCTCGGGAGTTCGTGTTGGCCTGCCCGGTGTGCGCGGTAGGGAAGGGCTCTAATCGACCCCCAGTTGGGCTACTCCGACCGCTGTCTATCCCTTCGAGACCCTGGTCCCACATCGCCATGGACTTTGTCACAGGCCTACCCCCGTCTAGTGGCAATACCGTGGTCCTCACCGTGGTGGACAGGTTCTCAAAGGCGGTTCATTTCATTCCCCTCCCCAAACTACCCTCAGCGAGGGAAACGGCTGTCATTGTCCTTGATCACGTCTTCCGCATCCATGGCCTCCCGGTTGATGTGGTTTCTGACAGGGGTCCCCAATTCTCATCCAGATTTTGGACTGAGTTCTGTAGATTACTGGGGGCGACAGCGAGCCTTTCCTCCGGTTACCATCCGCAGACTAACGGTCAGTCCGAGCGGGCCAATCAGGACTTGGAGAGAGTCCTGCGTTGCGTGGCGTCAGCAGAGCCACTGACTTGGAGTTCCAGATTAGCCATGGTCGAGTATGCACATAACTCCCTCCCGGTCTCGTCTACGGGTTTGTCACCCTTCCAGTGCTGCTTAGGCTACCAGCCCCCCTTATTTCCCTCACAAGAACCCGACGCCATTGTTCCATCCGCGCATGCGTTCATTCGAAGATGCCTCCGGACATGGAGGCTCGCCAGACAAGCCCTTATCCGGACTGGCGAAAGGAACAAGGCGTTGGCGGACCGTCACCGTTCTAAGCCCCCACTTTACGTGTGTGGTCAGAAGGTTTGGTTGTCGACCCGAGACATCCCTCTCAAGCTGCCCGCACGTAAACTGGGACCTAAATTCATTGGACCGTACGTCGTGACCAAAGTGCTTAACCCGGTGACGGTTCGACTCAAACTACCCCCTCTGCTTAAAAGAATCCATCCGGTATTTCACGTATCTAGAGTCAAGCCCGTTATTCGCTCTCCTCTCCAACCCCAGACCTCTGCCCCACCGCCTCCCAGACTCATTGAGGGGTTGCCTGCTTACACCGTACGACGACTCCTTGATGTGAGGCGCAGGGGTAGGGGTCACCAATATCTGGTAGACTGGGAGGGTTTCGGTCCGGAGGAGAGATGCTGGATTCCGGCCCGCGATATACTGGATCGCGCCCTCATAGCCCAGTTCCATCGGCGTCATGGTGAGTCTTCTGGAGATGCCAGGAGGCATCCCTGAGGGGAGGGATTCTGTCACGATCGGGCACCCCTCTCTGACTCACTCCTGCCACTAACAGCTACATGTGGTGGGTTGTTTACGTCCTGTCACCGGCTGCCGCACGTGGGGGAGCAATCAGTGCTGATTCACAGCACTGTGCGCTCCATCAGCCTGGCACCTGTTACTCATCTCCCTTTTCCTATTTATTCAGGCCTATGCCCTCTGTCTGTGTCGGTGTGTCATTTGTGGTTTGTCTTACCTGTTGTTGAAGACCTCCTCTCTCTCATCTGCATTCTGTGTCCAGGATCCCCAGGCGAGGAGTAGTTAGTCCGCTGGATAGCGTGTCCGGCTTGGGAGCGCGTGACGGCACCCCCGTCCACCTGTTCCTCTTAATCAGCTTTCTGTTTTGTTTTGGATGTTGTCATCCGGAGTTTACTAATAAACTTCACTCCTCTGTTTTGCTCAGCACTTGAGTCCTCCATTCTTTTCCCAGTTGCCAGCCTGACAGTAATGACCCCTGACTGTGTAACCCCTTTATATCCATGGCAACAAGGCGCGGGAGATAAGCAGAGCAGTTGACTCAGGGTCCCGGGCTCTGGCACGGGCTAATGAAGCCATCGGGGGGGGGGGGGGGGGCGTTAACACTGAACAGAGCCAGGAAGAAGAATGTTGCTAATTAGAGGATGGACAGATGAAAACAATCTGAATCACTTTCTCTGAGGCTGATGAGGTGTCTACATTTCTCAAAATAGACCTTTAAAGACAATATTAGGTAGATACCTTCTGGAAAAAAAGACACTTCAGCATACTTTAAAAAAATACTTATGATGAAAATAATACACCTACACATCAGGTATACTGATACATGTCAATTCAGAATCACATCTATTGTCTTTATAATAATGTTTACATACGCTGGCAAGCATACGGTACACCGTATGGTAAACTAAAATGTACTTTAATATACTTTCGATTGAAAATTGTATGTCATGTATTTAAAAATATTTGCAATTATACATTTGTAATGATAAAGTTGTAAATGTAGTATATTTAATGTATATTAACTCTAATTGTAATATTGACTAAAATAATAATCTAGTACTTTACATGTGTTTCAACCAACTTTATAGGCATCTGATGAATGGTATACCTCAAGGCTATATCTTAGGTCCTGGCATTTGAGTATTATAGGAATAGTTCTCCTAGAAATTACAATTATGTTATCAGTTCCTCATCTTCAGGTTGTTTAATCCTGTATGATCTTATTATATCCGTGGAACGCTAAACAAGAATTGTCTATAGAGCCGTTTTCCATTGAGGAAAATAAAAAGCTTTTACATAAATAACAAAAAAATTTTGGTGTGTTTCTTTCACAGAGCTATCAACAGACTACTTCAACAGACTAACTATTTCTTGATTTGTTACTTACTGTACTTTACATGTTTAAGTATGCTAGTCAACACATCAAAATACTTTAAAACATTTAAAATGTAAAATAAAATTAAAATGTACTTTAATGTACAACTTTAGATTTTAAATGAATTCAAAGAGCATTAATGAAGCAAATGTTACAGTCATGTTACTGTACTATTTAAGTAACCTTAAGTGGCCTTTTATTTCATTAATATTATATGCAAGTACAGTTTTAAAAATATATACTTTTTAGATTTGAATTACACTGTATGTGCACATTCAATACAATTCACACTCAATACTTTTTCTCAAAGATAACTTCAGTTTGTTACCGCCAGAGCCTAAAATACTGAGACCAAGCAGTTGCACCTGCGTTTGCTTACTTGCTGAGCGAAGCTAACTTGGAACAGATTCCTACATGAGCACGAACCTGGATGTTGGGCACTCTGATCTTCCTTCCTTTTTTCTTTCTTTTTTAACCTTCAAATATATATTTATAATTCATTCATATCTACTCTTAGAGCAACATTTGATTTCAGTTGTGTGTCCTGACCTCATTATTTAAAATGCAAGACAAAACGTCCACCCAAAGCCTAAACATCATGGTTAATGTGCTGACTTTTTATAATCATACTTCAGAACAGACCACAGCAACCTTGTGACAATCAGTGATAAATGCCAAAGCCATTCACTCTCTTCCTTTAGCAAGTCTTTCAGAATGACGATAGATAATGATAGTCTGTCTTGAGCAAAGCAGCAAGGGCTTTGGTTTGGGTCGGGTCCAGTGGTGACTGGTGCTAAAAAAAATATATTTTTTTTGTGGGGGGTGGGGGGGGCAAACAAACGTAATCACACTGTTAATACAACAGCATATGACTGAATGTAATTGTTAAATCACCATTTAACTAGTGACATACTAATTAATCATTACTGCTTAAAAATGTAAGATGAAAAATTCAACTGTTAAAGTGTGAAATAATATACTAATTTGAGAATGAATGTGTGTATATTATCTGTAAGTAATCATTAAACATTTGTAATCATTCAAAAAAATAGTATTTATTTATATTAACGTAATTCAGAGATAATTGTACATATGATTGAGCAACAGGATACCAAATTCTTCAAGATAAAGACTGAAAATGGTTCAATTGCATATAAATTAATTATATTTTCATAAGGTTTCATAAAGTCCAATGTAATAAGTATGCAAAAACTGTAATCTTTTAGAGACTTATAGACCATTATGTTTTTTATCTTAATTTTATTCTTATTGACGATATATTGTTCAAGTTGCCAGACAATATATGTCAGACTAAATATGGGACACTATATTATTTATATATTTTCATAATAATTCTAACATACAAACTAATAATTTTCTTGAAAAGAGACACATGCCAATTGTGCTTGGATCTCGATGATCGGCTCAAGTTAAACTGCATTGTTATAATTACCTTCCGTGTCTGTCATTGCCAATGCTTCAGTGATGGGACCTTGAAATAACGATCAGGAAAAACAATAAAAGACATGACTTACATCGCATCCTGCTTGCCAATTCCGTCCATTCGCCATGATCTGCTTTTGTATTTTATGTTTTTCTTCATTTGAATGCCTTGTGAAAGGACTTTTTGTAAAGTTAAAATATAATTTACTTTCATCTCAGAAAAGAGATTGTGCCTATTTGACAGTCGAGAATGGTCCAATCACATGAGGCCAAAATATATAAAAACTAAATTGATTCGCTAAGATCTAAAGTGGGAGGGTCTTGGGCGCAGTGATCTGCGCCCTGAGGACAATCTGAAACAAGCCAATTAGAGCTCAGCCTAATGTCACATGCGTTTCTAAAGTTTCCTGACCTAATAGACACCCATTAGTCCAGCGCCCTGCACACACACAAACAAAATAAAGTTTTTATTTTTTGTATAGGTGCTAACATGATTACCAGTCGAATAGTATGACTAAACAATGCAATTTTGTGATTCATTTGCAATATATATTTTACTTATTTTAAACATGTTGAAGTCAGCTTCTTCCCTGGCTAACTTGATGGGGGCAGTGTCCCAGCGTCCGCCACTGGTCGGGTCATTGACAGGATTTTGTTTGCCTCACTTGACTTGAATATCTCTCAGAAACTGCTCTTAAGTAGTGCATACGTCCATGTGCGTGTCCGTGTGTGTTTGTGAACACACTTTCAACACCTCCAGTCCAGGATTGAAGCAATTAATTATGCACCCAATGGCTCCTAAGAGAGATTACGTCAATTCCAGAGCTTAATGAAGAAAACAAGTCTGGGGCCGAAAGGTGCTGCAGCGGAGCCCTCTCATCAGTGCTGTGCGTCTGTAGAGGCACACTTTCCCCCTAGAGAGAGGCATTTAGTCCACACTCCTCCTAAATAGGCAGCGAACTCAAAAATACATAGGTCACAACCGCAAAAAACTCCAGTGGGATGTACTGGTCATCAGAAGACCATTATTCTAGGTGATGTTTCCTTCAGGGCTCTTCAACATGTTGAATGGGAAGTCAATGTGTATTACTATATAGACAACAAATGTCCTTTCATTAGAAAACAAAGAAAATAAAAAATCTGTTGTTATTTACTCACCCATATGTTGTTTCAGCCAACTTTACAGGCATCTGATACATGGTGTCCCTCAAGTCTATAGGTCCTATTGCATTATAAGTATTAAAGGAATAGTTCACCCAAAAATAAAAATTGTGACATCATTAGCACATCCCCATGTCGTTCTTAACCTATATGTTCACATTCTATCTGTGGAACACAAAATTAGTATTGTTTTGAGCTCTATACAGGTATTTTCCACATAGAAAAAGAAAAAGACTTTACATGAACAACAAACTAACTTTTGGTGTGCTTCTCACACAATGCTAGTATATGACTTAAGCAGACTCACTAATTATTTATCTTTAAAAGGTCTTGAGGTTTTTATTTAATGTTATCTTTTATCTAATGTTTTATTCCAATGTTATTTCTCAGCGTTAGCTGACTGTGGCTGACACAAAGTTTGCACAAGTTCACTGATCTGAAGTTTGGCACCAGCAGCGAGTTTGAGGAAATACAACAAACTCCTAATCTTTGCTGCAAAGTCCCACAAAGCCTATAAAAACAAACACAAGGACACAAATTAGAAATTAAGGGAGAGTCTAAACTGGACTAGGAAGATGAATTACCATCGGTGGGACATTTCACAGACCAGGCTTACATAGTATTTCATAAGACATAAGGCCAGGACATGAGGATGTCCTCAAATCCAATAGGGAATAGACGTATGGAAAGACGGACAGGGTTTAACATGGGAACATGTCATTGTAGTTGGGTTGTAGGTCACATTGTTTACATCTGAAGGGAATTTGATACTGAGTTAGTAAAAGTTTACATGGGGTCTGTATTTATAGGCAGTTAATAACACTGGACTGTTTTTTGATTCATAAACAATATACTGTAGTGTTTACAGTCAGACACGATAGAGACGATGATTTTTAAAGGCTTGTAGAATGACCTAATAAACAGGAAGGGACAAAAAGTTGCAGATACAAAATTTAAACAGAATCTGGCCAAGCATACATTTCTTTAAAGTCCTAAAACTGTAACTATTCAACAAGGGTTTATAAATCCATTCATACAAAAGCATCCATTATTTGCCATTAGGATGAAAACCAGAAGTTGATAAATGATGCCTTTGGTTTTCCCATTCTCTCTGTTACTCTGCTTCTGCTAATGTTGGCGACCCAGAACACAACTTATAACCCGGGCTTATGGGAAATTCGAATGACTAGCTGCCACTGACCCAAAGGAAAAATAAGTCAGTTGAAATGGGGTCCATCTATGTCTTCCATCACCGCAAAAAGCCTTTCTGGACAGTCTGGACAAATGAGAGAAGACAGGGAAATTGATGAATGTGGGAGATAAATGAGGAGGTATATTGATGTTAACACCTCTCCCACCCTCAAAGCGAGTCTCCTCTGGTGTCAGTTTCATGAATCGCACCAAATGCTGTTGTATATTTTTCCATGACTGATGAGGTTTCTTATATTTAGGGAGAAAATATAGCTCTTCAGTTAGTTTTTGAGTGAAGATTTTTTAAGGCTCTAAAGTCTAAATAAAAGTCACAAAAAGAGTTTTGAATTTAATTCAAGTCCGTTTTTACTCAAAGTATATTAAAAGTTCGAGCATGCCTTTAAATTTTTTTAACCTAAATGTCATTTCTCTTCAAAATTAGTGTGGTTTGCTTTGGGAACAGAACAACAGTGCATACTAGAGGCCTGCTGTCAATTTTCTCCAGACCTGTTTATACAGGAGGAAAAATAATGACAAGAAGAACATTCGCACCTTGAACGTTTCTTGTGATCATCCTGAACAAACAGTTGGAAAACAGCTTGGCAGTAAGACTTCAATGCATCCAGGCATTGATAAACAATAAGAGGATGTACCCACCTGATACAAAAACAAAACAAACATGGCTGTCCTTCTCACTGTGTACTTTCAATTTCCCATTGATTTATATTACTTAAATCTTAATTAAGAAATTATTTGGCATGCTTCAGGTTTCTAATGAGGATTGTCCAAAGACATTTTGAAAGGGTTTTCTATGTGTGGTCACTTTGTCCTTCACAACTGTCTCTTAACAGTCAGAATAGTCAGTAGATATATTTTATACAGCTCTTGGGGGACTCTTAATGTTTTATTAGTTGCATTAAGCACTTGCCAAGCACTCGCCTTTGCTTTGCCAATTCTGTTTAATTGCACGTCATTTTGACAAATCGCAAACAGATTTTTTCAATCCAGTTTTGTTCTTTTTCAGACACTATGTCAGTGTTGTGCTGATTTTACCACAATATAAATGCTTTGATTGCGCTAAAGACTTCACAAAAGTGATAATCTAATACCCAGTGATTCTAATGGTATTACAATTGTATCGGTTGTTTATAATAAGGGTAGAAAGTCTAGTCCTGTAGTATTGATTTCCATCAGTTATTCAGTTATCAGTCAAAGCCTGATCTTTATCTATGAAACTGATTCTTAATGTTCTTTCCAGCAGAACTGTTGACTGCAGTCTTACTAATGGATCACTTAAAGTTCATGACATTTTCTTGACCCTCTTGATTTTCAATCAAACTTTTTCCTTTATCCTCTTAATTGAACACGGGAAGACCTCTTATATCTAAATATCTTGCTAAGCGAGTTCTACATCTCATTTATTCACTGTTGCATTATAGCTTAAACTTATATTCTCCACAAATGTATCAAGAAATCCCTGAAATCCATTTCTGCCCATACTTTAGTTACTACAGATCAAATCTCACTGCACTTAGTATACAAACAAATCTTGGGCTGTACCCACACATTAGTGACGTGAATGTTTGAGAAACATTGTAGTTAGTTCCAGGATTTTTGGTAAGATTTAAAAAAAATTATGATCTGAACGATATGGTTGGTGTGTGTAATTCAGATTTGTGGAAAAAGAGGAATGTCTGATCCAAACCATATAGTGAAGCCAGCTTCCTCTCAACCACAGACACCAGATGTTATGTGCAAAGTGTTCAGAATGAGTTACAGGTCAAGGACAGTTCAGTTTCTGAAGCACTGTTTTAAAACCTACTGCACATAGATAGTTGCCTTCTAAGGTAATGATAATCATAATAATAAATTTATTTTTATATAACGCCTTTAAAACAGTTTCTCAAAGCGCTTTACATAATAAAACAAACAAGTAAAAATCCGACACACACAAGACAACCAATTAAAAACAAACTAAGATATAACATAAAATCAAACGATTTTAGAGAAAGCTAACCTAAAAAATGAGTTTTTTAAGAAAGACTTAAAGATGCTTAAATTCTGTGCATCTCTAATTTGAAGAGGGAGTACATTCCAAAGCCTGGGAGCATAGGAAGACAAAGCCCTGTCCCCTACAGAGCGCAACCTTGTCTGAGGTACTACCAATAAACCAGCTTGTGAGGATCGTAAATGACGCTTGGGTGTATATAAAGAGCAGACAGATATTGAGGGGCCAGACCATGCAGTGCCTTATATGTGCGCATAAGAATTTTTAAATCAACTCTGAACCTGACCGGGAGCCAATGCAAAGACTTTAGAATTGGTGTAATATGCTCATTTGTCCTCGCACCGGTCAGGATCATAGCAGCTGAATTCTGCACACATTGCAATTTATTAAGTGTGGTTTTAGGAACCCCAACAAGAAGTGCAATGAAAAAATGAGGGTGTTAATAAGCCTTTCAGTCACAGGGAGGGATAGCATAGCACGGAGACTAGCAATATTTCTGAGATAAGAAAAAAATAGTTTTTGACATTATACTGCACATATAGTCAAAAGACAGACAGAATCAAATATTACTTCTACATTTTTTTTTATTTAGACTGTGACTCCAAAATAGAACCATCAATGTTTACAATTATTGAGCCAGCTGTATGAAGCTGATGGGAGGGGCCAATGAGCAAGACCTCAGTCTTATCATTATTAAGACACAGTAAATTTTCGGACATCCATATTTTTATCTCAGAAATACAATGTGTTAAGAAAGGAACATTCAAATTTTGACCAGGCCTAGAATGAATATAAATCTCAGTGTTGTCTGCTTAAAAATGATAATTAAGCCCAAGTGATTTTAAAAGCAGACCGAGTGGAAATATGTAAATGCTAAAAAGTAAGGGGTCTAAAATCGAACCTTGAGGAACACCCATACGGACAAGGCCCTTGTCAGACTGTGAGCTATTCATATAAACAAACTGTTGACGATCAGTGAGGTAAGATCTAAACCAAGTTAAAACAGTCTCAGAAACACCAAAGACATTTTCTAGACAATGGAGTAAAAGTATGTGATTAACAGTCTCAAACGCGGCACTAAGATCAAGAAGAATAAGAATAGAGAGAGAGACCGAATCTGAGGCTATTAGCTGATCGTTGGTGACCTTAACCAAAGCTGTCTCAGTACTATGGATTTTCAGAAGCCAGACTGAAAGGGTTCAAAAATATTATTTACTATGAGATGATTATGTAGCTGCAAAGCCACAACACATTCTAACATTTTGCAAGGAAAGGAAGGTTTGATATAGGATGATAATTATTTAAGTTATCCAAGTCAGCATTATGCTTCTTTCACTTTGAATACCAAAAGATAGAGAGCTGCATAATGTTTCTGCCTACATTCTGAAACGTCCTTTATGGCACCTTAAAATATTTCCTAGCTAGGGAGCTAACTAGGTTTAGTGATATTAAAGTGTATAAATTATATTTTCTACACCACACGTTCTTTAAGTTGTCATCATTAGTCCCTGGCCATGCTTTATTTCGTTTATATGGAATAATTCTTAGGTCTTGAGTCATTACGGAAGTGCCAAAAGCAATCAAAACAATAGCAGAAAGCCAAATCAGCAACAGCAATAAATAAGCATCTATATTCTCCTCACCACTTAGCATATACAAGGCCTCAGAGAAGAAACAGAGACAAATTTATTAGCTTGCATACGTCACTCTGACTTCAGGGGACTACCTGAAAATTTGGCACTGATGACCATACAGTAGGCCAACAGAAGGAAGCCTGCGTGTTTCTGCGACAGATTGATGTTGTTTGCGTAGATACGCATCTCTTGCATTAGCAGATGGAAAAGATACGTGTGCAGATCCGTGTTGATTTTGATTCTGCCCAGTGCTTTGCTTATTCAAGTGGTCAGACGCAGATGCAATGGCAGGGAGATGTTCTCTTGGTCGTTACCTTATAGCTGAGACTTTTGAGCTCCGACCTTTGGCATTCCAGTGATTTTCCCATCACTCAAGCCCTACACCCAATCAAAGGCCACCGGCACTTGACGAAATCTAAGATAACGAGGGAAACGGACTCCCCGCTGCTTGAGGAGTGACAGAACCTGTCAGTGACCTTAAAAGTCCTCAATAGAGTCCCTTCTCCGGCTAATCAGCCGTCTAATATAATGAGACCACTGTTTAAAATGTTCATACTGATTTAGAAATTGAATAGACTGATGAATAGTATTAACTCACAATCACCACTAGGCCGATCATTCTTAAAGGGACAGTTCACCTAAAAATGACACAACTGCTATTATTTATTTACAGGTTATTCACATGTATTTCCAAGCCTATATGACTGATTATAACAGACAAACTCCAAAAAGAAAGAAAGAAAGAAATAAAGAAAGAAAGAAAGAAAGAAAGAAGCCTTAAAAAACATTATGCTAGAGTGACAATGTTAAAATATTTGTAATGTTTTTTTTTAATGTTGTGAAAAGTTTTTCATAGTTTTTAAAATAAGTTTTTTAATAAAAACACATATTCACAATGTTGCAGAAATACTGTTAGGATGTTCCTTGCATATTATGTTTTATGTACCTCATTACAATGCACAATATTTGGCATCCCTGAACTTTTTTGCAATGTGTTTATCTAGAACGTTAGAAGATTAGAATATTAAATATGACACTCCAGTGTGTGTGTGTGTGTGAGTGCATTTTCAACCCAGTTACTAATAATCAAGATGTGTCTAAATACAAGTTTTGTTGTTTTTTGTTGCTTTCTTGCCCAACATTGCATAAATAGTTTTAAATTAATACTGAAATATGAAACTAAAACCACCAGTAGGTGGCAGCAAGTCGATTTGTTCAATTGGCCGAATCGTTCAGAAACAAGTAAGCGACTGTATTTATGAATTGCTCACTGAATCACTGACTCGCTCGATTCGTTCAAAAACAAACATTTATTCAGAAACTAAACGATGTGTCTTGCTTGAAGATGCACATCAGTTCTGCTGTGGCTTTGTTTGGAGCCATTTTCATTTGTGAAATCGAGCAAATCCAGGCAATATTACGTCAAAAATGTAACACAAAATTAACTTGTTTATTGAACTGTTGCAAAAAATCAATATCACAACAAGTCATCATACTACATCATGTTCGTCAGCAACTGCATGCAATTTTAGATTTTAAAGACAACTCATAAAAAATAAAGATATATTATTTTTAGATAAACTGTTTCTTTACAGTTTTAGGGTTTCTGTCTTCTATTATACCACACTTCCTAATTTCTCAGAACTGACTGTTTTGAGAAGTTTCACCCTTCTCTGTTCATTTTCATTGCCCTCTGGCCTTCTGCGAAAGGCGGGAGATTGTTACAGGTGTTTGGCAGAGTCCCAGTGAACGTCTGTGTTTGATGTGCCCATGAATCACGAGCAAACGTTCGCAATAGATTTGCGTCAGACCCAAGACAGAGAGTTTGAGTTTTACGATGTCTGAAGACTGTGAACTTGCCAGCAACCCATTCCAGAATACTAGAATCAAAACAACTCTGGTCTTGATTATCAGGATCTTGTTTTTATTGATATTGGGTTATAAAGATACTTTGTCAAAGAGCTCAAAGCCGAACATAACTCTGGGTGGCCTAATTCCATTTCCAAGCCTAATCCACCCGTTTCGTTACATGAAGAGGAATGGTAATCAAGACAGGTCACCTTTGACCCCTTAAATCTGTAAGGTTTTGGCAACTTGGCCTTTGAAACGCTTAACTGAGACCGAACAAAAGATACACTGCCTGGTGCATCAATATCACTAGCTGATGTACGGAGAGACGAACAGTGTCTGACAGTCTACAAATTAGAGGTCATTACTTTTTTTAAAGCACCTCATAAAACAAATCACATTAACTTACAGTATGTCCCACTTCAGAGGTCTTTACAATCTTGACTTTATCCAAGTATTACGTCTTTTTGTATATATATATTAACGAAATATAACCCCTGTTACCCTGTAAATAAATAAACAAAATTCTGGCAGCCAGGAAAGGACATAATTTAGACCTTTTGAACAGCATGGCATGACGACAAGCAAATAATCATTTAATTATTTCAGTTTTTACACAATTGTTGTGTTAACTGTATTCATTTGGCTCAATTTGTCAACCCTGTGATCAAAGTAATCTTATGAAAAATGCATATAAATATTGTTGTTGTTGTTTTTCATTTTTGGGTTATGTAAGTTATGTAACTACAAACCAATATTTTGTCCTTAACAAGATATCCTCAGCAAGGCAGCATTGTAATTGTTAATTAAACAATAAAAAAGACAAAAACATAAAACTACTATTAATTGGTAATTGAATTAAAGCTTAAATACACAGTGAATAAGATGACAAACTTAAAAACGTAAATTTTAATTAAAATTAAAGCACAAGTAAATATCAAATTAAAGCTAAATAGAAATATCACAAAACAAAAACTAATACAAATTTAAAATGTACTACAAAACATAACACAATTATGAAAATCTAAACAAAAATTATTATGTAAACTTAAAAATATTAAATTAAAAGCTTATTTATTTATTTGTTTGTTTCCAAAGATAAAGTAACAAAGCAAAAAAGAAAAAGGTTGAAATACTGCAAACATATTTCAGAAAATAAATTGTAAATAAACTATGTATACACTATATACCAATTTAAACTTGCATATCATTTGATTTATATATACATTTTCATAAATATATAAACCGTTTTGTCTCCTCTTTGTCTCTGAAGGTTAAGCTCCTAACATTAGCTGACGAAGAAATCAAGCTGACTCTAAGCTTCTTGTCATGGAAAGTGACATCTTGCCACTAGCGGATCCCAAGATGTCCAAACATGACGTTCTGAATAAAAAAATTTATATCTGAAATGGCTGACAGCAAGCTAAACACATTAATGGATCAAACAAACAATATTATGTACAATTCATCAACATCTACTTGTGTAATACGCCTGGAAACAGGTTGCCAAATATCATGAAAATAAACAACTCAGCAACTCATCAAACACTCGACATTAAGTAATAATCAAGTTGCATTATCGTTCGCATTTTATGAGTTCAAACATTTATGAATGGATCCTTCCAGAGCGCTCGATTCCAGCTGTATCATGTCAACCAGATGTGCATGTCAGTCTTGATGATCTCAAGGCTGAACGCCATACCCCCCTCAGTCTTACAACACTAATAATGTCATCACATTCAGGCCAGTTACATGCGTTGCTAAGTAGCATACAAATAATGTATTTCAGTCGTATGTTCAGTTTGACTTACTAAATGCTCCAAACCCATCATATAATGAACACAGTGCTTAGATGTTTTATGGCTGGGATGCATTAATGGAAACCATTTCCTCTTGGATTCTGGCTAGACCTCAATATGAAATACAATGATATGGACCTGTACTTTGGTCCAGCACCTTAAAAGCCTGAGAAAGTCTATCCATCAGGCTGATAGAAGGACTCTATGGACTGGGTGGAGTCACATCCAGATGCATCTCTGTGTGATATATGGAAAAGAGGCTTTTGTAGCACTGCTTGTTTTTAAGACTTTGGTAATGAGAATGTGTGTGTTTATGAACTGGGTGGGAAAGGGGGATTTTTCTTCATTTATCAGAAATACGTACGGTGTGGGAAATGTTCCCGCTCAGCACGTGACACACGATCAACACATGCTAGACTCTCTATGGCCATGATCTCATCTCAACAATAAAATAAAGATGTCAAGTGTGATTGTGTGATGCAGGCAGTGTTTTCACGCTCTTTATGAACATGCTGAGCAAAGTCAGACACTAGCGAACAAAGCGTAGACTATCACTGAAGAGGAACAGGTGAGCTGTGCTATGGATTTAACGGGTTTATTTAATATATATATATAAACCTTACAGACTCAAAGCTCTTTTCAGTTTTAATAAGAAAAACAAAGATCAAAGTTTTAATTCTGTGTCAAAGTAAAACAATTTTAAAGTGCATAAAATAAAAACCACAACATGAATATATTACCATTGTATAATTTAATATTCAATGTATTTATTTTCTTTTTTATTATAATTCTTTTTATTTATAAATAAAAAGTACATACAAATTCTAAAAAAAATTATTAAATGAATAATTAGACATAATAAATATATGTAGTTATTACAATATATATATATATATATATATATATATAAGAATAATTGACTAAATTAATATTAAGATTAAAAAGGAGAGAAACAACAAATAGAGCAATTACTAAAAAGAAAGAAAGAAAGAAAGAAAGAAAGAAAGAAAGAAAGAAAGAAAGAAAGAAAGAAAGAAAGAAAGAAAGAAAGAAAGAAAGAAAGAAAGAAAAAGAAAGAAAGAAGAAAAGCGAAAGAAAGAAAGAAAGAAAGAAAGAAAGAAAATATATTTTTATAGTTAATGTAATATTAAAGGATCCAAGTTTTAAAACGAATACAAACTTGGAAAGTGGAGACTTGTTCATCACTGAAATTGATCAACATGAGATCTTAAAAAAATGTAAAAAAATAGTAAAAGTATGGGCCGCCTGTGTTTGAACTCTCAATATGAAATAATGGCACATTCTCCAGAGCTGACGAAGAGCCGCTGCCTTCCGGAAACATTATAACGCAGCGCTGGAAGCGGCAGAGGAAAGGATTCCAGCAGGTGCTGTGACTTGTGTGTTGGCCTCTGTGCTAAATGGCTTTCATGATGGATAGCATCAACATGCCCCAATTATGAGATTTATTTTAGTTGTCGGTGAGAAATCACCTTGTGTCATCTAAGAATTCCTTTAATGGAGAGTCATGCAATGTGCAGCTTTAATGGAGGATAAAAAAACAGCAGCCGGAAGAGATGTGAAATATAATCCAGGAAGACATTTGGCTTACATTAATCACAGATCCTAATTGCATTCATTTTGATTATACGGGTTATTCAGTAATTAACTCTATGTATTTTAGTGTACCACAATCCTGGATATTTCTCTGTTTTTAATGGCAGCATGGAAACATGTTTTTCCCATAAACAGGCTTTATTTTTCAAAAACAAATGTTACAGCCTCATTAGGAAGCGCTGGAATTTCCTCACACGGGTTGCAATGCAAATGTTTGTCATAAAGTTAACATGGACTCTTCATAACACACACTTTGCTGTCTCTGAGCATATATTTTTTTATATAAGCATATATGAATGAATGATGAAAAGGATTTTTCTTCTAGAACGTTTTAGTTGGATGTTCGTTTAACGTTTTTTAAATGTTACTACTTGTTTCAGAACATTCATATGTAACATTCTCATAATGTTTGCCAAATGATCAATTGGAATGTTTGCACAACCAAGAATGTTTTTTTAATATATTAAAAAAATTGCATGATTTAAATGTTCAGAAAACATTCAGAACTTAACATGCAATACAGCATCCATGAATTTTGGCATTGTTTCTCAGAATTGACCCCTTGCAAAAACCCACCCTCCTTAGTTACTATTGCTATGTCCGACAAGCCAAATTTTGTTATTTTTTTTAAGAAATTCAAACAATAAATACTTTTTTTTTATAAAATAAAGAGTTTTGTAGCTCTTTAATGTGTTGTAACATATTGCTTTAGCACCTCAGTTCAAACGGCACATGAACCGATCATCTTTTCACTTAAAGCATGAAAAAACATGAATGAACATCAGAACTTATTTTATTTCAACCGTGGAATGACCGCAATAAACACAACTTTTCAAGTTTAAGTCCACCGAAGTTAATCTACTCTCCTATCTGATTTGTTTGTTGGATCGCCTGTCAATCATGCTCTTTGCGAAGGGTCAATTGTGACATATAAACTCACAATTGCGAAGGATAAAGGCCACAATTGTGAGATATAATTTGCAGTTCTGACTTTTTTCTAAGAATTGAGAGTTTTTTTCACAAAATTGTGATTTTATATCACACAATACTGACTTTATAACTCGCAACTGCGAGTTTATATCACACAATTCTGAGAGATTAAGTCAGAATTAGGAGATATAATTTGCAGTTCTGACTTTTTATTCTTAGAATTGCATGATATAAATTTGCAGTTGTGAGTTATAAAGTCGGTATTGCATGATATAAATTCACAGAATGATATAAAATGATATTATATAAAATGCATGATATAAAAAAGTCAGAATTGCGAGTTTATATTACGCAATTCTATGAAAAAAATTAGATTAAAAGTCGTAATTATCTTTTTTATTTTGATTCAGTGGCAGAAACCGGCTTCTATAGAAATCAAATGTTCCTGGAGATAAATGTAAAAAATATGAAAACTTTACAACATACTATTAATGCCATGTTTTAAAAAAGACAATAAAGAATTAAAACAGAAAGCAACATCCAGATGCATCATTTAACCTTCACCTTGAATTGACCCAGCCAGAGAGACCATGAAGCCAAAACTACCATCTCTAGACCTTGAGCTATTTCCTGTGCAACATTTCAACTCCCTTTCATTGATATCAAGGCAGGGTTTGCGGCTAAGAAAACACCTGTCAAAGTTTATTACCGCAATCCTCCCCTCACCACAACGTGCCTGACACCTCCATGAGTTGGACGTTCTGCTAGTCAAACCGCTTGTCGACTTGTAATCATGCACACTTATGCCGAATATGTGGGCCCCTCGTCTCACTGGAATTGTGGGTGGCAGGAGTGCAGCTGTCAAGGAGCGTGTTGAGGGTTAATTCGCCTTAATTATGAGAGTTGTCTTTGCCTGTTTAAGCACCGGCGAGGGGGGATTGTGGAGATGTGGACGTGTCCGAAAGTGTTTATATGAGAAATGCATCATGTTTAATTGTGCGCGAATGCCGCTCTAGGGAAACGGAGATATTTTTAATCTGGAATGAGAGCATGCCGAAACCACTTCAGCATATGATTGGCATATTTATTTTACATATCTATCAAAGATCAGAACCACTTGGCAAGAACTTCGATCTAACAAGCTTCAAACTGCAACACAATCCTTTCAAAATAGGTCTATGCAGTAAAACACATTCTTAAAAAATATAGGATCTTTATTGCCATTGATGGTTCCATGAAGAACCTTTAACATCCATTACACAAAAGTTTCTTTATAGTGGAAAAAATGTATTGAGGTTATTGAACATTTTCTTCACACTGAAAAACATGGTTCTTTAAAGAATTGTTCACCAGGAAGTTCTAAAATAACCCTTTTACACTACACTGTAAAAAATTACCGTGAATTTAATGGTAAAAGACTGTAAAAATGCTACAGTAAAAACCTGTTAAATGGTTTAAGGTAAGATCTCCTACTATATACGGTGAAAAACTGTATTGGACATGACATGTAATTTTACGGTAGTATACTGTTTTTGAAAGTGAAAAAGAATATATAATTTACAGTGAATAACCGTAAAATGACATTCCCAGAATTCCCTGCATTACATTTCAAATGTAGATTTTTTTTTGTTGAAATAACTCATTCTTTTTTTTGTTTTTACTTAGTTTTTTTTTTTTACATTAGGGTTGTATGTTACATCTAATGTTGTTGAATTAAAGTTTATTGCATTATTTCAGTTTCATGTTTGTTAATATGATGGTGTTTAGTGTTTGTGTGAATGACACTGTGCACCTTCCATATATGTTTTAATATGGCTGCCTGTGATGGGCTTTGGTTCATCATGTGATGAACCAAATGCCACCTGATGCCACCTTTCTCATCACCACCTGCTTTTAATACAATAAAACCTAAAATGTTGCTACTGTATTTTTTAACGGTAAAATTCCGGCAACCTGAAAAAATCCTGCCGTTTTTATTTTTTTACAGTGCATAAAGAAACTTAAAAGTTTCAATGAATGTTAAAGGTTCTTCATGGAACCATGGATGTAAATAAAAAAACTTAATTTTTTTAAGAGTATAAATAATCTTTTGTGAAATGGAAAAGTCATGTGGATTTTTGCGTTTCTTCAATGAACCATCAGTGTCAGTAAATAACCTGTATTTTTAAGACTCCATGAAGACACCATTGATTCCATGAAGGACACCAATGGAACCTTTTCATTGTAAAAGGGTTTTTATAGTGGACAATGGTTCTTTAATGAGTATTAAAATGTTCTTCACACTAAGAGAAAAAAATTGTTATTTCAAGATCTATTCACTGAAAGGTTCTTTGGAGAACCTAAAATGGTTCTTCTGCACTCTTAAAAATAGATGTCTTTTATCAGCATTGATGGTTCATTGAAGAACCTTTAAAATCCATGGGATCTTTCCATTGCACAAAGAGTTAAATATAGCGGAAAAAGATAAATTATTAAAATATTCTTCACACAAAGAGAAATCTGCTCACTAAAAGGTTCTTTGGGGAACCCATAATGGTTCCTCTATAGTAGCACTGCGAAAACTCCCTTTTGGACCCTTTTTTTTTTAAGAGTGTAGCTTATTTTTAATTAACATATTTAGTATTTTATTTCAGGTCATGTGATAATATAACATTTGGGTGTTCAGAATAACTGAACAGACATCTATGTTTGAAAACATCACATTTGAGTAAAACCTAACTGTCGGTTTCTGGCAGAACTGAGATCGAGGAACAGCTCTGCTGTGTTCTGGGATGGTGGAGAGGGGGGAGCGTACCAGGCCTTACTGTTGGATGAGGACCGGGGCTGGCTGCTGGTCGGAGGCCGAGACCACATCTACATGCTAAACTCTGGCAGCTTCACCCAACCAGCACGCAAGGTCAGCGTGCACAACTACCACCATCTGACAGCGCATGATGTCATTTACCGATCGCAAGGATAAGGGTCACCAAAGTGAAAACAGACCATCTGTACATCTGTAATGCTGTTTTTATGGCCTCTCTGAAGTTACAGGATTGCAGTCTTAAAACGACTCCACCACATACAGAACATATGTTGATTAGCACAGAAAAATGTAATTGACCTCGGTTTGTAAAAGTATATGAAAAAATGTATGTACTGTAGTATACTTATATATAAATAAATTATATATAAATGTCAATGATATTATCGCACAGATCTACATATAAAATTGTATCTGCACACATACATTATTCACTTAAAACAATATATTTATACTATATAGCAAATCGCAATTGCCTGTTTGTTCATATCATCTCAAAATGTAAACGTTAATATTACAAAGTTTTAAAGATATTAAGATATTATGAACACTGATATTACAATTTTCTGTAATGTGTATTGTGAAAAGTGCTATTTAAATGAAATTGACTTAAAATTGACTAGCAACACGTCAAAATACAAAGTTTGGCTTTAACACCGTTATCGTGTTTGTGTTGCGTTTAGCGTATTAACTGAGATTGGTGTGGTACAAATGTTTACTAGCCTCGTTAAAGCAAATTACATCCAATGTTTCAACTCAACCAAAATAAAGCTAGGTTTCCATTGTCTATGCTACTGTAAACACTTTTTGCTAGTTTTAACAAAGATGAAGCTATTCATCTAAAGTGAAGATGAAGCTATTTTCTGAGGTAATCACCAGGTGGACTGTCCCATAACATAGAGTATTCTACATAAGTTCAATAGTCTAGCACGTACTTGTGTTTGATTTGAATCACAATGTGTGTTGAAAACTATAGCCTTGCTGCTGGCTATAGTGAATTACCATTAGCTCGGTGCCTTTTTTCAGTTTTCAAGTTACTGTCGCTACTGCAAAGCAAGTTTGAGGATACATTTCTTACTGAGCTAATTAGCTAAAGCTTCTTCATGGTCGTAGTCAACTTCGCCTTCTTTTTCTTTGTTTTCTATTGGCAGTTCGGATTATTAAATACTCTACTTGACTATTTGTAGCTAGCTTCTTGAATAATAGCACACAGTTTAATAATAACACATATATTTGAATGTGTCTCTATCGCCTACTTGAATATGGAGGTTAGTATGCAAATGCAATGCATGCAATGTGTATGCCAGGCATTTGGGTCTGCATTTGCATACTTCTAGCCTTAATTATCCACTACATACCATAACCGCTAAATAAACATTACAGTTGGTTCAATATTAATTGATTCTGTCTTTTATAATAGTGAAATAACAAAAGGTTCCTACAAGAAATGATGAGGTCAAACGTAAGGTCATGGCACAGCCATATGTGATCTTCATAAGAATTAAAGCACGCCAGGTTCTCAGTCTCCCACTTATATAATTATGTCCAGTGTGCTGGTTGCCAGCTAATGATTAGGTCAATACCTGCACATTATTTCCACATGGTGGGAATGATTACAATTTGAGAGGCATGCAGATTGTTGAGTAATGATGGTAATACGGCAAGGAGGGTCTGTGCTAATCAACTCAGCTCAGGTTTTTACAAGGATATTAACAAAATGTACAAGTTTGAAAAAGTAATACAGTAAAAAAGGGTGTACGAAACATTGTAATATTTTTTTTAAGTAATAACTTTTCAAATATTAAATTATTATCGAATATAATATTATTTATATATATATATATATATATATATATATATATATAATGATTTATACATTTGAAACAATCCTTACAACGATAATGTGCTATTTTGCAATGCATTATTTTCCATTCCTTGGGAAAAATCTCTTTTATTTTTAGATTCACTGGCCAGCTGGACAGGAACACATTGAACGCTGCAAATATGCTGGAAAGAATCTATCGGTAAGTAAAAAGTAAAGCTGTCGAGGACCCATAGATGTATTTTTAATGAAGTGCTTTCACAAGACTGAGATAAGAATAAAATCCTATTTATGGCACTATGGGGGGAATATTTCAATTTGGAAAGTCTTAAGGGAGGGTAAGTCTTTTAACATCAGCCAAACCCCAGCAATACCAGACAAAAATCAGCAGGTGCATTACTGTGTGATTTAAAATGCTTAATATCCACATATCCTCCCCATAACTCTTTATAATCATGCTTTTAATCAAATACCACTTGTATCTCTCAGATGGACTGTGCCAATTATGTGAGACTCCTACAGCCCTTCAATAAAACTCAAGTCTATGTATGTGGAACCGGTGCGTTCCACCCACAATGCACCTACATTGACCTGGGACACAATCTTGAGGTGAGCAGACTTTCTATTTTTTGGACAACAACCAGTGTGAAAGGCAGTAAACACCTTTACGAGTAATTTAAGCTTGTTATCTTGTGCAAATGAGGAGTTACGGGGATAATTGGATCCTTTTGACCATAGAGCTGAACTAATAATGAGGTTAATGGTGCAAAGAAAGTGACAGTCTTGTTTTGGTATGTCAGAAACCCACTTTCCGGCTCCTGAGCCAAGTTGGAGAATCCGGGAGAGGAAAATGTCCTTTCAGTCCACAGGAGCCCTTTACCGCCCGACTGACAGGTGAGTCTCCTGAACACACCGTCTTCAAAAACAACCCATAAGCCCTTTGTAGATAAAAATACTGAGGAAACATGCACAAAAATTGTTAGATGTACTCCCAAACGAGTCATTGATAATTGGATCCGTATAAATCCTGGCCAGATGTGGGGAAATTTGGAAGTTCCCCCCGTAAACCGGTTTGTAACCTATATTTGTCTTCATTGGACACTTACTATGCGATAATTCGACTTAAAGGAGTTTTTAGAAATTGCTTAGTTGCTGTTACAGTGTGGTCAGGAAATGAAACCCAGCTGCAAAATTTACATTATATTTAGCCCTTTTTTTGAAGGCATGTATAGCCCAGAAGTCTATAATGCATAAACCATATGCTACCTAATTAAAGGCTATTACTGCAATCGGAGACCTTTTGACCATTTAATGATGCCTTTGGAATAATCGAAATTTCCTTTTCACGCGAACTGCTGTAAAACAGAGTATTTTGACAAGAGAGCTGGAGTCAGAGGGTAGAATCATTAAAAATGAGCTATGTATCATGAAAAATAATTTGTCATTTTAAGTCATTCAGGATGTAATTTTCCTTAAATGCCTATTAATGCTCACCTTAGATGGGGACCTGTATGCTGGGACGTCCGTAGACTTCATGGGAACAAATGCTGCCATTTTTCGCACAACTGTGCATACCAGCAATCAACACTATATCCGCACTGAAGCTTACCAGGACCAGTGGCTAAACGGTAAGAAGTGAACTAAAAATGTAAATGTTTTTATTGTGTGTGAAAGGATAGCATGGCCTTACTTGCCAAACTGGACTACTATAGGTGCAAGAAAATATTTGTATTGGCAGAAAGTTGAATTGATAAATAAACTTTCACATTGCTCATAGGTTAAAACACCAAACTAGTGTTGATATCACAGTTATAAACACTGTTTAGCCCAATTTAACTAAGAAGCAAGAAGGTCTAACATACCTGGAGACAGCTATTGATTTAGATTTATTTTCATCTTATTGGTAGTTCATCAGCATGCAGCCCAAAATTTTGTAAACTGGATGCAGCCATCTTTTCTTCATGGACACACATGGCCTAGTAGTAAATCACTAAGATTGATGTAAATATGACAATTAATTAAAGTTTTAAAATCATATGTAACATGACTAAAGCTGTAAATGTTCAAATTAAACATTTGGAGTTCTATATTTCTTCAATTAGCTTGCAAGCTAACTGTTAGCTGACTACTGCTAACAAATACTGTTTAGTATATTTTGTTAGCTTAGAATTAAGTAGTCTTTTAGCCTCTAAGCTTAGCACATAAACAGCATATCAATGATTTACAAACAGCTACCTTTTGGAATCCAAGAGGAGATTTATGTGTTTATGTCATGTGACTGATCACTCTGTATTCAAACTCCTTGCAGCAGACAGGAAAATCATAAAGTAAAAAATGTGTCATGTTTTAAAGATGTGTAGTGATTTTTTGCTAAAGTACAAGGCAAAAATACTGGTTAAGAAAATGTTGGCAGTGGATAAGAAGGTGGTTCATGGGCTGAAACGTTTGGAAACCACTGTTTTGTGGTGACTGGTGCTGCCTAATTAATTTTTGTGAGTTCCTCCAATCTCACTCTGATGCCAATTTCTCACAGAGCCAGAGTTTGTGGGATCATATTCCATCCCTGACACACATAGCTTGGACGATGACAAAGTCTACTTCTTCTTCAAAGAGACCGCCGTAGAGTCCAACCAGCTCGACAAGCGTATCTACAGTCGAGTGGCTCGCATCTGCAAGGTGAGTGCCAAGTCCAGTGCCGTAATGAGCCAATAAAAACGTGAAATGAATCCAAAAGACCTTTGTCTGGTATGAAGAATCAATGAGTCTATTGTAGACACTTATGAATGAATGTGTAAGCTTCAGTATCATCTGTTGCACAGTAGTAGTAGTAGTCATGTATCTAATAATGGATGAATGAGGGGTTTGTTTGAGAGTAATTAAACACTAATCTAGCAACAAATCTAGCAAACAAGGTTTTCTGTTCAGGCTTTTTATGTCAGCGCATTCTTGTAATGTTTCATATATTTATTTTGTGCTTTATTTCTTGGTAATGCATAAAAATGTAATGCACTACTACTATATATTTGTTAGTGAGATACTTTGATGTCATGTTATCTCTTAAGGCTGGCATACACTTCTCAAATTTTGCGCAGTTTTTGCCCCAATTTATAGTCTGGAGGAGTTGATGCTAGTGTGCCGATTTTAGGTAGTCAGGGGTTGACCAATTTCAAAAACAATTGCATAGTAATAAGCACAGACTCCAAATGTTTAGTTTCAAACTGTGATTCCATCCAGTTGGAAGATATCAGACATGTTTGATATTTTGAGACAGTTTTAGAACATAGATTGTTGTCATTTGTCATACATCTTCTAGCAATGAGGCACTGTGTTTCTGCGTGAGTTTGTTGTGTTTTGAACAACTTAAAGGTCTGGCAATGTGGTTTTCCTCTTTAATCGTTTGCAAAGTGAGCAAGTGTAGGATGCCTAGTGTTTTAAAATTGGTTCAGATTTGAAAAGTCCTATAGTGAAGTCTTACATGTTCTTGGTTTTCATTAGAATGACATAGGAGGAAAACGGAGCTTGATTAATCGCTGGACCACCTTCCTGAAGGCCAGGCTGGTGTGCTCAGTACCAGGATCTGGAGGCATGGACACACACTTTGATGAGCTGGGTATGTTCACACACTCTTAATTACACGTTAAGATGAACTCAAAAACTCGACCCAGTTAGATTTTTTTATTCAACAATCCTGGTCCATTCTGCTCATTTCTTTTGTTTTTAGAGGACATATTTCTCTTGGCGACCAAAGATCCACAAAATCCAGTCATCTATGGAGTCTTCTCCACCTCCAGGTAGGTTCATTACATGAAAAGTCTGATTCATTAGTCATTCTTTGGGTCATCACCCCCTAATCTTTTTAACTTTTTAGAGCCACATTCCAGTCAATATTATATTTGTTTACCTCAATTCCTGAATTATCATTGGCTCCATCCAAATCAACCAATCCGTCACACTCATTCCCATTCAACTAACTCTTCAGGTTCTAAGACCTCCTTTATTCGTTCCAACAACCTAAATCTGATTATCTGAACTGACATCAGTATCAAAATGCCCCTAAAATCAACAAACTGGTCATAGGATGCTCTCCTCTCCGCTCCCGATCCATTTAGAACAATCCGTCTTGGTGCTCCCACCCAAGGAATGGATAGCTTGAGGCCAAACGGGAGGGTGAAAGGTCACCAAGCTTGAGGAACTCTGTTATTCTAACCTGGCATCAGGCTAATACATGTTTCCTTTTCAAAAGCTCTGTCTTCAGAGGTTCAGCCGTTTGCATCTATTCCATGGCTTCTATCCGAGCCGCCTTCAATGGACCTTTTGCACATAAGGAGAGCCCTGATTATCACTGGATGGAGTACAAGGGGAAGATTCCTTATCCACGGCCGGGGACGGTGAGTTCTCAACAGGAAGGAATTATGTTTGGTATAGTAGAGAAGATGAGTTGTCATGTTAAGGGGAGCATCTTTCTGTTGTCAACTTACTACTTAGTACTATAAAGTACTTCAAACTGTAATCTTAGTGTTGTGAGCACAAGTGCAAGCAAGATTTGAGATCGACGATTGATACTGGATTACAGATATGTTGGAGCAGCTTGGAAACCATGTGGCCAGCCACTCCATGCACTAGCTGCACTGCCTCAAGGGGGTTGTAAAAATGTCAGCAGGCACTCTGCGGGTCACACGTCAGTGCAGTTAGTAAAGTGGCTGGAGTGTGGACTTTTAGTGGTGAAGTCACCAAAAGAAAGTCAATTATAAGGGCTGTGAGGTATGCTCCATTAGTTGCCGAAGTCATAACCACAGAGTTGACCTCAACTGTGAGTTGACAGCTAAACCCTTTCAAATGATGGGGTTTGGTGACTAGAACAGGGGTGTCCAGACCTGTTCCTGGAGGTCCACTGTCCTGCAAAGTTTAGCTCTGACCCTAATTAAACACACCTGAATTCAGGATTACCAGAAATGTCCAGGCAAGTGTGTGAAGGTTGGCTAACCTCTGCAGGATGTTTGCCCTCCAGGAACAGGTTTGGACACCCCTGGACTAGAAAGTGCAGTTAATATCATGACCATATTTTAGACTTGTTTTACACGTAGCAAAACTAATCTACTTGAGTTTATTTTATTTAGACACCATGCTTTTTTCTTTGCACATATCGTTTGAAGGTCACCATGTGTATTGGTTTTACAAGGTAAAAGCTTGTAAGAACTTGCCTTTGCACTGGCAAGGTGGGTAAGCAAGTTTATCATACTAGATCATGTTAACATGTATAATATGCCCTGTTTTGAGGGGTTTCACTTAACCAAATTGTTCATGACATCAGAAGATTCCTTCAAAACTGCTTGTCTCAATATAAATAAATAAACAAACAAGAATTATGATGCTTGCTCCAATATTATCTCGAACAGTGGCCAAAATCCACATCTGCATAAATGTTTTTGACTATTTTTACCTTAGTCTGGGACTGTTACTACAAATTGAGTCCCACGGGGTTCCAGAATACAAGCTTAACTAAAGTTCCTATATCCCTTCAGTGTCCAAGTGAAACCTATGACCCTTTGCACAAGTCCACCCGAGATTTCCCAGATGATGTTGTGAGCTTCATGAGGACCCATCAGCTGATGTGGGAACCAGTGATGCCCATCCATAGGCGTCCTGTCTTCACTCGAATCAACGTCCCCTACAGGCTGAAGAAGCTCGTGGTTGATAGGGTTGATGCCGAGGATGGCCAGTATGACATCTTACATCTTGGTACAGGTATGTTGGAAAACGGACAACAAAAGATATAGGTGTTCAATGAATGGGATCTTTTATACAAGTAAAAAGTATGACAACTAGGCTTTGTTGTTCTCTATAATGAAAGCATTAGACCTAAAATTGCACTGCAAATATGGAAATCTCTGCTAGATCCAATAAATTCTATCAAAGATGACCTCTGTTCCCACGCTGGTCAGTGGTCCAGTTGCCAGGGATTATCCTGACATTCTGAGGAGCCAATGTTTCTTTTCCTGTCTAACATTTGTCCTCCTGGAATGGTGGGTGTATGCGTGAACTCTGCCACATTTAAGTGAATCATTTAGGGCAAATATATACTCTGTTCAGGACAAATATGCTTAAACTGTGTGTACAGAGAGCCGACTCGCAATCTTACTGTGTATAGAACTAGAACAGTGTAACAGCTGTCAGCCCTCAGGGTGCTGCATAAATCCACACGCCAAAAGCCAGTGCTCACTCACCATGGTAATGAAGTAAGGGTGCATTATGGGATATATTTAAAGATCATACAATTGATGGTTCAGGTTGAAGTTTGATCTATCTATCTATCTATCTATCTATCTATCTATCTATCTATCTATCTATCTATCATGTCTGTAAAGTGGAATCTCACATGGTAAATCTTCTGTATCTCCAGACGATGGCAGAGTATTAAAGGTGGTCTCCGTACCTAAAGAGAACTGGGAAACTGAAGAAATAATTCTAGAAGAGCTTAATGTCTTCAAGGTAAAATAAAATCTCAGTTTCTTCTCTCACTTCTTGTTTATCCTGCCATCTCTTGGACTCGTGACCTCTGACCCTGGGCTCTTATTGGTTTTTGTTTTCATGTCAAGCACTTCCCAAACAAAAATAACTCCTAAAGAAAAAAAACAGATTTCCCCTGGCTGTCCACTCACGTGAACAAACCCAGGGACAGGAGAGTCAGCGTTACAACAAGAATATTGTGTTTAGTGAACAAAAAGAAGATCTCATTTATCCAAAGTTTTAGACAGTGAGGAATGTCTCGGTTTTGCTCTGGGGATTAAGGGAATGTAAGCAAAGCAAAGTCAACAGGGTTAATATGAGATGCCTGGAGAATGTTCTGTAGTAGAATGATGGATTTACAATAGCATTTAGCTTAGAGTTTTCATTGTTAAAGAAATATAAGACCATAAAAGTAGTCCTTACAGCTCAAATTTAAAGTCTTATGAGGTCAGACTATAATTTTGTGCAAGGAACGAACCAAAATGGTTTGTTGAAGTTGTTATTCACTGAACACGAGTGCATCCCTCAAATCTCCAGTCGAAAAGTAGTTGTACATCATGAATAAGTATTTCAAATGATTTTATCCACATCGACATAATGATGTGTATTACAGAGCAGTATGTATATCAATCAAACATTTGTGGAGACATATGATAGCAGACATTGCCTGCCATTTGGAGAAAGTTAGTCGTTTTAAGAGTCAAGGCTCATTTGCTGCCATTTATGAAGGAGAAATGAACCAATAGAGCAGAAAGCTTTAAAACGTTCACAAGGGCCTGTTATGATGAGCTGCTCCTATTCACTGCCAACAATGCATGTCTTCCTCCTCTTTGTTCAGGAGATGATTCATTGTATGTGTTGACATATTTTTTTCTCTTTCTTTTTCTGTTTTGTAGACACAAACCCCAATACTAAGCATGGAGCTCTCCACCAAGAGGGTAAGTGGACTTGTTTTGTGGGTGGCCACTTACTTTAACAACAAAATTAGCTTTATGTTTTTGCTTTTAAACCCACCATGTATTGCCCCATATAAATCCACTGTAAGTGTGTCACTGTAAATGCTAGATTTGATAAGGGTTTATCGTTCTAATTACCATTTTTAAGTTATTTGTTAAAGGTTAGTCTGTTTTATATCACATTCAGACATACATCTTCATGTTATATTGTATTTATTTTCTCTAGCAAGTACTATTTGTAAGCAGTGATGAAGGGGTCGTCCAGCTGCCTGTGCAGAGGTGTGAGCTGTATGGTAAAGCATGTGTAGACTGCTGTCTAGCTCGTGACCCATACTGCGCTTGGGACGGGTCCTCCTGTACCAACTACTTCCCTAGCAACAAAAGGTACTTCCCTTTGTATTGCATTTAATATATTCCAATCGGTCAGAAAATCATATAGGCCATAATCATTTTAGCATTTTTGTAATTATTTAAATGATTTTCTCCTGAAAAAAAGAAACATTAAATCAATGATAACAAATTGCAATACTTTAAGGTGTCCTTGTTACACATTACTTGATATACTTACTGTATTAATAACTATATATGGTAATAACAATAAACTATGCATAATTGCATGCAAATAACTCTAAACCAAATCCTAACCATATAGCAAGTTCATGTATTTACTTAATATTATAGGACACCATAAAAAACAACTATGGTACAGTTTATTACACATATCTTGGTTACACTTTATTTTAAGGTGTCCTTGTTACAATTTAATTATACATTTAGGTACTGAGTAATATTAACTAACTATATGTACTTACTATTGGTTTAGGATTAGGGTTTGGTTTAGGGTTACTTGCATGCAATTATGCATATTTTATTGTTATTAGAATCATAAGTACATGTAACGTGTAACAAGGACACCTTAAAATAAAGTGTTACCAATATTTTGCAAATGTGTAAATATAGATTATTGGAGTATGTTTTACAATAAAATATTATTTCAGCCTTTCTACTTCAAAAGGTCATTTTTAATTTCAATGTGTTACTTGTTGTTTCTTTGTAATTATTTGTGAAATGTACTTGTAATTTCTGAGTGGAAATTGTTTCTACACTTTTTTAGTGTAGAAGTAATTTCAGTCCAATTTTTTTATAACAAACATTGGAGAAATTGTAGGACTGGTTACAGTGAATTTGAGTAAATTTTATTTGGAGTATTAGTTGAAAACAGCTTGAATTATAATACCGAAAACCATCAGCAAACCTGTCAAATAATAAATCTGAGGGTCACTGATGTCCACTTGTGGTCCGCAGGCGTGCCCGGAGACAGGATGTGAGGTATGGAGACCCCTGGAGCCAGTGTCAGGACATGAGAGAAGGTAATAAATCACTTTCTGTTCACCTCACCACTTTCCAGCCCTGGAAAAAAAAAGCACACTACTTCCCTCTAGTGTACAAAATGGATACTCACACATACTAAGATGTGTGCACCAGTTCAGTATGAAATCAAAACTGAGCTTGTTTGCACTCTTAATGCAAGTTTTTGGTCTTGCTGTTAAAGAAGTAAATTAACACGTTCCAAACAAATAAAAAATCATCCAATCGTCTCTACAGGTTCAGAGAATGCTGAATTGAAGACGGTTTACGCCGTGGAGACAAACTCAACCTTCCTGGAATGTGTCCCGCATTCACCACAAGCCACGATCAAGTGGATAATTCAGCCAAACCACAGCCAAACCAGCAAAGAGGTTTGTCCACATCCTGTTTAAGAGATTTGATAGCGAAAAACCATCAAATAAGTGGATACACACTTAAATCATTCACTTTTTATCTCTCAGTTAGTTCCAGGTGAAGAAAACCTCATCCACATGCAGCGCGGGCTCCTCCTCCAGCACTTAGCATCCGCTAACGGTGGCCTGTACCTCTGCGTAGCCTACGAACACTCGTTCTCCCGCACGCTAGCACGCTATGAGCTCCACGTTATCCCCCAGAACCACATGTCGAAAGCGCAGAACACCCATCCTGGAAATCACGCAGCCTCGCCGCGGAGCTACAAGGAACTCCACCTAATGGGAGTTAGCGGGCTAACAGCCGATGAGTACTGTGAACATCTTTGGTACCGTGAAAAACGGCGACAGCAGAAACTTCGCACACTAAAGTGGAAGCAGGTGCCTGAAAACCGTAAAGCGAGGGTTAGGCGACAAAATCCACCAAACGAGTCTCTAGACGGAGGTGAAACAGCAGATTTCTGATGAAGAGAAGGACTGTGTGACTTCATCTGGACAATTAGCATCTTGTTTATAGCTTCAAGCCTACAAAAAAGGCTACAGACCATAAGAACTGTATTCTTTTTCTATTAAGTCCACGCTTATGTTTCATTTTGTAGCCTGTGCTAGTGTTAGCATGTAGCTTTAACACAGTATAACCAAACAGACTGTAGCTGTGTGACGGTTAAGAATTTGTGCAGTCTGGCATCCACATTTCACATACATCTAATTGTATTCTATTGTTTGTCAACCTTCTTGAAAGACAAGCACCTATGCTAAACGCTAGGTATGCTTGAAACGCTAATATAGAAAATGGACAAGCTAACGCACTGTTTTGAGTGAAATGCAGTGCAAAGATGAACTGACTTCTCTTGCTTTCACTAGGCATGTAGATTAAATAGTCCCTTGGGCCGTATATCATTGTATTACTATTATTGTATATTTGGACTCTTGATACAGTCAAATGTACAAATTTAATGTTTGTTCTGACAACAACAGGTGCCTCCATGTTCAGATGAAGTTAGCTGAGGATGTTCCCTTCCCCTTCAATAACAATCTCTTCTGCTCCTTCCTGAGAACATCCTTGAGTAAATATTGTGTTTGTTTTATGACTGCTTTCCAAATCACTCTACTCTGCGCTCCTGTGTGTACAGTATGTGTAAGATGTGTTCATGTGTGAAAGCATCTGGGGATGGTAAGAAGAAAATCGTTTCCAAAGATCAAAGAGCTTTTAAATATTCTCCGCTGCCCGTGAAAACGACTTCCAGAATCATTGTGCTTTTGTTCTTCACCATAACTAAATGCAAAGTTCATTTTCATTCAAAGTTCGCTTTTCATTTGTGTTTGTGTTTGTTTTCCCGTATCTACGAAGGTCGTTACATTGGTGCCGAAACCCGGGAAGAAGGAGGCGGGAACCGGCGAACATTCAACACACTTTAATAACAAAATAAACAAACACAAATGAAAAGCGGCAGCCCCTCACGGACGACTGCCGCACACAAAACACAAACTAAAATCCAGGCCTGGTCCTCTCTCGTCTTCCACTGTCGTCACTCCTCATTTAACCCTTCCGAAGCTCCTCCGTGGGACTCGAGACCGGTGAGTGGCGCAGGTGTCGTTCATTATCATTCAC
Source organism: Oxygymnocypris stewartii (assembly GCA_003573665.1). Lineage (NCBI taxonomy): Eukaryota > Metazoa > Chordata > Actinopteri > Cypriniformes > Cyprinidae > Oxygymnocypris > Oxygymnocypris stewartii. The sequence continues at coordinate 207,798 of QVTF01019827.1, read as the reverse complement.
TCCACCGGCCTCGCTCCGTTCCCACGGCTCTCGGCCCCGCCCCACTCGCCACACCTATATTGTAGACTTGTATATATGGTTAAGAAGTTTGTATTTTATTATTAGTATTTTTTTAAGAAATTCATCATTTTATTCAACAAGGACTCATTAAGTTTACCAAAACTACCAGTAAAGGTTTTCTAATGTTACAAAAGATTTCCATTTCCAATAAACGCTGTCCTATTCATAAAACAATCCTGAAAAAAATCCAGAAATATATTAAGAAGCACAGTCAGAAATGTTTCTTGAACAGCAAATCAGCATATTAGAATTATTTTTTTCAGTTATTGTTAGTAGTATATATTTCAGACTGAGTACATGTGAGCATAGTATTTCAACCACCCAATTATATAACTCTTTGGATTGATCATGCTAACTGTCAACACAAGAATATTATTTGAGAGAGTGTGTGTTTTAACTGTGATAAAAAAAAATAAACACTTATAATAAAAAAAAAATATTAGTCAATTTTAATATTTGTGTCTGGGTACTTACAACATGCAAGATGAGTGGAACAGTAACACTTTGTATGAGGAAATATATTCTTAAAATAGGTGCAAACCACAGATAAAGCTGTAAAACAGCTTTTTATAAAGGTTTATTTAGCTACATCTACAAATCAGTCATTTTATACACTGAAAAAACATTGATGTAGGAACAAATTTCACAGTAACATTGAAAATAAATTCAACATTTGTACTGTATGTTTTTTATTTTAAAGTCAAGTACCAATTAAAATTGATTCTGCTGAATATATTTCAATGCACTGTGATCAGGGGCGTGTTTACCATTTTGTGGGCCCAAAGCAAAGTGAGGATCTGGGGCCCCTGCATCACAACCTTGCCTAAGATTTTCCTTCGAATTGCACAACAGTAATATTGAGTATATAGAATTAAGTGAGACATATAAACTGGAATTATTGTACTTTGAACTGCATAACAGCACACAAAATTGTCCAAAAAAAGAGTGGTATAGGACAAAAAAAGTCACAAAACATAAGTGACTTATTCAAGTCTTATTCAAAATGATACAGAATCCTTTCAGCTAAGAAATTAAAGGTCTTAGTTTTACCTTGAGCAAGAGTCTTCCTTTTGTCCACTGTCTTGCATATTAAAAAATCTATATAGTTATTTCAGCTGAATTGAACCTTCCTGACTTTGGCTTCAGCAAAACTCTTAATTATATCCTCAATGTTCGGGGATCTTCTGACTCTCTGCTGGAAATCATTGCTAAGCCATTCAGTTGTTCCTGGGACATTGTGGATCGCAGGTAAGTTTTAATCTGCTTCAAAGCGGAGAAGCTCTTCTCTCCTGAGGCAGCAGTGATAGGCAATGTCAACAGTAAACGCAAGGTAATGCTTAAATTATCATAAAGCTCCAAAAGATTCTCCTTGTAGATATAATCTAACATCTTTGCAGGTGTAGAGATGTGATCTGGAAAAACGTCTCAGGTTACGTATGTAACCATGGTTCCCCGAGTGGGGAACGAGACACTGCGTCCCCTAGGCTTTGGGCCATGCCTCGGACGCAATCTTCAGACGAAGAAGCTGATGATGTATTCTCCCGGCGGCACTTATATTGTGGCACGCCGGTAGTGACGTCATGGGCTGTCGCCGGCCAACAGGTGGTGTTTTTACATATGTATCTTCAGACCGAGTCACGCTGAGGGCGTTCCCCGTAGCGACCCCTAGGGAACGCAGTGTCTCGTTCCCCACTCGGGGAACCATGGTTACATACGTAACCTGAGACGTTCCCCTTCATGGGAACTCGAACTGCGTCCCCTAGGGGTTGCTACGGGGAACGTTATACCCACTTCACCATGCTGAGGGGAATGCAAGCCAATTTCTCAAAAAAGGCGAGCACTAAGCCAGCTCTACCCGGCTAAGGGAGTTGCCCCTGGGACGGCTGATGGCTGTCAGTGATATTATCCCCTTCGGCCAAAGGCCCGAGCTGCATACCCTAGTACTTACCTGTTCTAGGTGCCGGGATTACCGGGCCTAGGGTAGAGCTCAAAGTCTTGGAATCAGAAAAAGATTCCTTTAAGGGGATATGGCCAGGCACCTGGCTCACTAGGTCCTGGCCGATCACTCAGGGGTTACCACTTGCTCTCAAGCTTACCGAGGGAACTGTCTCAACAGACCTCTTGGTAGCGTACACCCCTTTCTTTTCCCTTTTTTTTTTTTTTTTTTGACCCAACATATATGGGACAAGGGAGCGGGGCCCAAGGCACAAGCCGGGGCTTTAACCAACTCAAAAAAGGGCACGAAGCTGTGCGCGTAACCCTACCCTTACGGGATTTTTAGAAAGAACGCAGAATCTTTGATGTGCGGACTTACCACTGAGTGGATTTTAGAAAGTGCCCAAAGTCTCGCGTGTGCACTTATTAGAAGAACGTTCTATGCCCTGGAGCGGAGAACTACTCATTCCTCGGAGTGAGAGGGAACTCAGACGCTCAGAAGGGAGCGGCAAGCTCATAGATGACCCTCTGGTTGAGGGGAGCAGTGCTAACTCTACCGACGGCGAGCTCTGGAGAGCGGAGAACTCATTCCTCGGAATGAGAGGAACTCAGCTACCAAGAGGAGCTCTAGAGCGGAGAACTCACTCCTCAGAGTGAGACCTATAACGAGCTCTGGAGAGTGGAGAACTCATTCCTCAGAATGAGAAGGCACTCCGCCACTCAGAAGGGAGCGGCAAGCCCAACCATGAGCTCTGGAGAGCGGGGAACTCATTCCTCAGAATGAGAGGGAACTCCGCCGCTCAGAAGCCAGCAAGGAGAGCGACCTATCACAGAGCTCGGAGGAGCGGAGAACTCATTCCTCAGAATGAGTGGGAACTCAGATGCTCCGCAGGGAGCGGCATGCTCAAAGGTGACCCTCTAATAAGGGGAGCAATGCTAGCTCCACCTATAACGAGCTCTGGAGAGCGGAGAACTCATTCCTCAGAATGAGAGGGAACTCCGCCGCTCAGAAGGGAGTGGCATGCTCATAGGTGGCCCTCTGGGTGAGGGGAGCAATGCTGGCTCGACCAACAAGGCGAGCGACCTATCACAGAGCTCTGGGGAGCGGAGAACTCATTCCTCGGAATGAGAGGAACTCAGCTACCAATGAGGAGCTCTAGAGCGGAGAACTCACTCCTCAGAGTGAGAGGGAACTCAGACGCCCCGAAGGGAGCGGCATGCTCATAGCAATGCTAGCTCGACCAACCAGGAGAGCAATCTATCCCAGAGCTCTGGGGAGCGGAGAACTCATTCCTCAGAATGAGAGGGAACTCAGATGCTCCGCAGGGGTTCCCCGTAGCGACCCCTAGGGGACGCAGTTCGAGTTCCCATGAAGGGGAACAGGAACAGCTGCCCTCACTTCAGGAATCATGTCCTGACTGTCTATGTCTCCCAGTGCTTGCTCCAGTTTCTTACATGATTCATCAAGAGAGCCTTCCTGAACAGCCTTCTTCATGTTATCAGCCGAATATAGAAAACCAAACAGAAAAAAATTGGCAATTTGTGTGAACCTTTTACTGACACTAGTAAGTGCTGTATCAAGCAGAGGAATAAAATAAATCTTGCTTGAATTGTTCCTCTGGTGTGAACTGAGCCTCCTCTTTTCCCTCATAAAGAAACGTGCAAGTTGTTTTCCGTTGTCGGAACAGGAAAGGTCATGTCTAGCTGCATCTTTTCAGCAATTACTTTTGCATCTGTTCGAGCTGATGAAAGACCACCATCTCTGTACTTTTTTGACTTTCTGAAGAATTGCATTCTTTGTTTTTTCTCCAACTAATGCAATGAGCTCGTATTGGATGATGTTACTGAAATAGTGATCTTAAATCTCTTCGTTATAGGGTCAAACTGTGCCATTAGCTCTAACTGTCCAAGAAAGTTGCCATTATGGGGCTCAAAAAGTTTTTTGCGTCGTGGCTGGTTCTTCCTCCTCTTCACATGTTTCATTTTGATATTTAGCTGAAAAAAACATTGTAAGCTTTGGCAAACTTTCAGTATTTGATTTCCTTTCTTTTGTTTTCTTTCGTTTTTTAGCACCGCTTGGATATGCGCGGTGTTTCATGGTTGTTTCATTACATATTTGGGCGGTAAATTAATTAAAGCAATCAGCAAATGCAGTTAACCACTTGTGGCCACTAGGGGGCCCCACACAATTGCGTGCGTTGCTTGGTGGGTAAACACACTACTGAGTGTGATTCTGGTGCTCTTGTAACCTTGCTTAGTTAAGTTGGAGCAGTAAATAAAATGTACAGAATCTGTTACAGTAAAGACTGCTACAAAAGCTCCCAATAGGCTACTAAGATAATTGACATCTGTTTTATACAACTATATATAAACATACACTGTAAGAAAATGTTCATGCTCTTTTGCCAGGACATTATCCGTTAGGTGTTTACAAATTTACTTTAACTCTAAAACACAACAATTTACAATGCATAACTCAAAATATGTGTAAAACACCGGTGAAATTTATTCAGAAAATTCCTTCATATTAAGACAGTACATCGAGTCCTATTTTAAAGACATTTCTTCGTGAATATGTCGTTTTATATATAATTTGAGATTCTTATGAAGCAGAAACTGAAGTAACGCTCACAGTGATGCATATTTGCCATTGCTGAATTGTGCATTTTTTAGGCTATATACAGTAGCTAATAATTTCCTAACTCATTGATAGTGACAGTATTTATGAACATATGATGTTTAGACTGTACTGGATATTTCTGTTCGAATCTATTATTAAAGTAAAATGTTACTGGTGGGTTCGAAAAGGAGCGTAATATCAGAACTAGAAGATGTGGTGGATTCACAGTAAAAGCCATGTCACATCTTTTGCATCAAGTTCTCAGTTCATAGTCTTTTTTTATTATTTTTTCTATCGGATGATGAATACCCAAGATGAAGACGTTTGAGTAAAGGAAAGGAGAGAAATTAAGCTTTTCGATAATCTAAATCAACTGAATCAATTGATTTGAATTTATTTAATTCGCGTTAATGAATCGTTTTCATTAATATTTTAAATGAAGTTTAGAAACGAAGTTTATAAACTAAGTTCGGGAGGAGCACGTCAGATACTCAGGCTAATTAGCACAGGTGGTACACAATCTAGGTAATCAACCCTTGGACATAAATATAGCTGTCTTACCCCCATCTAGTTGACGGTTAAGCAGCATTCGATGGCACCATTTACCATTACATCACAGATTCAACATTTCCGTCTAAACAATGAGACCCATGATGGGGTTTTTCGTAACCTCCGGTCAATCTGCCGGCCCCAGGATCGTCTATATATATATATTTTTTTAATTATTTATTTTTTTAGACACGGCCGCCGAGCTCCGGGTTTCGTCACGACCGCTGCTCTCTGCTCAACCAGCCACACGCTCTCCTCCGCCGGACGGAGGTTGCAGCAGCAGGCCTATAACGAGCCTGGGCAACGCTCCAGTTTTCACCGCAGCAAAGCTTCACTCGCTTCCCGCTTCGGCTCCTCAGCCTTCACCGCGGCTCTCCCAGCTGCAGCGCAAGTATGCAGCCCGGCCTCTAGCTTCTAGTTTCAGATGCTAACGCGAGGCGGCCTCCGTTAGCACGCAACCACCAATGTTGCCAATAATTCTCAGGGGAAATCTCCAAAGGCAGGTATTTGTTGATAAAAGTCGTTAAAAGACCTCGCAAAGACATTGGATGTTAACGCCACTATGTAACCATGACACCATGCCCAGAATATACACCGGACGTACTTAAACCTCAGTATTTTTACCAGCATTTAATTGGCATAGCATTCCTTAGACAGATAAGCTGGATGAGATAAATCTGTTTTGCGAATACACTCTTGATCACTGCAGACCAACAGTAAAATGAAGGTGCACAAGGTATTCTCATTCAACCTGTGCTATATGTTTTGTTTTTGACCTAAATCATAGAGACACTGACCTTGATTTGCATATGCATTTCAGAGGGCTAAATAGAGCCCCTTCACAACAGATTTAGTTCCCAAACAACTGTCAGTTTTGACCCAAATATGAATTTCCGTTACGTAATTAATCCAAATTTCGACAGTAATAAATTATCTTGCAGCATCAGTTGCGCACGTATCCCCAAGATCTCCCGGTTCTCTCTTGTGCATTTAATTTCACTGGAAACATCACTCTAAACAGATCATTTGAATCAGTGAACTGTCGACTAGAGAACAGCTGCTATCGGATTATTCCAACTTGCGAAGGAAGCGTTGGAGCAATTTGCGAACCAATTTTACAGGTTCATTAAAAAATAATCAGCTTGTTCATGAATCAGACACTGCTCCTGCGTCCCAGAGCACATTATAAGGAGTAACGGTATGTTTCACGATACGTAGCGAAGTAAAAAGTGCAATCTTTGGAACGCAGTAAAGTAAAGTTACTAAATAAACGACTCCAGAAACTACAGGTATTAGAAAATGTACTTAAGTACGGTAGCGAAGTAAGCTACTTCGTAACTGACCACCAGCGGCCTTGCTAAACGTCACAACCATTTTTCCATGGCCTATACAGCTGCAGCCGCAGGCGCAAGCTCGAAGCTGCCTCCGCTTGCATCACAGCCCCACACATCTCAGTCTTTTTCCTTCCGTTATGAATAACCCTCTTTTTCATTTACAGTGGCCTCCAGCTCCCGTAGCAGACACTAGCGTGAGGCTACCTCCATTAGCAGAGCAGGCTACGATAGCCCTTCAGGACCCCCTTCCTGTGGCCTACAGCTACGGCAGTCAAAACAAGCGCGACGCTGCCTTCGCTCACAACACAGACCCACACATCTCTTTTCTCGTACTGCTTTCTCTCTTGCGCTTCTTTCAATTTCCCACTTCAAAAACCAGAGGCCGTCGTTCAGCGTGATACTGCCTCCACTCTCTACTTTATTTAACATCACCATATTCTCTTTTACAGCAACATCACTGCTCGTCCCACCAAATGCTGTTGCCTCGGTGCTACCGCTAGGGGCATACAACATCCGAGCACCTATCCGCCAGGTGCAGACATAGATTCCTACCCCTCATCCAAGGCCATCACCAAGGACTAATTGGGTAACGGATGTATTGCAGGCCATTATAATCGTTTAAAATATAAAATAGAGAAACATAATAAACAAGAGTGCTTTCAGTATTTAAGATTATCCGAACGCTTTCCATCCAAGAATCGTGAGTGATTTTTCCCCATCTTTACCGTCATTTTTACCATGACACCATAGACAGTGGGAGATCTATTAAGCCGCATCTACGCACGGATCTCTGTGGTAATGGAAGTTACGTGGGTTATCACGTCCGTATTTAAGACGTAACTGCCCATGTTTACATTAATTTTGCATCATAAAACCATTTTGAGACGCAAGAACATTAAACCCCTTACACGGAGTCGTGCACAGCCGCATGCGCAAGCAGTCTACACAATCAAGCGCGCATCAGCGTTTAAAATAAGAGCAGCCTTCCGTAGTGAGGTTCACATCTTACATTTATAAATCCACCGCATTCCAAACCACAGGCATAGTGACTCCGCAGAGCATTTGTAAGAAAAACACAGACTGGCGAGACCGCACACTTCAAGTGTACATCAAACAAACGCGTGTCTCTCTCAGCGCTCCTGCGCAATGAAGCCAGCGAATCTCCTTGTAACTTGCTCCAACTTTTCCAAACCTTATGAAAGATTATTTTACAGAAGGTTCAAGTGGCGCATGCACGTGAGGAATTGGAAGCAAGCAGCATAGGGGTGTATCTAAAGCAACTCTGCGTCATAGCTCATCTGGTTAAAATCTAAGCCCAGAATTGATTCTGAAATTCTCAGAATCGTTTGAGAGAGACTTGGTCATTTCTCCATGACAGAAGCACTGCAACAATCGTAAATCATTGAATATGGACATCAAAGTTGCCATTTGCCAAATTCTCCATCGAGTTCAGCCGTATTCATCCTGAAATAACCTGTTCAGCTTTCCCCTATAGGCGGCGCAAATTAAACGAGGGTTCATGACCAGATCTTTCATTGACCGCCATTTCAGCACTAGCCATCAGAGTGGCTACTAGGACGTCGTGAGGTAAGAGACCCTTTCTAATCTATTGTCAGCTCCGCATAACTCCCCGTTCAAGCATAAACACCTTGATTCCTTCGACTGTTCTCTCCCAATATTAGAACATTGACCATGCAATCCATGAAATCGTGGGCCTTAGCACCCGGCTGGCAAAGTCGATACCACCTCAGATTCCAAGCCATGCCATCCATCCAAATTCACGGCACTTATTTGGGATACGCCAGCACAGGGAATTCTATTCAGCCCAAGATTTCAAGACTGATCAGGAACCGCCACTAAATTCGTTTTACAAGCACGCAAGCAAACCTCATCGCATCTACCCTATTAGGCGCCTATCATTCGGAGTATTGAACTCTGTCAGATGCTGCCGGCGCAGCAAATGTTTCCCTGTCGGCTATCGGCGAGGCTCACCATCTGACGCTGCGGGTAACAAACTCAATTACATGCACGAGTGCTTCCTGGTCGAGCAACCTCGAGCTCCGTCCGACTACCGACGAACTTACATGTACAATGCCGCAAGGGCAGAACCCCCATCAGATGCTGCGTGAGCCTTCCCGGTTGATTAAATACGTCTAACAAACGCCTTAAAATCGGTGCGAGCTTTCCTGGCTTTTACTTCCTTCAAATTACATGCTTGGCGAGGCTCCCCCTGCTGACACTGCGGACCATCACTTACGACTAGAGCCTCCCAGCAAAAAACTTGCCTTTTCCATCCTGCGGCCGGAGAGTCTCACCCATCCAGGCTGCGAGCTGCCATCTCCAGTCAGGTCACGGCGAGTGCCTCCCGGCCACCCAACTTTACCTTTCCGTCTTTACCTGTCCGACAGTGAGTCTTGATCTCCCATCGGACGCTGGCGAGAGCCTCCCGGCCAGACAACCTTACCTTTTCCACCCCACGGCCGGCGAGACTAACCCATCCAGACCGCGAGTATTTTCCTCCCGTCGGATGTCGGCGAGAGCCTCCCGGCCACACATCTTACCTTTTTATGTCTTTACCTGTCCAACGCAGCGAGTCTTGATCTCCCGTTGGATGCCGGCGAGGTGCTCCCGGCCAGACAATCTTACTTTCTTCTGTCTTTACCTGTCCAACACGGCGAGTCTTGATCTCCCGTTGGACGCCAGCGAGGTGCTCCCGGCCAGACAATCTTACTTTCTCTGTCTTTACCTGTCCAACACAGCAAGTCCTGATATCTCGTTGGACGCCGGCGAGGTGCTCCCGGCCAGACAATCTTACTTTTCCTGTCTTTACCTGTCCAACACAATGAGTCTTAATCTCCCGTTGGACGCCGGTGAGGTGCTCCCGGCCAGACAATCTTACTTTTTCTGTCTTTACCTGTCCAACACAGCGAGTCTTAATCTCCCGTTGGACGCCGGCGAGGTTCTCCCGGCCAGACAAACGCTCTTCTGTCAGCTCGCACCAAAAATATCGAACCCCGTTGAACGCGACATACCCGGCCGTTTTGGCAATCTTAGCTTTCAGTCCACCACCGGCGAGGTTCGACCACCCGGCTCACGAGTATCAATCTCACGTCAGATGCTGCAAGAGCCTCCCGGCTGGACAACCTCACCTTTTCCTCCTTCGTCAGCGAAGCTAACCGATCAAACAGGCGGGCACGTCCACCGGTTGGATGTCGGCTAAGCATCCCGACCAAACTTTACCTTTCCGTCTTCACCTGTCCGACGCAGTGAGTCTTGATCTCCCATCGGACGCCGGCGAGGTGCTCCCGGCCAGACAACCTTACCTTTTCTAGTCCCACGCTGACGATGCTTACTTGTCCAACACAGCGGGTATTGTGCCCCCGTTGGGCGTCGACGTGAGCCTCGCAGTGAGACGTCTTACCGCTTCCCCCTTGGCAGACGAGACTAACCCGTTAGACTCAGTGAGTATTGGCCTCCCGTAGAGCGTCGGCGTCAGTCTCAGTCACCCACCTATTTTTTCCGTCCGACGGGCGACGAGGCCTAGCCGTCGTTGCGGTCCTCGTCTGCCCGCCGAACACCATTCAACTGTCTCTGCTATCCTCAAACCTTTCCCCCCCGCCTGGCGAGACTTACCCGTCCGATGTCCTAAGTCTTACAATCTCCCATCGGATGCTGCGAGAGCCTTCCCCAGTTCCGGGTTTCTCTTCTCCCTACTCGTCGGCGAGACTATCCGTCTGGCAGCGTAGCCTTGGTCTCATGTCAAGACGTTGACGCGGTCTCCTGGTGGGCTCCTATGCTTGCCGTCCGCATGCGACGCTCATCCATTCGATACCGTGAGTCTCGATCTCCCGTCGAATGTTGTGAGAGCCTCCTTGTCGGGCGTCCCAAACTCTTTTTATCTGCCTAGCCGATAGGACCCACCCGTCCGTCGGAGGGGTAGTGTGCCCTATCGGAGGCTTCATGGGTCCTCTCGGCCAGATACCGCCCTCTGTCCTCTGATTAGCAGGGGCTGATGGCCAGTAGGCCCGGTACGCCGACTCCGTGAACTATCCCACTGCAGGCAACTCGGGTCCTCCTGGCCAGGGCTCCAACCACGCTGCTCCTCCATCGGCAGGCAGGGCTCACACGTCCCAATGCGGTGAGCCATCGCTGGGCCTCGGTTGAGCCCTCCCCGACCGGTCGCCCCAATACCATGAAGTTCACTCCGGCGGTCGGTGGGGCCCACTCATGCATGCCAAACCGCTCCCTCAGAGTACGTAGACCCGCCCGGCCTGCCACACAAGTTACTCCTCGGAACTAGCTCCCGCCAGATCTCAAACGCGTATTTGGGGGGGAATCTTAGTCTGGCGGCTGTCCTACATTATATTGCTTTTTGGGGGTTCACTGGGTTCGGGCCATTCCCGGCTAGGAGCCCTCCCCCAGGACAGCACGCCTACAACGTATTACCATACACGCCAAATACGCATTACGTTTATCGTGCTAGTAGATGTAAGTGTGAAATCGTGAAATTTAATGATAATCAAATAGCCTAATAATAATAGTTAAATACAACTAACAATTTGTAAGCCTTACTATTAAATAAGGTTCTCTAAATATGTAGGGCTTGAATTTAGCCTACCATTATTTAATCAACTTTATATTTGATATTTTCGGATTTTTTATTTTTGCTTCTCATAGATCAAGCCAGGATTATGCCGGGTCTACCATAGAGTGGGGGGAAACGCCCCCATCTCCCCCCCTCCTTAAGGACTGTGTATATAAATGTGTTCAGAAAAGTTATAGTATTAGTGACATGGGTGGGGTAAAATGCCCCTCAGTATGACAAAACAATTTTAAAACATTTAGGCTGCAGCAAAATCAGAGAAAAAGCCAGTTTTAGCTTAAAATGAAAAATAATATGCTTTTTTAAACATTTTGTTAGCTGATGCTAGCAAACTAGCTACCTGATGTTGAGGTAATTTTTCAATTTAAAATCCAAATATGTTTTATTCAACCAACAAGTTAGAATAAATTTGATGGAAAAAATGTTTGAGAAAAAATGTCATTCCGAAAATATAATTATATTTCAATTAAAAACACATACTCCTTATTTACAGACCCTACTGTTCACATATCATATATAACTGTGATGTTCTACAAAACAACAAGCTTAAAAACACACTTTTCTTGCTAAAAATGAGATCAATGAGATATAGAAAAGTTCTTGAATTACTTTGTTGTGGTTCTATAGTTGATGTGATATAACTAGGCTATAGACTAATATAAACAAATGACTTAGGCCTAATACTAAATACCCAATAAAGGGTATATTAGGCTATACTACAATACACTACAGTTCACTGTAAAAACTAAAGAATAATACAGTAGCCTATTTATTATAGTTTATCAGTTCAATATAGTTAATACTGCAGTATGCTGTAGCATTTATTTACAAAGTGGTGTAAATACTAATACAACACAATTTACTGTTATATGGTTCAAAAACACTATAGAATTTACTATAAATTACTATATTATATTTTCATGTTAAGGTTGAATGATACTTATATAAGTATATATATGAAGAGTTCGTTTGCAAAAACAGATAACTCCGTTTTCAAAAATCATGTTTTTACATTGTGCATTCCAATGAATGTCCATCAAACTGCAGTTGTGTTATTTTGATTAGGTTAAAAAAAATACTAAATAATACAGCTAACTAACACAATAGAAACACAATAAATGTCACACCTCATGGACTTTGAGTTTGTTTTCCCACGTGTTCCCTGTCCTAGTTTCTGTCTCCCCTTGATTGTGTCATTATGTTTAGGTGTCTTGTCAATTATCTTCATTGGCCAATGTATATGTCCTATAGGTTGTTTGTACATGACGTCATTGCTGTGGCACAAAATGCAGCTGGAGGGCAGGAAGTATTTTTTTTTGCCATAGGAATTAGAAGCAGAAACTCAAGATGCCCGTGTTTTGCATTTTTTATGGATGCTCACATCGACCAGATGTTGATCTTGATAATTGTTAAAGATCTCAAGGCTGAACGCTGTACCCCCCTTAATAATAATAATAATTTGTTACATATATATATAGCGCTTTTCTGGGTACTCAAAGCGCTTTACATAGAAGGTGGGGAATCTCCTCAACCACCACCAATGTGCAGCATCCACCTGAATGATGCGACGGCAGCCAAAGTGCACCAGAACACCCACCACACACCAGCTCATTGGTGGAGAGACATCGTGATGAAGCCAATCAGTGTATGGGTATGATTAGGAGGCCATGATGGTCAGAGGCCTTAGTCTTTTAACCCTAATAATTTCATCAATCACAGACTCATGGAGTCAATTAACATGTTAGTTTAGTTGCTAAGTAGCATAGCATGAATGTATTTCAGTTGTATGTTCAGTTATGACTTAATAACTGCTCCAAACCTTCATATAATCAGGCTTGGGGAGTAACGGAATACATGTAATGGCGTTACGTAATCAGGATACAAAAATCTAGTGACTCAGTCATTCTTGAAACATGGGACAACACATGTTCAGCAATTGTAAATGCTATCAGGTTTAAAAAATACAAATATTTTCAATTGTAAATGTTATGGGGATCCCAAGCCTGCATATAATGAACAAATGTACAGTGGGGCAAATAAATATTTGATGCACTGCCAATTTTCAAGTTTTCCCACTTACAAAGAATGGAGAGATCTGTAATTTTCATCATAGGTACACCTCAACTGTGAGAGACAGAATCTAAAGAAAAATCCAGAAAATCACATTGTATGATTTTTAAATAATTAACTTCAATTTTATTGTATGAAAAAAGTATTTGATCACCTACCAACCAGCAAGAATTCTGGCTCTCACAGACCTGTTAGTTTGTCTTTAAGAAACCCTCCTATCTTCCACTCATTACCTGTATTAATTGCACCTGTTTGAACTCCTTACCTGTACAAAAGACACCTGTTCACACTTTCAATCAATCAGACTCCAAACTCTCCACTATAGGCAAGACCAAAGAGCTGTCTAAGGACACTAGGGACAACATTGTAGACCTGCACAAGGCTGGGATGGGCTACAGGACAACAGCTTGGTGAGAAGGCAACAACTGTTGGTGCAAGTATTAGAAAATTGAATAATTGGAGTGGAGTATCAATGATCCTAGAACTACACGGGGGGAGAACTACATCTGAATTTAGCCAAAGACCATCTGGATGATCCAGAGGATGCATGGGAGAAGGTCGTGAGGTCAAATGAGACCAAAATATATATTTTTGGTATAAACTCCACTCGCTGTGTTTGAAGGAAGAAGAAGGATGAGTACAATCCCAAGAACACCATCCCAACCGTGAAGCATGGGGGTGGAAACATCATGCTTTGGGGGTGGTTTTCTGCAAAGGGGACAGGACAACTGCACCGTATTGAGGGGAGGATGGATGGGGCCATGTATCACGATATTTTGGCCAACAACCTCCTTCCCTCAGTAAGAACATTGAAAATGGGTCGTGGCTGGGTCTTCCAGCATGACAATGACCCCAAACACACAGCAAGGGCAACTAAGGAGTGGCTCCGTAAGAAGCATTTTAAGGTCCTGGAGTGGCCTAGCCAGTCTCCAGACCTGAACCCAATAGAAAATCTATGGAGGGAGCTGAAACTCCATGTTGCCCAGGGACAGCCCCAAAACCTGAAAGATCTGGAGAAGACCTGTATGGAGGAGTGGGCCAAAATCCCTGCTACAGCGTGTGCAAACCTGGTCAAGAACTACAGAAAACGTCTGACCCCTTTGGTTTCTGTACCAAATATTAAGTTCTATTTTTCTATTGTATCAAATACTTATTGCATGCAAATAAAATGGAAATCAATTATAAAAAAATCATACAATGTGTTTTTCTGGATTTTATTTTTTAGATTCTGTCTCTCACAGTTGAGGAGACTGTGAATACAATAACCTTGTATTCTACGATGCAAATTACAGATCTCTACATTCTTTGAAATTGGGAAACCTTGAAAAATCGGCAGTGTATCAAATACTTATTTGCCCCACTGTAAATGCTTAGATGTTTTATGGCTGGGATGCATTAATGGAAACTATTTCCTCTTGGATTCTGGCTAGAATTCAATGTGAAATACAATGATATGGACCTGTACTTTGGTCCAGCACCTTGAAAGTCTGTCCATCAGGCTGATAGAAGGATTCTATGGACCAGGTGGGGTCACATCCAGATGTGTCTCTGTGTAATATATAGAAAAGAGACTTTTGTGGCAATATGGCAATATTGGGTCCTACACTTTTTAGTATTTATATGTTGCCTCTTGGGCAGATTATTCAAAAGTATGGTCTGGGTTATCATTGCTATGCAGATGTTACCTAGTGTGGGATTACAAATTTTATTTAAATGGTTTAATTTAGATTCTTATTATCCACTTCCTGACTCAATGTATAACTGTGCTTTGTCTCAATCAAGTCATGTTGATTGGCAGAGATTCAAAGAGCCCCCTGGCCCAGACGTGGATTCGTTAGGTTGATTGGATTAGTGTCTATCTTTCGGAGCCCCCTGGCCCAGACGTGGATTCGTTAGGTTGATTGGATTAGTGTCTATGCATTTGATTATGTTGATGAGATTAGAACCACGGGAAGTTTGGTAACAAAAACTAACGCCTCCCTCATGTGCTTGCTTTGTTTGAATTTGTCTCCACCTCCAAGAATCCCTCCTCCAAAAATGCCTATAAAATAACCTTGTAAAGTTACTTAAGATTGAAATTTCGATGACTACAGAAGACCAGCAGCTTGTGTTCTCAATAAAAGAACCTGCTGACGATCCAATCCGAAGTCTCCTGGTCTTCTCTTCTGAGTTTTCTACACTTTAGAAGAACCAAGTTCACAACAGATGGTGCCGTGGACCCGGATAGAGTTCCAGCTTCCTCACCTGAAAACTTCAAGCTCAAACAAAGATCTGCATCCAGACTGCATCTTTTGAAATCCAGCGAAACTTCCAGCTGAACAAAGATTCCCAGACTGAATTTTTCTCTCAACCAAAGGTTGTGGTGAGTGCTGTCTCTAATCCAAAAGAACCTAAGACCAGTACAAATTTGTATCCTCTGTGCCGTCAGAGAAGAGTTAACATACATCTGTAGGGTTTGTTTAACTAAGTTTATCCTCTAAAGTTTTTCTTTTAGAGATGAAAGTTATCCTCTGTTTCAGGCAGGGAAGATTTTGGCATTACGTGCTAATAATTTTGGTTTATCCTCTGTTCTTGTAGGCAGGGAAGTTATCCTCTGTTTCAGGCAGGGAAGGTTAGCATTTCGTGCTAATAATTTTGGTTTATCCTCTGTTCTTGTAGGCAGGGAAGTTATCCTCTGTTTCAGGCAGGGAAGGTTAGCATTTCGTGTTAATAATTTTGGTTTATCCTCTGTTCCTGTAGGCAGGGAAGTTAAGTGTGAAGTGTTGGTAATTTGGAAAGTTAACAATAGTTAAGCTTTTTTTTAACAAGTGTACCCTCTGTTGATCAGAGAAGTTTTTTTGTTTAGTGTTTTGTTTTGTGTGGTACAGAAGAAACTTACAATATGGTTAGAAGGAATGCTAGGCTGATTCCAACCATAGAAAAGAGTGGTCTTGCGACTCCTTTGTGGTCAGATAGTGAATTCAAAACGCTGTTAGGGAACAAATGGACCTAATAGTCACTGAAAAAGTTAGACAAGAACTAACACAGAAATATGAGATTCATCCAGACAAGACTTGGTCGGTAGATGAGTGTAAAAAGGTACTAGGAGCAAGTATTCGTAAGAACAATGTGAAAGGCATTATCTGTTGTCACAGAGAATTCAGTGTAACGCTAGCGACACAACAGTTTTAGCGTAACTCAGAGCTAGAGAAACAGAACAATGAACTCCGTGCTAGAGTATCCACTTTGACTAAGAAATTGAACCTCAAGAAAGCTGCAGCAAAAACTGATGTGGAAGTTAGTCAGCCTGATAACATTTACCCTGATTTACAAGCGTTCTTTGAAACAGATGTAGCTCTCCAATCAGTAACTGATGTGCCTGTAAATTCAGTCAATGTGTGTGGTGCTAAGAGAAGATTTCAGGGAATTGAGGAAACTGATAGTGTTCCTCTCAATTCTTCTGTTGTGCAAATACAAACTGTTGCCAAAGCTTTATGTCCTAAAGATATAGAGTCAGCACGCACACATTTTTCTGAATTTAGAAGAACATTGATCAGTAAAATGCGTCTTTATGACATGTCGTTGGCAGAAGTAACGCAGTTGATGTCACAAATTCTAACTGAATCTGAATTCAACAGTTTTGAATCTGCTGTTACTTCTGAACTGCGAAATGCCAGTAAGGGTGATTTATGAGAAGGTATTTTGAAAATCCTAAAGAATATCTTAGGACCCAAAATAGATTGGTCTAGAATTACTACCTGTGTGCAAAGGAAAGAAGAAACTGTGAGTGAATATACTGAGAGATTTTGTCAGTCAGCTGTAATCTACAGTGGAATTGTTGATGACCCTGAAAGTGTGCTTGATGACAAGGGACCCCTGGTTCGTATCTGGTCAGATGGCCTTGTAGCCGAATACAGAAAAGCATTACCATTCTTAGATCTAACTTGGTCTAACAGAACTCTCAGAAGTAACCTAGACAGGTTAGCTACATGGGAAAGAGATGCTGATGTCAAGGCAAAAGTAAGAGTAGCAGCAGCTATGTTTAACACAACGAAACAAGACAATAGATGGTCTAAAAGAGAAAGCAAATGCAAATACTGTGGAAAATTAGGACATTGGGAGAAAGAGTGTAGGAAGAAGTTGCAAGATAGTAAAATAAATGCTATGCATAATTCTGCTCCTTCTCAGCCTGCACACAACTCTGAAGTAGTTCCGCCAGTGACCACTGAAACTGTAGGACAGCTAGTTCAGGCTCTTCTAAGAGCACAACAAGACCAGGAAAAAAACGAATTGTTGGGGCTGTGAGTAGCTACCTTTCCCCTGTAATCCAACACAATGACCAAATAATTTTTGTGAAAGGTAGCATAAAAGAGAAAGAGATTGATTTTTTGCTTGATACAGGTGCAGAAATTACAGTAATTCCTACAAAATTGGCACAAGGTTTAAACATCCCATACAAGAAAACCAAACTTTGTTTAACTGGTGTAATAGGTGAAGATTCTGTTTTGTATGAAACTCCGCCCATAGAGGTACAATTTGGCCCAAAAACTCTGACTACAAAATTGCTATGCGCTCCATTAAATACAGGTGCAATTTTAGGCATGGATCTTCTGAGACAAATAAATCTAACTTTAGACATGTCCTCAGAATCTACTAGCATAAAAATTTCCTCAGCACAGATTTCTACCAATAATGCAACCCCTCCCGAGTATGCTTTCTTACAGAATCATCCAATTTGGGCTAAAGACAAGGATGATTGTGGGTTGTTGACAGGTGTAGAACCAGTTAAATTGACAGGAACTCCACCTCCGGTCACCAAACAATATCCAATTAATAAGGAAGCTATACAGGGAATCAAATTTATTGTAGAAAATTTGCTGACGCAAGGAGTGTTAGTTAAAACCAACAGTCCATGTAATTCACCCATATGGCCCATCAAGAAATCTAATGGGACATGGAGACTTACAATAGACTACAGAGTAGCCAATAAACATATTGATAAAATCACCCCCCTAGTGGCAGATCCATCTACAATTTGTTATGGCTTACCATTAGATTGTAAGATTTTTTCAGTAATTGATATGTCTAATGGATTCTTTTCTGTACCTTTGCACTCTGACAGCCAGCCATGGTTAGCTTTCACAGTTGACTATGAACAATACCAGTGGACACGATTGCTACAGGGATTTCAAAACTCCCCAACCATATATCATCAGGCTGTCAGACGTGATTTGTGTGACCCAGAATGTCCGGTAAAACAGTCCACTATGATCCAATATGTCGATGATATTTTGATTGCCTCAACAGATCATGAGGTACATCAAACTGAATTGGCATCATTGTTGGACTATTTGCATAAAAAAGGACACAAATGCAGCTTTCGCAAAGCTCAAATCGCTAAAAAGCAAGTCACTTTTCTGGGTCAAACAATTGGTGCAGGAAATAGATCCATTACACAGGATCGAGCGGCTTCAGTCAAAGCCATACCTCCGCCTACTACCATTAAAACACTCCGCTCATTTTTAGGAACAACAGGTTATTGTAGACCTTGGATTGAAGACTATGCCTCGTTTGCTCAGCCTCTCTGTGATTTGTTGAAAGGCCATGGTAAAGATTCAGATACTGTTTGTATGGAAGAACTTCAGCTCAAAGCTTTTAATGATTTGAAGAGAGCACTATGTCAAGCACCAGCATTAGGAATTGCCCAATCTGATAGACCCTTTGTGCTTTATGTCCATGAACACTTAGGCTTTATGACTGCATGTCTAATGCAAGATCATGGGGGCAGCTTACGCCCAATTCATTACTATTCCAGTAAACTTGACATAGTCGCTCAAGGTATGGGCCCATGCCTCAGAGCAGTACAGGCAGTTCATCTAGCGCTTCAGGCTTCATCAGGAATGGTGTTAGGTCAGACTGTAAACGTAAAATGCCCTCACGCAGTGTCCGCACTAATGAATCAAGCAAAAGTCACTTCTGTCACCTCCTCCCGTTGGGGAATTTGGTTAGCAACTCTCACAGCCCCGAATATTGTTATACAGCGTGCACCAGTCACGAACCCATCCTCATGTATGATGTCTGCAATGACTGAATTTGTGTTAGAGGATGAAGGCGAAATGACTCATGATTGTGTTACGCTTACATATGCAGCGAAAAGTGAAATAGCAGAAACTCCCATAGAGAACGCAGAATTGGAGTTGTTTGTTGATGGTTCAGCTCAAGTTATTGAAGGTAACAGACGAGCAGGATATGCAGTAACTTCCACCACTGAAGTAGTTGCTTCAGGTCATCTTCCAGATCATTTTTCAGCTCAAGCTGCAGAACTAGTAGCCTTAACTAGAGCATGCACGCTAGCTTCAGGATCGGTTGCAAATATCTACACAGATTCCAGGTATGCTTTTGGGGTAATTCATGATTTTGGTGTCATTTGGCAAACCAGAAAATTTCTAACTTCTGTTGGATCCCCCATTAAGCATGCTGGATTAGTGAAAGATTTAATGTTTGCCATGAAACTCCCAAAGAAATTAGCGGTGATCAAAGTGAAAGCACATCTCACAACTAATACTACGGAAGCTAAAGGTAATGCTCTTGCTGATGTAGCGGCTAAACAGGCTTGTTTCTATGCAACTGTACAAGTGTGTTCAGGTAGTACAGCACAGAAGACAATTCTACCTCCTGAATCAATAGTTGATCTGTATAAAGACGTTCCTCTATATGAAGCATGGACATGGTTAGACAAAGGAGCCACTACACCAGCAGCACATACCCCAACTCCACCAGGGCCATTTCTTCACCTGCAAGTTGATTACATATCGTTGCCCCCTTGTAAAGGAAAAACTGACATTTTGGTAGTAATAGACAAGTTCTCAAGATGGGTAGAAGCTTATCCAACAGGGCGTGCTACAGCTGCACATACTGCTAAATGTCTTGTCACTGATTTCATTCCCAGATGGGGATTACCAGATTGCATTGACTCAGATCAAGGTACCCACTTCACAGGACAGGTAGTCAAGGAAGTGTCTAGAATGTTGAAGATTAAGTGGAACCTTCACTGTCTCTATAGGCCACAAGCATCAGGACAGGTTGAACGATCAAACAGAACAATCAAAACCAGGCTAAGCAAAATGCATCAGGAAGGAGTACCATGGGTTGAAGCACTGCCCGCAGTACTGTGTAGTATGAGAGCATCACCTAACAGATCAGTAGGACTGAGCCCTCATGAGATTATTACTGGACGCCCAATGCAGATGCCAGGTGTGATTGATCTTAGAAATGCTGATGTGCACATTGCTTCAGATGCCCTGATCGCTTACTGTGAAAACCTCACAAAGGCAGTGCAGAGTGCCAAAGAGAGAGTTGAGTCGTGTTGGCAGACTCCACCAGAAGGTGGATACACAATCGTCCCAGGTCAATGGGTCATGATAAAGGCGTTCAGAAACAAGCCATTAGAGCCTAAGTGGTACGGACCACATCAAGTGATGTTGATTACAGCTGCTGCAGTATTGTGTCAGGGAAGGAAAACTTGGACTCATGTGTCACACTGTAAAGTTGTTCCTCCCCCTGCAGGGATAGGATAGGACAGACACAAGAACCAGTGAGGAGCCCAGGGAAGAACCGAAAGCAACAGGCTTCGGGGGCCAACCCTGCGGTGAAGATTTCCTCATAGGCCTTTCCCCATCCAATAGTCCATCCTTTCCTCACTGTTCTTTAGGTGTCGCAGGAATTGAGAAATAGGGAAAGAAGGAACAACAATAGCAGACTATATTTGAACAGAGGACACAACCCTAATGTTTGCAGACTCTACAACAAATACTGCTCTGTGCCGTTGGTCTCTCTTGTTTGTGTTTCTTTCTTCCTCTGTGCAGATACCACTTGATGGCTGTCCTGAGATCCATATGCACCACCCTTCTCACCTGCGGATGAAGCCACAACCTCTAGAAAACAACTAGACCCATTGCCGAGCCAACTATCACACAAGAAAGAGAAAAGAAAGAAGAAGAAGAAAAAAATACACAACGCAGAGACTCACATACGGGAACTTCAGTCATCCATCAACATGATCAAGATTTTCGTACTCTTGATCTTTCAGCAAAATTACACCATATGACTGAAGATAATTCTTCATGGTTCGGAAACTTGTTAGCAAATGACTCCCGCCTCTCACGAGGAAATGACAGTTCCAACCAGAAAAGATTATTACCCGTAAGAACTTCACGGACCCTAATTGCATGTTTTGTTTCTGTGTCAGCATGCAATTACATATGAGCAACACAGAACATGTACTATGTGCCTGTAACGATTACAAGTTACAAGAATTAACTTTTAAGTGTCTAAATTTGTATTTTGTGAGAGTTATTAGAACTCTCAAAGGGGGAATTGTGGGATTACAAATTTTATTTAAATGTTCACTTCCTGACTAAGAAAGTGTCAGGCAATTCAGGTGTTTGAGATCGTTTCCTGACCATTGAGCTTGAGACAGCTGTGCCTTTGTCTCTATGATAATGGTAAGTTCAATGAGTCAGACTACTGAGAGATTCAACTTTTGTTCTGCAAATGGCTTCCTGGCCCAGACGTGGATTCGTTAGGTTGATTGGATTAGTGTCTATGCATTTGATTATGTTGATGAGATTAGAACCACTGGAAGGGAAGTTTAGCAACAAACTAACGCCTCCCTCATGTGCTTGCTTTGTTTGAATTTGTCTCCACCTCCAAGAATCCCTCCTCCAAAAATGCCTATAAAATAACCTTGTAAAGTTACTTAAGATTGAGATTTCGATGACTGCAGCTACCAACAGCTTGGGTTCTCAATAAAAGAATCCTGCTGACGATCCAATCCGAAGTCTCCTGGTCTTCTCTTCTGAGTTTTCTACACTTTAGAAGAACCAAGTTCACAACAAAACCAATTGCAAATATTTCCATAAATGTGTTATCGAAAAGTAATCAACAAATGACATTAAATATGAAGCTTCTGTAAGTGTTTTATTATTTGTAGTCCATTTTGGGCTTGGCAAACTAGGCAAGTTAGATACAGTTATATCTTTAAAGTGCCCCTATTATGTATTTTTGAAAATTACATTTCATGCAGTGTGTAAGACAGCTCTAAGTGAATGAAAACATTCTGCAAAATTTTATATCTTAAAGTGCACCGTGTAAAAACGTATTGTCTCTCAAAAGAAATAGTCGACTCTGAATCATTGAAACGAGTCGTTTTTTTTAAAGAATCCCAAGCTGTTTCATGTTGACGTCAACATCAAACATTAGCATGTTGTCTGCCCACTTGTTGGTCTTTTCACATTGGTCTGAATGAAAGTGTAAATTCATTATTTGACACTAGGTGCCCCTTTTGATGATACAATTCATTCACAATTGATTGATTTATTTACTTTAATATTTTATAAAATTTCTATTTTGACCCCTATAGTAAGTGTTTTTGTTTACGTCCATAATATTTAAGGGAGGGGATTAAACTTCTCCGTGACTTGGACGAGTCTGGCCGAGATCACAGCGTGTTCTTGGAGCTCCGAACGGCCACAGATTTGGATCAGCGCGCTACCAAGGTGACGACGCAGAAGGTGGGCAAGGCCATGGCCAATCTGGTGGTGCTGGAGCGCCACCTGTGGCTGAACCTAGCTGACATCAAGGATAACGAGAAAATGGCCTTCCTAGATTCCCCTGTTTCACCCAAAGGACTCTTCGGTCCAGCTGTGGACGGCTTTACGGAGCGCTTCACCGAGGCACAGAAGATGTCGCAAGCACTGCGTCATTTCCTGCCTAAGCCCTCCAGCCCGGTGACTGTTTCAAGCCGCCCCAAGCCAGCGTCCACCGGCGCAGCCTCAGCTCTCGCAAAAGTCGGAGCCGGGGCTTCAGCAGCGCTCCAAATCGTCGAAGAGGTACCCCTTCCCCAAGTGTCAGGGCTCACGGCCTCGCATAGTGCTGAATCCTGGGCCTCAGAAGCCGTCCTGATCTGCATGCAGAGAGGAAATGAAGAGGGATAATTCTCACAGACGCCGGAATCCCCTCAAAGACAGCTCGCAGTTTTTCCCCACCCCTTCGAATGCCTCTGGAGGCCAAACCACCACTGTGAATTTCCTCTCCCTACACTCACATATGTCAGTTCTCCCCCTGTTGGCGGCAAACTGTCATCAGTAAAGCCTCTCGTACATGTCTGATCTCCCCCTTCGGGCAGCGAGCAGTCATTATTAAAGGCAAAAACACTCACAAAGGCCAGCTCCCCACACGGCGAGCTGCCCTCAACAAAGATGTTAACAAATGTAATTTCTCTCCTTGCGGGCGGCGATACGTCATTGATAAAAATAGAACCTCTCGCCTCCCGGCTTGGAAAGCCATCCAAGGCATATCGAGTTGGGTTCTAAAAACCATAGAACGAGGATACTCGCCCCAGTTCGCTCTCAGGCCGCCTCCATTCAGAGGCGTGGTGCAAACCTTCATGCAGGACAATGAATCTCACGTTCTCTGAGCCAAAGTGCACACACTGCTTGCAAAGGGTGCCGTGGAAACGGTCCTCTTAGCAGACAGCGAGTCAGGCTTTTACAGCCGCTACTTCCTCGTTCCTAAAAAAGATGGTGGGCTCAGACTGATTCAGACCGTTCAGAATGTTAACATTGAAGCAGATCCTCGCACAAATTTGGCCCGAGGACTGGTTCCTGTTTGTGGATCAGAAAGATCCTCACTTCCACATCCAAATAATGTGCCATCACAGACCTTTCTTGAGATTCGCGTTTGAGGGAATGGCCTTTCAGTACACAGTCCTTCCGTTTGGACTGTCCCTGGCTCCCTGCACTTTTACGAAGTGCGTGGATGCCGCTCTTTCCCCTCTGAGGCAGGTAGGAATCCGCATATTGAACTACCTTGACAACTGGCTGCTGCAAGCCGACTCAGAAAGGCTATTAATCGCTCACAGGTCATTGTTGCTTAACCACCTAGAGCGCTTAGGGTTGAAAATCAACCCATCCAAGAGTTTTCTGTTTCCCAGACAACGAGCGTCCTTTCTAGGAACAGTCAAATGCAGATGCAGATGCAAATGCTAGCTTGGGTTACACCAGAGCGCTCCCTGACTATCCAGCAAGTGGCGGCATCCTTCAAGCTAGGGACCTCACGTCCCCTCAAAGCATTTCAGAGGATGCTCGGCCTTCATGGCCGCTGCCTCCTCGGTCATTCCCCTGGGCCTGCTGCATATGCAGTCCCTCCAATATTGGCTAAAAGCCCACCTTCCATCCCATGCCTGGTGCCTGGGCCACGCTCATGTCAAGGTAACCCGCCGCTGCCTCAAAGCTGTGGCCCCTTGGACAACTTCTCGCCTGTTTCAGTCAGGCGTTCAGCTGGGGAGGAAGGTGGAAGGAGGAAGGTGGTCACAACAGACGCTTCCAGCTCAAGCTGGGGCGCTCTGCACAAGGGCAATCCGGTGTACGGCTCCTGGACGACCCAAGAGTGATGCCTGCTTATCAACAGCCTCGAAATGATGGCTGTTTTTCTGGCCCTGAAGACTTTCCTGCCAGCCTTAAAGGGACAACATGTCCTAGTACGGACGGACAACACAACGGTGGTGGCACAGAAAGAATTCCTCTCACTACGACCAGTTCATGTGCCAGGCAGACTCAATCAAGGACCAGATATGTTGTCAAGAGACAATGTAGCTCCAGGGGCATTGAGACTACATCCCCAGACGGTTCAGTTTTCAGCATGGCAGTCACTGAGCAAGTAAGGGAAAAATAAATGCATATTATAAGACAATTAAAGTGTTTTATTAGCTTAAGTGCATGCCAACCTGTTGTTGTGGACTCCCAAAACCAAAATATGAATCTTTCATTATCCATAATAGGGGCACTTTAAGAATTAAAGATTTAAGGATTAAATAGAAAAGATTTTTCTAAAGGAACGTAAAAAAAAATTGGCTTGTTCATAATACTAAACCTCTGAAGTTTTTAATGTTCTGAAAACTCATGTATGATGAGTTATGATAACTGTTTGTTATGGTAACAAGTACCCTTTGTACTTGTCAGCACATCCTGCCTTGATATAGGTGAGACTTTTCAAAAAAAGATTGTTGCAACACGTCAGTGCTGATAGCCTCTTGGTTAGTTCGTCAACATATAGCACATCTGCACTCACAGTGACCCGAATTCGAATCCGACCCGAATCCTTTGTCGATCCCGCTCCCCTCCCTCCACCCCAATTCTTTCCTGTCATCTCTCCACTGTCCCCTCAAAATAAAAAAGGCTCACAAAGCCCATAAATATAACTTAAAAAAAAAAGATTGTTGCAACACTTAATGGCAAAATACTTCACATGAACAATACAGTTGCACATTAGTTATGTTTTTTTATCTTTATTTTGATTTCCAACCCATGTGTATATATCCCATCTGTCGCCACAGACAAACATTTGTGAAAATCCAGCATTGTAGTTAAGCACAAAAGCAGTTCATATATTGTCACACAGGCACTGTTAAATTAAGATACACAGCTAAATATATATTTTCACCACTTGAACTAGGCCTATACATTTGAATGTGGTGTAATAAAAATGAAGTAAACACTCTAAATACTCTCTAAACCATGTTGTTATAAAACCACAGGAAATTATAAGAGCCGTGCTTGAAATTCCAACTGCAAATTTACAAGTGAATTTAGACTTTTAGTCAGAAGTCAGAAAGACCTTTATTACCATGTATGTTTACTAGTGGTGGGCATAGATTAATTTTTTTAATCTAGATTAATCTTGGAATTAATCTAGATTAATCTAGATTAAAATGGCTCATTTGAATTCTGCCGAAGGCATTCAGAATATGTGTGCTACCCAAATAATGACTAAAAGTAAGTCTTTGAGAACGGGTTTCTCAAGCCAAGTGGCGCATTAGACCAGGGGCTCATCTCCTGTTTCCAAAATGCATCACAAACTTTAATCTCTTCCCGTCCCAATCCCACGAAAAAACTGGAGGAAAATCCCGTTCCACTCCCGGAAG
Source organism: Oxygymnocypris stewartii (assembly GCA_003573665.1). Classification (NCBI taxonomy): domain Eukaryota; kingdom Metazoa; phylum Chordata; class Actinopteri; order Cypriniformes; family Cyprinidae; genus Oxygymnocypris; species Oxygymnocypris stewartii. The sequence continues at coordinate 181,666 of QVTF01019827.1, read as the reverse complement.
AATGACTCCCATTCCCTCCCACTCCCGTGTTGTTGTTGTTGTTGTTTTTTGCCAATAACTGTCAATTACAGTAAAAATATAGTACAGATCACAGCGTGCCCACCTTATTAGTTGAATAAAAACCCAAAATGTTGTTTTTTGTTATTATATTGAACTGAAAGGATCATCTTATGCACAGTGTTGCACAGATTAAATTTCATGTAAATCATCCATGCTAACACACACGTCTTCTATTTTTATTTTTTAGACATTTCACTCTCTATAGATATATTTTTCAAAGACGGAGTTTCTCGCTCAAGTTCACATGAGACCTAAAGCGCAACCTGTTTGCTTAAAAGCGCAACGTTTCATTGTTATTCTGAGTGCACACAAATAAACGTAGAGTCTTTACAGATTCGAAAGATGTATTAGGCTACTTTTATCTGTATGACCAAAAATGACGGAGATTTTAAGAGCAAGTGAGCGCACCGGAGCCTGTCCTGCAGCAAACGCGCTTCCACACAAACACTTCAATAGCGCACGTTTCTCTAGGTTAACATCATATTGAGCAGCCATGTAAAGTTGCTACTACATACATCTTTCAGATGAAAAGCCATATTTGAGGTTGATGAATGATAGGTGAGCGTTTGGATGTCCTGCCCGATTGTATTACCACATAGACCAGCCGTTAACAATCTGTCCATCACGGACTGCGAGCCTCTAGTTCGAAGACTCGTTCTCGCCCCCTACAGTGCAATTCGGCTAGGTATACATCCGCGCTAAAATATCAGGGTGAAAGTCATCATAGCTTGCGTAGTATAGACCCAGCTCCCAACCCAACTTTGAGAATAGATTAACGGCGATATTTTTTTTATCGCCCGATAAGAGTCTCACGTTAACGCAGCACGTTAACGCCGATAACGGCCCACCACTAATGTTTACACACACAAGGAATTTGACTTGATGACAGGACCTTACTATGCAAGTACGGGCATAGTAATAGTGCAGACATACATAGTTTAGGTATTTCATCAAACAATTGAACAACATTTTCATGATGAAGCGTAAAATAAAATGTAACTCCATATATGTAAGTAATTTTAACATGACGACAGATGTTTCATGGCAACCAGATTTGATGATTTCCAAAAGCTGCTCAGAGATTTTCTTTGACTAAATAGCTCAATTTAATAAGCACGACTGGTTTAAATATATTACAATGCATTTGCAACAGCAAATCAACTTAATGGTACAGAAACAGCTTTTTTTCAATACAAGACATGGGACAACGAGGATATTAAATGTTAAAGGGAAAGACTATTTACAACTTTAAGAGAGTTGGGACACTGGTCACCCTAAGATCTGCAACTTGAAACTACTGTAGGTCCGTATGTCGTTGTCAATTTTTGTCACTTGCATCAGATGAAACTTTTGACAGCCTCAGCAATACTTTAAAAAAAAAGTAATAACAAAATAAGAACTTAACTGACCTTCCAATTTTTTTTTACAGAATGAGTTATACTACTGTACATTTAATAAGTTCAGAAAGCAACTCACCTATCATCACAATGACCAGAAAAACACTGATCATGCAAAATATTAGAGTAAGATTCGTCATCCATGTTGTTTGCTCAGTATGCAACACTACAGTGCAATTCTTATACTGTGTCAACTCTGCAGGTTTAGTTGGGTCTGTAAAAAAAATTGGTCAAATATATATCTTTGTGTGTGTGTGTGTGTGTGTGTGTGTGTGTGTATATGTGTGTATATATATATATATATATATAAGGCAGTGTACACATTAGTATAAACACATATCTGAAGTAGTATCACTCACCAATGTGTACGCCGATTTGCAGTCTGGTGCCGTTGCTGAATTTTACATCTGTTTCTGCGTTCATGCAATAATAAACTCCTAACTCATTAATAGACATGTTATTTATGAAAAGACAATGTTTAGGTTGCACTGAATATTTGTGCCTGAAGGTTATTTTATAGTAAAATGTTGTTGGTGGGTTTAAGAATGAGTGTAATATCACAACCGGAGGATCTGGTAAATTCAGCAAAAACCATGTGGCCTCCTTTGCATCAATATCACAGTTTATGGTCACATTTTGACCCAAACCTGTTAGTTGATCTGTTAAAGTCTCTGTAGCTTGACACCATATGACCAGATCTACAAGAAAAATAATAATACGTTTTTTGCCTTCAAACAAGAAAAATATATATATGTATTCATTATAACACACATATAAAAAGATTTTCATTAATAAACTCACAGAGGTGGAGCTTTAAGATCTTCAACATGATGCGGTCTTGGTTCAAACTGCTTTTTAGATGAATTCTGACCTCAGGGGTTTTTAGGAGGACTCTTTAAGCCACATCAAGCAGAGGAAGTCAAAGTGAGACTAAGTTGTTGTCACGGTGCACACACGAGGGAGGAACAGGAACACGCAGACGAGGATATAAACTCAAATGATAATATTTAATAAGGACATCAAGGCAGGACATGACAGGACAAGGTAGTACTCACAAACAGGATACACCGGGAATAACAAGTAGACCAGACGACATCAAACTGAACAGGCATGAACTCATATACACAGGTAAATCATAGATAATTAGACAAACACGGCTGGACATAAATTTACTAATAATGACATTAAACAAGGACAGGAAACAAACCAAATAAGGAAACATGAGGTGGGGACACATGACACACACGACAGAGGACTGACATAACTCCCCCCTCCCGAAAGGCTCGTCCCGAGCCTTAACAGTTCCATCAGGGAGGGGGGGTGGGCGCTCTGGAGGCCCCTCAGGACAGACACAGACACAATTTCCATGGGGAAGTGAGGGGGTATCAGGAGCTCTCCAGGGCTAAACAGACAGGACAGTACAAAACACGACAGGACAGCCCTCCAGGGCCAGACAGACAAGACAGGACATCCCACAGCGACAGGAAAGCCCTCCAGGGCCAGACAGACAAGACAGGACATCCCACAACGACAGGAAAGCCCTCCAGGGCCAGACAGACAAGACAGGACATCCCACAGGAACCAGAAGCCCTCCTGGGCTAGCTCGGAGGCTGAGGCTTCCTCTGGGCATGACCAGGAGTCAGGGGCCCTCACAGAGTCCCTCAGCGACCGCCTCCACTTCAGCAACAAGGGGGCAGGCGGCTAGAATGGCCTCCATGGCCACAACACGAGGAGCCGCCTGCCCCAGACGAGTCTCCATGGACAAGACAAGACATGGTAGTTAAAATGTTCCTGTGGGCACGACAAAACACACGGCACTCCTGGCCGTGACATGTGGACTTGATCCACCGGGGCTAGGGATAGCGGCGGCCAGCGGGCATGAATCAACGCCGATCCAGTGGGCTTGAGTCAGCGGCAATCCGGCGGGCTTGAGTTAGCGGCAATCCGGCGGGCTTGAGTCAGCGGCAATCCAGCGGGCACTGAGTCAGAGGCAGGCCGGCGGGCATTGAGTCAGAGGCGATCCGGTGGCGTGATCTCCCACGAACGGCGCGCCTGGGGGAGCGGCAACCCGGCAACTGTTTGGTATTCCACTTTCTTCAAAATAGCGTTTATGTTTAGCAAAAGAAGGAAACGTACTCAGTTACTTTCGTAACTGCGGTTCCCTGAGATATGGGAACGAGTACTGTAAGTAAGGGAAAATCCCTTTTTCCCCCTTCACTGAAGACTTTTTCAATTATGCAGTTATAACGGCACGTGATTGGTTCGTGTAAGGTGAAAGAAATGAACCAATCCACGTCGGTGGTGAGCGAGCCTATGGCTATGCAGCCCGCCATAGCCCGCCAAAATGGGAGGGGCGTCTGGCTATATAACTCACCGCCTGCCACCGCAGCTCAGATCTCAGATTTCTTTGAAGGAAGTAACCGAGCATGCAGTTCATTGTACGGTCACGAACAGTACTCGTTCCCATATCTCAGGGAACCGAGGTTATGAAAGTAACCGAGTACGTTCCCTTTCGATATTTCAATTACGCCGTGCTATGATGTGGAATGACTCGAAACCAAGACAAACGTGGGATTAGGCCCAGGGGAGTCAATAGAGTACATCAACAATGTACTTAATCACATTGAACAATGTAGGTAAAGTGAACCCAAAAGATTGTTATTTAAGCAGAAAGGACTCTGGCCTGCAAGGCGGGGACATCTAGGTTTTAAAACCTTGCAAATGTGGACGGCGAGGACCAGTCTGCCGCCTCACAAATGTCTGAAATGGACACCCCGCTGGACCATGCCCAAGATGAGGCAATGTCTCTGGTGGAATTGGCTCTGACTCCGATGGGGCACTGAAAACCCGAGGAGGAGTACGCTAATGTGATAGCTTCCACTAACCACCTAGAAAATTCTCTGTTTCGTAACAGGGCCACCTTTAGCGCGGTTATCGAAGCCAACAAAAAGCTGCCTGACTTTCTGTACGAGGCAGAACGCTCAATGTACATTCCCAGGGCCCTGACGGTGGGGCAGAGCAGGGACTCCTGGCTGCCCGCCGGGGGGGGGGGACGCGGAAAGCGTTTTAACCTGGGCTCTGAAAGTGGTGAGGAGCACCTTAGGTACATAACCCAGCCTTGGTTTTAGGACGACCTTGGAGTCGTTGGACCCGAATTCCAGGCAAACTGGATTGACGGAAAGGGCCTGCAGGTCTCCTACTCGCTTGAATGATGGCAGTGCTAACAGTAGGGCGGTTTTCAATGAGAATACTCTTAGGCTCGAGGATTGCAATGGTTCAAACGGCCCTTTGTACGGTTGGTAAGTCCCAAGGTGGAACTGTACGAAGACGCAGGGGATTCTTTCTCCTGGCGCCTCGCAACAATTGAGTTACCGCACTGTCTCTGCCCACCAATCGGCCAGCAAAAGGGGCATGGAAAGCCGATATGGCTGCCGTGTAAACCTTGATGGTGGATGAGGAACGCTGTTTATCCAGCATCTCCTGCAGAGATGAAAGTAGCCGTCATTTCCTGCCTAAGCCCTCCAGCCCGGTGACTGTTTCTAGCCACCCCATGCCAGCGTCCACCGGCACAGCCTCAGCTCTCGCAAAAGTCGGAGCCGGGGCTTCAGCAGCGCTTCAAATCGATGAAGAGGTACCCCTTCCCCAAGTGTCAGGGCTCACAGCCTCGCATAATGCTGAATCCTGGGCCTCAGAAGCCGTCCTGATCTGCATGCAGAGAGGAAATGGAGAGGGATAATTCTCACAGACGCCGGAATCCCCTCAAAGACAGCTCACAGTTTTTCCCCACCCCTTCGAATGCCTCTGAGTGGTGGAGGCCAAACCACCACTGTGAATTTCCTCTCCCTACACTCACATATGTCAGTTTTCCCCCTGTTGGCGGCAAACTGTCATCAGTAAAGCCTCTCGTACATGTCTGATCTCCCCCTTCGGGCAGCGAGCAGTCATTATTAAAGGCAAAAACACTCACAAAGGCCAGCTCCCCACACGGCGAGCTGCCCTCAAAAAAGATGTTAACAAATGTAATTTCTCTCCTTGCGGGCGGCGATACGTCATTGATAAAAATAGAACCTCTCGCCTCCCGGCTTGAAAAGCCATCCAAGGCATATCGAGTTGGGTTCTAAAAACCATAGAACGAGGATGCTCGCCCCAGTTCGCTCTCAGGCCGCCTCCACTCAGAGGCGTGGTGCAAACCTTCATGCAGGACAATGAATCTCACGTTCTCTGAGCCAAAGTGCACACACTGCTTGCAAAGGGTGCCGTGGAAACGGTCCTCTTAGCAGACAGCGAGTCAGACTTTTACAGCCGCTACTTCCTCGTTCCTAAAAAAAGATGGTGGGCTCAGACTGATTCAGACCGTTCAGAATGTTAACATTGAAGCAGATCCTCGCACAAATTTGGCCCGAGGACTGGTTCCTGTTTGTGGATCAGAAAGATCCTCACTTCCACATCCAAATAATGTGCCATCACAGACCTTTCTTGAGATTCGCGTTTGAGGGAATGGCCTTTCAGTACACAGTCCTTCCGTTTGGACTGTCCCTGGCTCCCTGCACTTTTACGAAGTGCGTGGATGCCTCTCTTTCCCCTCTGAGGCAGGTAGGAATCCGCATATTGAACTACCTTGACAACTGGCTGCTGCAAGCCGACTCAGAAAGGCTATTAATCGCTCACAGGTCATTGTTGCTTAACCACCTAGAGCGCTTAGGGTTGAAAATCAACCCATCCAAGAGTTTTCTGTTTCCCAGACAACGAGCGTCCTTTCTAGGAACAGTCAAATGCAGATGCAGATGCAAATGCTGGCTTGGGTTACACCAGAGCGCTCCCTGACTATCCAGCAAGCGGCGGCATCCTTCAAGCTGGGGACCTCACGTCCCCTCAAAGCATTTCAGAGGATGCTCGGCCTTCATGGACGCTGCCTCCTCGGTCATTCCCCTGGGCCTGCTGCATATGCAGTCCCTCCAATATTGGCTAAAAGCCCACCTTCCATTCCATGTCTGGTGCCTGGGCCACGCTCATGTCAAGGTAACCCGCCGCTGCCTCAAAGCTGTGGCCCCTTGGACAACTTCTCGCCTGTTTCAGTCAGGCGCTCAGCTGGGGAGGAAGGTGGAAGGAGGAAGGTGGTCACAACAGACGCTTCCAGCTCAAGCTGGGGCGCTCTGCACGAGGGCAATCCGGTGTACGGCTCCTGGACGACCCAAGAGTGATGCCTGCTTATCAACAGCCTCGAAATGATGGTTGTTTTTCTGGCCCTGAAGACTTTCCTGCCAGCCTTAAAGGGACAACATGTCCTAGTACGGACGGACAACACAACGGTGGTGGCACAGAAAGAATTCCTCTCACTACGACCAGTTCATGTGCCGGGCAGACTCAATCAAGGACCAGATATGTTGTCAAGAGACAATGTAGCTCCAGGGGAATGGAGACTACATCCCCAGACGGTTCAGTTTTCAGCATGGCAGTCACTGAGCAAGTAAGGGAAAAATAAATGCTTATTATAAGACAATTAAAGTGTTTTATTAGCTTAAGTGCATGCCAACCTGTTGTTGTGGACTCCCAAAACCAAAATATGAATCTTTCATTATCCATAATAGGGGCACTTTAAGAATTAAAGATTTAAGGATTAAATAGAAAAGATTTTTCTAAAGGAACGTAAAAAAAAAAAATGGCTTGTTCATAATACTAAACCTCTGAAGTTTTTAATGTTCTGAAAACTCATGTATGATGAGTAATGATAACTGTTTGTTATGGTAACAGCCTCGTTTTCTAAAAGCACATGAGTTGGAAAGTGAATCAAAATAAAATATATATTTTGTTTAAGATTAATCAAGCAGTGTTTTGGAAATGCCTATCACTTTAAGGACTTATTTTGATAGCCTATAATTATTTTCTATTGTCATATCTCCTGTGGTTTGGTTGGATATGAATATATTCTTACTATTTCTGCCATGTGGTATTAGAGTATTCTAGTAGGCTAGGCAGTTTCGAAAGTCTGCATTGGTTTCCTTTGTTTCTAAGTTTTGTTTAAGTTTGTTATCTTGTCATCACGTCTTTTATTCAGTTCATCTGTGTATAGTTAGACCTGTGTTTCAGTATTTGGTAGTCGGTTATTATCTTCTTACCACTATAGCAAAGGCTGTTACATTTTGGATTTCTTGATTGACTGTTGATTGACTAGTCAAATGACTGAAACTGTTAAACTGTGGATCACATGTCCATAAAAGTCCTCACAAATGGATTATGTTCTCCTCCATTTGATCTGAAGGGAGGCACCGGAACCTTGGCGGTATTTAGAAAGGGTCAACAAATTAAGGGGCATTCAAATAGGAGACACTTATCATATAATTTCACTTACATGCAAACTACATGCTATTGTCTGAGCTAGAATTGTTAAATAGTTAGTTGTTAAATAGCCTAGTTTACAATAGTTGTATAAAATAGTTTTACAGCCTACAATATTCAGTCGTTTTCTGGCCTACAAGATTAACTTTAGTAAGTCAGAGGCAACCCAGCTTGTGAACTATTCTGTAATTCCCTTTAAGTGGATCTTCTAAGCGCTTTGGCTATATATGCATCGATATTTTCCACTAAATTGAAGGGAAAAAAAGTACACTGCTTTCTACTTACCTACTTACAAGTACCCTTTGTACTTGTCAGCACATCCTGCCTTGATATAGGTGAGACTTTTCAAAAAAAGATTGTTGCAACACGTCAGTGCTGACGAGAGGCCTGATAGCCTCTTGGTTAGTTCGTCGACATATAGCACATCTGCACTCACAGTGACCCGAATTCGAATCCGACCCGAATCCTTTGTCGATCCCGCTCCCCTCCCTCCACCCCAATTCTTTCCTGTCATCTCTCCACTGTCCCCTCAAAATAAAAAAGGCTCACAAAGCCCATAAATATAACTTTAAAAAAAAAGATTGTTGCAACACTTAATGGCAAAATACTTCACATGAACAATACAGTTGCACATTAGTTATGTTTTTTTATCTTTATTTTGATTTCCAACCCATGTGTATATATCCCATCTGTCGCCACAGACAAACATTTGTGAAAATCCAGCATTGTAGTTAAGCACAAAAGCAGTTCATATATTGTCACACAGGCACTGTTAAATTAAGATACACAGCTAAATATATATTTTCACCACTTGAACTAGGCCTATACATTTGAATGTGGTGTAATAAAAATGAAGTAAAAACTCTAAATACTCTCTAAACCATGTTGTTATAAAACCACAGGAAATTATAAGAGCCGTGCTTGAAATTCCAACTGCAAATTTACAAGTGAATTTAGACTTTTAGTCAGAAGTCAGAAAGACCTTTATTACCATGTATGTTTACACACACAAGGAATTTGACTTGATGACAGGACCTTCCATTGCAGAAGAAAGTACAGACATAGTGCAAGTACGGGCATGTAATAGTGCAGACATACATAGTTTAGGTATTTCATCAAACAATTGAACAACATTTTCATGATGAAGCGTAAAATAAAATGTAACTCCATATATGTAAGTAATTTTAACATGACGACAGATGTTTCATGGCAACCAGATTTGATGATTTCCAAAAGCTGCTCAGAGATTTTCTTTGACTAAATAGCTCAATTAAATAAGCACGACTGGTTTAAATATATTACAATGCATTTGCAACAGCAAATCAACTTAATGGTACAGAAACAGCTTTTTTTCAATACAAGACATGGGACAACGAGGATATTAAATGTTAAAGGGAAAGACTATTTACAACTTTAAGAGAGTTGGGACACTGGTCACCCTAAGATCTGCAACTTGAAACTACTGTAGGTCCGTATGTCGTGGTCGATTTTTGTCACTTGCATCAGATGAAACTTTTGACAGCCTCAGCAATACTTAAAAAAAAGTAATAACAAATAAGAACTTAACTGACCTTCCAATTTTTTTTACAGAATGAGTTATACTACTGTACATTTAATAAGTTCAGAAAGCAACTCACCTATCATCACAATGACCAGAAAAACACTGATCATGCAAAATATTAGAGTAAGATTCGTCATCCATGTTGTTTGCTCAGTATGCAACACTACAGTGCAATTCTTATACTGTGTCAACTCTGCAGGTGTAAGGTCCGGCTCGATCGACCCAATGACGGCAGTCGTTCAGCGGGTGAAGGGCTTTGCGTATTACAGTCTTTCCTTTTCACGACACAACAAGAACATTAAAATGGAACACTTTCTCTTATATATTTTGTCTCGTTATTTCATCTGACTCCATAAATGAAAAGGTTTTAATGATATCTGTGCATCATTAAAATATGAACGAATGATTGATTATTCTTATCAGCTCTTTTTTAATACTTTACCCGCTCAGATGTAGGGACACTATATCGCTCAGAGGCCCTGTTTTCCACAGGTCTCACGGACACAATCTCGTCAGGCCCGGTCATCAGTCAGAGGTAAGTTATGGTTATGTATCTAAGATTTGCCGTAAATTCACACGTACACAATCAGAGACATTGAATAACCTCCTTGGAGCCCCCTCAGAACTTGAGTTCAATTGTTTACTTCAGTAAAGGTTTTGGCCACTATCAGATATGTTAGCAGATCAATATACTACACTCGTAATAGCTTTGGGTTGGTCAAAGCCTTGTTTAAAGTAACATTAAATCAAAAGTCAGAGGTATGGGCGTACCCGAGTTCAGTCTGATCAGACGGCGTTCGCCGTCCCTAAATGGAATTAACCCGCCCCTGCATCCAAGTACACTTAAAAGATGCCGGATATTAGCCGTCGCTAAAACTGACGCAGGCTTGCGGAAATATACGGATCCGCTAATCTAATAGGGAAAAAGCAATCTTTAGAGGCAGTTAGAATAGAATCAAATGTTACAATTTATTGACCAGGTAATCGAAGCAATAATTCAACACTCCAATGTTACAAGAATAGAATCATCAGTTAACCATACCTGGAAATGAAACTACACACAAGTGATATGTGCGGGCAGTCAAACCTACAGACGCCCAGAACTTTGTGTCCCCTTTCCTTATATACCCAGATAATTCAATAACCCACCAAATGGTGGTATCTTTGTTATTATGATTAGACTTTAGAATTTGCAACCAAATGGCTTCTTGAGATCCTGTGGCAGAGAATGCTTATTTACATACAGGAGGTGTTTTGAATAGAAGATCAGGGGGAAGGCACACCTTTAAGTTGTGCACTATATTTTCTCATACTTTAGAACTTCTTTTAGCTTTTCCTTATGATTGGGAGAATGAGACCATTTTACCAGGCGCACTGAGACATTTCAAAAGATATCAAACATGTATAGTTACATTTTTGTACATACATTACATTGCATGGGTTTTCAGTGGTTTCTAAGTGAGGAGGGGAGGGGGGAAGTAAAGGGGGATGATTCTTAATCTGGGCCTAAACTGTGTAATGTGTAGGTTGTGCCAAATGCAATGTTTAGTCTCTAAAAGAAGCTGGAGCCGTAAGTCATAAGTGGTGTGGATGACCGTTAAACTTTGGCATCATAATGTATGTTTACAACAGATTTAAAAGACCTGTGTATATCTTCCACGAAATGAATGAAATATCAGATGACGTGGGCATGGCTCCAGAAACCATGGACATGGGCGGGGCTCCGCCCCATACGGACACTCGGATTCGACCAGCCGTCTGTGGGCGGGTCCAAAACTGGACAGTTTAAAAGATGAGGCGCGTCCGCTCTCTCGCTCTCTCTTCCTGTTCTCGCAATTCACCCTCCAACTCCGAGCAAGGACGACCTGGAAGCCGGTCTGCTGGACTCTCGCCTTGACACTGGCTGAAACCAACCATCTAAAGAGTCCAAGACTGTGCCAAAGCCGTAACATCGCGGAACCAGCAGCAAACAGCCCCGTGCTCCAACACGGCGTCCCCCGTGACGTCACGCAACCGCGACGCGAGCCACTGGAGAAACACGAACCAACCCACGTGGCATCCGAAGCAGAAGTTCCCAGATCACGTGGAAACTGGACCAAAGCAACAGCCTGCTTAACCAACAGAAAGCAAGTATCTCAAACTGAGTCTCTATTTCTAACTGAACTGGTAAATTGATCTGAAAGCAGTAAAGGGGGACATCTCTTTCGTGATCTTATGGCTCCAGTTATGAAATAGGAAAGAGTGCTATTCTTTCAACATTAACCTCAAAACTCCTGTATGCATGTGTGTATGTTTGTGTTTTAAGCTATTAGCTAGTTCATGTATGTTCATGTGTGAATATTAGTATTGTAAATAAACCTTGTTTCATTTTATAAAGAATTGTCTCTGGAATGTGATTTTCAAGTATTTTATCCTTCTTGCCACAAAGATAACGTTACCTAGCTCGAATTTGAGAGATTATTAATCTCGTTTTATTGTTACCGTGGTCACGAGGCAAGAGAAGCGAGATTAATAAGATATACTGATGTTAGTGATCGCTGGACGACCACTTAATAAAGTATAAATTATAAGTTAAATATTAATATTACTTTAATCAAGCAATATTGAATATTTAATAAATAATTCACGGAGCTGAAACAATAGCGTCATTTAATAATATATTACAATGCCATATTGTGCCGTGCGCTTGACAGAGGAGGTCCCGTCTCAAGGGGATCGGCAATTGAGCTGCTTTCAGCAGCTGGAATAACTCCGGCACCCACGGTTGGTTCCTCCAGAGGAGGGCTATTAGAATCAGCTTGTGCCATTGTTCCCTGACTCGCCTGAGTACCTGCGGTAGCAGAGCGACTGGGGGGAAAGCATAGAAAGGAAGGCTTGGCCATTCGTGGGCCAGGGCATCCGTAATCCTGGTAAAAAAAGATTGGGCAGTGAGAGTTGTCTTTGGAGGCGAAGAGGTCTACTTGAGCCTTGCCAAAGATTTCCAAAATTCTCTGAACCGCAAGAGGGTGGAGCGTCCATTCCTCTGAAGAGACAGAGGAATATTATTGGATTGTTCCTTAACATTATGTCTGCTCCTTGGTTCATATTGCCCGGCACATGCGTCATCTTCAGTGAGCCCGGATTGTTCTGAGCCCACACAAGAAGGTCGTTCGCCAGCGTGCAGAGTCGCTTCGACACGAGGCCACCCTGGTGATTTATGAATGACACCACGGATCTGCTGTCTGAGCGTATCAGCACGTGGTGTCCCTGAATGTCCGGCAGGAAGAATTGATAGGCCTGACAGACTGCTAGTATTTCTAGGCAGTTGATGTGCAGGCCTGACTCCTCTTCGAACCATTGGCCGAAGGTCGGTTTGCCCTCACACAGCACTCCCCAACCTTAGTTGGAAGCGTCTGTCGTGACAACCTTCCTTCTGTGCGCTGTGTCGCGGATCATGCCTTGCTTTAGCCAGAAGGGGTCCCTCCAACGGGCCAGGGCTGATACACAGGCCAGAGTCACCGTTACACGGTGGCGACCGTGACGCCAGGCCACGGATGGAACCTTCTGTTCAGCCAGAACTTGATGGGTCGCATGTGAAGCAGAGGCCGCATGTCGCTGAATTGTCATGGCTCGCCCCGCTGAGACAGTTGCAGTCATCTGCACTGAGTCGATAACTGTAATCAGGAACGAAATCCATTGGCTGGGTGACAGTATGCTCTTGGCAAAGTTGACCCTGAGCCCCAGGCAATCTAAGTGGCTGAGGAGGAAAGTCTTGTGCGATGTTAAAACCACCTGCGACTGGCCCAGAATGAGCCAGTCGTCGAGGTAGTTGAGTATGCGGATTCCAATCTGTCGCAGAGGGGAGAGATCCGCATCCATGCATCGGGTAAAAGTGTGGGGAGCCAGGGATAGCCCAAATGGCAGGACCTTGTATTGATATGCCACCCCTTCAAATGCGAATCTCAAGAATCGTCTGTGATGGGGGGCTACCTGGATGTGAAAGTATGCATCTTTCAGATCCAGCGACATGAACCAGTCCCCTGGGCATATTTGGAGGAGGATCTGTTTCAAAGTGATCATCCTGAATGACCTTTTCATCAGGGCGTAATTCAGGAGTCTGAGATCTAGGATAGGTCGCAGGCTGATGTCTTTTTTGAGGACGAGGAAGTAGTGGCTGTAAAAGCCTGACTCCCTCTGGGCTTGAGCAATGATTTCCATGGCTCCTTTTTCCAGAAGATTCATCAACTCTGCGCGGAGGACCTGAGCATTCTCGCTGCGCACTGTGGTGGCGAGCACAGCGCGGAAGGGGGGTTGGTCTTCGAGCGAATTGGAGTGTATAACCTTGTCTTACAGTGCCCATGGTGTGTTACCATTGACACACCGGGAATGGCCTGCCAGGAAATGGCCTGCCAGAATCCATACTGGCTTCATCATTGGCGAGCATCTTGGCCTGGAAGACCTGGAGCACAGCCATCGAGTGAAGCACTGAAGCCGCTTGGCTCTGCACAGCTTGGACGGATGGCTCGCCCTCGCCTTCCATCCGACAGCTGTGGGCAGGCAGAGATGTGCAGCCACAGACTCATCTAGAGGAGGCAGGTGCTCGTATCCTTTATCTTCAGCCCCATAAACGGATGTGAGAGCAACTGAAGCTGAAAGGCGGATGCAAGATGAGTAGGGGGTGCGCCACGATTTTGTGAGCTTGTCGTGCACTTCGGGAAAGAAGGAGAACGAGCGTTGGAGAGCCTGAAAGCGCCCTGGGAGAAACCACTCGTCCAGTCTGCTGCGAGATGGCTCCTCAGGCGGAGACCATTCGAACCCCAGCTCGTTGACAGCCTTTGCATTACGCGGATGAGCTCTTCATCCGCTCTGAATCTGGCGTTGCGTGAAGCAGATGACAGGTAAGAGGGCGGGGTCAGTCACGGAGCCCGATAACTCTTCCGCGTCTGAAGCCGCCAGAGAAAGGCTGTCATTCAGTTCGTTGTCACTCACACCAAACGAGATCATGTCGCTCGCAGCCGCGGTGGCACGCTGATCATGCTGGGTGAAGAGGGCAGGCGAATGTTCTCTCTGCGGTGACGGCAAGGCACGCGGGTATTGAGCCGGCGTGAGCTCGCTTGTCACCGGCTGCTCAAATCCTCTGCCTCAAGGTTCAAGGTTCAAGGTTCTTTATTATTCGTCACATACACAATCATACAAGTATAATCAGTAGTGAAATGCAAGTAGAATTGAAGAAAAATACAGCATTTACATGAGGAAAGTGAGGAGAAAAAAAATAATTCCCAGACTATGCACCTTAGGGAGTACAGTGTGAGAACAGGAAAAACACCTCAGCAACACAAAAGCACATACACGACATAGCCACAGGGGAAGTGAATCCGGCCCAGCAAGCAGCCATCTGATCCCGCAGCCACTGATCCGGCGCTGGTCAGACCCGCTTGACCAGGCCAGCGGATCGAAGCGAACAGAGGCGAATGGTCGGGGGGGGGCAATGTCTGTAATGTCTGTAGGGTGGGGGAGGAACGCAAAAGCGTCTCACTGCATTGCACTCCCGGGGTAGATTGCAGCAACAGCCTTGCCAAGGCCACTGTAGGGGAGCCAGAAAAAGATAAGATTGTTTTGTCTTTGGGGGGATAAAACACTTTAAATAGGGCCTTGACATCCCGGACAAATAAAATATGCCTCCAAACTTATGCTTATGCAGTCCCAGTTGTACCAGCCATTGCAAGAGTTTAAACAAAATCAGATTTACAACTTGAATGAATATGGTAGTGCAACTTTAAAATACACTGTGGTGTTTATATATAATATTAATAATAATAATCTATCATACCCAAGTGTCTACCTGGTCTGGTGTGTGGGAATATTGTTCTCCACAAGCCATGCACAGGTTATCCAGAGGTTCTGTGGAAGGTAATCAAGGTGACATTATATTCTTTATGCTTAATACATCATCCCTTTTTAATATAATGAAGAAAAACCTGATTCATTCTGAAGGCATAAACCCAGGTCTTCACGCATCTGTGCAATGTTTGCGTCTGTGCGTGATAAGGTCAAGTCTCCCCCAGAAGAAGTGCTTCTGCAAATCTGGGGGGGGGGGTTGGGTTTGGTTGTAGGCTGTGTAGCAGGAGCATAGCCAGAAAGGAGACTCTGGATGTGCATCAGAAAAACTGGGTGTGCCACATTTACTGTCAGATTAATGTGTAAAAAGAAAAAAGAACAAAGCATGCTTATTGGGTATTAATATGTTAGTTTAACCATTTTATTTTTGTGTAGGCTACATGTGTCTGTTAACCTATTTTCCGTTTTGGATGTCTTTGAAAATCCCTATTTTATATCTGCAACAAAGTGAGTGTGTGTGTGTGTGTGTGTGTGTGTGTGTGTGTGTGTGTGTGTGTGTGTGTGTGTGTGTGTGTGTGTGTGTGTTAGCATGCGTGCTGTATATTTAGTATTATTAAACCTTTCATTTCTGCGCATGTCTGTGTGTGTGTGTTTGTATGCGTACCGTTTTTTTAAGCATTTTTAAACCTGTCATTTGTGTGTGCGTGTGTGTGTGTGTATGTGACAGAGAGAGAGACAGTTTTAATGAATTCTTCATTGTGAATGTGTTCTATTGTCAGCCCTGCATTTCACATTGGCCTACCAGGGGTCTCCAACCCTGCTCCTGGAGAGCTACCGTCCTACAGATTTCAGCTCCAACCCCAATCAAACACACCTGAACCAGCTAATCACAGTCTTCAAGGCTACTTGTTAATTTCAGACAGGTGTGTTGGAGCAGGGTTGGAACTGAAATCTGCAGGATGGTAGCTCTCCAGGAGCAGGGTTGGAGATCCCTGATATAAACTCTTAAAAAGAGAAGACTTGCAAAGAGTATTGTCACCTGTAAGTAGTTATTACCATACACCACCTGTCAAAATGATTGATTGACAGGTGGGCGGGGCTTCGGGTATAGGGGCGGGACTTCCGGTGTAGGCGGGACTTCCGGTACAGGGGCGGGACTTCCGGTGTAGGCGGGACTTCCGGTGTAGGCGGGACTTCCTGTATAGGCGGGACTTCCTGTATAAGGCGGGACTTCCGGTATAGGCGGGACTTCCTGTATAGGCGGGACTTCCTGTATAAGGCGGGACTTCCTGTATAGGCGGTACTTCCTGTATAAGGCGGGACTTCCGGTATTATAAATCATGTTATTGACAGTAGGTTTTGATGATTTTGACAGGTGGTTTTGATGGTTTTGATGTTATTGACAGTAGGTTTTGATGATTTTGACAGGTGGTTTTGATGGTTTTGATGTTTTGACAGCAGGTTTTGATGTTTTGACAGCAGGTTTTGATGGTTTTGATGTTTTGACAGCAGGTTTTGATGTTTTTGATGATTTTGACAGGTGGTTTTTGTTTTTGAAGGCTGTATAATAAATGACAGGTGGTTTTTGTTTTTGAAGGCTGTATAATAAATGACAGTAGGTTTTGTCCTTTGAAGACGCTGTTATCAGGAAATTCCCCTCCCACCCATAGCAGCGTATCTGGGTCTGTGCTGTGAAAAACTGTGAAGTGCATCTCCCACAAACATCTGTTTTTTAAAACAAAAGTTGATTGTTTATAGAATAGTTTACTAAAAAAAAATCCACTGAACATTATTTCAGTTTAAAAAGTTTAACAACACGTTACTTTATTTACAAGTTGTTTTGTCAATCTTACAAACGTTATAACGTTTAAAATGTACGATCTGATATAAACTATAAATGTTTTGACACGCTTAAGACTTCTAGGGTTATATAAGGTGTTAGAGTGCGTGCCTGGAAACATTGAAACCGTGTTAAACGGGGGAACAAAGTTTTTTATTAAAGTTATTTTTTCATACACAACAATGTCACGGAAAAACTTCAAAACAAGAAAGTCAGAGTATATCATTTATAAAAGAGTACAAAAATAGACGACGTAAACCAAATAAGAGTCAAACAGCGTAATAGAAAAGCTAACAAAGGTTAATTTGGTTTATATTAAACAAGTTTTAATATAAAGAAAATGCGACGTATATACACGTAAAATTAAGCAATGTTTTTATTTTCCAGAAAGCGCTGTTTAAAATGATGTAAAATACGGTGTAAGAAAACAAATAAAAATGAAGACAGGTTATTTAAACAACTAAGACAATATTAACATTAAATAATATAGAGTAACCTTACTTACTGTGGTATAAAATAAAAATATCAAGCCGTTAAAAAGATACGTTTGTCAGAAGTTTGTAATATTACAATTTAAAAAGACAGAAGTTGTCACAAGAAAAGCTGGGAAACAAGGAAAAATAACAAACGTGCATCCAGCCGTTGTCCAAAAAGAAGGTAATCTCAGAGACAAAAGATAAGTCTATCATAACTTAGCTGAAGGTAAAAGTTAAACAAAAGAAAAAGTCCCGTGCGTGTCCGTTTCAAACACAGAATGGCGAGACATCCGGTTCCAGACAGACCACGCCTACGCTCCATCCCCTAGATCCGGACGAGGAGGGACCAAAACTGAGATTTAAAAGGATTTAATCCATGACTGTTTTTAAAACATTAAAGTTAATTTTAATAAGTCTTTTACATGTCTTAATTAAACCAGTCAACATCATTCACCTAAATCTTTTCACTTTAAAAAATAGTAGACCTATGGTTTTACTTTTAAACAAACAAGTCCTAGCCTCTGGGGAAAGTTTGTTTAACAACACATTTTCCTTTATTTACTCTTTGCTTTTTTGTCAATCTTACGATACGTTATAACAGCTAAAACGCAGGTATGCACATACAAATATTTAACAGGAATGAAACCAAATCAATAACTCTCTGATTTTCTTGTCATAAGACTTGTTATCATTTGAAATACGCGTGCAGCATGTAAACGTTTTTTTTTTTTTACATCACACGAGATGCAGATATTTCATCTCAAGCAATGCAACGAAGTTGAAGACGGTCGTGTCAATATCACATTTCACGCAGCACGAGATGCCAGTGAAAAGTATGATTAAACAATGATATAACTATTGTTTAACAAATATCATTCTAACAAAATGTCAAACCTAAAACCATGAATCTCTAACCTAACTAATTTTTACAACAGACTTTCTTTCTCGCTTAATGAACTGTGTTATTAACCGTAAGGGGAGTTAAATGCAGCATGCTTTATTGCATTCAAATAAAAACAACAACCGATCTATATAGGTTTATTCGACTGAGCTTTGATAAAATAACTGATGTAAGAAACATGCAAATATTCGACAAGGTTTATCAAACTGGTGTGTCAGGTGATTTGCGTTGTTGTACATATCTCGCTGATACAGATATGTTGAGATGTTTAACATCTGTAAAAAATAGTCTAAAAAGTCATCTTTTTAGCTTCCACATAGGAATTATGTCCACACTCAACGGTTTTGTGTAACAGAGTCCTGAGACAAATGAAAACAAAATGTGTGAAAGACTGATGACAGGAAGAGCTACAGACTAAAAGCTTCAGATTTATTAAAACAATCGAGCGTGTGCATTTTTCTCTTGAATAGGTATGTATGCAGTAACCAGCGTGTACACGAATATTTATAATACATAACCGCATAATTCAGTGATTCTATCAAATGAATCATTCATTTTAAAGTCAGATTTGATTTCTCTTCAAAACACAATAAAACTTTTTAAAAACGTTAAAACTTTCTTACGACTTTTTAATTATGTCGAACAAAATGAATATAGGGTTATGTTTTTAGTTCGGGATGTTTGCACGTTAATCACATCATTAACCTAAAACATTTTTCATTCAAACTCTCTCTTGAGCGCACACGGCACACAACTGCCAACAACATCCTTGGTTTTATCATTCGGCTGTAGCTGAAACTCTATAACGCGTTCAATTTATGCATCAACGGATCTATAGATGCTGGAAGAGCTCATTGAGCTGTTTAACTGTAGAAAATGTAAACAATGACGCGTAAAACTAGTTCGACAGACCGAGTGTACATGCCTAAAACAGGCCTGGAACCATTTCGAACCATTCTAACACTAAGTGCGACCGCGGCTGAAAATGTGTTATAGTACAGCAGTAAAACACTGGACGTGCGAACGACCAAATAACTACAAGTCCTACTTAAATCTACAATGAAACTAGAAAATATACGTGTGACCTAACAGTGTTTAAAATACCGGACACGTGCAGTTAGATGAAGACACGCAGAGTTGGTTAACACAACGAAATATGTCGTGAAGCATACGTATGACAAGCGTTCTGCAGGACTGACTGACTGACTTTTTTTCTTAAGATTTGATTTCAAGAACACACACACACACACACACACACACACACACACACACACACACACACACACACACAAAACCAAATCGTTACGCTATTTCACGAAATGACGGGATGGTCAATTTCGACATACACGTCAAGCCTGTTTACCATAAGCATGTTCTTCTTATACATTTTTAACAATTATTTTAACAAATATTTTCGTTTCCACAAAGATACAAACGTTGTCGTACAAATGTTGCAGGCCTTTCAGGTCAGCGAACTACAATACCCAGCATATACATCGGACTACAAACATGGATGCCACGAATCCATACATATACAAAACGGTCTATACGCGACAGATCTCTAAATCGTCAGACTTTTGGTTATACGTACGTTCGGATACCCTATATAGAAAGACTCGTATTACCAACGCTTTTTTACAAAGTATACGCTTCTTTCGCCTGGCGATGTTACAAACCCCATTTTTGCGAGATCTACACGTCTGTAGAAAGAATTAACAGGTCTTATAAAATCATTGATTTGACTTAACTTTAAAACACCATCCGCACGAACGATAAATCAGACGCTCTTAAAATCGATAGTGCACAAAAACGTGTGCAAAAGGACGGATGATCGCAGGAAATCACAGGAAAACAAACTTATTGTGGGATACTGTGTGCACATAATCCCACAAAAGACTGATTGTAATATACGACTGATATATGTATGTTTACAGGCCCGTGCACCGCAAATCACCCTACACCGTTTCCCAGCCAGCTGCTTAAATGTCTCTCTTTTTGCACATGTACACTATTTGAGTCATCTACACAGTTGTGGAGTTTGTATTTTTAGTTTATTTATAGGTAACCATTTATATATATATATAGCATCTGTATAGTCAAAGCTGACAGTAGGTTTATACTGTTTTACTTTGTGTTGTATATCTGTATTCATGTAGCACCGTGGTCCAGCGTGGCACGACATCTCGTCCCGCTGTATGTCCACAGATGTAGCGGGATGACAATAAAGATAGGGCGTATGTCAAGATAGTGACATACACTTGACTTGGCGACACATTAACGTGATATTTCGGGGTCGTGTCTTACACAATTGTGTGTTACTTAACGTTTTTATGCAGTTTTCATATAAAATATAACAGTCTGTTACCAATTTAGATGTGTTTATTATGAAATCACACAAAGAACCACTGAAGAACGTACTGTTTGCTAACACGGAATTAATTAAAATAATACTCTGTGCTCATTTAACCGGTATATTTACAGTATGTTGAACGTAATACAGTTAAACAGGAGCATTGAAACATTAAAAAACTATTAAACAGTTGTTTCAATACAAACATAATTTATCAAATACTATTAAACTATTGAATTTTGGACACCTTAAAACACTTTATTCAATCAAAAACCTGTCCCAAAAGACAGACGGCCAAATCTTCAACGATTACTGAGACGGACGGAGTTTATGCAAAAGACAAAATAATTATTCTTCGTCACAATAACATAAGCGTTCCAATAATTTGATAACCTTACTGTAGATTTTCTCAATATTCTTTATTCTAGTTATTGTTTTCCTCTTATTCATAAACCCACAAGAGTTAAATAAAATTCAACAGCTTACAAATTCTCTAAGTGAATACATAAAATCTGATGTTTTATATTCAGACTTGTCTGATAATTTCCTGATATACCTATCGTTATTCTATAATTTGGGCTAACAGGACGGAACTCTCAAAAGAAATACGGCAAAATAACTGTTTTTATCGATCAATTAAATGACGGATCCTCTACACGACACCGGTTAAGACTAAACAAATGACTTTTATTCTGGGACGTCTTTCCGGTCTGCCTACGATACATGCGTTCAGAAGACAAACCACACGTGAAAAGCGGGTGTTTGTGTTTTTTCTGTTGCCTTTACAACTAGTAGGCCTACGCTTCAGACTTTTATGACTATTACACTTAAAGAGAACCATTTTCACAACAACGCGTACATAGATACGCATTTTCTTTTGCGTATGTCTCTAAACAACGGTTAGGTAAATGACTTGAGGTTGTTACGTTATTTTTGGGGAAAAGGTAGGACGGATTCATGTATTTTTATTCCGTCCGCACAAATGCTCTGGCACCGAATGTCTTTTAGGCCTGAAAACAGACGTCTTAATATTTTGTTCTTCTTTTCATGAAAACAAGCGGCAGGTAGTTTTTGTCCTCAGCTGCGGTATAACGACACGTTTTAACACGTCGTGAATTCCGATAGTTTGTTAGCAAACGCAGCTGTTTATTACAGAGATGTCACATCAGAGCCGCGTTTTAGTTTATATATTTAAACTACTTACATGTTTATATTTTTAACTTAGTCGCATCTTTAACGGCGCTACCGTTCTACGCCTCGTCACACCGTCCGAGATACTATAAACAATAAAAAAATTACGTAAACTCACGCTTTGTAAGCAGAACCGTTTTACACGTTTCCGTGACTTTGTTAGCTCTTTCTGTTTGAATTTGTGTACCGCCGTTTTTGCCATCCTTATCCTATTTTCACACCTAATTGTATTTGTTAGGCCTTGGCGTTATAGGCTTTTAAAAACTAGATCTCCTAGATTTTGGCGTCTCGTTAACGGGCCTTTTTGTTCTTATAAGTTAATAATTATGTCAATTGGTTGATTTAATAAAATATTGCTTTAAATCGCGTCTTCATTCGAGACATTTACGTTACATTATTACATTGTGGGGATATGAGATACAAGATCGTTTGAAATTGATAACAAACAAAAAAAAAACTTATCTTAGGCGTGACCATTGTTTATGACTTCCTGGCAACGTCACACAGGTTGAGGGCGGGCCCAAATGCTAAAACCAAAGACGACCGGACTGACAAACTCATTTACGACATTGCTAGCGGGGTTTGAAGGTACAGACGACGGATCTGCTGTAAGACCTTGTCAAAACAAAACGCTATCTACATGGATCAACAGAATCGACTTCAAGAATCCAATTTGTCTGAGCCTGACGCGCTCTCCAATTGTTCTACTAACGACGTTTTGGCGGATCTGGACCATAAACTGAAAATTGAAACTGAAAGTGAATTGCCTAAGAACCGTCACGGAATAAAACAGTCAATCAAAATTCTAGGAAATGGTGATAACGCTCTATATCGGTTAGGGGACAAAATGTATCTCTTGGAAAAACGTTGCACAAAAGCTAATGGCTACTGATTGGAGTTCTGATGCGTTACGGAAAATGTGTTTTGCAAAAGAAGAAGATCCCACGTTTAAACTATATTACAGAGGACAAATGATCGGTCTGATACGTAAGATCATTTTGGCGGCATGCGATCCAAATCATGATTGTATGGGTGATACCAAACGTGAAACAAATCTCAAGAACGAAATGGAAATTGTAAGAAGGATGATTTTTCCATGGCCTGATTTGACTATGTTTCTCACCAGCCGAGAGTCAACCTGTCTAACCGCTAGAAAAAATGCTGGACGTGATGTCTGAATATGAGGATGATATGGACAGATCTCAAAACACAGATCTATGTGTTTTGCTGATTGTAAAAACTGTGATTATATGACGTGTGAAATTGTTGTATCGCTGATTGATTTTATATTTGAGAAAAAACATGTTTGTCTGCAGAGATTTTCTTTTCTGGCTAGACTTTTCTGACTAAATTGTACATTTAATGTATACTCAAATGTTGTTGAAATAAAAGATTGTCTCAACGTAATATTCTCTGACTTCATAAAAATGTCTTTAAAACATTTAAATGTAGCACCCACTTTTATACGAAACAACTTATAAATGAGTTTGTCAGTCCGGTCGTCTTTGGTTTTAGCATTTGGGCCCGCCCTCAACCTGTGTGACGTTGCCAGGAAGTCATAAACAATGGTCACGCCTAAGATAAGTTTTTTTTTTTGTTTGTTATCAATTTCAAACGATCTTGTATCTCATATCCCCACAATGTAATAATGTAACGTAAATGTCTCGAATGAAGACGCGATTTAAAGCAATATTTTATTAAATCAACCAATTGACATAATTATTAACTTATAAGAACAAAAAGGCCCGTTAACGAGACGCCAAAATCTAGGAGATCTAGTTTTTAAAAGCCTATAACGCCAAGGCCTAACAAATACAATTAGGTGTGAAAATAGGATAAGGATGGCAAAAACGGCGGTACACAAATTCAAACAGAAAGAGCTAACAAAGTCACGGAAACGTGTAAAACGGTTCTGCTTACAAAGCGTGAGTTTACGTAATTTTTTTATTGTTTATAGTATCTCGGACGGTGTGACGAGGCGTAGAACGGTAGCGCCGTTAAAGATGCGACTAAGTTAAAAATATAAACATGTAAGTAGTTTAAATATATAAACTAAAACGCGGCTCTGATGTGACATCTCTGTAATAAACAGCTGCGTTTGCTAACAAACTATCGGAATTCACGACGTGTTAAAACGTGTCGTTATACCGCAGCTGAGGACAAAAACTACCTGCCGCTTGTTTTCATGAAAAGAAGAACAAAATATTAAGACGTCTGTTTTCAGGCCTAAAAGACATTCGGTGCCAGAGCATTTGTGCGGACGGAATAAAAATACATGAATCCGTCCTACCTTTTCCCCAAAAATAACGTAACAACCTCAAGTCATTTACCTAACCGTTGTTTAGAGACATACGCAAAAGAAAATGCGTATCTATGTACGCGTTGTTGTGAAAATGGTTCTCTTTAAGTGTAATAGTCATAAAAGTCTGAAGCGTAGGCCTACTAGTTGTAAAGGCAACAGAAAAAACACAAACACCCGCTTTTCACGTGTGGTTTGTCTTCTGAACGCATGTATCGTAGGCAGACCGGAAAGACGTCCCAGAATAAAAGTCATTTGTTTAGTCTTAACCGGTGTCGTGTAGAGGATCCGTCATTTAATTGATCGATAAAAACAGTTATTTTGCCGTATTTCTTTTGAGAGTTCCGTCCTGTTAGCCCAAATTATAGAATAACGATAGGTATATCAGGAAATTATCAGACAAGTCTGAATATAAAACATCAGATTTTATGTATTCACTTAGAGAATTTGTAAGCTGTTGAATTTTATTTAACTCTTGTGGGTTTATGAATAAGAGGAAAACAATAACTAGAATAAAGAATATTGAGAAAATCTACAGTAAGGTTATCAAATTATTGGAACGCTTATGTTATTGTGACGAAGAATAATTATTTTGTCTTTTGCATAAACTCCGTCCGTCTCAGTAATCGTTGAAGATTTGGCCGTCTGTCTTTTGGGACAGGTTTTTGATTGAATAAAGTGTTTTAAGGTGTCCAAAATTCAATAGTTTAATAGTATTTGATAAATTATGTTTGTATTGAAACAACTGTTTAATAGTTTTTTAATGTTTCAATGCTCCTGTTTAACTGTATTACGTTCAACATACTGTAAATATACCGGTTAAATGAGCACAGAGTATTATTTTAATTAATTCCGTGTTAGCAAACAGTACGTTCTTCAGTGGTTCTTTGTGTGATTTCATAATAAACACATCTAAATTGGTAACAGACTGTTATATTTTATATGAAAACTGCATAAAAACGTTAAGTAACACACAATTGTGTAAGACACGACCCCGAAATATCACGTTAATGTGTCGCCAAGTCAAGTGTATGTCACTATCTTGACATACGCCCTATCTTTATTGTCATCCCGCTACATCTGTGGACATACAGCGGGACGAGATGTCGTGCCACGCTGGACCACGGTGCTACATGAATACAGATATACAACACAAAGTAAAACAGTATAAACCTACTGTCAGCTTTGACTATACAGATGCTATATATATATATAAATGGTTACCTATAAATAAACTAAAAATACAAACTCCACAACTGTGTAGATGACTCAAATAGTGTACATGTGCAAAAAGAGAGACATTTAAGCAGCTGGCTGGGAAACGGTGTAGGGTGATTTGCGGTGCACGGGCCTGTAAACATACATATATCAGTCGTATATTACAATCAGTCTTTTGTGGGATTATGTGCACACAGTATCCCACAATAAGTTTGTTTTCCTGTGATTTCCTGCGATCATCCGTCCTTTTGCACACGTTTTTGTGCACTATCGATTTTAAGAGCGTCTGATTTATCGTTCGTGCGGATGGTGTTTTAAAGTTAAGTCAAATCAATGATTTTATAAGACCTGTTAATTCTTTCTACAGACGTGTAGATCTCGCAAAAATGGGGTTTGTAACATCGCCAGGCGAAAGAAGCGTATACTTTGTAAAAAAGCGTTGGTAATACGAGTCTTTCTATATAGGGTATCCGAACGTACGTATAACCAAAAGTCTGACGATTTAGAGATCTGTCGCGTATAGACCGTTTTGTATATGTATGGATTCGTGGCATCCATGTTTGTAGTCCGATGTATATGCTGGGTATTGTAGTTCGCTGACCTGAAAGGCCTGCAACATTTGTACGACAACGTTTGTATCTTTGTGGAAACGAAAATATTTGTTAAAATAATTGTTAAAAATGTATAAGAAGAACATGCTTATGGTAAACAGGCTTGACGTGTATGTCGAAATTGACCATCCCGTCATTTCGTGAAATAGCGTAACGATTTGGTTTTGTGTGTGTGTGTGTGTGTGTGTGTGTGTGTGTGTGTGTGTGTGTGTGTGTGTGTGTTCTTGAAATCAAATCTTAAGAAAAAAAGTCAGTCAGTCAGTCCTGCAGAACGCTTGTCATACGTATGCTTCACGACATATTTCGTTGTGTTAACCAACTCTGCGGGTCTTCATCTAACTGCACGTGTCCGGTATTTTAAACACTGTTAGGTCACACGTATATTTTCTAGTTTCATTGTAGATTTAAGTAGGACTTGTAGTTATTTGGTCGTTCGCACGTCCAGTGTTTTACTGCTGTACTATAACACATTTTCAGCCGCGGTCGCACTTAGTGTTAGAATGGTTCGAAATGGTTCCAGGCCTGTTTTAGGCATGTACACTCGGTCTGTCGAACTAGTTTTACGCGTCATTGTTTACATTTTCTACAGTTAAACAGCTCAATGAGCTCTTCCAGCATCTATAGATCCGTTGATGCATAAATTGAACGCGTTATAGAGTTTCAGCTACAGCCGAATGATAAAACCAAGGATGTTGTTGGCAGTTGTGTGCCGTGTGCGCTCAAGAGAGAGTTTGAATGAAAAATGTTTTAGGTTAATGATGTGATTAACGTGCAAACATCCCGAACTAAAAACATAACCCTATATTCATTTTGTTCGACATAATTAAAAAGTCGTAAGAAAGTTTTAACGTTTTTAAAAAGTTTTATTGTGTTTTGAAGAGAAATCAAATCTGACTTTAAAATGAATGATTCATTTGATAGAATCACTGAATTATGCGGTTATGTATTATAAATATTCGTGTACACGCTGGTTACTGCATACATACCTATTCAAGAGAAAAATGCACACGCTCGATTGTTTTAATAAATCTGAAGCTTTTAGTCTGTAGCTCTTCCTGTCATCAGTCTTTCACACATTTTGTTTTCATTTGTCTCAGGACTCTGTTACACAAAACCGTTGAGTGTGGACATAATTCCTATGTGGAAGCTAAAAAGATGACTTTTTAGACTATTTTTTACAGATGTTAAACATCTCAACATATCTGTATCAGCGAGATATGTACAACAACGCAAATCACCTGACACACCAGTTTGATAAACCTTGTCGAATATTTGCATGTTTCTTACATCAGTTATTTTATCAAAGCTCAGTCGAATAAACCTATATAGATCGGTTGTTGTTTTTATTTGAATGCAATAAAGCATGCTGCATTTAACTCCCCTTACGGTTAATAACACAGTTCATTAAGCGAGAAAGAAAGTCTGTTGTAAAAATTAGTTAGGTTAGAGATTCATGGTTTTAGGTTTGACATTTTGTTAGAATGATATTTGTTAAACAATAGTTATATCATTGTTTAATCATACTTTTCACTGGCATCTCGTGCTGCGTGAAATGTGATATTGACACGACCGTCTTCAACTTCGTTGCATTGCTTGAGATGAAATATCTGCATCTCGTGTGATGTAAAAAAAAAAAAACGTTTACATGCTGCACGCGTATTTCAAATGATAACAAGTCTTATGACAAGAAAATCAGAGAGTTATTGATTTGGTTTCATTCCTGTTAAATATTTGTATGTGCATACCTGCGTTTTAGCTGTTATAACGTATCGTAAGATTGACAAAAAAGCAAAGAGTAAATAAAGGAAAATGTGTTGTTAAACAAACTTTCCCCAGAGGCTAGGACTTGTTTGTTTAAAAGTAAAACCATAGGTCTACTATTTTTTAAAGTGAAAAGATTTAGGTGAATGATGTTGACTGGTTTAATTAAGACATGTAAAAGACTTATTAAAATTAACTTTAATGTTTTAAAAACAGTCATGGATTAAATCCTTTTAAATCTCAGTTTTGGTCCCTCCTCGTCCGGATCTAGGGGATGGAGCGTAGGCGTGGTCTGTCTGGAACCGGATGTCTCGCCATTCTGTGTTTGAAACGGACACGCACGGGACTTTTTCTTTTGTTTAACTTTTACCTTCAGCTAAGTTATGATAGACTTATCTTTTGTCTCTGAGATTACCTTCTTTTTGGACAACGGCTGGATGCACGTTTGTTATTTTTCCTTGTTTCCCAGCTTTTCTTGTGACAACTTCTGTCTTTTTAAATTGTAATATTACAAACTTCTGACAAACGTATCTTTTTAACGGCTTGATATTTTTATTTTATACCACAGTAAGTAAGGTTACTCTATATTATTTAATGTTAATATTGTCTTAGTTGTTTAAATAACCTGTCTTCATTTTTATTTGTTTTCTTACACCGTATTTTACATCATTTTAAACAGCGCTTTCTGGAAAATAAAAACATTGCTTAATTTTACGTGTATATACGTCGCATTTTCTTTATATTAAAACTTGTTTAATATAAACCAAATTAACCTTTGTTAGCTTTTCTATTACGCTGTTTGACTCTTATTTGGTTTACGTCGTCTATTTTTGTACTCTTTTATAAATGATATACTCTGACTTTCTTGTTTTGAAGTTTTTCCGTGACATTGTTGTGTATGAAAAAATAACTTTAATAAAAAACTTTGTTCCCCCGTTTAACACGGTTTCAATGTTTCCAGGCACGCACTCTAACACCTTATATAACCCTAGAAGTCTTAAGCGTGTCAAAACATTTATAGTTTATATCAGATCGTACATTTTAAACGTTATAACGTTTGTAAGATTGACAAAACAACTTGTAAATAAAGTAACGTGTTGTTAAACTTTTTAAACTGAAATAATGTTCAGTGGATTTTTTTTTAGTAAACTATTCTATAAACAATCAACTTTTGTTTTAAAAAACAGATGTTTGTGGGAGATGCACTTCACAGTTTTTCACAGCACAGACCCAGATACGCTGCTATGGGTGGGAGGGGAATTTCCTGATAACAGCGTCTTCAAAGGACAAAACCTACTGTCATTTATTATACAGCCTTCAAAAACAAAAACCACCTGTCATTTATTATACAGCCTTCAAAAACAAAAACCACCTGTCAAAATCATCAAAAACATCAAAACCTGCTGTCAAAACATCAAAACCATCAAAACCTGCTGTCAAAACATCAAAACCTGCTGTCAAAACATCAAAACCATCAAAACCACCTGTCAAAATCATCAAAACCTACTGTCAATAACATCAAAACCATCAAAACCACCTGTCAAAATCATCAAAACCTACTGTCAATAACATGATTTATAATACCGGAAGTCCCGCCTTATACAGGAAGTACCGCCTATACAGGAAGTCCCGCCTTATACAGGAAGTCCCGCCTATACAGGAAGTCCCGCCTATACCGGAAGTCCCGCCTTATACAGGAAGTCCCGCCTATACAGAAAGTCCCGCCTACACCGGAAGTCCCGCCTACACCGGAAGTCCCGCCTACACCGGAAGTCCCGCCCCTATACCCGAAGCCCCGCCCACCTGTCAATCAATCATTTTGACAGGTGGTGTATGGTAATAACTACTCCTGTATATATGTATTCAAATATATATATCTGCAACAAAATATGTGTGCATGTATGTCCGTATATGATTGTGTCGGTGTGTGTATCTGTGTAAGCAAGCTTAATGATTATTAATATGATAGTTTAACCATTTCATTTCTATTTGTGTGTGTGTGTGTGTGTGTGTGTGTGTGTGTGTGTGTGTGTGTGTGTGTGTGTGTTTCTGGGAGCCTATTGTCCATTTCCGATGAGTTTCACTGTCAGCTATGTATCCAACATGTTGGCCTAGACCCTAAAAGCATACCACCTTAGAACTTAAAATACTTGAACCCTGGTTATCGCTGCTTGCAGCTATATTTTTGTTGTTGTTGTTTTTATCCATTTTCCGAAGCTTTCTCGCTCAAGAGGGTCACCGACAATCACATACAGTATAACCTACAACAGCTCTTTAACTGCGCTCAAGTCAAACGCGCTCACTGTAGCCTAATCATTAACTACACACATCATAAACCCCTTTTCGGCAAGTAAAATTTATCACATATTTTAATAAGACTAAACTCCTATTTAACCTGATGATCACAGGTTTAATAAAAATACATTTTAAGTTTCTAATTATAACACCGCATTTCCACGGTTATTCAAACAAGGAACAAATTATTCTTTACTTTATAAAAGAATAATCATTGACTTCAGTGACTAGGCTATTTAAAAATCTATTATGTAAAAACAGCTGTAGCTGCTCTACTAAATAAAAACAAAATGCTTTTAAATAATCCCTCCTTTTATTAAATCATTAACATTTTGCACATCCTGCAATGGTGACTTAAACTGTACATGGACCTACATATAATGTTCCTTTGAAATTACTTTTGGTGCAATAAACAATCTTGAATAGATGTCTTGCAAGACACATTAGAGAAAGCAGTAAAATATTTGTTATACATTCAGGATCGCCAAAATGTACATAGCACAGCACATTTAATGGTGCCTGTTAGCTGCTCAAAGGGCGAGACGGCGTGTTCTGGTCTTGAATGCCTCAATTATGTTATTATTATTTATTTTTTTTGAAAATAATTACCCATTTTAATTAAATTTTAAATTAACAAATATGGTAAGCAGTGCTTAATCTGTAAATTGTGAGGTCCCGGAACAAAGCGGGGTAATGAATCCGTCCGGCAAGTTTTTTTTATATTATTATTGAACTTTCAAAAATACAAAATTCAACAGCCAGTTCATATATATATGCTTTTATTTATGTAGGCTACACAGAAAAGCAATACATAGAGAAACAAGATGCGCTTTCTGCCGTTTCATGCAGTCTCCGTCACTGCAATGAACCGGCTACTTTATTAAACGAACGAACGAACCAAAAAATACAAATCTTTAATTACGTAGTCGGAATGAAAAGGTGCATTTCTTTTGCCGTTGCAAGCTTTAGACATGCGCTTGGGCGCGGAATAGGCTATACGCCTGTATATTAAAGGATGGTTAGTAGCCTGAGTTATTATATTAATCAATTTATGTGTGACTAGGGAAATCTTTAGTCGGGGACAGGCCTTCTTGGCACAAGGAACCGATCAATTTTTTAAATAAAATGCTGTCAATTCGAAAAGTGCGCCTGCTAATCACGTCACGTTATATTGCAATGTAGAGTTATGAATGCGTAATAATAAGTAAAATGTTTTTTATTTATTTAATTTCTTATGGGTGCAATGGCGGTGCTTTGGTCTTTCTTGGGGGTGATGAAGCATCTATAGCCCCTCCTTTGCGCTGCCCATGTTTATTACGATTAAAAAAAATTATAATTATGCATCTATTTTTAGGTGTGCCAGCTGCCACTGTGGGTGGCAACGGCACACCCTGGCACACCCGTGGCTACGCCCCTGCTGTGTAGTAATGTTTTTGGCCCTTTCTGGCCATAAAACCCCTTGCTTATTTAGCCTCATTCATCTTCAACATTACAGTACAAAATCGAATAAATGAGTCTTATATATAATTGGTCATTGCATGTAATTGTGTTCACCAGCGGTCTCAGTCCTCTTGCCATTGAACCATTTACACTGATTGGCTTTTATGTGATATTATTACATTACATTTATGCATTTAGCAGACGCTTTTATCCAAAGCTATTCAGGCTATACATGTGTAATGTCAGTATGTGTGTTCCCTGGGAATCGATCCCACAAACTTTTCGCTGCTAACGCAATGCTCTAACGACTGAGCCACAGGAACACCTATAATTATAGTAACCGTTGTATTAGATATATTTTGTTTTCCAAGCTGAATGATAATAAAATGTATTTACCTTGATCACTGTTACTTAATTTTGAATGAAAGTTGTGAGTTGTATGTTGTATAATTTTTATGTAGGTCAACAAAACGATCAAAAAATATATTAACTTATAATTTGAATTAAAGCCTGTTATGTACATAAAGAGCCCATGACTGTGCAGTACTGTAGCACATAGGGATGCGCGGTATACCGGTACTGTAAAATTACTGGTATTTATTATATTTCAAACGGTACGATATCATAATTTTTCATATTTATGTATTTCATACGCTGCTGTTCCGACGTTCACCTGTAGGTGGCAGTGCTTCTCAAATTGCTGCGCATCCGGTAAATGTGACACCAGAACAACGCCATGGATCAAACAGATTAAACTATTAATGCTCCAAACAAATAAAGAGAACAGTAGACGTGAAATATGGCATTACATTGCATACAAAACAGACGATAAAGGTGAACGAACTGACCACAGGAGGCAAGACATCTAAATCTGGCTAAGCATTTGTCGCTTGCTCATCCTGATCTTTTCAGAGAATTAGAGATCGACAGGTTAGTAAGTGCATCATACATTAATATTTGTAAGTATTATTCACAACTTTTTTGCGTGTTTTAAAAGCTTTCCGCTTAAATGTTTCATTCAACGGTGGTTAGACGTGCTCTTTTTCTGAGCCTGTACACCTGAAGTACGCGCATGGAAAATCATGTCAAACAGTGCCTGATAACTGAACCAAGTTATCTTTTGAGCTAATACTGTCAAAACAAAACAAGGTTTATGTATAGACAGCCGAGACAAATGGATACCCGCCTGTGTATTAGATGCGTGTCAGTCTTAAGGGGACAGAACTAAACATGCTGCCGACTGTAATTAAAGGGATAGTTCACACTTGACGTCTTTTTTAAGCTGCCGGCGTCTGTTTTACATTATAATCCTATGGAGTAAACCGTGTTTTCAAAAAAGTCCTGAGCGCTTTTTAAAACGCCACCGCCAGCGTATTTTTCTGCAGCTCTGAGCGTTTTGAAAAAAGTTGAACTTTTCAGAAAAAAACGCCCCACGTCAAGCCTTTTTGACAGCTGACCAATGACAAGCGAGTAGCGAGATCTGTCGTTTCCATAACAACAAGAAAAAAACTGAGAAGGTGCCGTAGATAGACTGATCGTACTAGTTTCGGAGCACAAGGAGCTGTATGATATATGATACGTCGTTGTGAATCAACATTTTCTTTCCCGTTAACTTCAAAAGCCAACGCAAGAGCCAACTTTTTACTCTTTCTTGACATTTCTGCAGCACACAGCGCTAGGCTACTGTTGCAGCTGTTGCTATGGCAACAAAAGCAGCTCTCGGCTGCTATTTGTAACAGACGCGGCCAGCTTTGTTTTTCATTAAAAAAGCGCTCTTGTCAACTTTTTCTAGTTGCAAAAGACGCCAAGTGTGAACACGCCCTAAAATTGTATTTCTGTCATTATATTTACTCACTCACATGTTGTCCCGAACATGTATTCATTTATTTCTTGTGCTGAACATAAAATAAGGTATTTTGAAGAAGGTGGAAAACCAAACAGTTGCTGGACATTGACTTTGATAAGGTGCGTTCACACCAGAGGCGAATCGCGAATAAGTCGGACGCTTGAACATTTTGAGTTTACTTGCTTCATTCGCGCGAGAAATTCGCGCCATTTGCGCCGCCTCATTCGCGCGAATAGCGCCGCAGGATTGTCTATCTATCGCGTCTTTGCATTGACTTAACATGTAAATCATTCGCGCGATTCGCGTCATTTGCGTCTGGTGTGAACGCACCTATATAAAGAAAAACATACTATGTAAATCACTGAGGACCAGAAACTGTTTGGTTTTCACCGTTCTTTAAAATAGAATTTATGTTCAACAGAAGGAGGAAACTCATTCAGGTTTAAAACTAAACTCCAGTGAGTAAATTATGGTATAATTTAAAATACTGTGACTGAATTAGTATTATTTAATGCTAACACTACAAAACACAAAGAGAAAAAATAACTCGCTATAGAAAAAAAATAATACAGCTGCTTTAATAGGAATCAATCTATGTAGTGTTTTATTTTTATATTTGTTCATTCAATTTCTTGAATGCTCTGCTATATATGCCTATGGTACCTGAAAATAAAGCAGTTTGTTTTATTTGTATATTATGTGTATCTTTGTTCTTATTTTTAATAACAAAGATAAAATAATGACAAAGATTTTTATCTTTCCCCACTTTGGTCTAAATATCCACAATATACATTTTGTAACCTTGAAAGGATTTGTCTTTGTAATAGGGAAATTATTTTGGCTGCTCTGCTCAGACTGCATAGTAAAACCAACATGACAAAGAATCGTGAAATTGTGATATTTCAAATAAATAGTGATATGATATTTTTGCCATATCGCCCACCCCTACTTTGACTGTTAGAATAACACTTTAAAGAATCATTTGTTATTATTGTTTAACAGCATTGATATTATTATAGCACTTATAAATGTAGGTCAATAATTATTTATAAATTATAAATGTAGGCTACTAATATATGTTTTTAGTATATTAACATTATGCATCAAACACATACCTAACATTAGCTAAGATTAATAAATACTATATATATGATAATCAATCACTTAATTGTTTTCAGTTCACTTATTTTTTGAGTCTGGTTATTTGTCACCTATGGTATCGATGTATTATCGATACCAAGGTATTGCATTCTGGTATCGTACCGAAGCCAAAATTATGGTATCGACCCATCCCTAGTAGCACATAATAATCACAATACTGTGTGCTGTATATGCCTTTTGCAAGTTATGTTATGTCTTCTCCATACATTTGCTATTAAAACTAACACCAAAATAACCTGCTGTCTTTATTTTATTCATAAATGCAAAATAGCCACACAATGACTGTATCTTTTATCATCTCAGCATGTTTCTAATCATTTGCAGCGATGTGTTAAGAATGGTTATACAGTGCTCAGCGTAAATGAGTACACCCCCTTTGAAAAGTAACATTTTAAACAATATCTCAAACACAAAAGCATTTTCCAAAATGTTGACAAGACTAAGTTTAATATAACATCTGTTTAACTTATAACATGGAAGTAAGGTTAATACTATAACTTAGATTACACATTTTTCAGTTTTACTCAAATTAGGGTGATGCAAAAATGAGTACACCCCACAACAAAAACGACTAAATCTAGTACTTTGTATGGCCTCCATGATTTTTAATGACAGCACCAAGTCTTCTAGGAATGAAATTAACAAGTTGGCGTCATTTTGCCAGATCTATCTTTTTCCATTCTTCAAGAATGACCTCTTTTAGAGATTGGATGCTGGATGGAGAGTGATGCTCAACTTGTCTCTTCAGAATTCCCCATATGTGTTCGATTGGGTTCATATCAGGAGGCATACTTGGCCACTGAATCACTTTCACCCTGTTCTTCTTCAGAAATCCAACAGTGGCCTTAGATGTGTGTTTAGGATCATTGTCATGTTGGAAAAGTGCACGACGACCAAGGGCACGGAGTGATGGTAGCATCTTCTCTTTCAGTATAGAGCAGTACATTTGTGAATTCATGATGCCATCAATGAAATGCAGCTCCCCGACACCAGCAGCACTCATGCAGCCCCACATAAGGACACTGCCACCACCATGTTTCACTGTAGGCACCATGCATTTTTCTTTGTATTCCTCACCTTTGCGACGCCATACAGTTTTGAAGCCATCAGTTCCAAAAACATGTATCTTGGTCTCATCACTCCAGAGTATAGAGTCCCAGTAGTCTTCATCTTTGTCAGCATGGGCCCTGGCAAACTCTAGACGGGCTTTTTTGTGCCTGGGCTTTAGGAGAGGCTTCTTTCGTGGATGGCACCCATGCATGCCATTCCTCTGCAGTGTACGCCGTATTGTGTCACGGGAAATAGTCACCCCAGTTTGGCTTTCTACTTCTTTAGATAACCGCAGTGAACTTGCATGTCGATTTTCTTAAACCTTTCTCATCAGAAGACGCTCCTGACGAGGTGTTAACTTCCATGGACGACCTGGACGTCTCTGTGAGATGGTTGCCGTTCCAATTTTTTTTAAATGTTTGTACCACTTTTGATACAGTATTCTGACTGATAAGTAAAGCTTTGCTGATCTTCTTGTAGCCTTCACCTTTCTTGTGTAAAGAAATTATTTTCTTTCTCAGGTCTTGTGACATTTCTCTTCCATGTGGTGCCACTGCTGACAGCATGAAATGGGAAGGGGTTTTCTTTAAGTAACACCCTTTTATAGTCAACTGTCACCTGTGTAATGAATAATTAGACTCACCTGTGGTTGAATTCTTGTTAAATTAGACATTTGTAGCCTAACATTTAGCTTTGCTCCAGAGACTTTCAGTGGGGTGTACTCATTTTTGCATCACCGTAATTTGAGTAAAACTGAAAATGTTGTTCTCTAAGTTATATTATTAACCTTACTTTCATGTTATAAGTTAAACAGATGTTATATAAAACTTAGTCTTGTCAACATTTTGGAAAATGTTTTTGTGTTCATTGAGATATTGTTTAAAATGTTACTTTTCAAAGGGGGTGTACTCATTTACACTGAGCACTGTATAACTATTTAAATCTATTACAAAAACGGTAACATTAATTTATTACTGAAGTTGGGTTGATGTTATGTAAGCTACCAACTGAGCAAACAATAAGAAACAAAACAGAATGATCACAACTGACATTTTATTGTGTCACCAACACCAAAGATACATTTATATCAGTTATTAACAGTTTTAAAGATTGTCAAAATAAATTAGTTACATAAACACAAATGTTTGTTGGCTCAGTAAGTTCCTCAGGCACATCAACAAATCAAAAGCTGTAATAATTCAATTAAACATAACATGACACAATCTACAAACTATTGTGCCTAAATTAACAGTAGCCTAATACCTGCTGAACGTCATCTCACTTTGAAGCATAACGCTTAACAGTTTGGGTGTAATGCCAAGTGTGTGTGATCCGATTCCGAAGAGTCAATAATTTCAGTGGCGCTTTAACGCGAAACAGGAAACCCATGAATATTCATGTTTGCTCCGCCCTGCGTCACCGAAAATCTCAGACACCGAATATTTCACAACATCGGTGTACATGCTAAGTTACCTATCAGATTGTGCTACCAATAATATATTTGCATTGTTGCATACTTGCAAGAGTAAGGGTAGGTGTGGATGGGTAAGTTTAGGGTAGGGGTAGGTATGGACATTAAAAAAGCCTCAAACCACATGAATAAGATGCTGGTAACTTAGCACAATCTTATAGGTAAAATTTTTCTCTATCGATTTGTGCTACCTATCTAATGTAGCTTTGGGCAGCACAATCTGAGTGGGTAGCACAAATCGTCAGAACACCGGCAAATTGAGCTAATTTGCCGTATTTTAAAAATACTTTCCCGCTGACGAGTTAATGTGTTTATTTGGAGGAAGTGTGCAGAAAGAAGTGGATGAGTCTGAGGGACACATATTTAAAGGAGAAGAGAAAGGTGATGGAGAAGAGGAGTGGATCAGACCAGGGTAAGGCAGCAGGACAGTCAGAGACAGGTGTGTTGACAAGTGAAGCAACACAACA
Source organism: Oxygymnocypris stewartii (assembly GCA_003573665.1). Classification (NCBI taxonomy): domain Eukaryota; kingdom Metazoa; phylum Chordata; class Actinopteri; order Cypriniformes; family Cyprinidae; genus Oxygymnocypris; species Oxygymnocypris stewartii. Next base: position 144,118 of record QVTF01019827.1, on the reverse strand, counting down.
GGGCATATATGTTGTATTTTTTTATGATGAAAAGTCTAAATTAATGTCTCTGACTGGTGCAATGTGTGTAATGTTGTATTAATATTTAATATTGTCATGACAGAGTCGACTGATTCTTTTGATGACAGTGAGCCTGGGTCCCCTCTGCCAGAACCTGCTGCTGATACTGCTTCCCCTGCCGGCCCTTCAACGTCTGCTGCTGTACCCACAGGTGTGTACAGGCAATAATTATATTATATTTACAGTAAGCACTCATAGACTCACACAGCACTGACAGTTTGTGCATGAGTTTAATCCTTTTCTGCCTTCTCATTGTACAAAATGTGTTATCATTTGATACAGCGCCACCAAGATGAAGAGCTCAGTGAAGGCCTAGGGAGCAGCCATCGGAGGTGGAGCGGCAGCTCCTAGAAGCACTCCGGACCCGTCCTGTAGCTCCAGCGCCACCTCTACACTCAGAGGATGAGCTCTTTCTCTTGAGTCTGGTCCCTTCCCTGCAGAGGTTGCCGTCTCAGACGAAAGAATTTGTCAAATTTCAAATACTCAAATACATTTATGAAAGCAGCACAGTTCTGCTTAATTTGGAAAAATTGGAGCCTAAAGCATAGTTTTAACAAAGAGGCAGCAATCTCTGCAGGGAATGAACCAGACTTTCTCTCCTTCACTTTGGGCCCTCACTCTTCCCTCTTCCAAGCAAGATCCTTTTTATTCCTGCATGTAAATAGTTGTAAATGTTCTTTGCATATAGTTTTTACATATTTGTATTTGATTGGATTTATTTTGTATAAACAATGACCAAATGTTTTGGTGTGTTACTTTGTGCACAACGTAGTAAATCATAATTTATATTTGTTACATAAAAATACTATTTCTATGTTAAGACTAGAATACTTATGGCAAACATTTGTACATTCATTCCAATTATATCCTATTGCAAATACACTCACAATAGTATAGTAAAAAATAGTTATTTGTGATTAGGCCAGTGTTGAGGTATAGTGTAATGAGAATGCAGCAAGCAACCAGACAGGGATTGATTTTGGGGGCTGTCTCCATTTATCATTTGAAAACTAGAAAACTATAACAATCTAAACTTGATTGAACAATTATTAAAAGATTTACAAGAGTTAAGGATGAAAAAAGATAGTAATATTTACAAGAGAGGTCGAAACGATGTTATTATTTACAATATATAAACGGTGTAAATCAAAAGGATGGGAATATTTACAAGAGCTAAACAAAGGACATAAACAGCACAGGATATAATAAACAAAAACTATTCAGTCGGTTGCCACGGGACTCCTCCACTAAACAGTCCCAGATTGCAGTCACCATGTCAGGGACAACCTTGCAGACTGGAGACACGAACACGGAAGATGCTGCAGAAGCCCCAGTTCGGTAAAGTTGGCAAGATATTCACAGATTCGACTTTTCCGGATCAATAACTCACGAGCAAAACGTTTTTACGGCACAAATGACACCTCTTTTTATTCGTAGTGATGTAGTAAACAAGCTACAAGTGTGTTTTCCTCAAAACAAGCTTTCCTCCGCTCCGTGCAAAATACATTGATCTAAATGCGCTGGCGTCTGAGAGACAAGTCCTAAGGGACCGTCTGCAAAGTGCGAAACGCGAAAAACGTTACTAATAAAATACTCAATACCTTCACAGTAACACATTGTAGTGTCACCAAATTTAGTACACGCGTCACTGCTCTCCTGCTGGTTATACTACAACAGTTATTTTTTTAAATATTGCTTTTACACATTTTTTATGATTATTTATTATGAAAAAAGTTAATAACTTTACTGTAACTCACTGTACTTTCACCAAAATCACTTCACACATCACTGATCTTATGCTGGTTATACTACAACACTTATTTAGAAAATATATTATTTGGCATATTTTTTATGATTATTTATTATGAAACAAAATTAATAACTTTACTGTAACACACTGTACTTTCACCAAAATCACTTCACACATCACTGATCTTATGTTGGTTATACTACAACATTCATTTTGAAAATAATTGCTTTGGCATATTTTTTATGATTATTTATTATGAAACAAAGTTAATAACTGTACTGTAACACACTGTACTTTCACAAAAATCACTTCACACATCACTGATCTTATGTTGGTTATACTACAACATTCATTTTGAAAATAATTGCTTTGGCATATTTTTTATGATTATTTATTATGAAAGAAAGTTAATAACTGTACTGTAACACACTGCACTTTCGCCAAAATCACTTCACACATCACTGATCTTATGCTGGTTATACTACAACATTCATTTTGAAAATAATTGCTTTGGCATATTTTTTATGATTATTTGTTATGATACAAAATTAATAACTTTACTGTAACAAACTGTACTTTCACCAAAATCACTTCACACATCACTGATCTTATGCTGGTTATAGTACAACACTTATTTTGAAAATAAATTATTTGGCATATGTTTTATGATTATTTATTATGAAACTAAATTAATAACTTTACTGTAACACACTGTACTTTCACAAATCACTTCACACATCACTGAGCTCATGCTGGTTATACTACAACATTCATTTTGAAAATAATTGCTTTGGCATATTTTTTATGGTTATTTATTATGAAACAAAATTAATAACTTTACTGTAACACACTGTACTTTCACCAAAATCACTTCACACATCACTGATCTAATGCTGGTTATACTACAACATTCATTTTGAAAATAATTGCTTTGGCATATTTTTTATGATTATTTATTATAAAAAAAGTTAATAACTTTACTGTAAATCACTGTACTTTCCCAAATCACTTCACTCATCACTGATCTTATGCTGGTTATACTACAAAACTTATTTTGAAAATAAATTATTTGGAATATTTTTTATGATTATTTATTATGAAACAAAATTAATAACTGTACTGTAACACACTGTACTTTCACCAAAAGCACTTCACACATCACTGATCTTATGCTGGTTATACTACAACACTTATTTTGAAAATATATTATTTGGCATATTTTTATGATTATTTATTATGAAACAAAATTAATAACTTTACTGTAACACACTGTACTTTCAGCAAAATCACTTCACACATCACTGAGCTTATGCTGGTTATACTACAACATTCATTTTGAAAATAATTGCTTTGGCATATTTTTTATGATTATTTATTATGAAACAAAATTAATAACTTTACTGTAACAAACTGTACTTTCATCAAAATCACTTCACACATCACTGATCTTATGCTGGTTATACTACAACACTTATTTTGAAAATAAATTATTTGGCATATTTTTTATGATTAGTTTTTATAAAACAAAGTTAATAACTGTACTGTAACACACTGTACTTTCAGCAAAATCACATCACACATCACTGATCTTATGCTGGTTATACTACAACATTCATTTTGAAAATAATTGCTTTGGCATATTTTTTATGATTATTTACATTTACATTTAGTCATTTAGCAGACGCTTTTATGCAAAGCGACTTACAATTGGGGAGTACATAAAGCGATTAATCTTGAAGAGGCAAACATACAGAGGAAGTGCCAATAACACCAAGTCTTAGGCATTGTTCAAATAAGTACAAGCTAGCAAGGGAAGGAGAGAAAGATAAAGAGAAAGACGAAGATGTTGAAAAAAGTGAAATATATATATATTTTTTTAAGTAGTCAAGTAGAGCTGAAAGAGATGAGTTTTCAGTTGTTGCTGGAAATTTGACAGGGATCCAGCATTCCGGATGGGGGTGGGAAGATCATTCCACCGGCCAGGAACGGTGAAAGAGAATGTTCTGGAGAGTGATTTTGAGCCTCTCTGTGATGGTACCACGAGGCGTCGCTCACTAGTAGATCTCAGACTTGCGACTTACATTCATTTTGAAAATAATTGCTTTGGCATATTTTTTATGATTATTTATTATGAAACAAAATTAATAACTTTACTGTAACACACTGTAGTCTCACCAAAATCACTTCACACATCACTGATCTTATGCTGGTTATACTACAACATTCATTTTGTAAGTAATTGCTTTGGCACATTTTAATGAATTTTTATTATGAAAAATTGTTAATAACTTTATTGTAACACACTGTACTATCACCAAATTCAGCTCACACATCGCTGCTCTCTTGCTGGTTGTACTTCAAAATTTATTTAGAAAATAGTTTTTTGCATATTTTCTAGAATTTTTCATTAAAAAAAATGTTAATAACTTCGTAACAACATAACTTCATGATGTAATAAAATTACTTAATTTATTATCTTTGGTTCCACACTGTAGAAACAGGTTATTTAAACTCAGATACCTAATGCAGGATGTACATCACTGAATTGAGTCAACTCAACTAAATTAAACATTGATATAACTACTTTGAATTAATTTACTTTTCAGTCAAATGTAGGATGTAATAGCACATAATGCTAATGTTCATTGCCATGGTCACTGATTTGATGCCATTTCATTTAGCTTTGGTGCCAGTAATCACCTAGTTTGCACTGTGTATTTCAGTTCCTCTGTTTCAGTTCATGAGTTGGTCTCATCTATTACGTCTGTGCTCTACAATGCTACCGTGTTTGGATTGCCTGTGTGTTAAAAACCTTTGAAACATGCATCTTTATATACAGCACATTGTGACTAACAACCATAGCTTTTGCACAACAACTGTTATTTTTTTCTTCTATGATTTCTACATTTCTCTCCCTTTGCAGTCCTGAGTAGAGCATGATTGGAAGTGTAAATCATTGTATCTACTTCTATAATAAAACTGTAATACACAAAAAAAAACTCCAACAACAACAAAACACACGTTGTAACGGACTCACCAGCCATGCCATCCACCTACACCTGATCTCAATCACAGATTACTCATTACCCACACATGATTCCACTTTCCATACACCTTAAAGGTCTACTGACCCCTTTCCTTCGTTGACTGGTCTTGAGGTTACAAGCTCTTCATTGATCCTGTCACTTACCTGCTGGATTCCTGACACACAGTGGACGTCCTCCTCCTGTTTTCACTACAAAGAGGGAAAAGATAAGAACTATGAAATCTTCAGTTTATTGAGCTTCATCAAACTCTTTAGTTGTTGCACGTACCTTTTGATATTGTCTTCAGTTTGGTTAGTAAAGAAGCTCTTACCTTATTCCTCCTCGTGTGCCTCTTCATCCAGTGCGTGACACATGAAGTATAAACTCAAATTAATTAAGTAAACCTATTTATCATGATTAACAGTTGTGACAACATCATAAAAGATTTGTATTGTATGACCTTATTTTATTTATTGACATGGAACTGTATAAGTACCACAATAACAGCACAGACATCCATTTGCACACAACTCTATATCTATAGCCTATATATATACATACAGTATTATTTATATGTATATATGTTATCCTGTCTATGTCTGCACTATTGTATTAAGTTTTATTTATTGCTTATATTTTGTACTGTTGTGTGAAATTACATTTTGCATTGCCTATAGGTATGTCTCTACTTTTTCAACACCTGTCACCAAGATAAATGTATTGTGTGTGCAATGTAAACATTCTTGGCAATAAAGCTCTTTTTGATTTTGCACAAGACGCAAAATTAATTACATTTTAAAGAATTTTTTTGCGTCCATTGTTGCTTTTTTTAAGACACTGTGTTCATTTTTACCAAATATCTGTATTCATGTTTTTGTCTGTCAAGATGATATACAGACAACTGAAGTTTTTTTTTAATTAAAATAATTGTCATTTAATATTTATTCATTCATTTTATTCTTCAATGTATTTTTTTTATTTGTTTATTGTTATTTTAATTGTATGCACTCAAATAATTTCAGGAGAAATATGTATTATTGTTTGGAGAGAAAGATGCAGTCACTGCCACTCCTTTTCCAGAAAACATAACTGGGATGCTCTTACATAATGAAATAAGCCTATCTTCATTTTTTATTAATGTAATGTCGATTCTGAGCAAACTCATTTTTGTTTATTAAATGTAAATATATGAAGACAAAACTTTATTTTGATGTATTTAATATAGACTTGTTCTGTGACTATAGTAGTAGCCAATCAGGAGCAACTTTCAATTAATCTCTAACTGCATCATTGCATGTAGAGACGAATGTTGCTTCTGATTGGCTGGTGAACTGTGGTAGAAATGCAGTCCTGTTTTAATCTGTTACAACTATGATCAGGAAAGCATGGTTTATGCATTTATTCTTGGACTTTTTTTCTTCAGTGAAGTTTCATGGATATAAGTAAGTAAACTTGTATTTGCTTATTGTATTATAATTGTGTATTTTAAATAGCAATTGTTTTCAAGATAAGTGTTGTAGTATAACCAGCAGGAGGTAAGTGATGTGTGAAGTGCATTTGGTGAAAGTACAGTGTGTTACAGTAAAGTTATTAACTTTTTTCATAATAAATAATCATAGAAAATATGCCAAAGCAATTATTTTCAAAATGAATGTTGTAGTATAACCAACATAAGATCAGTGATGTGTGAAGTGATTTTGGTGAAAGTACAGTGTGTTACAGTAAAGTTATTAATTTTGTTTCATAATAAATAATCATAAAAAATATGCCAAATAATATATTTTCAAAATAAGTGTTGTAGTATAACCAGCATAAGATCAGTGATGAGTGAAGTGATTTTGGGGAAAGTACAGTGAGTTACAGTAAAGTTATTAACTTTTTTCATAATAAATAATCATAGAAAATATGCCAAAGCAATTATTTTAAAAATGAATGTTGTAGTATAACCAGCATTAGATCAGTGATGTGTGAAGTGATTTTGGTGAAAGTACAGTGTGTTACAGTAAAGTTATTAATTTTGTTTCATAATAAATAATCATAAAAAAGATTCCAAATAATTTATTTTCAAAATAAGTGTTGTAGTATAACCAGCATAAAATCAGTGATGTGTGAAGTGATTTTGGTGAAAGTACAGTTTGTTACAGTAAAGTTATTAATTTTGTTTCATAGTAAATAATCATAAAAAATATGCCAAAGCAATTATTTCCAAAATAAATGTTGTAGTATAACCAGCATAAGATCAGTGAAGTGTGAAGTGATTTTGGAGAAAGTGCAGTGTGTTACAGTACAGTTATTAACTTTTTTCATATTAAATAATCATAAAAAATATGCCAAAGCAATTATTTTTAAAATGAATGTTGTAGTATAACCAACATAAGATCAGTGATGCGTGAAGTGATTTTGGTGAAAGTACAGTGTGTTACAGTACAGTTATTAACTTTGTTTCATAATAAATAATCATAAAAAATATGCCAAAGCAATTATTTTCAAAATGAATGTTGTAGTATAACCAACATAAGATCAGTGATGTGTGAAGTGATTTTGGTGAAAGTACAGTGTGTTACAGTAAAGTTATTAATTTTGTTTCATAATAAATAATCATAAAAAATATGCCAAATAATATATTTTCAAAATAAGTGTTGTAGTTTAACCAGCATAAGATCAGTGATGTGTGAAGTGATTTTGGTGAAAGTACAGTGAGTTACAGTAAAGTTATTCACTTTTTTCATAATAAATAATCATAAAAAATATGCCAAAGCAATTATTTTCAAAATGAATGTTGTAGTATAACCAGCATTAGATCGGTGATGTGTGAAGTGATTTTGGTGAAAGTACAGTGTGTTACAGTACAGTTATTAATTTTGTTTCATAATAAATAATCATAACAAATATGCCAAAGCAATTATTTTCAAAATGAATGTTGTAGTATAACCAACATAAGATCAGTGATGTGTGAAGTGATTTTGGTGAAAGTACAGTGTGTTACAGTAAAGTTATTAATTTTGTTTCATAATAAATAATCATAAAAAATATGCCAATAATATATTTTCAAAATAAGTGTTGTAGTATAACCAGCATAAGATCAGTGATGAGTGAAGTGATTTTGGGGAAAGTACAGTGAGTTACAGTAAAGTTATTAACTTTTTTCATAATAAATAATCATAGAAAATATGCCAAAGCAATTATTTTAAAAATGAATGTTGTAGTATAACCAGCATTAGATCAGTGATGTGTGAAGTGATTTTGGTGAAAGTACAGTGTGTTACAGTAAAGTTATTAATTTTGTTTCATAATAAATAATCATAAAAAAGATTCCAAATAATTTATTTTCAAAATAAGTGTTGTAGTATAACCAGCATAAAATCAGTGATGTGTGAAGTGATTTTGGTGAAAGTACAGTTTGTTACAGTAAAGTTATTAATTTTGTTTCATAGTAAATAATCATAAAAAATATGCCAAAGCAATTATTTCCAAAATAAATGTTGTAGTATAACCAGCATAAGATCAGTGAAGTGTGAAGTGATTTTGGAGAAAGTGCAGTGTGTTACAGTACAGTTATTAACTTTTTTCATATTAAATAATCATAAAAAATATGCCAAAGCAATTATTTTTAAAATGAATGTTGTAGTATAACCAACATAAGATCAGTGATGCGTGAAGTGATTTTGGTGAAAGTACAGTGTGGGTACAGTACAGTTATTAATTGTTTCTAATAAATAATCATAAAAATATTGCCAAAGCAATTATTTTCAAAAGAATGTTGTAGTTACAACATAAGATCAGTGATGTGTGAAGTGATTTTGGTGAAAGTACAGTGTGTTACAGAATTATTAATTTTGTTGCATAATAAATAATTCATCAAAAATATGCCAAATAATATATTTTCAAAATAAGTGTTGTGTTAACAAGGCATAAGAATCAGTGAGTGTGAAGTGATTTTGGTGAAAGTACAGTGGAGTTATACAGTAAAGTTATTCACTTTTTTATAATAAATAATCATAAAAAAATATGCCAAAGCAATTATTTTCTAAATGAATGTTGTAGTATAACCAGCATTAGATCGTGATGTTTTGAAGTGATTTTTGGTGAAATTACAGTGTGTTACAGTACAGTTATTAATTTTGTTTCATAATAAATAATCATAACAAATATGCCAAAGCAATTATTTTCAAAATGAATGTTGTAGTATAACCAACATAAGATCAGTGATGTGTGAAGTGATTTTGGTGAAAGTACAGTGTGTTACAGTAAAGTTATTAATTTTGTTTCATAATAAATAATCATAAAAAATATGCCAAATAATATATTTTCAAAATAAGTGTTGTAGTATAACCAGCATAAGATCAGTGATGAGTGAAGTGATTTTGGGGAAAGTACATTGAGTTACAGTAAAGTTATTAACTTTTTTCATAATAAATAATCATAGAAAATATGCCAAAGCAATTATTTTAAAAATGAATGTTGTAGTATAACCAGCATTAGATCAGTGATGTGTGAAGTGATTTTGGTGAAAGTACAGTGTGTTACAGTAAAGTTATTAATTTTGTTTCATAATAAATAATCATAAAAAAGATTCCAAATAATTTATTTTCAAAATAAGTGTTGTAGTATAACCAGCATAAAATCAGTGATGTGTGAAGTGATTTTGGTGAAAGTACAGTTTGTTACAGTAAAGTTATTAATTTTGTTTCATAGTAAATAATCATAAAAAATATGCCAAAGCAATTATTTCCTAAATAAATGTTGTAGTATAACCAGCATAAGATCAGTGATGTGTGAAGTGATTTTGGTGAAAGTGCAGTGTGTTACAGTACAGTTATTAACTTTTTTCATATTAAATAATCATAAAAAATATGCCAAAGCAATTATTTTTAAAATGAATGTTGTAGTATAACCAACATAAGATCAGTGATGTGTGAAGTGATTTTGGTGAAAGTACAGTGTGTTACAGTAAAGTTATTAATTTTGTTTCATAATAAATAATCATAAAAAATATGCCAAATAATATATTTTCAAAATAAGTGTTGTAGTTTAACCAGCATAAGATCAGTGATGTGTGAAGTGATTTTGGTGAAAGTACAGTGAGTTACAGTAAAGTTATTAACTTTTTTCATAATAAATAATCATAAAAAATATGCCAAAGCAATTATTTTCAAAATGAATGTTGTAGTATAACCAGCATTAGATCGGTGATGTGTGAAGTGATTTTGGTGAAAGTACAGTGTGTTACAGTAAAGTTATTAATTTTGTTTCATAATAAATAATCATAAAAAATATGCCAAAGCAATTATTTTCAAAATGAATGTTGTAGTATAACCAGCATAAGATCAGTGATGTGTGAAGTGATTTTGGTGAAAGTACAGTGTGTTACAGTAACGTTATTAATTTTGTTTCATAATAAATAATCATAAAAAATATGCCAAATAATTTATTTTCAAAATAAGTGTTGTAGTATAACCAGCAGGAGAGCACTGATGTGTGAATTGATTTTGGTGAAAGTACAGTTTGTTACAGTAAAGTTATTAATTTTGTTTCATAATAAATAATCATAAAAAATATGCCAAATAATTTATTTTCAAAATAAGTGTTGTAGTATAACCAGCAGTAGAGCACTGGTGCGTGAAGTGATTTTGGTGAAAGTACAGTGTGTTACAGTAAAGTTATTAACTATTTTTCATAATAAAAAATAATAAAAAATGTGTAAAAGCAATATTTATAAAATAACTGTTGTAGTATAACCAGCAGGAGAGCAGTGACGCGTGTACTAAATTTGGTGACACTACAATGTGTTACTGTGAAGGTATTGAGTATTTTATTAGTAACGTTTTTCGCGTTTCGCACTTTGCAGACGGTCCCTTAGGACTTGTCTCTCAGACGCCAGCGCATTTAGATCAATGTATTTTGCACGGAGCGGAGGAAAGCTTGTTTTGAGGAAAACACACTTTGTAGCTTGTTTACTACATCACTACGAATAAAAAGAGGTGTCATTTGTGCCGTAAAAACGTTTTGCTCGCGAGTTATTGATCCGGAAAAGTCGAATCTGTGAATATCTTGCCAACTTTACCGAACTAGAAGACCCGCCCATGACGCGAATTCGCGTCTGTTGTGACGTGATTTTCACGCGCGAATGAAGCGAGTAAACTCAAAATGTTCAAGCGTCCAACTACGCGTGAATAGCGCGATTTATTCGCGCAAGTCGCGTCTCTTTATTTCTCTAGTGTTGACCATATTGTCACTTTGAGTACAAACATTTCTGTTAAATATATTAGAGTTATATATGCATATTTTCTGATAAATACAATTGGTAGGCCTACTATGATATTACATTATGTCCGTTGATGTTAATGGAAATTTATAAATCTGTTAATAATTTGTAATTATTTCCCTTGTTTCTTTGTAGACCAACATCTCATTTCATACCAGAAGCATATGTAGATGCATATTGGAGTAAAATAAATGTCTCAATCTGAAGACTTCTCCTGATTCTCTGACCGGAATCTGGTCCATACGGCCGCCTCAACCAGTTGTAATTTAAATGTAGTGAGCTTTACTACATACGTGATACCAGCTTTCACCAGTTGCTTTTATAGTGTTTACATTGTAGGGTACTATAAAAATAATGGTTATTTTATTTCAACATTTATTTCAACATATTTTAGTATTTGGATAGTTTTTGTGTAACCCAGCTCCTGACAGTATCGCAATCGTGTTTGCATGGATCATTGCTGGGCGGGCTTCAGAACGTCATAGACAGTAGTAGCCAAGTAGTTTTTAAAAACTACTTGGGGCACTTAAATAGTTTTTTGCGGTATTAACCAAGGTGTAAGCACAATTGCTTTTGCATATTTCATGAGGATTTCATAGAGGGTCATGATGGACTATAAATGCACGTTTAAAAGACGTCACACAGGCTACTGGACGTCGTCTCACAACCGAACCGCAACAGGCATATATTGAACTAAACGTAACTAAAAGTCAAAGTAACAATTATAAATGCAACCCCAGACAACTATAGATGTAGCTACAAACGTATCTAGACATGTACAAACGTATCTGAATGTATTTGTAGGAAATGTTGTGTGTTACATATTTTACATAGCCTATGTCGTCCTACTGAGACTAATAGTCGTTCTCAAACTTTTTTGGTCATTCCCCACTTTAGACAAGGGGGAATTTTAAAGCCCCACCTGCTCCCATCGCCCCAACACAATGCTAATGAAATGCGCAACAAGCTTAACATGTTCCAATTTATTGAACACACACACCGCGCAGTCACTCTCTAGTCTATTGCGTGGTCTTGCTCCAGATTCCGGAAGATTTGATCTCACGTTACCATATAAGGCATAAAAAGGAAAATTTCCTCCCGCTTGGCGCGCCCCACCTGTCACGTCTCTATTCCCCACCAATGGGGCGCGCCCCACAGTTTGAGTAATGCTGGATCTCACTAATTTTGGCCAGGGACCAATGTTTGCTGGGAAATGAGGAGGGGATTGGCCTAAAAAAAACCTAGGGACTTTTTGCGACTGTGGTATATAGCAAGTGGCGAGCGGTGATTTTTTACAATGTGCTCTGAGTGCTAGGCCTGGGTAGGCGGCGCATTCTTAGCTTGTATGCACGGAACCCAACTTATATATAGACAATTTATATAAAAGCTCACTGGAATCCCACGGGAGTAGCTGAGGAGAAACTACTTTCACTTTTGAGAAGCGGATAACATCTCATTTCTCTGAAGGTTTGTCGCATTATATAATTGCTGGGATTTTTATTTTATTCTCATATGAAGCATAAATTATGTATAGGAAAGGGAGATAACATTTTCTTTTCAAACGTCATTTCCAAATGGTTTGTATGCACGCGCCCAAACATGGTTTTTAACATGGCTGTTTCATTAAGTGTATTTTGTAAAATCTAGAAAAAGTTTGTACAACTGAAAAAGGCATCATTGTGCATGCCCTTTGTTTTATGAAGCAAATTATATATAGTACACTACCCATGCTTATGATTTATTTTGATGGATCACCCTTACCCTATGGGCAGCATTTTTCAAAGGTTAATATTATTCTCTACTCCTACCCTCAGGTAGACGGTACCGAAGTATCAGAGCCCGCTCCGCCAGACTGCTCAACAGCTTTTTCCCCCAGGCTGTGAGAGCCCTGAACTCAAATCACACCGCCCCTCTCTGAAACCCCAAACAACACCCCCCCCCCCCCACCTTACCACATCTCAGGAAAAAACTGTTAAACTTTTATCTCTGTGAAATTCAGGTGAGCGGGCCTGCACAAGCCACCTGTAGCAACACCTGTAGCAACACACACATGCACTAGACACTTTCACACACCATTGTGTGTCCATAATCCCACAAAGACTGACTGTAATATACGACTGTAATGTATGTATGTTTACTGGCTCATGCACCACAAATCACCTTACACTGTTCCCCAGCCAGCTGCTTGAATGTCTCTCTTTTGCACATGTACAGTATTTGAAGTCATCTGCACAGTTGTACAGTTTGTATTTTTTTGTACAGTTTGTATTTTTTGTTTCCTGTTTTTTAGTTTATGTATAGGTAACCACTTTTATATAAGCATATGTATAGTCAAAGCTGACAGTAGGTTAGTTTGTGTATAGGTTTATACTGTTTTACTTCGTGTTGTATATCTGTATTTATGTAGCACCGTGGTCCTGTGAGGCACGACATCTCGTCCCACTATATGTCCACACATGTAGTGGAATGACAATAAAGCTCAACTTGAACTTGAACTTGAACTTGAACTTCATTCTAAACTTTACGATATCACTCCATCTTCGGAGCGCTCCTGTTTAAATTGACGATCGACGCCCTCAGCCCCCGAAAAGTTTAGGATCTGTGACAAACGTGACATCTCTTTTGTTCAAAATGGCGATTTTTAAATATTAAGTTGAGCAAGATGCGTCCTTGTAATAGGCTAGATATGGTTTAACTTAATATATTGTATCTAATGTATATATTTTAAATGATTGATTTAGATAATGAAAGGTAGACCAATCTTGGAACACTTTTTGCTTGGCTGCCACACACAAATCTAGCGATGTTGAAATGTAGGCTATTTTTAATAACAAAAAATTCACAATTAGTTTATAAAGACAAGAAGTAGGCTAAATTTGTTTAAAATGTACCCATATTGATGGACTTTAAAATGTCCTGCGTGTTCAAAAATCGAAGAAAGGCTTAAAATGTCAAAGTGTTGGAGTTTATTAATCAGAAATCTCCACAGTACTGGGTTGGCCTCAGGCAAGACGCCTTACAAAGGACCAACCCCCAAAAGCATTTTCACAGGACATTTATAATATCTGTCCACGTGGGTCGTCTTTTCATTGGCTACCCGATCCGTCCAACGCTCCTCCAATCAGCATTCTCCTGTTTCTCCCTTGGTTCCTGCAAAACAACACTTAACACGCATACCCCCAGTTCGTGCCTGGGACCATTTTCTCCAGTAATTGATGGACTTGTTATGTATGTGTGTCCATACATTCCTCTGCCTTCTTCTTGATGGGCTCATAGCTGCCCACACCCTTGTACTCACATACAGTCTAACAGAGAGCACTCCAGTATTGGCTCTGAAGCTCTACATACCAGCAAGCAACATATCTGGAAACATTTATAATAAATCCCACAATACAATTGATTACTTAACACAAAAGGAGGATTATATCCTTCAATCCCTCTCTTGACCTCTGAAAGAGGTCACACATCATTTTCCTCATCATCATCACCATATTGAGTAAATAACATACTATAAAAGAAAAACAACACAACTATGAGACTTTACTAAGTCTCACCACTAATATCCCTTACCCAGAGTGCAACATCACAAGTCCACCCGTCCTTCTATCCTTCTATGAACCAATAAAGGTCCTCCATCATCTTTTCTCTTAACAAATGGCTTTTTCATGTTATTGCACTCCAGAGGAAGTCAGATCCAAACATCTCCTCTCACCCTTGACTAGAGAAGAGTAAAAGAATCTACTTCCCTACCTATACATTCTCGGGGGTTAATGAACACTGTAGAAAAGGCCGGCTATATAGAGAGACATTAGTGACCCCTCGTGACTTTAAGAGGTATTGCGCTGATGACTCTGTATTTCCCTTTAACGATCCCTTTAACAGTATTAACAGGACGCAATTCAGAACACGGACATTCTTCGCTGTTGTTCAAGCTGTTGTTGTTTTTCTGCTGAGTGCGTTCATATACAAGTGAGTGATTATAGTCATGTTATTCATTATCTTTAAAGTGCTGTGTTTGAAGGCATAAGTTTGTGTTATCGATAGTTGCTATTATAATCGTGTATGTGTGCTACACGCGTTGTGTATTGCATCATCTATATATGGCGTTAGTAAGTGTATATGAGAGACAGTTAAATAGTGATATTGGTATATAATATCGTAAACTTGAAGTCACTTTGATTTATATGTATATTATTATTTACTAAATATGTTAAGTTGTTTTGGTATTTAATCAATATTTATCGGTTCTTCCGAGCTCACGTGTCAGAGAACGTGATGCCATTTTCACAAGTGCTAAACTAGTCTGTGCATGTCTGAATCGATTGTTATATCGCTAATTTTCTACTATGCTATATTGCTATTATGTTTAAGTATATATATATATATATATTATGTATAAGTAACAGTGAGTTCATATTTCATTACTGATTGGGTACTGTTATTTCTGTTTGTTTAGAACCACTCATACTAAGCTACACTCCAAACTACCTGTACTACAATCATTCACTCAACCGAATTCAAAGACTGTAACCCGCTACCAGCATCAAACCATTAAAGTGTACTTCATCTCTAACCGGATGACTTATGTCTGCTCAATTTCACCAGCACCCACACTAGTCTATCCAACAAATGGTCCTTCGAGCCGGATTTGAAGAGCTGTCATAAGAAGAATGCATCAGAGTGATCTAGATCCTAGACCTGACCTTCCTGAGCCTGCAGTCAAACCCAAACGAGTGGTGCGGCTCCCTAGCTACTTGTCAGATTTTGAGCTCACTGATCATCAACAGAGGTTACAGTCAAGACAGAGAGTAGATACATCCTCAGAGATGAGTGATGATTCAGAATTGCAAGGAGCGACTGCAACCAAGCACAACCCCTCCCCTGAGTATGGGAAAGGTATGCAGCCAAGGCAGCCACTGATAGAGTGGAGTCCCAGTATAGAGTATGATCAACAGCGAGCACATATCACACCCTTTTCTGAGCTGTCGTCAGAAGTTCTAGCAGAGTTCCAGCAGTTACGGAAAGAGACTGAGGAACTGCGACGTCATTCCTATGAGCAGATAAGGAGACTGAAGGAGAGGAATGAAGACCTGGAAACTCAGTTGAGCCTACATGTAGTGAGTGATCAGTCCAATCATCATCAACTGAGTACATCTTCCCCTGTTCCTCAACCCCGCGTCAATACTTCGCCTACCACTAGTGCCAGGCCCATCCCTCTACCTAGATCCAAGCCACCACAGAGACCGATTGACAGTGCAGCAGAGTCATTCAGACAAGATCGCCTGCATGACTTGGAACAAAGGCTTCAGCAGCTGGAGATGATATCACCACCAACTCATGCCCGACCCTCACAGCATCAGTTATCCTCCCATAGACCTTATAACAGAGGTGACGATCATAGAAGTGGCTACAGCTCGCCCCAGTTACGTGTTCCTCCAAGTCAAGAAAGTACATATAGGGGACCAGCTCCCACCATCCCGAACTTTGTGAAGCCAGATCCAAGAGAGTTTTCCCGTCTGCGCATCGCTTTGGAGAACATTCTGCCAGAAAATGCTACAGAGAGATTTAAGTACCAGATTCTCGTCGATCACCTTAAGTTAGAGGAAGCCCTGTTGATTGCAGACTCCTATTGCAACTCATTATACCCCTTCTCTGATACTATGGAGGTGCTTATTCAACAATACGGACAGCCTCACCAGTTGGCTCTTCAGAGAATAGCCGAACTTATGGATGGTCCGAACATCAGCCAAGGGGATGTGAGAGCCTTCCGGATGTTTGCACTGAAAGTTCGCTCTCTAGTTAGTATGCTTCAGCAACTGGGGAATAAAGGCTACATGGAGTTAGAGTGCGGTTCCCATGTATCAAGACTGTTGTGTAAGCTTCCACATGATCTGCAGACTAGTTTTAGACGGTCTGTCCATCCCCAACGAGTTCCCATCCCTACCTTGCTGGATCTCTCAGCATGGTTAGAGTTTGAGTTGCAAGTTCAAGAAGACAGTACCAGGTTCTATCCTCAAATGAGTAAGCCAATGCCCATACACAAGAGGGGCCACCAGAGAGACACGAGACAGCCAACAAAGGCCACAAGTATCTTCCTCGGTACAGAGAAATGCAGCAGTGACATGCCAACTAAAGCTCCCGACCCTAAACCCAGAGAGAAGAAGATGTTCTGCCCATATTGTGACGCTCAAGACCACTACTTGAATGGGTGTGCCAGTTTCCAGAGACTTAACCGAGATCAGAAAGTGCATTGGATACAATCACACAAGAGATGTTGGCGTTGTGGAAGAGCCCATCAAGCCGCACAGTGTAACCTCAAGACACCCTGCAAGAGTTGTAATCGCCGCCACCTGTACATCCTCCACGAGGTTAACGATCAATCCTTTGTGAAGACGCCTGAGACACCTAAAGTCGAACATTCAGAGAGTTTCTTGGTGAACACGACCACAGAGACACTATATCTAGATCGGCCCACTGACAGTCGACGTGTATTACTAAAGATCTGCAAAGTGCTCCTGAGAAATGGTAGTCAGTGCTTAGAGACGTATGCCCTCTTGGACGATGGGTCAGAACGCACCATCCTCCTTCATTCAGCGGCCCAGCAGCTCGGATTGACTGGTCGACCCGAAGAGCTTGTTCTACGTACAGTCAGACAAGACCTTCAAATGCTGCATGGTGCTTCAGTAACTTTCACAGTGTCGCCAGCGTCCCAACCCAAGACTTCATTCAGGATTTGTCAAGCCTTTACCGCGGAGACACTGGGATTAGCTGAGCATACGTATCCCATAGATGAGTTACAACACAAGTATAGGCATCTACAAGGTCTACAGTTGCCACCTATTGAATCCGTCCAGCCACTCCTCCTCATAGGGTCAGATTACCCTCACCTCATTACCCCAGTAGAGCCAGTTCGTCTAGGCCCGCCTAATGGTCCTGCTGCCATCAAGACGAGACTCGGTTGGACTCTGCAAGGTCCCACTCAAGAGATCAAGCATTGCCTTCCCAGCCAACAGTGTTTCTTTACAGCTACTTCAAGCTCGTATACCGACTTGTACAGAGAAGTCGAGAAGTTGTGGCAACTAGACGTGCTCCCGTACCGCAGTGAGAAGCTCATTACTCGCTCAAAGCAAGATCAAAATGCCCTTTCACTGCTCGAATCCAAGACTACTAGAGTTACAGTAGATGGAGTAGCCAGATATGCCACACCTTTATTACGAGTGAAAGATATGCCTATCCTGCGAGCTTCCTCAGATACCACTCTGCCTTGTCTCCGAGGAATTGAGAGGCGATTAGCCAGAGATCTAGCACAAGCAGCAGCCTACCAGGTGGAGATGAACAAGTTGAAAGAAGCGGGATACGCACAGGTGATACCTGCCGAACAAGTAGATCAAACTGAGGAGTCGTGGTATATTCCCCACCATATGACACAACATAACGGCAAGAACAGAGTCGTCTTCAACTGTTCATTCCAACATGGAGGTAAAAATCTCAACCAGTTGCTTCTCCCTGGTCCCACACTGGGTCCTTCTCTGATGTCTGTCCTCCTGAGATTCCGTGAACACACTGTTGCCTTGAGTAGCGATATTCGAGGCATGTTTCATCAGGTGCGACTGCTACCAGAGGACCGCCCACTGCTAAGATTTCTCTGGCGGGACCTCAACAGAGATCAGACCCCCCAAGTTTATGAGTGGCAAGTTCTCCCGTTTGGGACAACATGCAGCCCTTGCTGTGCGACTTTTGCCCTCCAAAAGCATGTCATCGACCACAGTCTGCCAGGCGAAGATGTCCGAGAAAGTATAGAGAAGTACTTCTATGTGGACAACTTCCTCCAGAGTTTCAGTTGCCAAGAAGAAGCCAGGGCACGGGCATCTAATTTGCGAGACCTCCTAGCCACAGGAGGATTTGATCTGAGACAGTGGGCCAGCAATGCCCCTCAAGTATTGGACTCTATCCCATCCGAAGCCAAGTCAAGTAACCTGGTATTGTGGCTGACCCAAGAGCAACCAGATGCACAAGAGTCTGCACTTGGACTACTCTGGCACTGTACCTCTGACACGCTGTCATACAAGTATCGCCCCATTGAATGCTCTGCCCCTACTATGCGTCATATTTATAAGGTACTAGCCAGTCAGTATGATCCCCTGGGGTACATCGTCCCTTACACTACGAGAGCTAAGGTCCTTGTCCAGCGCCTGTGGGATAAGAAAAGGGAATGGGATGACCCTCAACTTCCCGACGAACTGCTCCAAGCCTGGCAAACATGGGAGCAAGAGTTACCAGACATTCAGCGCATCTCCATTCCCAGAAGTTACATCACTTTAGAGTTGGATAACCCCCAGAGTATCAGAAACCTACACATTTTCTGTGATGCTTCAGAGCGAGCCTACGGCTCAGTAGCCTACATCCAAACACTCAGTCCTCAAGGGGACATAGAGATAGCTTTCGTGACTGCCCGTTCCAGAGTTTCTCCAAAGAAACAACAGTCCATACCTCGTCTCGAGTTGTGCGCCGCTCTGACAGGAGCACAACTAGCCAAAGTACTGAAGTCAGAGCTCAGTGTTCCCATACGTCAAGTTACACTCTGGTCAGATTCCACCACTGTGCTAGCATGGATTCAAGCTGACTCGTGTCGATATAAAGTCTTCGTCGGAACAAGAGTAGCAGAGATACAGGAGTTAACGGACCCCAAGGATTGGCGTTATGTTGATTCCAAGTCTAATCCTGCTGATGACATCACAAGGGGTAAGACTTTGGCCGAGTTAGCCAAGGCAAGCAGATGGAGTCAAGGCCCATCATTCCTTCTCCTACCCGCAGATCAGTGGCCTCAGATTCCCCTCCTACAACTACCAACTGAGGATGCAGAGCTGAAACAGGTCACATTCTATGGACTTACAGTTACTGTCAACAACCCAGCCTTGCCTGATTGCAATCAATTTCGGTCTTATAAGGAACTACTAGCAGCTACAGCTAGAGCCTTACACGGGGTGGCTACCCCTACGGAAGTGCTAACAGCTGAGGATTATAGAAAAGCCGAACTAGCCCTCCTTCATCAAGCACAAATTCAAAGTTTCCCAACCGAGATGGCTCATCTTAAGCCTGGTAAACCTCTACCAATGAGTAGTCGTCTCTTGTGCCTTGCCCCCGAATATGACATCACTACTAACCTCATCAGAGTTGGTGGTCGTCTCAGACGAACAGAGCAGCTAGACGAATCCACCATTCACCCAATAGTTCTCGACCCTAAGCATCCCCTAAGTAGACTCATCATCCAGGACTTTGATGAAATTCTACACCATCCAGGAGCAGAGAGGGTTTTTGCTGAAGTACGTCGTAAGTACTGGATATTGAGAGGCCGAGAAGCTATTCGGCAACACCAGAGAACTTGCTTCGGCTGTAAACAGTGGAGAGGCCAGCCCAGTATTCCCAGGATGGCCGACTTGCCTCCTTCAAGACTGCGCTTATTTCAACCAGCCTTCTACTCCACCGGAGTGGACTGCTTCGGCCCTTACCTCATCAAGATTGGGCGCAGACATGAGAAACGATGGGGTATCATATTTAAGTGTCTGACAACGAGAGCTGTATACCTGGACCTGCTCTATCAGATGGACTCAGATTCATTCTTAATGGCCCTCCGAAGATTCATCTCCCGCAGAGGCAAGCCATTTGAGATCATCTCTGACCAAGGTACAAACTTCAGAGGTGGCGAGAGAGCACTACAAGAAGATTTTGTTGCGCTCCATCCTTCCCTCCAGGAGCAATTAGCCAGTCATCAGATTCGTTTTAAGTTCAACCCACCAGGCGCTCCGCACTTTGGAGGCTGTTGGGAAAGAGAGATAAGATCCTTAAAATCAGCTCTACGTTCTACTATAGGGGATCAAATTGTGACAGAGGAAGTGCTACGTACTGTGCTTGTTGAGATTGAAGGTATTCTCAATTCGAAGCCACTCTGCTATACGTCCTCGGACGTAGCGGATCCTGACCCAGTCACTCCCAACATGCTGCTCATGGGGCGGCCTGACTCATCCTTGCCGCAAATAATATACCCTGAATCAGAGTTGCTGAGCAAACGGAGATGGAGACACAGTCAGATTCTATCAGACCAATTCTGGAAACGTTTCCTCCGTAATTATCTCCCAGAACTGCAAGTCCGACAGAAGTGGCAAAGAGAGGCAGATAACCTACAGCCAGGCACAGTTGTCATGATTGTTGATCATCAATTACCCCGAGCTCGATGGCCAGTTGGACAAGTAACAAAAGTTTTTCCTGGAGAAGATGGGAGAGCCCGTACTGCAGAAGTAGAAGTCAAGAAGAAGGCCTATCTTCGTCCCGTCACCCGGCTAATCAGCCTCCCAGCATTACCAGACTGAGAACCTTTTAGAACCCCCTCTTACTTACTTGATCCTTTACCTTAGTGCCTTTTCTGAATTACACATTTACACAGCAAATATGGGGGTGGCTGTAGAAAAGGCCGGCTATATAGAGAGACATTAGTGACCCCTCGTGACTTTAAGAGGTATTGCGCTGATGACTCTGTATTTCCCTTTAACGATCCCTTTAACAGTATTAACAGGACGCAATTCAGAACACGGACATTCTTCGCTGTTGTTCAAGCTGTTGTTGTTTTTCTGCTGAGTGCGTTCATATACAAGTGAGTGATTATAGTCATGTTATTCATTATCTTTAAAGTGCTGTGTTTGAAGGCATAAGTTTGTGTTATCGATAGTTGCTATTATAATCGTGTATGTGTGCTACACGCGTTGTGTATTGCATCATCTATATATGGCGTTAGTAAGTGTATATGAGAGACAGTTAAATAGTGATATTGGTATATAATATCGTAAACTTGAAGTCACTTTGATTTATATGTATATTATTATTTACTAAATATGTTAAGTTGTTTTGGTATTTAATCAATATTTATCGGTTCTTCCGAGCTCACGTGTCAGAGAACGTGATGCCATTTTCACAAGTGCTAAACTAGTCTGTGCATGTCTGAATCGATTGTTATATCGCTAATTTTCTACTATGCTATATTGCTATTATGTTTAAGTATATATATATATATATATTATGTATAAGTAACAGTGAGTTCATATTTCATTACTGATTGGGTACTGTTATTTCTGTTTGTTTAGAACCACTCATACTAAGCTACACTCCAAACTACCTGTACTACAATCATTCACTCAACCGAATTCAAAGACTGTAACCCGCTACCAGCATCAAACCATTAAAGTGTACTTCATCTCTAACCGGATGACTTATGTCTGCTCAATTTCACCAGCACCCACACTAGTCTATCCAACAAACACTCAAAATAAATCAGCAATGTGTTTTAAAGCATGTGCATGAGGTGTCTTTTAGCCTTGCCCATGGTTGTCATGGTTATGTAGAGTACATGAATGATTAGTCAAATTATTATACTTATCAAATATCAAGATTAGAAAAAAAACAAAGTAATATAATGCAATATATTATGCACTGGTCTATCCCACGCTGCCAGAGGAACTCCAAACATTTCCGGTAGCTTGGAGCGCTATCTGGTGATTGTTGTCCTTCGTTGCCAGAGGAGCTCTTAGGCAGCTCCAATGCCCTTCAGCTCTATCTGGTGTTGGAGTAGATGGTGGGTTTTTAAACCTCCAGTTGAATCTACTCATGCTGCTAAGCACTGAGATGCTCGTCGATCCTCTCTTCTTTTCATATTTTCATATTATAATTCTCCAGTGTTAAAAGAAATAAACTACATACTGATAATGAAGGTTAAATGATGAATACTTGCAAATACGTAGTAGACATATGGTCTTTTCTTATCGTCCCCTTTTCTGGTTGCACTGCCTCGTAACATGGACACTGACCTGCTTAAAACCTTCAACGTTTTCTTTCTTTCCAAAAACAGTTACATTTCACATTTGATGTATATGGGAGATTAAAATGCTCCTTTAGAAATAAATGATTTCAGAATAGATGATTCAAAGATAAAGATTTCAACACAAATGACTTCAGGAAGGGGTATATGCCAAAATAAAATACATAAAACCATCTAACTTCCTTCCTACTCTATCCAAATATTCTAATGTCACTACATAATATGAAAAGAAAATACAATGAAGATACTAACTCCCTTTCTATCAAAAGTTACAATACAAGGTAAAAATAATAAATGAAAATAAAAGGCACCCCTTCCTTACCATTCGGTCAAGGATGTTTTACACAAATTCATCCAGTTCATCCAGTCCAGGTCCCACTGTATACGTTTTGGTGCATCCAACGTCAATTCCAGTTGGTCTCACTGATACATTAATCATCTGTTTGGCTGCAGCACTGGCCAGCATTGATCTGATGAAAGGCACAATACAACAGAACAACAAAAGAAACATAACAACAATGCCAATTATAATGCCCATTTTGGTTAACCATTGTCCTCAAGACCCAAAACGTGAATTAAACCAATCCCAGGTATGCATGTCTGCTCCAGCATTCTTGGTCACCTCCTCTCTCAGGTTTTTCAGTTTCCCCATTGCTTTGGTGAATGATCCATCTGGGGCTCGGTAGGTGAATGCAAACAGTGGTTGGCTCTCCTCAGCTAGGGGAACACTGAAAAAAGCTGAGCAGAGATCAATCACAGTAAAATAATTAGCAGCAGATGGAACATTGGTTAGCAATGTATGCGGGTTTGATACTTCAGCAGGCCAATCTTCCACAACCTCATTTATACCTTCTTTAAAACACAAAATTAGTAGAAATGAAATTTAAACACAAAACATCAAACCATACATTTATAGGTAAATACAGATGTAATTATATATAGTTAAAGACTACCTCCAAGCATTCCTAAACGATAATTATAATGAGTATATGGTTATGACTATATCTATTCCGGTAAAAACTTCTCTCAAAATGTCCTGGACTCTTTGGAAGTCTAGTTTGTCCAAACCACACCCCAGCCGGGGTGCAGAAACACTTTTTACTCTATGTTCTACACACCAATCTCTCATATGTTTTAAACTGTTGGTAAAATCCTCGTAAGTGGGGAGATCAGTGTACTTTCTTTTTGTGATTAAATGAAAAATGGTTCTGCCGTCTTCTTCCTGTGTCACTGCACATTCACCAGGTTTTTTGTTTTGTTTTTTCACTTTCTCCACACCATACTTGTCTTTAAATGTTACTGCAATACCTGCACCATATGCACAATCTGCACTCACACAATGTGCCAAGGGCTCTTGAGGAGGGCTCAGAAACAGGTTACCCTTCTTGTGTTGTATCTCTGGTATCTGGTATGGTATCTCCCTCTCTTGGACCTGAGTCCTCAGGTCCACAGCAGTTTGCATCTATTTCTACTTCTACCATTCCATCTTTCACCATAACCTGTACCTGCTGTAAATCTTGCTTCGGTGCATAGGGCGGTGGCCTTAATGAGTGTAAGACCGGATATAAACCTAGAGGCGGGGCAAACGCTGTCTCCTCAGAAACACTACCCTGTGTACTTCCTGGTTGCTTTGTCATTCCTTTCTCTGACTTCTCTGCCTTCACTGGCTCCCTATTTCCCTTTTTCTGAGGACTTAGTGCAGTTGCTGTCAATGCAATTCTAGTCCACAATCGTACCTCAGATCTATACTCTTCTTCCTGATTATTACATTTCTTTCTATTCATCCAATTTATTAATTTAATTCCATATTGTTTGAACAGGTTAATACCCCTAATTTTCATTTTTAATTTCTCTTTTTGGAGGTGTAATTGGTCTTGTAATTTTTTATCAAGACCTCTATTTCTTTACACATTGCCACATTAAATGTTCCCCCTGCCTGGCCACTTAGCCAATTTCTTTGTTCTCTCTGCCCACTTCCTTAAGAGCTCCCTTATTGTTTCATTACAGGCTGGATTTCTAGCTGCCAAGAACTCCACTGGAGTTTGACATCTTTGAAAGCCAGATTTATTAACCTGTTTAATATAATAAATTATTACTACTATTATTATTATTATTATTATTGTTGTTTCCTTCTTAAAATAATACCAATGTGTTTTCTAGTTAATAATTAATCTTTCTCATTGCTCCATTCATTTGGATTACCATAATATTAATCAACTTTGTATATTATACTCTGCTTTGGATGAGATTTTCATCCTTTCTTCTCCCTCTCCCCTTTCAACTTCACTGCCACACACACTCGCTCACGCAAACACTCACTCAACCAGACTTGCGCGCGCACACCCAGTGGAGCCCCCCTTTCTCTCTCTCTGTCTCTCACACACACAGAAACATGCACACGCACACAGAATAAATCAACAATTCAATGTCCTATATCCTAATTGCCGGAGGACTCGAACCACCCGGGCCGGAGGACTCGAACCACCCGGACTTCTCTACCGTGGGACTCGAACCACACGGGCCGGAGGACTCGAACCACCCGGACTTTACTGCTGTGCACAGCCTTAACTTCTCAATATACGGCCATCTACTGAGGTCTACTAAAAAGACCTGCAGTGACTACCTTCTTCTACCTTCTTATTCTGTTTAATAAACTTCAACACCCTGACTTAAGAACAACTATAGTTCGGAGTACAATTCAAATTCAACACATAAATTTAGAATGTCCAATTAGCAGAAGTTTGATTTAACAGGTTTCTGCTTACCTTATTTTTATGGTCGACCTTGTTGAATTCAAGTTCGCTCCATCCCTGGTTTACAAGTCTCCAAAGACCTTCTAGGTTTACTGCCTTTTTTGATGGACTTTAAAATGTCCTGCGTGTTCAAAAATCGAAGAAAGGCTTAAAATGTCAAAGTGTTGGAGTTTATTAATCAGAAATCTCCACAGTACTGGGTTGGCCTCAGGCAAGACGCCTTACAAAGGACCAACCCCCAAAAGCATTTTCACAGGACATTTATAATATCTGTCCACGTGGGTCGTCTTTTCATTGGCTACCCGATCCGTCCAACGCTCCTCCAATCAGCATTCTCCTGTTTCTCCCTTGGTTCCTGCAAAACAACACTTAACACGCATACCCCCAGTTCGTGCCTGGGACCATTTTCTCCAGTAATTGATGGACTTGTTATGTATGTGTGTCCATACATTCCTCTGCCTTCTTCTTGATGGGCTCATAGCTGCCCACACCCTTGTACTCACATTAGAGGTCTGCTACCCGACCCGAACCCGCGGGTCCCGAAATACTCTCGGGTTTCGGGTCGGGTTTCGGGTTAATGTTTAATGGATAGCTTCGGGCTCGGGTCGGGTTCGGGTTTGTAGCTAAACCAAAACTATATGCAGAGGCTTCGCTGCTTTCATAGACGCACGCACACACATATCAGAGATCGCGCACAAACAGCACGGAAACTTTTATTAGTAAAATAGCTTCGACAGGCTACTGACTCGCAAGTCACAACATTATATTTACCTGCAATGAGGCGGCAAAATCGCTGTTTTTGAAGTAACTAAGCCTCATTGCTTATAGAGAGACATGCGCAGAAGCAGGTTCACATGCACGCGCAACTTTCCTCGGTCTCTCGCTTGCTCGGTCTCTCTCTCTCTCTCTCTCTCTCTCTCTCAAATAAATGATTAATTCATTCAAATAAATACAATCTTATTTAAGATCTTATGTCTGATTTAAAGTAGACAGAATGCTAACGAGCCTTAACTGACAAAAAATGACCATAATTTGCACGGTGGAAGAATTATCTTCTTGTCCATACAAAATTCATAAACTCGGCAGAATGTATGCGACCGCTGCACCTGATGTTCACAAACTTTCATAACTGGTAAATGTTTGTGAAATGGCAGAGCCTTGATTAATCCGTTTCTTTGCATGCAATCGTGAAATGCAACCTTTTTCCTTTTTTTTTAGTTGGCTATTCGTTGTGGGGTGGGGGGGGGGATTTCGGGTCGGGTTCGGGCTCTAAATTTAACTGTGCCGCTCGGGTCGGGTCGGGTCGGGTCAGACGATCTCGGGTACGGGCCGGGTTCGGGCTTCAGTTTTGAGCCCGTGCAGACCTCTAACTCACATACAGTCTAACAGAGAGCACTCCAGTATTGGCTCTGAAGCTCTACATACCAGCAAGCAACATATCTGGAAACATTTATAATAAATCCCACAATACAATTGATTACTTAACACAAAAGGAGGATTATATCCTTCAATATCTACCACAGTAGCCTAGCTAGTTTAAGCATAAACACTTGTCTTTAATGTTGTAAAGTATCCTTTGCAGCTAATTTCAAATGTTAAAATGTCTTAAAATGCTCCTTACACTAAAGTAGTTACACAGTAGTTACACTACTGATCATTTTCTATTCCATAGCAAAACATTCAAAGACATGAAACAAGACACACCTGAAAGTAATTAACACCGCTTGAACCAATCAAAAATGATACATGAAGCAAAACCCAAAATTAATGTCACATGTGGCATTGACAGCATCTGACTCTTTCTCAATTCCAAGAATGCAAAGAACGGACTTGTGTTCTCGTGGAGAACAGTCTTGCCGAGTGTCCTTGGAAGAACAAACTCGGAAGGACTCGAGGATACAGAATGCTTACTTATGAGAATTGAGATGTAGCCTACTGCGTTCTTGCTTAACTGACCGCATAGTCTCCGCAGCGGCCAATGAACAATACATATAACATAACATTACAAACAAATGTCATAACTTATTAAAATATGTAATACTTTAATAGATATTACTAACATATAATTGTATATCGTTTTATTTTACAGCGTTGTATACGTTTAACATTTAAGAAAAATTTTAATATGCCAAATAAAAATGCAGACTTTCTCCGGGTCTTAGCTATAACTTTATTAAAACTAAGCAAAGCAAAACAAAATGATAAATGTTTACTTTCAACTTCAAGAGCCGTCAAGTATTTGCTAGAGCGAGTCTAGTTGACACGAAGGGAGCTACGATCCTGACAGTCTCCACGCCCTGGCAGCAAAAGTGGCCGTCCCTGTTTGAAGGTTTGGGCTGCCTTACTGCTTTTGCCCACCAACCTCTCCTGAATTCCGCCATTAAACCAGTCATCCAACCACTCCGGCGCATTCCCTTGGCTCTCCGTGATGGTGTTTCGGCTGAGCTCAAGCAGCTGCTGGACGTTGGCATTATTGAACCAGTGAATGCGTCACCCTGGGTCTCAAACCTGGTGGTAGCTCAGAAGAAATCAGGGGCCCTACGGGTTGTGTGTCGACCTGTGAGCGGTGAATAAGGCAGTGATCCCAGACAGGTTCCCTCTGCCTACCTCAGAAGAGCTCACTGCTCAGTTCCATGGCTCAACCGTGTTCTCTAAACTGGATCTTAGACAGGGTTACCTACAAGTGCCTCTCCACCCCAACAGCAGAAACCTCACAGCCTTCGTTACCCATGCAGGTGCGTTTCGCTACATACGTATGCTGTTTAGACTCAGCTCCTTCCCCAGCTGTTTCCAAAAAATCATGGTGTCGGTGTTGGCTGGTATACCGGGGGTGGCTATTTACCTGGATGATGTGGTTATCCATGGGCCCACCACCGAGAGTCACGATGAACGCCTCAGTAGAGTCTTGGCAGCCCTAGCTAAACACAAACTAACCCTCAATTCTGAAAAATTTGTTTTCTCTGCACCAACCATTAAATATGTGGGTTTCCGGCTGTCAGCAGATAGCATCACACCACTTCAATCAAATGTAGATGCCATACAGGCAATTCCTGAACCCAGCTCAGCTGTGCAGGTCGCCTCCTTTTTGGGCATGACGGGCTACTACCTGAAGTTCCTCCTACACTATTCTGCTACCACTGCCCCATTACGGCGACTGCTGCGTAAGGATGAGCCATGGGTGTGGTCAAAGGCATGCTCTGATGCCGTGCGTGTGCTCAAGATGCAGCTCACCACAGCCCCAGTGTTGGCTCAATTCGATATCTCCAGCCCCACCTGGGTGACCTGCGATGCGTCAGCTACAGCCATAGGAGCAGTGCTGTCACAAACCCAGCGGGGCATTGAGAAGCCCATCGCCTTTGCGTTACGGGCCCTCAATCAGACAGAGCAGCGCTACTCAGTGGGGGAACGTGAAGCATTAGCCTGTATCTGGGCCTGTGAGAGGTGGCACTTGTATCTCTATGGCCACGCCTTCACCCTAAGGACAGATCACCAGGCCCTGACAGCACTACTTTCCACATCTGGGACAGGCCACAGACCACTGAGGCTACACCGCTGGTCCGATCGTCTTCGCCAGTATAACTTTGACCTGAAGTTCACCCCGGGCAGAGACAATGTTGTGGCCGATCTACTGTCCCACTCAGCTCCGCCACACCCCACCACACACACACACACACCGACACGGATCAGATGGAACGGGACATTGTCCAGATGTTACACACACCCCTCCAGGTCGTTGTATCGTTACAAGAACTGAAGGAGGCATCGGAACAGGACCCGATCCTTTCTCAGCTCCGAGTTTATATTCTAAATGGCTGGCCTCAGGAGGTACCAGAGAGGCTGGCAGCATTTTACAGAATAAAGCATGAGCTGTCCTGCTGGAATGACACCTGTGTGGCACGCGGCCTCTGCACAGTCATCCCTAGCACCCTACGTGCATGTGATTTGGCGATGGCTCACGAGGGCCACCTGGGTATTGTGAAGTTGAAGCAGCGCTGCAGAGACCGGGTTTGGTGGCCAGGAATAGATAAAGACATCGAGGCCCTGGTGAAAGATTGCGCTGCCTGTCTCTTAAGCGGTAAGACTGGTCACCAGGCCCTCCCACCCTTACAACCTCTTGCTTGGCCATCACAGCCCTGGGACCACCTGCAGCTGGACATTTGTGGTGAGATACAGGGAGTTCCTCATCACCAACGCTTCCTAGTAGTTGTCTATGACCTGCATTCGAAATGGCCTGAGCTCATTGCCACCGGCTCTGTGACATCTCAGGTCATAATTAACTTCCTGGACTCTCTGTTTTCCCACTGGGGCCTTCCAAAAACGGTCACTACTGACAATGGCCCGCAGCTAATCTCAGCTGAGTTCACAACATACCTCAAAAACAAAGGTATTCATCACATCCGCACGGCATACTATCACCCCCAAGCTAATGGTGGCGTCGAACGCTTCCATCAGTCTCTGAAAAACAGTCTCAGAGTGCACTTGTTCCAGGAATGGACCTTCTCACGGGCCATCCATCATACTCTGCTGCACTACAGGGCCACCCAACACTCTACGATGGGGGTCTCTCCAGCTTTCCTCATGCTTGGCCTAAGGGCCCTCTACCGAATGTCAGGGCCTCTGTCACCCGCCAGCAGAGGAGGATGAAGCAGAAATTCGATCTCTCAGCACGTTAAGGTCCCTGACATTAAGGCCACAGATTGGGTCAGGGTTCGCAGGCCCCACAGAGATAACAAACTCGCTTCATATTGGTCTGCCCCTCTCCAAATTACTCATCAGCTGGGCCCAGCCACCTTCTTGCTCAGCAATGGCACACGGTGGCACGCAAGCCGCCTCCACAAAGTGCCGCCACCAGCACATACAACAGGCGTCACACCTCAAGCCACACCTCCAGCTTGGCAGGACACCCCAGCATTTCAGCTGACACCTCAGATAGCTCCTGCTCAAGCTCCAGACATGCCTATCAACCTGCCAGCTGAGATTTGTGCCTGCCCATCACAGACTGCCCAGCCTCATCCCCTTGTTTCTCCACGGTCTGTCCGCATTCGTTCTCGCCCAGGGCACTTACAGGACTTTGTGTCAACAGTTCATGTTTGAAACCCCGTAGGGAGGGGGGGAAATGTTATGTTCTCTTAAATGTGTTGTTTTATAATGCATTGAGTTCGATTGTGCTGAAAGCATTATGTTATGCCTGACCAAATGTAGGTGTTCGTTTACTGGTGTCTGCAACAGGATATAGGAAGTAAAGAGTTACGATAAGTTGATGCTATTCGCTGTGTCGGTGTGATCTTTATCAAACACAACAGGCCGCCTGCAGCTTCTTCTGGGATTTCTAACGGCTCGATTCACTCAAGTCTGCATTCGATGCATCCTCGATATCAAGAACTCATCCGGGAAATTTCATGCATCCTCTGTACTTGTGTTCTTGAGAATTGGAACAGAACTTCGAGGGTTAATGATGACGTAGAACAAGAACACAAGGACGCAAGATCGCTGAAGAACACATATTGAGAAACAGCCCAAGTGTGCTGGATTTCTTATGATGATACATATTATGATGATACATTCTGCCGAAATGTTATATTGTAGGCTATATATATATATATATATTCTATCCCCCTTACTTCTGAAAGGATGGTACGTCCCTGGTACTAAGATCAATCGTTATCGGGAAACCCGGCCCTGACTAGTTTTGTAAATAAGCCTACTGTAAATGCTCGACATGCTAAAGCTTTGATTATGCTGTGACTAGAATGTATAGCCTATTGGAAATGCAGTTTAAAGGTTGAATTTAATATATAGTTCTTTATTGTTTTCTGTGAATTAATCATTATTAATATTATAGCCTACTGCCTAGTGTTTCCTTGAGGAATGACTCATTCATGTAAAACACAACACGCTCATTTATCATCATGCACAGGCATAAATAGCATACAATCATAAAGTATTGGCATAATTTTCAGGGGTTTACAGTATGTGCTAAATATATGGTAGCAAATATATAATATTTAGAATATAAAAAATGTGCTCTATATATATTTAGTAAATACTGTAAACCCCTGAAAATGATGCCAATACTTTATGATTGTATGACAACAATTATTCTTTAAAATGTTTCCAACAAAGAAATGGATCAACTTCTGTCAGCTTGTTGAACAAACACTTTATTTGGATAATATAGGCCTACCACATAATGGCTGAAGCAGCAGCGAGCGTCCAGCGGGAGACACTGTTTTCACAGTATTCAGTTCAAAAGTAAACAAAATTCTACAAATCTAGCGATAAAATAGTTTCTCTTCCCTGCAATCCAATGAAGAATTTGAACATTTAACTTAAAAGCAAAAACAAAAGATAAGCAGGTATCCATATTAATTTCAGCATTTGCAGCACAGGGTGATCATCTCAAAATGGCGGCGGTGCCACAGCATGCAACACGGCGTGACGTAGCTTCACATTCTCTATATATTCTCTCAGTTGTGCATTAGATTTCAGGAAATGCATGTATGTTTGTGTACTGCAAGCTTACAAAACATGTTGCTTGCATTGGCTAACTGCAATGTTATATTTGTAATACTTGATGCTTTTAATTACTAACCTAATCAGAAGCTGTTTGCTGTCCCAACACAAGATGGCTGTGCATGATGAGATCAATATGAATGATAACGTGTTTACTGCACATACTTGGCTTGTTTGTGGTGAGTAACCTTGATTTAATACAAAATATTAATTTTACATCTACGTATGTCACTGTGAGTTGCTTCATTGTTTCGGAAGAATGTGTAATCAATTTGTTTTTATGATTCCAGCATTTACTGTAATAAAACTTAAAATGATTGCTTCCAAATGAACCACATCATCTGGTTTTGGAAGTTGAACGTGTACACCTGGTGTTAAAAACAGTAATTCACCGTTGTCAATATGGACTTATGTGAAACTGGAAATCTCAGAAGGTAAAGTTTGAATTAAATCCTTATTAAGTCAACATCACTAGAAAGGGTCTCTAAAAAGCACACTACAGTTAGCATAAAATTATTCCATAAAACTCAACTTGTATATTTCTGAAGCAACATGATTGCTTCCTTTGTATGAATTACAGATTTAAGTTTAAGCCTTAATATATATCAGCGTGCTCATTAACATACTACATCAAGTTACATTTTTTATTGCGCTCCACATGATCAAACTTCATGGCATTTAAGGTTTGTGTTGCCATATTTCATGAAATCTGTGTGTGCATTTACTGAGCCTGGACAAAACAGATGGTATTAAAAAAAACATGGATTACAAAGCAACTGGTGTTACAAAACATGGATCGTGGATGCTACTTATTATTAAGTTTACTTTCATATTCACCATTTCTTGCAAAATTCCCATCATTTCAAAAGGAATTTGTGTGATCATACGTTTCAGTTTCTTCCACATGCAGATTTTGCTTATGTTAAAGTTCGTCAAGTGGAATCACCTCGCAGATCAATTGAAAGCTGCTTGGATAGAAAGTTATTTACTGTGCACTGTACTTCATACATCGCTACATTATAAACGGAAATAAATCAGTTTATTTTCTGTGAAATTTTGCTTATGTGACCGCACCTTTAGAGAGTTTGAGAAATAATGCATGTACTTCGCTGCACATGTTTATGATGAAGCTCATTTGAAAATGGATTGTTGCTAAAGTAAAATGTCAATTATTTCTGTGTTTACAGGTGGTGGTTATTTTATTTCCTGCCTGTGTTTCTTTTAACAAATGAAGGTGAGTGCTAAAATAAACAATTATTTCAGAAGAAAATGTCTACCTTTTGTGTTTGCTTAACTGCATTTATTTGTATTTCTTTTTTCTCTGTATTCAGTGTCTCTGCAGGAGACGGTTGAGGGTTTTATTGGAGGATATGCTGTTTTACCTTGTTCTTCTGGAGAACCTCCGCTTACAAGTGAAGACATAGTTGTGAAGTGGAGACACAGCAGCCAGTATGTTTATGGAATTATTGATGGTAAAATCTCTGTGGAAGGACAGGATCCAGAGTACAGGAACAGAACTGAAAGTTTCCCTGAAGAGTATATGAGAGGAAACTTCTCCATCAAACTCAACAACCTTCAACACACTGATGCAGGAAAATACAAGTGTTATATCACCATAGAGAAATCAGAAATCAAGAGTGTTGAACTATTGATTAAAGGTGTGTAAAACCACATGATTGACAAAACAGTTTATATTTCAGCCGGTGTTCTTTTGCATAGACATTGTAAAGGGATTTACTCGTGTTTTAGTTTTTCCCCATCTTTTGTAAATATTTTGTCTTGCAGAGAGACCAGCAAGACAACTCCCCAATGAAGGAACAAAACCAAGACCAGAGATGATTGTAATGTTCATTTCCATTCTGTGCATTGGCATTATATTGTCATTGGCTGTAAGTTCATTCATCAACATCAACATTATAATCAACATGTTTCATATAGTAATTAATAACAGCCTCTAATTAAATGTTGTAACATTGTTTTACAGAATTCTGCCACCACAGCGTCTTTCTAATGAGTTTTTGTCATCGCTCAATTCCCAGTTCCTACGATTCGTCGTCATCTGCACAGGTTACTAGGCCTGTCTGTATATCATCTGTAGATATTACTTTATTGTTGTGCTCACCCTCATTCATCTACTGGACCCATCTAAACTTTTTCCACAGTCGTGCAAATACAAGCATGCATTGACAATGTTAAAGCTCTCTCTATAGAGGACCTACAGTGGTGGAGGTATGATGAGTTCTGGTGCTTGTGCTAAAGTACTGTGAGCATTGTTTTATAATAACAAAATTATACAGTTTAAGTATACAAAAGGCTGTGAAAATGTTTTCATTTGAACCAGTCCCAGGCCTCAAGTGATTCCCAAAAGGATTTTGCTCGGGCCCATTTCTCAATACTTGAGGCACTTTTTCAAAACTCTACACACAGTTCTCTAAGCAACAATTCAATATTGGCACAGCAGCTAATTTCCCATTCAAAATGCACTAAAACTATAAAAACACTTCATACTTCTTATCGCAAATCAAATAATTATTCCATAGCACTAGCAAAGATTGTCACCTCCTAAAATAATGATCTAAAATCATTATACATTTTTATTGTAAAATGTAGTTATTGCTGTTTTATTCCAATTTGTTTGTTAGGTTTTGAACTTAAGTTCAATAAGTAAAAGGAGTATGTAAACATGCAAGTTGCTCTGTAGGTTTTTGTGTCTGAGTAAGAAAGGAATTCTTGTAATTGACCTATCGGTAAGCCCCTCCCCTCGAACGCAGACTAGCCAATGGCAGTCGAGTATCAGTTGCACGGGGAGATGAACTCGACATCTTTAGGTTTCAACGCCACAGAGAAACATTGGAAGATCCGAAGCTTGCATCAGTCTTTTGGGGTTTATGCTTCAAAAATTAAAGAATTATGTGCCTGGGGTACTTGTAAGACTGATTCCAGGTATCCTGAGAGTATGGGCAATATCATTTATTTTATTACATTTCCTGAATCTAAACAAAACAGAGCACAATGTCCTTAAGTATTCAACCCCAATACAAATAAAGACAAAAACGTTCATTTTCTGGTTGTCATACACTCATTGTTACAAATTCCATCTGCTCAAGCAGAAAGTTAAAGTTATCTTGTGCTTCAGAAAGGTATCTCTGGCTAAAACTAGCTAACGTTCAGTTAGTGAGTCCATGCCAACGTACAAACTTAAATAGAAGTTGTGCAGCATGCTCTGTCAGAAAGGGCCTGATCTTTCTGATGTTGTGTAGTGCAAACCTGCAAGATCGAGCAGTCTTACAGACAATGTCTTTGAAGGTCAGCTGTTCATCAAAGATTACACCAAGATTTCTGACTGAGCTTGATGGGCTAATTGTAGAAGAACCTAGCTGGATGGTGAAGTCATGCTGTAGAGTTGGAGTGGCAGGGAAGACAAGAAGCTCAGTCTTCGCCAGGTTGAGCTGTAGATGATGTTCTTTCATCCATGCCGAGATGTCCGCCAAGCAGCCTGAGATCCGTGCAGCTACCGTTGGATCATCTGGTCGAAATGAGAGACACAGCTGTGTGTCGTCAGCGTAGAAATGGTAGGAGATACCATGTGCTTGTATGATGGGACCCAGTGATGTAGTGTATGTGGAGAAGAGGAGGGGTTCAAGAACTGACCCCTGAGGATCCCCAGTGACCAATTGATGTGCTCTGGATACCTCCCCTCCCCAGGCCACCTTGAAGGACCTGCCAGTGAGATAGGATTCAAACCAGCGAAGTGGAATCCCAGTGATGAGAGGGTGGACAGGAGGATCTGAGGATTGACAGTGTCAAAAGCAGCAGATAGTTCCAGCAGAATGAGGACTGATGATTTGGAATCAGCTTTGCAATTCGTAGTAATAAATAAGGAGTAACACACCTTATTTGTTGTAAAATCCTTCCATGGGTTTTTAACTCCCATTTGGTGGCCTTCTGTGTCCAAAATTGTGCAAAACGTTGTGGGACAAGGTTTTCACACTGCAGCTGTCATTGTAAGTTAGTGAGCAACTCTGTTTGTCCGAGGGAGCAACAGTAACTAAGAAGGGCGGGGCTTACCAATAGGTCAATTGCAAATTGCAGTCACTGAATGTTTTCTCTGTAGCAAAACAATGATAAATAATGTTTAGGCAGTTTAGGCCACATAGACTACAGTTGCGCTCACTGTCTGAAGAGTTTTGGGAAAGTGACCTATGTATTGAAAAATCGATCATAGCAATTGAAAAAAAACAACAACTATGTAATGTGAATATAGCAATGTTTTGTATTGATAACCACCATAATAATAAAGGTGCTAAAATAGAAAGCCACGTCCAGAACTACTGTTCAGACAGCATTGCCAGAACTTGTCTATAGATTAACAATACATCACACTAAATAAACAAAACAGAAAATAAACAGAAATAGCATGCGACTTACAAATGAACAAGTGACACATCATAAAGAGGCAAATAAACACAAGAAGTGCTTATAATATGAAGTTTCAGACTTTGTTTAGAATAGTACAATAGTAAGGAATAGTGAATTTTTTCCCCAGTAGGATGCAGATAAGTGCTCATAGAAGAAGACATGAGTTTTCAGCTGTCAGGGATTTGGTGTTCTGGATGGGAAGAACATCCCACCCAGCCAGGAACAGTGAACAGAAATGTTCTGGAAAGTGACGTTGTGCCTCTCTGTGATGGTACTGTGAGCTGTCGTTCACTTAAAAATCTCAGGCTTCTGAAGGGCTTGTAAACTAAGGGCGAGTGGAAGTAGGAGGCTGCAGAGCCCGCAACTCTTAGCCATTGTAGACAGATTTAAGAGAGGTGTGGTATTTTTGGGCTCATTGAAGCTCAGTTGCAGTGATACAATCTGGATTTTTAGCAGAGTAGGCATGACATTTTCAAGCACACCTTTAGAGGAAGCGCTCATGCTGCAGTATGTTGAGATGGTGTACAATATGTTTTGTTTTGCACTGCTTGCAGAACAAATGGTAAAACACACTGTTTACTTGGGTCTCAATCACTGTGGAGTGTTAACACTTCTGTTTTGTGTAGCTCTTTGCTAAAGAGTGACAAAGATGTAGGCCTTTTAGCCATTATATGTCACTTACCAACTGTTGTTCAATAACAATAATTAAAACCTGAAATTAAAAATAAAAACAAATAAATACAGACATCTTTGTATATGTGGACTGCATTGTGTTTTTTTAAAGCACCGTATAAATTCACGTCACAACAGCTCAAACAAACCTTTCCGCTATGATTGCATGAAAAACAGGATGCAGGAGAAGAAAATTCTTTATTAGATACTTTAAAAAAGTTAAGTGTTACTCGCATTACTTGTAATGTGTTACCCATAAGACTGGATACTTTATTAATTCACTACTCAACTATGCACTAGATGTTTTATAATCTTATAATAATATTAGAATATAAAGGCATCAAGAAGTATTAGCTACTTCTCATTATGGGTCACTTTTTAAACTGCTTATGATGTGACTATTTGGGCTAAATTGAGGATCATTTATTGCTTCTCTTACAGAACATGCATTCAGTAACTACATGTTTCCAGTGGTGGACAGTAGATGATTGCAACACATTTTGCATTCAGGGACTACATGTTTCCAGTGGTGGACAGTAGATGATTGCAACACATTTTGCATTCAGGGACTACATGTTTCCAGTGGTGGACAGTAGATGATTGCAACACATTTTGCATTCAGGGACTACATGTTTCCAGTGGTGGACAGTAGATGATTGCAACACATTTTGTATTCAGGGACTACATGTTTCCAGTGGTGGACAGTAGATGATTGCAACACATTTTGAATTTCCTCCAGATGCTGTTTGTATTAGAAAAAGACTGCTTGCATTTGAAAGGAAAAATTGACCTTAAACTCCCATCGGTCAGCTAAACCCACACTGTAAATATAAACATACAATTTATTCTTGAAGAATAAATCCTTGTCTTCCTCTTCTTACTATCATCTCTTCAGCTCGATCCTTTCTCTACCCACTCACCAAATTTTTACACTTGTATACAATATATACATTTATACATTTCATCTGATTTCAACCCGCTGAATAACAATGTGTGCATATTATTTTATGCATTTTATTATTTTATACAACATGTCATTTTATGCATTTATATTTGTACATAATTGTATACTAATAATTAAATGTATAAAATGACATGTTGTATAAAATAATAAAATGTATAAATAATATGCACACATTGTTATTCAGCGGGTTGTAATCAGATGAAATGTATAAATTGTATAAAAGTGTACAAATTTGATAAGTGGGTAGAGAAAGCGTTTAATGAGAGAGAAAAGAGGAGTGCAACATGAATAACGAGACGAGCAGAGAGGAGGATGTTAGAAAAAGAAGAAAGGAGAGGGAGAAGAGTAGACTGGAGGGCACTGGTGTGGTATAAAGAGCAAGACAATAAACTGTAAGATATGGAAAGTGAAGAAGTGGACAGCAGGGTGGAAGGAGAGGTAGAAGGTACAAACAAATTTGAAATTAAAGTTATCCAAATTTTTATATATATCTTTCAATTAGATTTTTACCCCGTTTCAAAATTATTGATGCACTGAAATTTCAAACTTTTTGTCACCAATTTAAATTTCACAAAAAAATAATACTAGCCTAAGTAAAAATAAGCTCACTGAAGGCAAGTAAACAGTCACAAATTAGGCTGCAACAGAGTAAAGATCATAAAAAATCGGCCTACTTGAAAAACTTAAAGCACTGAACAATAATAATGTACAAATAGACCGAACAGTCTTCACTGTATAAATTCAATATAAATTCATTCTTTGTTATTTTACAAAAGTGATTCAGTCAAGGACAGTAATTTATGTTTGATTTACAGTATTGAAACAAATGGCAGCAGCAGCTATATTAGGCTGCTGTAGAGGAATAGTTCACCCAAAAAGGAAAATTCTGTTGTTGTTCTAAACCGCTATGAGATTCCTTCTACTGTTGAATGCAAAATAATATATTTAGAACATTACTGGTACCCAAAAAGTTGCTGGGCCCCTATAACTTCTAAAGTATGAAAATATTTCCACTATTGGAGTGAATGGGGACCAGAAACTGGTTACGATGATTCTTCAAAATATCTTCTTTTATGTTGATGAGAACAAAGAAATTCATAGAGGTTTAGAACAATTTGAGGGCAAGTAGGCCTGTATGATGACAGTATCTTCATTTTTGGGGGAACTATCCTTTTAAGATCTCATCAAATAATCCAGGATCTCATATAGCCTTACACTACACATGATATATATTTAACTATTAATGTTAATTTTAGACACAAATAACTGTTTACAAGGATACTCGCAAACACAGGCATTATGATACATAACTACGTGTATTTGAACGAAAAGCACAAATAGCGAAAAGTTTAGTCAGTCGTTATACGTGCAGGTGCGCGCCACGTGTATACGGCTGAAACCGTTTTAATGCACACATTTACCAGAGTAAATTCTGCCCAACTGCTAAGGCTAATGTCCATGAGCAGTTTAAACCATTTGTTTTAAAACCTGCTTAAAACGCGTTTAAATTATAATTAAGCCTACATCTTGACGCGCAAAACGATTGATATATTTCAACTGCATTATCTCCCCACCCTTAAGTTAATAGAGTTTGTTCAAACACAAAAACAATGGGCCTCATTTACGAAACGAAGGTACGACCGAAAATTGGGCGTACGGTCGTTTCTACGCAAAACTTGGAATTTATCAATATGGACGAGAGCGGTGGCTACGATCAAATCTCACGTCAGGTCTAAGCTCGTGTACGGAAGTTTTGATACAGGGTGACGTCCGTGTACGCTTTACCCTTTTGATAACTAAAATGAATGATGACAAATAAAAAGATTACGTTTTTTTTTCGTTTAGTATAACAAATGTAAAAATGAATTTCGATGCGATTTCTTATTTTCATTACATGAATAAAGTACTTATTTTCTATCTCCTTGTACAATTGTGCCACGATCTGGAACCTCAGTTAAGGAAAAAAAAACAGCGTTCAGATGGCATTCCTGTGCCTGTGATGGTGCTCTCAACTTAGGGGTTTTTGGCCACCGGGACCTTTCAGCGGGAGATAGGTGATAGATCTGGGATTTCACAGCCAACATTTAGCATAACTATGCCAGCAGTGTTGGCAGCTATGAAATCATTTTTTCGCCGGTATATACAATTTCCCTATGATCATGGTCAGCAGTCTGTCATTAAGAGAGAATTTTATGAGATTGCTGGGTTTCCTAATGTGGTTGGTGTAATTGACTGTACTCATGTGCGGTTAAAGGCACCATCCATGAATGACTATGCGTTCGTTCATCAATCGCAAAAATTATCACTCAATAAATGTGCAAATAATTTGTGATGCCAAACTATCCATACTAAATATGGTGGCCTGGGGGGACGCACGATTCTTTTATTCTTCAAAATAGCAGTGTTGGGACTAATTCCTTTCACTCCGCTTTTCAAGCTTCCGAACAATACAAGTTGGTTCGACTGAACTTGCGAGGTTAAAGTTTCAATTTCTACATCGAAAAAAATCCTCTTTTTGGCCGGATTACGCTTCTCCATGTCGCAAAATCTAGGGTCGAGGCATCACTACCCTGAATTTATAGGGGCGTGACATGTAAATTACGATCGATTTCAGCCGCCGGATTTATCAAGGTGCGATCATTCGTACGATGAGATTGGCAGCATACGAATGTTTGATGAATCACACGTGAACCTTGTTGTAAGCTGATTTGTGCCCTCGAATCTGCGCTCGTTTCTATGTTGGATTGATAAATGAGGCCCAATATGTCTGTACGTCCAGATAATTATCAAACTAACCTAAAATCTGAATGCAGACATTCTGGGCAGCGATCACCTGATAGAAACATGCACATATATTTCAAAAGTCAAATATAGAATAAACACATTTGATTGGTAAAAATGGCGATCGGCGCTCCAGTCAATCTACTCCACAGCCAATAACGGGCCCCAACTTCAGCCCCTCCTAGCCCAGTGGTAAATTGTGTAGCTCCCTTTCGAAGTGGAACTTCGATGCTGCGTCATGGAGTTGACGCTATGAGAAATGCGATCAGTGTGACCAGTATCTGAAGCATGTGTAAACAAATGCAATAATCTTTGCGGAGCACCAATGAGCATTAAGGGATGCCTGCATTACACATCATTAGCTTTCACATCTTCTGGGGCATGTAAGATAAAAGCTAGGTGCGCTCAATGCGTTGCATCCACACATGCTTGACTCTCTCGAGACATGAGAATCAAGTGTCTGTGCCTTGTGATTCGGGTCCTGCTGACTGAACATCGGGATTGTAGGTGGAGCTAAGGGAGGAGTCTAATGGAACTTTTTCTCATTTGGGCACAAAACGTCGCCAAAATAGTCTCAATCGTTTGTGCTCCGTTTGTGCTGGTTTGTGCTGTAAAAAAATTGTTTGTGCTGCTTTGTTTTTTTAGATATTAAAATTATATTTATAGGTCATTCTGAGGTGACTCAGCCCCCCCACATAGTCCAAATTCACCCCAAATAGTCTCGTTTGTTTGTGCTTCGTTTGTGCTGGTTTGTGCCGGTAAAATTTTCGTTTGTGCTGCTTCGGTTTTTAAAATATTAGACATTGAATTATAGGCGATGACGTCACCAGCCCCCCCACATGCTCCAAATTCACCCAAAACAGGCTCAATCGTTTGTGCTTCGTTTGTGCTGGTTTGTGCCGTTAATATTTTCGTTTGTGCTGCTTCGGTTTTTAAAATATTAGACATTGAAATATAGGCGATGACGTCACTCAGCCCCCCACATGCTCCAAATTCACTAACATTTGAGCCCATTTTAGGTGAGTTTGCAGCGTGTAGCGGGGCTGGTGACGTCATCGCCTATAATGTAATGTCTAATATTTTAAAAACCGAAGCAGCACAAACGAAACTTTCAGCGGCACAAACCAGCACAAATGAAGCACAAACAAACGAGACTATTGTGGGAAATGTGGAGCATGTGGGGGGCTGAGTGACCTCAGAAACGGCCACCAAATATTATTTTAATATCTTAAAAACCGAAGCAGCACAAACAATTTTTTTTACGGCACAAACTGGCACAAACGGAGCACAAACAAACAAGACCATTTTGCGTGAATTTGGAGCATGTGGGGGGCTGAGTGACGTCATCGCCTATATTTCAATGTCTAATATTTTAAAAACCGAAGCAGCACAAACGAAGCACAAACACACGAGACTATTTGGGGTGAATTTGGA
This sequence comes from Oxygymnocypris stewartii, assembly GCA_003573665.1. NCBI lineage: Eukaryota > Metazoa > Chordata > Actinopteri > Cypriniformes > Cyprinidae > Oxygymnocypris > Oxygymnocypris stewartii. The sequence continues at coordinate 101,615 of QVTF01019827.1, read as the reverse complement.
CTATGTGGGGGGGCTGAGTCACCTCAGAATGACCTATAAATATAATTTTAATATCTAAAAAAACAAAGCAGCACAAACTATTTTTTTTACAGCACAAACCAGCACAAACGGAGCACAAACGATTGAGACTATTTTGGCGACGTTTTGTGTTGGGTGGGGGGCCAACTTCACGCAGGTCTTTTACCAGCTAGCTTGCATTGTGGTTCATTTAGAGGCCGATCTGTGGCTGTAATCAGATGAAATGTATTGTATATTTCAATACATTTCATCTGTAATGTCCAATACATTTCATCTGTAATGTTTCATCTTTTCCTGCTAGCTTGCATTGTGGTTCATTTAGAGGCCGATCTGTGGCTGTAATCAGATTAAATGTATTGTACATTTCAATACATTTCTAACCGGTCTAAACGTGGCGTGTCTAATTCAGAGGAATTAAATGAAGAGGGAGTTAAGGCAGATGTTATTAATAATTTACCTCGTCTGCCACCCTGTATATATGTTTATTCCTCCTAGATATCTTCATTGAGGTTTTGAGATAAGTTTTGAGATAAAGGAAGGATTTGGATTCAGCTTGTATTGTCTCTCCCATGTAGTCAAATTATTAAAGTGAAGAGAGACTGTGTGCGCGTGATATGTGAGGATGCCCCAGTGGAAGAGCTTCTTGTGGAAGAGCTTTTCTCTCCTATAAGTCAAAGGTCAAGTGTTTTCACATCACAATTCATTCTGGAAGGGAAGTGTGGTTCTGTAGGTTATACTCTCCCTCCAAGGAGTAGGGGACAGAGGAGAACCAATACCAAGAAAAGGAGGCACAACCTCAGGGAGAAGACTGCAGAAGGTCTTTTTAAATTGTGCTTACTGTATATCAGGCTCTGAGACTGGTCTGCTGATGTAAGATTTTTGTATTACAACAGTAATACAGTAATGTATTACACTAATTACATTATTACAATACTGCATTACACTACAGCAATGTAGTGTGGCGGCATCTGATGCAGAATCTCCAGAGGTGGTGGGGTGCCCACTTATGAACTTTTCATCTATCCTGACGAGGTCATGCCAGTTTCAGCTCTAGAAGCCAATCATGAACTCTTAGCCCTAGCTATTATGTTCACAAAGACTGCCTCTGAATTCACTCAGTGTCCTGTTTTGGTCAAGGAGACCATTGCTGAACTGTCTGCCTGTCCTGTTACGGTCAAGGAGACCGTTGCTGAGCTGTTAGCCTGTCCTATTGCGGCCATCAAGGCTGATACTAACCTCTCTATGTTCTCTGTTCGAGTTCTGCCTAGTCCACTCTGGTGGTAATCTACTCCGCTGTGGGGATCTTTGGTTCCGTCTGTGCTGCTGGAGTGGTCCTCAGCTCCGTCAGCTCCACCGTGGGGGGGTCTTTGGTCCCATCTACCTTACTGTGGTGGTCTTCAGACCTGCCCTGGCCTCGTGCTCTGCTGGCCCCACCCTGGCAGCCTGCTCTGCCTTGGCACCCTGGTCTACCTTTGTCTCCAGGACCTCTTCCACTACATGGGCCTAACCCGCCATCCCTCCCCCTGGTCTACCTCCGTTCTGCCTCCCTCCTGGATTTCTTTGACTCTTGGTGGAGCATCTGGAATCCATTCCTTAGAGAGGGAGTCGTGTCACAACTGTCTGTTGGTGTGCCCATGTTAGCCACCAGAGGACACTCTTTTGAACCATAGTGTGTTTAAATTGGACTCCAACTCACATCACCCTTTGCCTGGACTATGACGCCTCATTGCCTCCAGCAGTGGGTGATTACCTGTATATATATATATATATATATATATATATATATACCATGCTGACTGAGAATTGGGTGTGGAAGAATTACTCTGTGCTTTTGCTGGTCTCCAGTTTGTTTTTCACCTTGTGTGATGTTTTCTTTTTCTTTTTGTCTTATGTGGATTATGTTTTTGGATTACCTTATTAAATGCTGCACGTAGACCTTTCATAGAGTCTGTGAGTGTTTCGTGACAGTGATGGGATTCCAAATTTAGTGATAAAAATCGGAATCCAGAACAGGCTCTTAGTGAACTTACTCATAATAAGTCCCATATAATAATCACATGTTAAATGACTGGGCAGTGAGTAGGTGGTGCTTCATTACTGTCCAGTACTGATAGCATGTTATATGCAATATGGGATCTAAAGTGCAGCACCTCCATGTGGTTTAAAAAAAAAAAAAAAAACATTTTAGACCCATTTTCCTTGTCTATTTAATGCTGACCACCAGTGGTGGTCAGTAACGAAGTACAACTACTTCGTTACTGTACTTAAGTACATTTTTCAAGTATCTGTACTTTACTGGAGTAGTTTTATTTTGAGTAACTTTTACTTTTACTTCACTACATTCCAAAGCATAAGATCGTACTTTTTACTTAACTACATTTCATAAAACATATCGTTACTCACGTGATACATCACGTGGTCCGAGACGCAGACGCGGTGTCTGATTCATGAACAAACTGATTATTTTCAATGAACCTGTTCAATCGGTTAGCAAATCGCAACAAACGATTCATTCACGAACTGCAATGATCCGATTGCAGCTGTTCTTGAGTCGAAAACTCACTGATTCAAATGATCCGTTTAGAGCGAGTCTTCTTCAGTGAACTGAACTCACAAGTAAAGAACCGGGAGATCTCGTGAGCGCGCGCTACTGATGCTGTGAAAAGTAAGTTACTAATGTCGTTTTTTAGGATTAATTATTGTAACTGAAAATAATATTTAGGTCAAAACTGTCAGTGAACTAAATCTGCTGTAAAGGGTGATCTATTAAGCCCACTGAAATGCTTGAATGCAGACAGATCGACATCAGTGTCTCTAACGTTATGTTTTAGGTCAAAAAACAAAACATTAAAATAACACCGATTAAATACAATAACTCATGCACGTTCATATTCCCCGCTGCTGTAACGTTAGCAGTTTTATTAAAATGCTATGCATTTAGACCTATGTGACGTCTGTTTTTGTATTGTTTATCAACAGTATACATTTTTATATTGTTCAGATCAACTAACGTTAGCCGAGTAGACAGATATGAATGTTTATTCATAACCATACTGAAAATAAGTAAATATTGTTAGCGAATGCTAGCTGTCTAGCTAACAAGCTTGCTGGTGCTAAGTTGAGGAAATTTTTAGATATAAAGTCCAAATATCTTTATTCAGCCACCTAGATAGATTAGATCTGAAGGGAAAAAGAAAGGACGTGATGTTCAGAACATAACTACAGTAATTATCAGAGTGGGAAGTGATGATGCCATCTGGGGGCATTTGGCCAGGGGTGTTTTTACACCACAGACAAGGTTTGAGAAGAAAAAAATTCATTATGAAAATATAATTCGATTTTCCTTAAAATGTTCTTCCTAATTTCAGGCCTAATTCTCATGTCATATATAACTGACGTTCTGCAAAAACTAAAACTTCTAAAACACTTTTTTCTTCCTGGTGAAAATTAGATGGTGAAATCTTTTTTTCTCAGGTACATGGCAGTGTAAGCTTCACAGTGAACTACTACATCACTCTCATCAACGTAGTCCATATCAACAAAATATATATCTTGACTCTATAGTGGTTATTTTGGGAAAAACCCAGGTATTTTGGGCAGTAGGATTATAAAAATATGTGCTAATATAAAATTAAATAAAGTAGTCTATATAAAATTGCAAAATAAATCTGTCTATCGGTACTTTTTTACTTAAGTACATAAAAAATTGAGTACTTTTGTACTTTCACTCGAGTAAAATTTAAAAAGCAGTACTTTTACTTTTACTGGAGTAATATTTTACTATACGTATCTGTACTTTTACTCAAGTACTTGATCTGTGTACTTTGTCCACCACTGCTGACCACTAGCAAAAGGTGCATAAATACATGGCACTTTTAAGTACTCTGTCAGTGTCACTGTATTTACCCGTGAAGGCTGCATATTATTATTTAAAAGGTACATAGTAACTAAAGTTAAAATATAAGTACTTAAATTTTATATGTACCACCCCAGTGACAGATGTCCCACTGAACAGAAGTTTCTTGTTTGGCTCGTCACTTCACAAACTGAAAGGCCCTGTAGGGAGCCATGCTGCCAGGAAAAGTTATTTTTATACTGTGGTCTTTGACTTCCTCTGCTTGTTGTGGCTAAATACCTCTCTTAATGTTTTCATCTCAAGTTTTGTGAAAACTTGAGATGTGTGAAACAAGTGTGAATCAGTGTGAAACAAGCCTGCATCATGTTGAAGAACTTATAGATTCAGCTCTGTAGTTGTGCAACCTACAGAGCTGACATTGTGGAAGACTACTACTGTCATATTTGGTCTGATCAGTGTTATTCTGTTATTTTGGTTCATAGATGAGGAGGAGTTCTACCTTATTAGCATTTATTGCGCAATAGTATGACTGTTTATGTATATGTTGTTCTTAATGTGTTGAGATTCTATATTTTTTCTTAGCATCCTTAGGCCTATTTAAGTTTTTTTGCTGATCGCAGTAAAAAAAAACACAACAATGAAGATACTGACCTACAGCAGCTTCAACTGATAGATCCTGAATAGGGTGACCAGACGTCCCTTTTTCACAAGGTGTGTCCCGGTGTCCAGACAACTGCCTTTTTTTATATGTCCCAGTTTCAGCTACAAGGGTCACTGGGTTTAATATACATGGAACAGAAGCTTAACATAAATTTTAGAATTTAAATGCTTACTGATTTACTGAATCTGAAATGTTTGCGTAGTTAACTAAACACTCAACAGATGTCTGTTTACAAATAGTGTATGAGCAGCCATTTTTGAGTAGCCTTTATTTCATGTTGCTAAATAGCATACTTTGTAAAATATTGCATAAACATGTTTGCAATGCATTTTCAACCAGTCACGTTCATTACTATCTTATCGCAGCAAAAATAAATTCAGAGTTGCTTTTACATGAAATTACTGGTCACATGACAGCTTCATGTGTTTGATACTGTCAGACTTTGTCTTCCTCTGCCTTTGTCTCCTCACCCTTATATGGTCCTTCCTGTTCCCCATCATTAGTTGATTAGTCTTCGTCTGTGTCTTGATTGTGTCCCAGGTGTTTCCAGTTATGTCTCCCTTTATATAGTCTGTTCTGCCCCATGTTTGCTGTGGATTATTGTAAATGTTATGTGTCAAACTTGCGTAGATGTCCTTACCTGTGTTCCTGTCTCTCCTCCGTTTGTCTCTCATTAAATACCTCGTTTGTCACAATCCTCGTCTCCTCGTTCCTGGATCCCCGTGTGTACCGTGACAGAATAATCCACCATACAAGATGGAGTTCACCGGCGTCTGCAGCTCACCGAGCCCGGCGTGTGCGGGAAGTCTGCCGCTGTCTGCGGCTAGCACGAGCCCATCACCGTTCGCGGCAACCGTAAGCCCGCTGGTGTCTCTGCTGGCTCCGCCCAGCTCATCTTCATCTCCGCTGGTCCCGTCCAGCTCATCTTCGTCTCCGCTGGTCCTGCCCAGCTCTTCTTCGCTGGTCCCGCCCAGCTCGTCTTCGTCTCGGCTGGTTCCCGAGCGCCGCCGCGAGCCCACGCTTCCCGAGCGCCGCCGCGAGCCCGCGCTTCCCGAGCGCCGCCGCGAGCCCGCGCTCCCCGAGCGCCGCCACGAGCCCGCGCTTCCCGAGCGCCGCCGAGAGCCAGTGCCTGCTCCGAGACTGCGCCCTCCAGTGCCTGCTCCGAGACTGCGCCCTCCTGTGCCTGCTCCGAGACTGCGCCCTCCGGTGCCTGCTCCTCGCCAGCGCCCTCCGGTGCCTGCTCCTCGCCAGCGCCCTCCGGTGCCTGCTCCTCGCCAGCGCCCTCCGGTGCCTGCTCCTCGCCAGCGCCCTCCGGTGCCTGCTCCTCGCCAGAGCCCTCCGGTGCCTGCTCCTCGCAAATGCTCTCCAGTTTCCCCGCTGGTTCCGTCCAGCACTCCAGAGCGCCCACGAGAGTTAGCGCCACCCGAGCGCCCACGAGAGTTAGCGCCACCCGAGCGCCCACGAGAGTCAGCGCCACCCGAGCGCCCACGAGAGTCAGCGCCACCCGAGCGCCCACGAGAGTCAGCGCCACCCGAGCGCCCACGAGAGTCAGCGCCACCCGAGCGCCCACGAGAGTCAGCGCCACCTTGGCCCACGCTGGTCCCGTCCAGCACACCTGGGCCTCCGCTGGTCCCGTCCAGCTCACCTTGGCCCACGCTGGTCTCGTCCAGCTCACCTGGGCCTCCGCTGGTCCCGTCCAGCTCACCTTGGCCCACGCTGGTCCCGTCCAGCTCACCATTGCCTCCGCTGGTCCCGTCCAGCTCACCTTGGCCCACGCTGGTCCCGTCCAGCTCACCTGGGCCTCCGCTGGTCCCGTCCAGCTCACCATTGCCTCCGCTGGTCCCGTCCAGCTCACCTTGGCCCACGCTGGTCCCGTCAAGCTCACCTGGGCCTCCGCTGGTCCCGTCCAGCTCACCATTGCCTCCGCTGGTCCCGTCCAGCTCACCTTGGCCCACGCTGGTCCCGTCCAGCTCACCTGGGCCTCCGCTGGTCCCGTCCAGCTCACTTTTGCCTCCGCTGGTCCCGTCCAGCTCACCTCATGCTTCTCCGCTGGTCCCGTCCAGCTTCCCTGGGCCTCCGCTGGTCCTGTCCAGCTCACCTGGGCCCACGCTGGTCCCGTCCAGCTCACCCTTAGCTCCGCTGGTCCCGTCCAGCTCACCTTTCCCTCCGCTGGCCCTGTCCAGCTCGCCTTCCACGGCTCCTGAGCGCCCCCCTGGGATGGGGAGCTTCCCCAAGAAAATTTTGGGGGGGGGGGCTACCCTCCATGGCCACCTAAGCTCCCCGATCCTCCATGGCCGCCCGAGCACCCCGCTCCGCCATGGCCTCCTCAGTTCCCGGACCCTCCGTGGCCGCCTGATCCGCCATGGCCGCCAGAATCCCCGGATCCGCCATGGCCGCCTGAGTCCCCGGATCCGCCATGGCCGCCGGAATCCCCGGATCCGCCATGGCCGCCTGATCCGCCGTGGCCGCCTGAGTCCCCGGATCCGCCATGGGTCCCGGAACGGGCACCGCCCTGGAGGTCACCTGTCCGGTCTCCAGGTCCTTGAGGCCTCCAGAGTGCCCACCCCCCCTCCCCTTTCGATGTCGTACGGCGCGGGACGCGCCTATTGGAAGGGGGGGGTAATGTCAGACTTTGTCTTCCTCTGCCTTTGTCTCCTCACCCTTATATGGTCCTTCCTGTTCCCCATCATTAGTTGATTAGTCTTCGTCTGTGTCTTGATTGTGTCCCAGGTGTTTCCAGTTATGTCTCCCTTTATATAGTCTGTTCTGCCCCATGTTTGCTGTGGATTATTGTAAATGTTATGTGTCAAACTTGCGTAGATGTCCTTACCTGTGTTCCTGTCTCTCCTCCGTTTGTCTCTCATTAAATACCTCGTTTGTCACAATCCTCGTCTCCTCGTTCCTGGATCCCCGTGTGTACCGTGACAGATACCACTTTTTATAATCACTTGAATATGGAGTTGCATTTTACAAAATATAGCAATATTTTGTGCTCAGTTGTTGACTAATTAGTTTGGAATAGTTTGCTTTAAATAAAGTGTTGAGACAAGCTCGGAAATGTTTCACTGGCTTTGCACTTTGTACAAATAAAAAACCACAAAAGTCTCAACTCAAGGCAAATTATAGCCTACTTACTTTTGGTCACTGACTGAGTCACAGCTCTTACATTTACATTTAAAAAGTGTTTTAAATTGTTTTGTGTATTAAAATTATTTTGCTCTCTGTGTGTATTATTTGGACTATAATTTGTTCTTGCATGCATTTTTAAATGCTCAGATTTCTGTTGTTTATAGTGGTCAATTTTGACAAAATAATTGTTTAAACGACTCTCTTAAAGTCTTCCTCCTCATCCTGACTAGGCCGTTTCTCAAATGGAAGGCTGCATCCTCCGGAGGTCGCATTTGTCGGCTGTATACGTCATAAAGATCATATTTTAGAATATTAACAGCTAAACATTTGACAGTTATTCTTAGTTAAGTGTAAATTGTTGTAATATGCTTATGACTCGTGAATATAATGCTCAGTTAACTGAAATAAACCAAGCTCGATGCCCTATGCAGCCTACAAATACGACCTCCGGAGGATGCAGCCTTCCGTTTGAGAAAAGGCCAATGTGACCTTGCGTCCTGTTATGGGATGTTATATATCATGTGATCAACAGTCGATTGTTTTTCCTGTCTGTCTTGTTCCGGGCTGCTTGCCTGAATACAGTTCCTGAGCTGCACTAGAGTGTCCGCCTCTTGTTTTAGTTTTAAATGCTTCATGAACATGGTGTCAGAAGATGCCTCTTAGGTTAATCTTTACATTTACGGAGTAATAGCCGATTCCGATCATCTTCGATAATGGACGCTGATAATGCTGCAGCCGGACCCGCGTCTCGCCCATCTAACGTTAGCGGTGTGTCAGCCCACATCGCGGCTAATATACCTCCTCCATCACCAATGAACATGAACGGAGACTGGAGTGATAACTGGGACTTATTCAGAGCAGAGTTTGAGGATTACGCGCTGGTCATGGGCCTGGCTGAAAAGACCATGGAGGTCCAAGCTGCGACGCTGAGAAGCGTGATGGGACCTGAATGCCGACATGTTTACCGTCACAACTTGAATCTTACGGCGGCGCAACAAGGAGACGTTAAAACCATTCTGGAATCACTGGACGCGTATTTCAAACCTGCTAAAAACGTCATTTATGAGAGGTATGTGTTCGGCTGTTGCAAGCAGGAGGAAGGGGAATCCATAGACAATTTTGTAACCAGATTGAGAGAAAAAGCAGCAACTTGTGACTATGATGGCTTGAAGGATGAAATGATTCGTGATAAAATCGTGCTGGGTATTACAAATGAAGGTACCAGACGCAGACTGCTAAGTGAAAAAAAATTAACACTGCTCACAGCTATCGAGATGTGTCGCACAGCCGAACAGACCGCTATACGTATGAGAGCGATGGATGTAGCAAGCATGCCTTCAGCTGAAACGGTTCACGCTGTTGCTAGGAAACCATTCAAGTCTAACCAGCGGAAGCAGAGCAATTCACCCAGACTCGTAGACACTAGTAGGACATGCAGATACTGTGGTAATGTACATTCAAGAGGCAGGGATTGTTGTCCAGCATACGGAAAAACATGCAGACTCTGTGGAACTAATAATCACTTTGCAAAAGTGTGCCTTAAAAGTAAAAGCAAACCTACAGAAGGAAAACTGCACTGCATTGAAGATTCCAAGGAGGGTCAGGTTGGGGACAGTGATGATAATATTTACACAGTCGAGTCCATTAGCACAGTGCATATGGAAAGGAAGAAATGGTTTGTTTCCCTGCGATTGGATGGCAAGACACTGCGTTGTCAGTTAGATTCAGGAGCAACATGCAATGTGATTAGCTACAAGGACAAAGTAAAGGTGGCACCACACACACCACTCCGCCACAGCAATGTCAAACTACGGCTGTACTCCGGCGAGTCTCTGAACTCCATGGGTGTTTTTGACACCGATTGTGTGGTCCAAGGGAGAAAATACCAGCTATCATTTGAGATAGTAGAGACAAGTCAAAGTCCACTTCTCTCAGGTTCTACTTGTGAACAACTAGGCCTGATGCAGTTTACAATCCCAGATGATGTGCTCAAAATGGAACATGAACAGTATGACCCTTTGACTAAGACACGGTTAATGGACAAATACAGTGATGTGTTCAACTTGCCTGTGGAATCTCTGCCCGGTGACGTCCACTTTGAGCTGGATCCTAGTGTCTCACCGGTACAGTGTGCCCCCCGGAATGTTCCAGTCGCTATGAAAGCAGTCGTAAAAGCCCAACTGGATGCATATCAGGCAGAGGGTCATATCACAGATGTTACGGAGCCGACTGACTGGATTAGCAATATGGTGATTGTGAAAAAAACAGAAAAGCTGCGGATTTGTTTGGACCCAAAGTTCCTAAACAAAGCTCTGAAACGCTCTCATTATATAATGCCAGCTCTGGAGGATGTGTTATATAAACTGCCTAAAGCAAGGATTTTCACCTTGGTTGATGCCAAACATGCATTCTTACAGTGCAAGCTGGATCAGGATAGCAGCTTCATGACTACATTCTGGACCCCATGGGGTAGGATACGGTGGCTAAAGCTTCCATTTGGTGTATCGGTGGCACCTGAGGTGTATCAGCGGAAACAGCATGAACTGTTAGCAGGTCTAAAGGGAATTGAGCCCATTGCAGATGATATTCTTGTCGTTGGATGTGGTGACATGGACCAGCAAGCTGAGAAGGATCATGATTTGAAGCTTCAGGCCCTGTTGGAATGTTGCAGAGAGGTCAAGCTACGACTCAGCTTAAAAAAACTGCAGTTCAAAGTCGCTGAAGTAAAGTTCCATGGTCATATCCTTTCATCCACTGGCCTGAAGCCCGACCCAGAGAAAGTGAGGGCTATTATGGACATGCCCAACCCTACGGACACAAAAGGTGTGCAGCGTCTCATCGGGTTCGCTAATTATTTAGCCAAGTTCATGCCCCATTTGTCGAGTGTTTGCGAGCCGCTTCGGCGCTTGCTTGACAAAGATACCCCTTGGCATTGGCTGCCCAAACATGAGGCCGCAGTTGGTCAGCTTAAGTCCTTGGCCTCGTCCATGCCTGTACTGTGCTATTACGATGTTACTAAGCCTGTCACGGTGCAAAGTGACTCCAGCCAAAGTGGTCTTGGGTGCTGTCTTATGCAAGAAGGACAGCCTGTTGCCTTTGCTTCAAGAGCTTTGACTCCCGCTGGAAAAAATTACGCTCAAATCGAGAAAGAGTGTCTCAGTATTGTCTTCGCTTGCCAAAGATTTCACCATTACTTGTACGGACGAGAGTTGGTTACAGCAGAGACTGACCACAAACCCTTGATTTCTATATTCAGCAAACCACTTCTCAGTGCACCTAAGCGGCTTCAAAGCATGCTCATGACACTTCAAAACTACAGCCTCAAGGTTGTCTACAAGCCGGGACCTAAAATGTTTATCAGTGACATGTTAAGCAAGGCAGCTGCTGACTGTACGGGAAAGGAGGCTGTTTACCAGCGGCATGCCATATGTCATTTGGAGAAAGAGCAGGAAGATGTGCAACTCATCAACCAAGCAGAATACCTTAATGTGACAGATCACCGGCTGGAGATCATCAGGGTGCATACGGAAAGGGATGATGCCCTACAGGCCCTTAAAACCACTGTCCTTGCAGGTTGGCCTGATGAGAAAGAAAAAACCTCACACCTTATCCGAGAATTCTGGCCTTATCGAGATGAAATAAGTGTGCAAAACGGCATCTTGTACCGGGGACAAAAAGTTATCATCCCCAGGTCACTACGTGCAGAGATGCTCAAGCGCATACATTCAAGCCATATAGGAGGTGATGCATGTTATCGTCAAGCACGTGATACATTATATTGGCCTGGTATGCAAGTAGAAATCAAAGACTTTGTGAGTAACTGTTCGACTTGTAATGAATTTGCGCACAATCAACAGAAGGAAACCATGCTCTCTCATGACATCCCCAACAGGCCATGGCAGATTGTCAGCATGGACTTGTTCAGTCATCGGCAAAAGGACTATCTTCTAATTGTGGACCACTTCTCAGATTTTTGGGAGATTGAACTGCTTCCTGATCTATCTGCAGAGACCGTTATCAAGCGCTGCAAGGCTCAATTTGCCCGACATGGACAGCCAGATAGGGTGATCACAGATAATGGCCCTCAGTTTGGTGCACTGTTTAGGCGCTTTGCTTCCAGCTGGGAATTTGAGCATATCACTTCCTCACCAAGACATCCTAAGTCAAATGGAAAGGCTGAGTCGGCTGTTAAGATTGCTAAGAACCTTCTGCGCAAAGCGATGCACGACAGAACCGACCCTTGGAAAGCGATCCTTTACTGGAGAAACACCCCTACGGAATATATGGACAGTAGCCCCGCCCAAAGGTTAATGTCGCGGAGACTGAAGACATCTCTTCCAGTAACAAGCAAACTTCTAGAGCCATATGTAGCAACTGGGGTTGTGGAGCGACTTCGCTACCGAAAGCAGTTGGCGAAATCCTGTTATGACAAGTCAGCTCATGATTTGCCAGAGCTGAACATAGGAGAGAGGATCCGAATGAAACCCCTTCCAGGGGAAAACCCTGCACTCTGGAGGGTTGGCACCTGTCTTCAGAAAGTGGCACCACGCTCTTATCTTGTGAATGTGGGTGGATCCTTATATAGACGCAACAGAGTGCACTTAAGAGTGGCGGAATCGTCCTCTTCACAAGCAGTGGACAGGAATGAACTGGAGTTGCCTTCTATGCTGGAAGGGAATGTTGCAGATGCCCCTTCATCTGCTGACTCAACTCTTGTGAAGCCCTTACCACAGGCTTCATATGACCTGGTCAAACCCTCATCATCAGAAGGACACACACACACTAGGTCTGGCCGATTGTCCAAGCCACCCAAGAGGCTTGATCTGTAGGAAGTCAGGAATGCTGCTGTGGCAGTTTGGAAAGAAAAGTGCTGTTAATCTAAAAAGGACTTAGTGAGGATTCAGTTCGTTAGTATCTGAAATGTATTTCATTTAAGTTGATTGCAGTTGCATTAAATGGTAGGAAGCCTAAAGTTTAATAGAGTATTTTGCTCTGACACTTTTGTTCTTATTTGTAAGGGGGGATGTTATGGGATGTTATATATCATGTGATCGACAGTCGATTGTTTTTCCTGTCTGTCTTGTTCCGGGCTGCTTGCCTGAATACAGTTCCTGAGCTGCACTAGAGTGTCCGCCTCTTGTTTTAGTTTTAAATGCTTCATGAACAGCGTCCTTCTTGCCTTTAGTTCCTGTTTTGGCCGCTTTAGTTATTACTGGTGATGTAAAATATGGCCATCTAGTGGTCTTAATAACATATAGCGTACCAAACAGCCACTGATTGTTATTTTTATTTTAAATAATAGATGTAATAATTAAATAAATAATATAATTAAATCTGCAACCTATCTTCTTTTCTTTCTTTTTTAACATAAGCTTTGGCATTTCAGTGTTGAATGTAACTCTTCTCTTTGTCTTTAATCACCCGTGATAAAACCTCAGTGACCAATGTTCCAGTCTCACACCTTCATCCCTTTCCCAGATTGTGAGTCACACTTGCGGTCTTGAGGCGTCTGCCTGAAGGAAGAGGCGTAAAGAGGTGTCTGGCTGGATGTCAGGGGTCTTTCAGGATTGTTAAACCTTTTTTCTGCAAACGTGAGACATAGTCACATCAATAGTAGGAAGATCACAGCCAATAATTTTTCCGTCTCCGTCCCAGGAGCTCACAGAGTCCGCTCCACGCTCCGTCCCAGGAGCTCACAGAGTCCGCTCCAGAACCCACTCCGTCCCAGGAGCTCACAGAGTCCGCTCCAGAGCCCGCTCCGTCCCAGGAGCTCACAGAGCCCGCTCCATCCGAGCGCCCCCGAGAGTCAGCGCCACCAGAGCGCCCCCTAGAGTTGGTCCTGTCCAGCCCTCCTTCGTCTTCGCTGGTCCCGCCCAGCTCACCTTTGCCTCCGCTGGTCCCACCCAGCTCACTTTCGTCTCCGCTGGTTTCGTCCAGTTCAGAGCTTCCCGAGCCCCCCGAGACTCAGCGCCTTCAGAGCACCCCCAAGCGTCCAGCAATGTATTCTTGGCCAGTCATGTAGCGGTCAAGGAAACGGGTACCACGGTAGAACCTCCAGAAGTGGCGCAACCACTGCAGAACCTTCGGAGGTGTCAGTGGTACCCACGCACCAACTCTCTGCCTGTCCTGTCACAGCCAAAAGGGCTGTCCTCGAATCCTCGTCCTGTCCTGCCGTGGCTACAGAGGCCGATCATGAACTGTTGTCCTGCCCGGAGTCAGCAGAGAAGACTGCTTTTGAACTGCCAGTCCACCCCATATCTAACTATGAATCCGTTTGTGCACTACCTGTCTCTTGTGTCTCAGTTTCCTCTAGGTCCCTATTTCTGCCACGGGTCTCTGTTCCGCCCTGGAGGGCGCCTGCTCTGTCTGCTCCGCCGTGGAGATCTTCTGCCTTGTCTGCTTCACACAGGTGGGCTCCTGCCCTGTCTGTTCTGCCGTGGAGATCTTCTGCCTTGTCTGCTCCGCCGTGGAGGTCTCCTGTCTCGTTGGAGCGTCTGGAAGCCGCTCCTTGGGGGGGGGGCTCTGTCACGAATCTGGTAGCAAAAATGCTTTAATAGATTTTAATGTTCCTTTAAGTAAAGTTGAAATTAAAACTATTATTAAGGAAAATATTATTGAAGAGTGGCAGGAAAATTGAATACAGATAATAAGGGGCAGCATTTAAATAATATTTAAGAAAGTTAATGGTCGAAATAGACAATAAGAGGTCATAATTTCAAAGGTGAGACTTAGGATGCTTTCATACTTGGTTCGCTTACCTGGTCCGAACCCGAGTTCGTTTGCTCCCCCCTCCTCCTGCCCCCGCTGGACTGTGTTCATATTAGTTTATTTGGGTCCAAAACGCAGTTCGTTTACGTTATCAAGTCAGCAGCTGTCTACCTGCTAATTGACATTAGCCTAAGCTAACTTCTACAAAACTGTTTTTAATTATGTTGTGACATGGGTCTTCAGCGTTTAGACATGGCTGATGACAGCACAACAAATCAACCGACCCAGTATTGTGTGATAATTGTGATCATGTAAAAAGGCCATACATTTACCATAATTTCTACCATAGTAACTGTTGCTCGACCATGTCATATGTAGTCAATACACAGTAACTACAACATATACCATGCCTCTCATCACTGTAACTTTGGTTTTACTGTGGTATTTTTTGTAGGTATTGTAACCACACCTTTTCATGTTTTTACCATAGTAAAGTAACAGTGTTTACGGTCTACTCTTTTTATGGGTTTACCACAGTAACTGTTGTTTTACTGTGGTATTTGTAGATAAAGCAAGCACAATAACCACAGCACTTACTATGAGTTTACCACATTAACTGTAGTTTTACTGTGGTATTTGTTGTTAAAGCTCAATAGCCACAATAGTTACTATGGATTTACCACAGTAACCGTAGTTTTACTGTGGTGTTTGTTGTTAAAGCACAATAACCACAACATCATGCTTTTACCACAGTAACTGTACTGTATACTATTTGTAAAGCAGTGCCTACAATGTCTTTAATATGTTTTTGTGAAGTAATTCAATATTTTTATTTTCTGTCTTGCAGTTACGCCAGATCACATACTACAGCAACTTTTTTAAGAAGCCATCTATCTCTCTCTCTTTCTCCCTGTTGCATGCTGTGAGTGCGAGGTGGAGCTGAGCGTGTGTTTGAGAGCGTTGAGTGAATGTTCTTTCACTATTTATTTTTCTTATTACCCTTTTTTACATATGTATTGATTTTTTCCCTTGCGAAATATAGTATAGACAGTGTAGTGAGAAAGGTTTATTTTTTTTCTCCCGTACACGCGACCGTCCAAGTGCAAGGAGCACCAAGTCTGTCGCTCCGTAATGGGTGCAGGTGTGTACCCGACCCTGGGGTGACCGTGGAGGAAATGCTCCTGATCATTGGAGGAAAAGTTGGTTTTGAGAATATTGTATCCGCTTCGCGAATGAACAAGGCTGTAGTTGTGTTTTTTTTTAATCCGAGCCACTGATTAATGAGTTGACTGTGAATGGGATATAGGAGAATTAAATGTTTGTTCTGAGAGGAACAAAACCCATTGACTGGAGCGGTCCACATACATCTTCAGGGCTCTAACAGGGCAGAGTAGACGAAGATCGTCGCCCTCACTCGAAGGGGAGGGAGAGAAAGCCTGCAGCACTACTACCTGCGAACGAAAAGATGTAGAGTGAACTTTGGGGACATAACCCGGCCTAGGCCTTAAAAAAGCCTTGACCAGACCCGGAACAAACCTGGTGCAGGACTCACTGACAGACAGAGCCTGCAAATCTCCCACACGCTTGAATGAGGCCAATGCGAGTCACGTCACGTTGAATCATTCTAGTCACGTTGAATCAATGACAGTAGTTAAATCTTGTTATATCTGTTTATTCAGCAATCACTTTCCACCTTTTTCTTCAATGCAGAGGTAAGCCTATGGGTGAGACTTCCGGTTCATTAGCCACTATATGTAAATAATGAGAATAATAATAACGTACAGTAAACAATAAAACTGTTTGCAGTACAAACCAGTGTGTTGATAATTAAGATGGTAAGATTTTCAATATCAAGCAGCAAAATGACAGCTAAAATTATCTGCACGCGGATGAAACCAGAAGCTAGACCCATAGAATTTACAAAAGGCCACACCCATTTTTACGGCAAGAAAAATGCTGTGGCTAGAAAGGATACAGCTCTGAATAGTAATAATTGTCATACAGTGTGACAAAAATTAAGATGTATTGATGTGTGCATGTCCAGTCGTGCCATACATATCACTTCTAGCCTTAACCCAAGAAAATGTGGATAGGGATTTCCTGGATTTCTTCTGCGGGGCCTATTCCGTGATGCCCAGTCGTGCCATACATATCCATTCTAGCCTTAACCCAAGTAAAAGGATGGTAGGGATTTCCTGGATTTCTTCCGCAGGTCCTATTTGGAGTTTCTGTGCGAGAGCGCCCTCTGGCCTTCAGATGGGGATTTAATACTAATCACAGAACCGTGCTTCACTGAAAGATAAGCATGACAATTGCAGTTTCTGCCTAATCGTAATGTATCGCCTTTGTGATTTAATTCTGATTAATCGTGCAGCCCTACAGAAAATGCTATTCTCAGTAACTAAGGATTCCGTAACCTTTTTTAGGGCTGAATAGTTGTAAAATCATGGTGTTACATTGATTTGAGTTATGTCTTCCTTTATTGAACACGGTTGTCCAATGAAAACGTGCAGGGGAAGTGTAAAGTTTCTATCTACATCCATGTCTGAGGCCATGAGAGGGTTGTGTCACTGGGAATTGACAGCTTTGAAAGTGAATGTCACTTTGTTTTTCTGAATAGTTTAATTGTTTGGTTAGAGTGAGCAATGAATAAAATGTGTTTTCATGGTGTGCGTCCATTTACTTTCACAGAACTGAAGAGAATTGCTAGCAGATGAACTATTTTTGAGAGATTGAAGACTTGTCTGGGAATGTACAGCTGCTGTTACAAAAAGTAATTTGTTGTTGTCAGCATGGAATCATTGTCATCAAGAATCTCATCTGTAAATCTCATGAGGTAACTCATGAGACTTTTTTAAATATGTATATATAGGCTAATTCATGTACACTTTACAATTTTACACATTTTCAGAGGATGAGCATTTCTATTCTGGCAAAGGAAAAATAAATGTCAGGCATAGCCAAACTTTTTACGAGGTACATTTGAAATTATAAAACAGTGCTTTTGTAAAGTACTGGAAATCATATCACATACATGTTTGATTGACTAAACGTAATGACTGAAGTAATTAAAAACAAGCCAAGTCACCTTTATTTATATAGCTAGTGCTTTATTCAGTGCCGATTGTTTAAAAGTAGCTTTGCTGTCAAATAGAATATTACTGAATACTGAAAAGTGTCTTGAACGTGAAAGTGAAACTACTGGCAGTTTGGTACGTGCTATACATTATGAACACTGGATGGCCACATTGTACACTTTATTGAAAAGAGTTGAGAGGAAAGCTTAAAAAGCCTTGAGAGAAACCAAGCTCATGTTGGGTCCAGTTCTCCTCTGGCCTAAACAAACATGGTGTGATTTATGATTCCAGGCTGCATAATAAGTCCGATTTGTGGACTGATGTAGTAATATTTTTTTTTTCTATTTATGAAATATATATAAACTTTTCAAATAATTTGATGCTCAGGGCCCCCAAATATGATATATCTGTTGTAAGGTACCTTTCCTTAATACAATACATATTTAGTTTATATGTAAGTAGAACAGATTCAAGTTTCACTCTTGAATCAAACCAAAACATTGGTCAATACATTCATACACAGACTAAATCAAATATGGTGACACAAACCTGAAACGTCAACTAACATCAAATTTCTAAGTTCTTCATTGCATGACCAAACTTCACAACATTTGAGGATCGTGTCACCGTATTAAATAATGTTTGCGTATGCATGTGTTTACCTACTGAAACTTCAGCTAGCATCTGATCTCATCGTTCTGGCATGCTGCATAACCAAATATTTGAGGCATTTCATTCCTCGTTTCAAGCATTTTAATTCAAACAACAAATCAAATTGAAAACAAACATCAAATAGATATATGAAGCAATCCGAAAGACAATGATTTAACCACTGAAGGTCATTTCCAATACACTAATGGTGCTATATGGATTGTGGATGCTGTTTTAAAGAAAAGACATCACACTTGTGTTAAGCTGCCGATCAGTTAAGAACATGTCACTTCGTATTGCATTAATTTATGTTCTTGCTGTGACCCTAGAGCCACAGTAGAGGAAGATAGGGATTTTTTTTAAATAGAGAATTTAAATATGATTTAAAAAAAAGTTAACCTTATGATGTCCTAGTAGAACAATATACATCTGTAAAGCGTTAATTTCAGAGGCTGAGATATTATGCATTTACTCCAGTGTGTGTTTCTAATGATGTAGCTCAGCCTGAGAGAAATTAAATCTCATTTGTTTCTGTTTACACAGGTGGTGTTTTTTCAATCTGCTGCATGTGCTTCTATTAGCAAATGAAGGTGAGCACTAAAATTAACATTTAATTGTTAAGCAATTTCATTCTTTTTTTAAATGATATTTTATATCTTTTTTTTCAGTGTCTTTGCAGGAGACTGTTGAGGGTTTTATTGGAGGATCTGCTGTTTTGCCTTGTTCTTCTAAAAAGCCTCCACTTCAAGACATATATCAAGTGCGCTGGACAACCAAGTATAACCTGAGAGTGTATGACATTATTGATGGTAAAGTCTATGTGGAAGGACAGGATCCAGAGTACAAGAACAGAACTGAAAGTTTCCCTGAAGAGTATATGAGAGGAAACTTCTCCATCAAACTCAACAACCTTCAACACACTGATGCAGGAATATACACATGCTACATCATCATGGAGGAATCAGTAAGCCGAAGTGTTGAGCTATTGATTAAAAGTGTGTAAAACCACATGATTGGCAAAAAAGTTTATATTTCAGCCTCTATTCTTTTGCATAGACATTATGAATGGACGCACTTATGTTTTCTTGTGTTTTTCCTCCAAAGCTGTGTAAATCTTTTGTCTTCCAGAGAGACCAGCAAGACAACTCCCCAGTGAAGGCACAAAACCAAGACCAGAGATGATTATACTGTTCATTTCCATTCTGTGCACTGGCATTTAAAATACATTTTAAAATACTGTATTTATTTTAATGTTTTTTTATTCAATCTGATGAAAATTATAGAACATCAAACAACTTAAAAGTAAATCATCCTGTTGACAAATTGGAGAAGAATTTGATAAAAAAGTATTATTTCTTATAAATAATTTTTAAAATAATATTTTAAAATTAAATATTACAATTATTCATTCTTGAATCATAAAATGGCTCAATTTCCTTGTGTCGATATATGTATTGAATATAGTAACTGAAATAAGGGAAACACTTATGATATATAAATGGAGATTATGAGTGTAATATAAGAACTGGAGGATCTGGTGGATTCACTCACAACCATCAGCTCGGGGGGTAGGTGATGTTTTTCCCCCTCGTCTAGGGGTATGACGATTCACGATTTTATACACAATTCTTTGTCATGTTGTTTTTTCTATTTTGCAAGTTGTTTGAGCAGTACAGCTAATTTGAGCCAAACTTATTTCCCTATCATAAAGACAAAAAGCATTTAAAGGAAACAAAATATATAAAAAAAAATGGCAGATATTTGGGCCAAAGCTGGTGAATATAAAAATCTTTGTCATTATTTTATGAGTTAATGAACGACTGAATGAAGCATTTATTTAGCGCTTTATTATGTATTGTTGTACACCCAAAGTGCTTTACAATCATGTGGGGGGGGGGGGGGGGGGGTCTCTCCTCAACCCTCACCAGTGTGCAGCATCCACTTGGATGATGTGACGGCTGCCACAGGACAACAGCGCCAGTGCGCTCACCACACACCAGCTACAGGTGGAGAAAATAGAGAGTCATAGAGCCAATCGAGTGTATGCTCTCACCACACACCAACTACAGGTGGAGAGGAGAGAGAGACATAGAGCCAATCAGTGTACGCGCTCACCACACCACCAACTACAGGTGGAGAGGAGAGAGAGGACATAGAGCCAATCAAGTGTACGCTCTCACCACACACCAGCTACAGAGAGAGGAGAGAGAGTCATAGAGCCAATCAAGTGTATCTCTCCCCATACCCTACAGGTGGAAGAGGAGAGTCATAGAGCCAATCAAGTGTATGCTCTCACCACACACCAGCAGCTACAGGTGGAGAGGAGAGAGAGTCATAGAGCCAATCAAGTGTATGCGTTCACCACACACCAGCTACAGGTGGAGAGGAGAGAGAGTCATAGAGCCAATCAAGTGTATGCTCTCACCACACACCAGCTACAGGTGGAGAGGAGAGAGAGTCATAGAGCCAATCAAGTGTATGCGTTCACCACACACCAGCTACAGGAGGAGAGGAGAGAGAGTCATAGAGACGATCAAGTGTATGCGTTCACCACACACCAGCTACAGGTGGAGAGGAGAGAGACTCAGAGAGCCAATCAAGTGGATGCTCTCACCACACGCCAGCTACAGGTGGAGAGGAGAGAGAGTCAAAGAAACAATCAAGTGGATGGAGATTATTAGGAGGCCATGATTGACAAGGGCCAGTGGGGGAACTTAGCTAGGACACTGGGGTTACACCCTCCTCTTTACGAGAAGTGCCATGGTATTTTTAATGACCACAGAGAGTCAGTACCTCGGTTTAACGTCTCATCCGAAAGACGGTGCTTATTCGATTATGAATGCGATATTGCCTAACTTATCAGTGAACAACAGCTCTGTGTATTAACTGCCGATCCATATGAAAGCAGGTGATGGAGATTTACTGGCAATCACGGAAGCGACTTTACTTACGAGATGTGCATGATAATCGCATGCGATTAATTGCACAGCCATAGTGAGCATCCCCTGCTGGTCTCACTAACACCTCTTCCAGCAGCAACCTAGTTTTCCCAGGAGGTCTCCCATCCAGGTACTGACCAGGCTCAACCCTGCTTAGCTTCAGTGGGAAACCAGTCTTGGGCTGCAGGGTGATATGGCTGTGGCTTTGTTATATATATATATATAAAAAATAAGAACAAAGATACACATTACAAATACACATAATATACAAATAACATAAACAGTGTTTTTTTTTCAGGTAGGCTATATGTATTTAGTAGAAGAATTCAAGAAACTGAATGAACAAATATTAAAATAAAACATTATATAGATTGATTCCTATTAAAGAAACCGTATAAAGTTTTTTACATTTTTTAAAATGTTAAATTGTAGATTGTTTTTTTTTGTGTTTGGTGTTTTATTAACATTAAAGGAATAAATCATCCAATAATTAAATAAAAAAAATGATTATGCTCAGATGAGCTTTATTTGTCACATACACAATTATTCAGAGTATAACCAGCAGTGAAATGTGTTCTCTGCATTTAACCCATCCAAATGCGCACACACTTGGAGCAGTGGGCAGCCGACACTGCAGCGCCCGGGGAGCAGTTGGGGGTTCGGTGCCTTGCTCAAGGGTCTCACCTCAGTCGTGGACAATTCCTGCCGGAGCTGAGTTTCGAACCCACACTCTAATCACTAAAATTACCCACAATCCATTGCACTTTTACGAAGGATTCGGCCCAGAACTACAAACACGAATAAAATGGGTTAGAAAAACTACAAACGTGGCGGATGCGTGCGATCGAGGTAGAGAGGTTTGCAAAAAGGGGTTTGAGCATGGGCGTAACCACCATATAGTTTGGGGAGGACGTGTCCCCCCAATATTGGAAAAATACCAATCTGTCTCCCCCAATAATAGGCCTATTATATTGTAATATGTGACATATGATATGCCCTCCTTTTATGAACCCTGGTTGTAGCCTAGTGGATCTGTTGTTATTTCCGATTTACTTTCAATT
Organism: Oxygymnocypris stewartii; assembly: GCA_003573665.1. Taxonomy (NCBI): domain Eukaryota; kingdom Metazoa; phylum Chordata; class Actinopteri; order Cypriniformes; family Cyprinidae; genus Oxygymnocypris; species Oxygymnocypris stewartii. The sequence continues at coordinate 79,515 of QVTF01019827.1, read as the reverse complement.
TAGGAAAAACAAGGGAAACAAAACTGTGTGACCACCCCCCCTCGATTGTACACTTGGTTGAGCCCGTAAACGCCGGCTTGCGGCATCGTTTGAAAAAACCGCTCAGTCCGACTGTCACTGGTGCTTAAATGAAATGAAGGTAGGAGCTAAAAGAAAGAAGCAGGACGAACAGGCGGACATTCGTAAGCAAGTAGACACCTAAAAAGTAGTGCCATGGTCAAAAATACCGCGGCAATTTTTGAATAAATGTGAAAAAATATCACGCTTAAATGGCTCAGTATTATAGCTAGGTAGCTAGCATGATACCCTGAAATTAGGCTGAATAATGAACTGCTGGAGTCACAGACCAAGAAGTTCACGCACTTCCCACTCCATTGATAAGCCTCTATTCATTCGTTGATGGCCTGGCCTGTTTGTTTTTACGATCTGATCCGCGACTGAACTCAAAATATCTGGGGGAGGGGGGCTCACATTTGGACCCCCCCAATATCTATACCATGGTTACGCCCTTGGGTTTGAGTTACTAATAATCAACATATAACCTGGTAAAAATATTTAATTATTGTTATAAGTGTTACATTTCATCTGCGACAGAAATGTGAACTTTAATAAACATCCATTTGGTCGCAGAAAATATGAGCAAAATTCTCCGCATGAAAGACCCGCGACTGGCAAATCATCAAGCTACTTCTTTTCTCTCTAACACGGTAGGATGTTAAATTAAATGGCATGTGGAGGATGTTAACAGTGACAAGATGATTGATAGGCCAGTTTACAGTGACATGCTGCGTGTAAACAGATGCGACAGAGCCCTCTGTTAAAGCCGCAGTTGTGTGACGTGATAGTATGTCCCAAAGCTTGCCTACTCTTCTACTACACTCAAAAGTGTGTACTTTTTCTTCACCAAAAGAGTACATACTTAAGTAGGCACATTGGAACGCAGCATCTGTTTCTAATCGCTCGAAACTCCTCGTGCTGGCGGCATCTGCTGGTCAAAATGGTGTAAATTCACTGAAAACTCAATCCAAACATGTATAAAGACACTTCTACAAATCAACGCTGCAAACTTGAGATGATGATGGATGCATCAAAGCTCCAAAACGAAGTAAAGTATGTTAACAAAGATATGACAAATATTTTTGGTACACATTATCTTCAAGGTGTCTAGTATTAATTAATTCACATATTCAGTTTTGTTGAGTGTGAGTAAACATGTTGACGTGGGATAACGGTGAACTTAGGTATACAGTATAAATACAATGACAGTTGTTAGTGAAAAATGCAATAAAATGTTGCAATTGACAAAATATTGCACTAAATTAAAAATATTTTTTTTACAACAAATATAAAATATTGATGTTGTAATACTGGAAGCACTAATTTAAAATGTTGACGTTATATTTTACAATCAAAAATTTTTGAAATACGTTGATGGTTGTATTATTATTATTTTGTCTTTTATCTCTATGTTCCTATCAATGTTGTATACGTTTTTTTTAATGCCTAACCCTAGAATGTGATCAAAGAGTTTAAAATTGCTGGCCTAAGATTTATAAACATTTGTATAACTGCATGTTAATTAAGTACACATTATCCCACCGGTCCATAAATCACAATTTTCACACACTTTTCTTTTTCCTCTTTCCTACTACTTGTTTCACTTCTGTTTCAATTTTTATAACCATTCCTTACTATGTGTAAGTTGTTGTTGTTTTTAGCATGTGTGTTTGGCTCAGTGTACTTTTTTAGGATTACTGATAAACCAATGTAGTTTGATTTGTATTTGTTATATATTTTAGTTTTAGTTACAGTTGTAGTAATGTTGTTTAGTTTAGTTTAATTTGAGTTATCTTAGTACTTTAACATACTACATGGAAATGAGATAACATATATATATTGTTTTCATTTAAATATTTAGTTTTGAAATGTTGTATATATTTGTATTTTTTTTCTTAAATGTGTATATATAGTATTATAGAGTTTTAACTTATAGTTTTAGTTTTTCTTATTTGTAAGTCGCTTTGGATAAAAGCGTCTGCTAAATGACTAAAAGTAAAGTAAAAGTAACTTAAAAAAAATATTATTTCAAGGGGGTTGCTATGAGACATCATTTGGATATTTTCATGTCTGGGGAAAATGTAAGATTAAACGTGTTAACCAGGGCTTGACAAAATAAATAGGTCGGCTATAAACGCTATAAAACTGACCCAAGATCAGCTAAAACCATTAGACACCTGTTTATGGGTTCCCCAGACCAAAGCAAACTAGTCCTCGAAACAAGAGGCGCGTTCGACTTTAAGCGGCGCTGCATAGAACGGTCAGTGTATGACATCAAAGTGCCGCGAGAGCCATTCGAAAACACAAGGATCCATCTGCTCTCTTAATCGCTCTCGCGGTACTTCGATGTCATACGCTGACCGTCGAACACGCCTAATGTGACCTCATCGTTTGCTAAAATCACGAGACTTTTGGTGAGTTTGAAACAAGCTCCGAAGTCCGAGCTGATTCGACACAAAACATTCGCAAATGTTTTGAAGCTTAATGAAGCAGCGCTTCGACTCGACCACCACTTGCCATTATTTAAACTAGCCTATTTATGATATCTGATATTTTCGTAAGACTTGTCTTTCATAGATCAAGCCAGGATTAGAGATATCGAATGTGAAACTGGTCGCGCTCTCCAGCACAGGATTGAAAACAACAGAAGCGAAAGTATGCCTGCAGTAGCTCCTGGCGTTGAACGAAATATTATAAATGAATAACGTTAGGTCGAAATAAACCGTGTATGGTGACAACGCTCTACACGTCGTTTATAAGTTACAGGTTCTGGAGCGCATGATGGAAATTAGGTATGTATTTCTTAATAATCCAGATGTCACACTAGTTTCTAAAACAAACATCCAGACTAACGTTAGCTGCTTGCCAGCAGTATCCTGTATACTACACACAGCATTCATTGGGCTAGTAATGTTAACGTTGAAAGATATTTGTAAATGAACTGTAAAGTTAAACTAAATAAGTCTATTCAAAGAGCTCACTTAGACTAAAGCGTAAACATTTATATTGTAAGATTTTAGTACTGATGACTTCATACTTTTATGATTCAGCCTACTATTTGTATACATATATTTTTTGATCCATATACGTTGATGTTGACTCTGTGTTTACAGGTATTCACCGGTGTGTTTTCTACATGTCTTACTGCTTATAAATGGAGGTGAGCGATAAAATTAAAAATGATTTGTTAAGCAATTCTACCATTCTTGCCTGCTGAGTTTGCTGTCTTTTATCATACTTTCTGTATTCAGTGTCTCTGCAGGAGATGGTTGAGGGTTTTATTGGAGGATATGCTGTTTTACCTTGTTCTTCTGAAAAACCTCCGCTTACAAGTGAAGACATAGATGTGGAGTGGAGACACAGCAGCCAGTATGTTTATGGAATTGTTTATGGTAAAATCTCTGTGGAAGGACAGGATCCAGAGTACAGGAACAGAACTGGAAGTTTCCCTGAAGAGTATATGAGAGGAAACTTCTCCATCAAACTCAACAACCTTCAACACATTGATGCAGGAAAATACAAGTGTTATATCACCATAGAGAAATCAGAAATCAAGAGTGTTGAACTATTGATTAAAGGTGTGTAAAACCACATGATTGACAAAACAGTTTATATTTCAGCCTTTTGCATAGACATTATGAATGGACGCACTTATGTTTTCTTGTGTTTTTCCTCCAAAACTGTGTAAATCTTTTGTCTTCCAGAGAGACCTCTAAGACAACTCCCCAGTGAAGGCACAAGACCAGAGATGACTGTTATGATAATTTCCGTTCTGTTTATTAGCATTATATTTTCATTGGCTGTAAGTTCATTGAGCAACATAATCAACATCTACTTCAAATTGTAATTAAGTAACAGCCTCAAATTAACCATTGTAACGATGAATGTGTTACAGAAATCTGCCACGGGGGTTACTACATAAGTCACTGCACCGGTCCCAAGCCTGGAGGGGCTGGAGAAGGATTCGACTACACTATATGTTCTCTGCAATATCAACAGAGCAGGGGCCTGTTTCATAAAACAGGTTTACCAAATAAGCCAGGTTTATTTCAGTTAGTCTGACTTATTTTCAATCGATTTGGTTCAAAATAAGTCAGACTAACTGAAATAAGCCTGGCTTGTTTGGTAAACATGTTTTATGAAACAGGCCCCTGCTCTGTTGATATAATATATGTATATACAATAACACTTATACTGTATAATATATATAATTGATTGCTGATTTTAATATTGTATTTATTTAGTTTTTTTTAATCAATCTGATGAAAATAATCAACATTAAACAACTCAAAAGTAAATCACACCGTTGACAAATTAGAGGGGAAATGTGCTTAAATTGAATGAAAATAAGGTCTTACAAAAAAATCTTAGGCCCGGTTTCACAGACAGGGCTTAGCCTAAACCAGGATTAGGCCATAGTTAAATTAGGACATTTAAGTAATTTTTATAAACATGCCTTATAAAAAAATCATTACTGGTGTTCATCTTATACAAAGGCCCTGATATATTTTAAGATCAGTCAGTGCAAGTTACTTTCAGTTGAAATGGCTCAGATTTACATTTTAGTCTAGGACTAGGCTTAAGCCTTGTCTGTGAGACCGGGGGTTAACGTCTTAAAAGTAGGCCTAATGTTTATATACAGAATATAATTTCTTAAAATAACTTTTTATAAATGTTATTTGTAAAATAAAATTTTAAATGAAATGTCACGTCTTCACTCATTCATCCCTGAATCATAAAATGGCTCAGTTTCCTTTTCAATATATGTATTGAATATAGTAACTGAAAACTACACCTAGGGGAAACACTTATGATTATATATACATGATTATATATTGTGCAATGCCAATGGCAGCTTCATGTTAAGCAGATACTTTGTTTTAATAAGGGGCTCAGGCAGTTATCAGCCACTAATCTACAGTCACATTGTTTATGATCTACTTCATGCAGAAACAATTTTTAAACTTGCAACGCAATTTTTTTTCTTTCGAGGTGAATAAAATGGTGGTAATTGAGACAAAAGGTCAAGGTGAAAGCATTTAGTTAGTTTACACATCCTGCTGCAAATAAGATATTTGTAGTTGATTGTTTGATGACACAAAGCCAGTGAAACATTAGACATTTTACTGCGCTTGTCTCAGTTTTATTTATAAAGAATGAGTCACAAGTATTATATATTGAAAGCGATATTGTATTATTTAACAAGTTTTCAAAAACATATGTATCAAATGCATTTCTTATATCTAGTAGCATTTGTATGGTTCAGGAAAATTAATATATTTACCCAGGATGGAAACTTTTACCTCAGTATAATGAAACGGTAATGGGTCAACCAGAATTAGCAATAATAACTAACACTATTAACGCATTGGCTTCATCACATATTGTGCTTAAGAGTCAAGTAAGCTGCAAAACTGAAATGAATAACTCATATTAATCACATTTGCACATAATGTATCAGTGTTTGTGTCGAGTCTCCAGTTTGCTCAAGGCTCATAAGAAGCTGCTGAGGGTCCGGATTTTCAGGTCGAGGTGGGTGTTTGTTAGTTCCATCAACAAATACCTTTAATTGGCCCAAGAATGCTAATGAAAAATCAACAAAATTATCAAATGCATTAATTTAAGAACGATTTAACTTACTGGACAGGATCAGTACATTTTAAGTTAAGAAAATCAACTCACATATCACAGCAATGAGCATGAGAGCACTTATCAGACCCAATATTACAGTAAGATTTGGCCATGTTGTCTGTGTTGGAGCTGTAAATAAAATGCAGTGACACTTGTTACCGTAACTGCAGCTACAGACTGTACTGAATCTACGAGGCGAAAGAAAACATCCGACAGGACTATGTGATGAATGTCAGGAGAAAACAATTGAGCATTTTTTTTTTTTATCGTATAAATGTATGAGGTGGCAAGAGGGGCCTTTTACCCTGAGTGTGGGCCACGGTATCGATACAAGTACTTCAGCTAAAATAATGTTTTTTTTTAAAATAATGTCTAAGTTAATACTTGTTCAAAACAATCACTTTAGCTAAATTTGTACTATTTTCTGCTTATTTTGAAAAATAAAATCATAATTTTTTGTTCAATAAATATACTGTCATTAAAATACGTTAATATAAATATATATATATATTTTAAATACAGAAGCAAAATAATTGTAATAAGTAAATATTCTAAGCATTGAATGAGATCCCATAATAATTATGGGTTTAGAGTAGAAACAAATAATTAATTTTATTTATTATATGATATGATTAATATAATGTTTTTAAATATGATGGTTTCATTCTAAACATGGTGATTATCTCTAAGATGGACAACCAACATAATATATGATATTTACCATCTGAATCTAATGGGGCAGCTGTGGCCTAATGGATAGAGCTTTGGACTTGTAACCCGAGGTTGTGGGTTCGAATCTTGGCTCGAACTGCTCTCCGGGCACCACAGCATCGGCTGTCCACTGCTGGTTATACCATGTCATGTCAACAAATGGAAAAGTAAGCCATTTATTAATTTACCAACAGCAGGGGTGCATTTTACACCAAAATACCATACTTTTACATATTCTTTCATTATTTAAAAACTTGCATTTATTATCTTAAACGAAACAAAAAAAATAATTAAGAAGACATTTGTTTTAAAATATATGCATTAATTTTAGCGATTCTGATTTGCCAATTAAATCTACAACACTTTAAAAAACATCAAATATTATATCAAGTAAGCACAGAATTAACTTTGCTCTGCTGTTCGCGATCGCATCAAGGATCAGCCACATTTGCATGCGCATCTTGAAAAGCGGATGTTTTGGAATGTTTTTGTGCCATCTAGTGGTTTAGAGGAAAATAATGTCAAAGGCACCTTTTACTCCGGGGTACCTTTAGCCCTGTTGTACCCTAATAACTTCCCAACACATCAATAGTGGCATTATTTAGGAAACAGATTTAGACTGCAATTAATATTTCTGTGTGAAAATTGTATTGAAGTAAAACACTGTTAGTGGGTTTAAGAATGAGTGTAATTTCAGAACTGGAGGATCTGGTGGATTCAGTAACAGCCATGTCACCTCTTTTAAGTCAGGTTCACAGTTTTGTGACATTGAGCCTAAATCTGTTAGTTAATTTATTAAAGTCCTTGCAGCTTGACAGCATATGAACAGATCTATGGGAAGAAGGAAAAACATTATAGAGCTTTCTCATTTTACAACATCATGAATGATAAGAAGTTTAAAAAGATGTCATGAAATAATAAACTCACAGAGCTGCATAATCCTCTTTTTGAAGAACTGGTGGAGCACTTCAGCATGATGCAGTCTTGTTTGTTTCACACCTCTTTGGAGATTAAATTTAACCTCAGGCCATTGAAGCTAATAGTAACCAAATCAAGAGGAAGTCAAGTTGCTTACTTTATTCTGCCTGCTAACACATTTGGCCAATACATCATCTCTTGCCTGGTATAAGTATTAATCTCATATTTCATATGTTTTAGAAAGCAGTGCCAGAGAAACTAAATTACAACAACAATATCTACCATCGTGATAATTTTTTGGTGTAGACCACACTCAGGCTGCACTCCACAATTGCATGCTTCCCTATTATATAGCAAGGAAAAAACAGTATGTCTACAGTAAGTTCCAATTCACGGTATTCATGTTTGATTGTTTACCGAGTATTTTTACACAAGAAAGGCACACAAGACGTTTTAACGATGTTCTTACTACCTTTCTGGACCATCAAACTTTTTCTGTTGCCTTGCTGTCTATGAAGGGTCAGAAAGCTCTCGGATTTCATCAAAAAAGATCTTAATTTGTGTTTCGAAGATGAACAGAGGTCTTATGGGTTTGGAATGACGTAAGGTTGAGTAATTAATTTTTTGGTGAGCTAACACTTTAACACAACAGGCTGGCGGCATCTTCTGGTCAAATCAGTGTAAATACAACAAAAAATCAACATGACAAACAGAATGTATGACAACATCTTTTGTAAACCAATTGCGAATATTTCCATAAAAGTGTTTTCTAAAAGTAATCAACAAATGGCATTAAATATGAAGCTTCTGTAAGTGGTTTATTATTTGTAGTCCATTTTGGGCTTGGCAAACTAGGCAAGTTAGATCCCCTATTAGCAAGTTAGTTCCCCTATTATGGATTTTTGAACATTACATTTCATGCAGTGTGCAACACAGCTCTAAGTGAATGAAAACATTCTGCAAAGTTTTAAATCTGAAAGTGCACCGTGTATAAACTTATTGTCTCTCAAAAGAAAGAGTTGACTCAGAATCATTGAAACTAGTCATTTTTAACACTTGTGTAACTGCACAAACCAATGGCGTTTGCTATAAAAGTCAGCCCAAAGTGCCATTTCATCAGAATATTCTCCTTCAGCGACGAGACCATCTCTTCACTGACTCAGCAAAAAGCTGAAGAAAAATAAGCTTACCTGCTCTACGCTGCTCTTCACCACTCCCACCATCGAATCCAGCCCCTTTAGTGGACGATTTCCCCTGCGGCCATCCAGCGAGGAAAAAAATAGCAAATTCTTGAGAAAATTTCCAAGTACGTTGCTTCAAATGTCAACGAAATGTTTCAACCCCCTGCACGAATCGGACGGGCACTATGAGTGTGTCACATGTCTGGGCGTCGCCCACACAGAGGCTGCACTCGCAGGGGCTTCTTGTCCTCACTGCGAGGACATGAGCCTTGCTCGCCTTCGCTCACGGATCGCCTTTTTTCACGAAGGTGATCCTCCCCACTCTGTTCTCCCGTCTCCTCTGAGGAAGAAGCAGAAGAACACCAGGGGTTCTCTCTCGGGCATGAGTGGTGCTGCAACGGGTCAGAAACTGCAACTCCGCTCTCCCTGCAGCGCCTCACGCTGCCAGTGTGCTTCACATGCGTGGATCAGCACCCCTCATTGGACACGAGTGGCCTGGTTTCCTTCGGCACATCTGAGGAGGAGATAGCCGACGACGAGACCGTGTCTTTGATGACATTTAATGCTGTTGAGTGGGTATGTTCTGGTGAAGAGCCCGCAGTTCCCCCTCCATCTCAGTCTGCGCGGCCCAGCTTTGACTCGGAGCTGATCTGCGTTCTCACGCGTGCCGTGGAGGAACTAGGCCTGGGGTGGATGGCCCCGGAAGAAGAATAGAATAATTTTTTATTTGTCACATACACAATTATAGTAGTGAAATTTGTGCTCTGCATTTAATCCATCCAAGTGCACACACACCTGGAGCAGTGGGCAGCCAATGCTGCTGCGCCCAGGGGTTCGGTGCCTTGATCAAGGGTCTCACCTCAGTCGTGGACAATTCTTGCCGGAGCCAAGATTCGAACCCACAACCTCGGGTTACAAGTCAGTCGCTCGATCTATTAGGCCACGACTGCCCCCTAGGAAGAGCCTGCCCCTGGCCTCCTCGACGAGTGGTTCCTTAAGGGTCATCGTCAGCCTTCCTCATGGCAGCGACCAGCTCCGTTCATGCCAGAGGTCCACGAGGAGCTCACTAAAACCTGGCGAGCTCCTTACTCGGCGCATGTTCAAGGTTTGTTTATTCGTCACATACTAAATTATACAAGGGTATAATCAGAAGTGAAATGTAAATCAAGTCAGGTCCGCTCAATGGACAGTGCAAAAAAAAAAAATCTATAAAAGTAACACAACACAAGAGCATATATATAATTATAGGTAAAAAAAAAAAAGACGAGAAATAAAGAGTAAATTGTGCAATAGAATAAAAAGTGCAAAACAAATAAGATGTGCAAAACAGTATACTGGGACTTAATAAATAGTAATATGAACAGGGATGAGCAAGAGAGCTGTGCAAACGGGTTGTACCGGGTATGTACACATAGCAGCAATACGGATGATGAGAATAGGAATGTTTTGCAGTTAATAAATTGAGTCTTGTAAATGTTTATGAAACTGAGTCTGTGTTAAGGAGCCTGATGGCCTGAGGGAAGAAGCTCCTCCTAAGTCTCTCAGTTTTTGCCATCATGCTCCTGAAGCGCTTGCCAGATGGCAGTAAATGGAAAAGATGGTTACCGGGGTGATTTGAGTCTTTGAGGATTTTTGCAGCTCTGCTTTAGCAGCATTTGAGGTAGATGTCCTGCAGAGAAGGGAGAGCAGACCCTGAGATGCGCTCAGCTAAGCGCACGACTCTGTAGAGCTTTGAAGTCCTGATTTAATGAGTTACCATACCACACTGAGATGCACTGTGTCAACACACTTTCTATGGCCCCTGAATAGAACGTTTTCAGGATTGCTGGTGAGACCCTGAATTTCCTCAGCTGTCGCAGATGGTACAGTCTTTGCCTGGCTTTCTTAACCTGAGTCTGAATGTGTGTAGTCCATGTCAGGTCCTCGGAGATGTTTACACCGAGGTACTTGAAGCTACTCACCCTCTCTACAGGGGTCCCACTGATCATAAGAGGAGTGTAGGGCCGCTGCTGTCTCTTCCTGAAGTCCACGATCAGCTCTTTAGTTTTGCTCATGTTCAGAGAGAGGCAGTTGTCCTGGAACCATGCTGTAAGTCTCTCTACCTCATCCAAGTATGCGGCCTCATCATTGTTGTTAATGAGGCCCAGAACCACAGTATCATCAGCAAATTTAACGATAGAAGTGGAGCTGTGAGAGGACTCGCAGTCGTGAGTGTATAGAGAGTAGAGCAGGGGGCTCAGGACACAGCCCTGTGGGGTTCCTACGTTCAGGGTGATGGAGTTGGAAGTGAACTGGCCGACTTTCACCACTTGAGGTCTGCCGGTGAGGAAATCTTGAATCCAGTCACAAAGTGAAGAGAAGCTCTTACCACTGTTTATGGCGCTGAGGAAAAGGGGTATTGGAAGCTCCCCTCTCTTGAGGAGGCGGTGGCTGCACACCAACTTCGAGTACTGCCACTCCCTATACGCAGAGTACGCAGTTTGCGTAGGGCAACTTCTCAACTGTTCAAAAAAAAAAACGCCATTCCCACATCCACACCCGCGACTGCTCGCACCTCATGTTTGCAGCTGAAAGCAAATGATCATGGATTACTATGCCCACAAAAAGACATCAGCAATCTGGTGCCAAGAGAAAAAAAAAAGTTGAAAACGAAGCTTGTGCATCACTTTCAGGTAGGGTACATTCATAATGCTGTAAAACGTTTTTTGGGTGTTGAGGTTAACAACGTGTTTTAATGTCTGTAATCACTTTACCACCAAGGTGTCAAGGTAACCCGCCACTGCCTCAAAGCTGTGGCCCCTTGGACAACTTCTCGCCTGTTTCAGTCAGGCGTTCAGCTGGGGACGACCTCGAGAAGGAAGGTGGTCATGAAGGTGGTTCCAGCTGAAGCTGGGGTGCTCTATACGAGGGCAATTCGGCGTACGGTTCCTGGACAACCCAGGAGCGACGCCTGCATATTAACGGCCTCGAAATGATGGCTATTTGTCTGGCCCTGAAGACCTTCCTGCCAGCCTTAAAGGGACACCATGTCTGGTCGGACAACACAACGGTGGTGGCCTATATCCACCAACCAACCAAGGCGGCCTCAGGTCACATCCCCTTTCACAGGATGACTCGACGTCTCCTACTTTGGGCACAGAAATAATTCCTCTCACTACGAGTGGTTCATGTGCCGAGCAAACTGAACCAAGGAGCGGATATGTTGTCAAGAGACAATGTAGCTCCAGGGTAATGGAGACTACAGCCATATCACCCTGCAGCCCAAGACCGGTTGCCCACTGAAGCTAAGCAGGGTTGAGCCTGGTCAGTACCTGGATGGGAGACCTCCTGGGAAAACTAGGTTGCTGCTGGAAGAGGTGTTAGTGAGACCAGCAGGGGGTGCTCACCCTGTGGTCTGTGTGGGTCCTAATGCCCCAGTATAGTGAAGGGGACACTATACTGGAAAAAGCACCGTCCTTCGGATGAGACGTTAAACCGAGGTCCTGACTCTCTGTGGTCATTAAAAATCCCAGGATGTCCTTCGAAAAAGAGTAGGGGTGTTACCCCGGCATCCTGGCCAAACTAGCCCACTGGCCTCTGACCATCATGGCCTCCTAATCATCCTCATACACTGATTGGCTTCATCACTCTGTCTCCTCTCCACCAGTAAGCTGGTGTGTGGTGGGCATTCTGGCGCACTATGGCTGCCGTCGCATCATCCAGGTGGATGCTGCACATTGGTGGTGGATGAGGAGATAGCCCCCTTACTATGTAAAGCGCTTTGAGTGTCTTGAAAAGCGCTATATAAATGTAACTAATTATTATTATTATTAGTACATCCCCAGACAGTTCAGATGATTTGGTCATTTTTCGTTATGGCAGTCACTGAGCAAGTAAGGTAAAAATAAATGCATATTATAAGACAATTAAAGTGTTTTTTTAGCTTAAGTGCATGCCAACCTGTTGTTTGGGACTCCAAAAACCAAAATATGAAGCTTTCATTACCCATAATAGAATTTAATGGATTAAAAAGAAAATATTTTATTAAAGAATTAGAAAGAAAGGAACCTACATTAAAAAAAAAAACATTGGCGTGTTCATAATACTAACTTATGAATTTTGAAATGTTTCGAAAACTACGTTTTTTTATGGTAACAGCCTCATTTGCTAAAAGCAGATGACTTGGAAAATGAATAAAAATAAAAGATTGTATTTTTTGTAAAGATTAATCAAGCAGTGTTTTGGAAATGCCCATCACGTTAAGGACTTATTTTGATAGCCTATAATTATTTTCTATTGTCACATCTCCTGTGGTTTGGTTGGATATTAGCATATTCTTACTATTTCTGCCATGTGGTATTAGAGTATTCTAGTAGGCTAGGCAGTTTCGAAAGTCTGCATTGGTTTCCTTTTGTTTTTAAGTTTTGTTTGAGTTTGTTATCTTGTCATCACATTTTTTTTATTCAGTTCCTCATGTGTATAATTAGACCTGTGTTTCAGTCTTTGGTAGTCGGTTATTATCTTCATACCACTATAGCAAAACTATTACTTTTTGTATTTTTAGACTGAAGGTGTATAAAAACCAAATGATTGACTAGCCAAATGACTGAAACTGTTAAACTGTGGATCATATGCAAAAGTCCTCACAAATGGATTATATTCTCCTCCATTTGATCTGAAGGGAGGCACCGGAACCTCCAGCATGCGGAAGTATTTAGAAAGGGTCAACAAATTAAAGGGCATTCTAATAGGAGACACTAATCATATCCTTTCACTTACATGCTAGCTTTATGCTATTGTCTGAGCTGGAGTTGTTAAATATTTTCAGCAGTTTTACAGTCTATAATATTCAGTAGTTTTCCAGCCTACAAAATTAACTTTAGTAGGTCAGAGGCAACCCAGCTTGAGAACTATTCTGTGCTTCCCTTCAAGCACTTTGGCTAAATATATGATATAAAAAATATATATATTCACCACTTGAACTAGGCCTATACATATTCCTGTGGTATAATACAAATTTGGTAAACAATCCACATGCTCTCTGAACCATGTTGTTCTAAAACCACAGGAAATGATAAGAGCCGTGCTTGACATTCCAACTGCAAATTTACAAGTGAATTTAGACTTTTAGTCAGAAGTCAGACAGAGCTTTATTACCATATATGTTTACACACACAAGGAATTTGACTTGATGACAGGAGCTTCCAGTGCAGAAGAAAGTACGGACATAGTGCAAGTACGGGCATAGTAATAATGCAGACATACATAGTTTAGTTATTTCAACAAACAATTGAACAAAAATTCCATAATGAAACATAAAATAAAATGCAACTCCATATATGCAAGTAATTTTATTATGACGACAGATGCATTAAGTTTCATGGCAACCGGATTTGAGAATTTCCAAAAGCTGCTCAGAGATTTTCTTGAACTAAATAACTCAATTAAATAAACACGACTGGTTGAAATATATTACAATGCATTTGCAACAGCAAATCAACTTAATGGTACAGAAACAGCTTTTTTTTCAATACAAGACATGGGACAACGAGGATATTAAAAGTTAAAGGGAAAGACTATTTACAGTTTTAAGAGAGTTGGGACTCTGGTCACCCTAAGATCTGTAACTTGAAACTACTGTAGGTCCGTATGTCATTGTGGATTTTTGTCACTTCCATCAGATGAAACTTTTGACAGTCCCAGTAATACTTAAAAAAGTAATAATAAAATAATAACTTAATTGACCTTGCAAAAAAAAAAAAGAAGAGCATCGTACTTTTACAGAAGGAGTTATGCTACTGTACATTTAATAAGTTTGGAAAGCAACTCCCCTATCATCCCAATGACCAGAAAAACAGTGATCATGCAAAATATTAGAGTAAGATACATCATCCATGTTGTCTGCTCGGTATGCAAAACTACAGTGCAATTCTGACATGGTGTTAACTCTGCAGGTTTAGTTGGGTCTGTAAAAAAAGTGTGCTCAAATATACATTTATGCATTTAGCAGACGCTTTTATCCAAAGCGACTTACAGTGCATTTAGGTTATACAATTTTTGTCAGTATGTGTGTTCTCCAGGAATTGAACCCACAACCTTTGCGCTGCTAACGCAGCGCTCTACCACTGAGCCACAGGAACACTGTGTGTGCGTGCGCGTGTGCGTGCGCGTGCGTGTGTGCGTGAGTGTCCGTGTCCGTCCCTCTCTGTGAAATCCAGGCTGAAGTCTCAAAATCTAATTATGAGATAAAAGCATCAAAGTTTGATTTCTACCACTAATTTCACTATAAATGCAATTTTTGACATGACCTTACTCAGTCAATATTAAAGATATAAAGGTAACATTTATCATATGAAGTAAGATCTTTTTGTAGAAAACAGCCAATCACAAAAAATTACTTTAGCTGGGCTTTCACAGAGAGGGTCACATTTATATAAGGCAGTTTGTACATTACTATAAACACATCTGAAGTAGCATCACTCACCAATGTGTATGCTAATGTGTAGTCTTGTGCCGTTGCTGAATTTTACATCTGTTTCTGTGTTCATGCAATAATAAACTCCTAACTCATTAATATGCATGTTATTTATGCAGTGCTCTTCCCAGGGTTGATTTTCCAGCAGCAGCCTTGGCCGAGGCCAGTGCTGGTTCAGGGGAGCCAAAAAAGATAAGATTGCGGTTGTTTAGTCTTGGGATGAGTAACCGCATTCCAATTCCACGGCTACTCTCTTTGTCCATTCTGGTCTCCAACACCATCAATTTTCCTTTGCAAAGCCGTGAGCTTCTCCATGATAGAATCCATATTGCGGGTAATAGTCTCAGTCTCAATGCTGACCGCTCTTCCCACTGCTTCAATCATGACTGGCAGCCTTGTGAGGCTTTGGACAGCTGTTCCTGTTTTCTGAATTCTTCGATAACCCAGGGCAAAGCCTAATCCAATCAGCAGAAGACCTGTTATCATGGTTCCGAATAGGTAGATATCTTCAATGTCCTCCACGGAAAGAGCCGCTAGACACACGATCCGCCACCTCTCCCACGCGTCCATCATGTAGCCAGCTGCGAACGTTCCATCAGGGCAGTCAGGTTCCCCCGAACCCAAGCTTCTCGTCGAGAAGATGGTGTCAATTGCGTTGAGAGACCAGTTGATCAAATCCATAATTTTTCAGTTTGGAGAGCAGTGCAGAGAGAGTCTCTCAATAGAAGAGACGAGACAAGAGAGCAAGCAGGGAAAAATAAGGGCGAGGACGGGGAGTGAAAAATGTGACCGCCTCCGTTGAGTGCCAAAGAAGAGTTTAGGTTGCACTGAATATTTGTGCCTGAATGTTTTTTTATTGTAAAACATTGCTGGTGGGTTTAAGAATGAGTGAAATGTCACAACCGGAGGATCTGGTAAATTCAGCAAAAACCATGTGACCTCCTTTGCATCAATATGACAGTTTATAGTCACATTTTGACCCAAATCTGTTTGTTCATCTGTTAAAGTCTCTGTAGCTTGACACTATATGAGCAGATACGAGAAAAAAATATTAGAAATGTTTTGCTTAGGATTTTAAATCAAACAAGAAAAAATATATATATATTTATTCAATATTACACATTTATTAAAAGATTTTCGTTAAACTCCACTGAAGTGGAGCTTTAGGTAGTGGGCAGTCGACACTGCAGCGCCCGGGGAGCAGTTGGGGGTTCGGTGTCGTGGACAATTCCTGCCAGAGCCTAGATTCGAACCCACAACCTCGGGTTACAAGTCCGACGCTCTATCCATTAGAGCCACGACTGCCCCATCAAAGTAACGCGAGAGTAAAATGAGACCAGCTGCCGAGGTCAGGCGCTGCAGTTGCTCAAAATCTGCTGCGAGAGCCTTGATAACAACACACTTTATTCTTTGGTCAGATTCGGTGATGACAAGTACGAGGTGTGTTGCATGTGTTTATTCAAACAATTAATTTCCAATAATGTTCTTTTTTAGTGTAGTCACACTGTTACCTTGAGTAATTTTTATCAAAAACACTGATAATGACAGAAATGTCATTGAAACAATGACAGAAAGAAAAGGGACTTACCACCCGGCCCTCCTCCGGGGGAAGGAGCGGTGCAGTCACCATCTCCTGAAGGGCAGTTCTAACCATCTCTGGGTCGCCTGTCCTAGGGCCTCTTGCTCTTGGCTTTGTCGCCCCTCTTGGCGGGGGCCTGAACGGGCTGGGAACCCCGCTTACGACTGGCTCCACGGCGCCGCTTGGGTGGAGGCTGCTGCTGCAGCGCGTGAGCGGGGGCAGCCGCAGGTGGTCGCCCTCGACAACGAGCAGGCTGAGGTGCTACCGGCGGCGGAGTGGATGCAACAGCGGACCGCCATGGCAGGAAGTGAATAATTGCCTCTGACAGCTTCTGTACAGCCGAGAACTGCTGGGCGTAGTTCTCGTCCGCGTCGCCAAAGAGGCCGGTCTGGGACACTGGGGAATTAATGAACCTGACTTTGTCAGTATCCCTCATGTCGGCCAGACACAGCCAGAGATGGCGTTCCTAGACCACCACTGTGGACATCGCACGACCCACTGACCGTGCCATAACCTGGCTCGAAGCGCGAAGAACTTGTGGATCATGATCACCCTCGTGCAGGTCCCTCAGTGTCTTGGCCTGATGGACCTGCAACAACACTGTAGCGTGTAAGGCAGAAGTGGCTTCCCCACAGGCCTGGTAAGCCCCGCTGGTACTTTCTTTGTCCGAGCAGCGCTCAAAGGCCCGGGAAGGGAGACGCTCCCCCCGCCAGGTGGAGTTAGGGCACAGTTGCATAGCACTGGCCCGCTCCACAGGGGGGGTGCACGTGTAACCCTTAGCCACACCGCCATCAAGGGTGGTGAGGGATGAGGGCCCATTGACACGATTTCAGACAGTAAAATGTGCCTTCCACGTACGAGTGAGCTCTTCATGCACCTCCGGGGAAAAAAGGAACCGGGGTGGGTGGCTGAGAACCAGCTTGTACCTCCCCGAGAAACCAATTGTCCAGACTCGAGGGCTCAGGACACACTGGTTTTCTTAAGATTCCACATGAGCCTGACCCTGTTGGCGGCCCGGGAAAGCATAGCCATCATTTCCGTATCCGTATCGGGCACAGCTACCGTACCCGAAGGAGGCAACTGTGCAGAGATGTCATTTCCAGAAAAGTCTGACTCACCCTCCGATGCAGCTATCGACATCCGGTCATCGGGAGGAGCACCGAGGGACACGGATGGTGCACACCTTTGAGATGGCCCACCGTGCTCCCCCGGCAGCTCTGCTGGCTGTGGAGTGAAGGTTTCTAGGAGGTTGGTTCCCCGAAGAAAGCGCGTTCACTGTTTTTTTAAAATCCTCAGATCACCAGTGACACTGCTCGCAGCAACATCTTTATTTTTCAGGGATCTGGTGTTCTGGATGGGAAGAACATCCCACCCAGCCAGGAACACTGAACAGAAATGTTCTGGAAAGTGATGTTGTGCCTCTCTGTGATGGTGTGAGCTGTCGTTCACTTAACAATCTTAGGCTTCTGAAGGGCTTGTAAACTCATAAGGGTGAGTGGAACTCTTAGCCAGTGTAGACAGATTTAAGAGAGGTGTGGTACTTTTGGGCTCATTGAAGCCCAGTCGCACTGATACATTCTGGATTTGTTAAAGGCTAAATTGCATGTGTTGGCAGTCCAGCCAGAAGGCCAGAGCAACAGTCCATGCTAGAAAGGACAAGGGCCTGTATCTTTTGGCTGGCAGAAGAATGAGTATTTTGGATTTATCACAAAAATATGATTAAGACTTAGGTCCAGTAAGACCTTATATAAGAGTATTTTATACAATATATATTTAACAATATATTTTATGGTAATTTACATTTTTTACAGTATTATAATGTTTTCATTTTAAACCATTTATTTTTTTCCACTTACATATACAACAACTTACAGTTTTTACAGTAGAAATTATCTGTAGATTAATAACACAATGGGTGCATTGATGAGATCACAAGTCTGAATCTTCTTTCTTCAGGAGCATGTAAGATAAAAGCTAGGTGCGCTTATTGCGTTGCATCCACACATGCTTGACTCTCTCGAGGCATGAAAATCAAGTGTCTGTGCCTTGTGATTTGGGTCCTGCTGACTGAACATGGGAATTGTAGGTGGAGCTTAGGGAGGAGTCTAATTGGAACTTTTTCTCATTTGGACTTTTCCTGCTAGCTTGCATGGTGGTTCAGGAGGAGGCCGATCTGTGGCCGCTTCTAGCCGGTCTAAATGTGGCATGTCTAATTCAGAGGAATTAAACGGAGAGGGAGTTGAGGCAGATGTTATTAATAATCTACCTCATCTGCCACCCTGCATATAAGTTTATTCCTCATAGATATCCTCATTGAGGTTTTGAGATAAAGGAAGGATTTGGATTCAGCTTATATAGTCTCTCCCATGTAGTCAAATTGAAGAGCTCTTTTCCAAAACGTTATAAATCCATTTTAATAGTTTTCATGAAAATGACATTTGTTTACCTAGACCCATACATTTTGTTAATATTCAATTTATCCTGTTAAAATGGTCTGTTGGCTCAGTCTGAACATGTTAAACAATGTTTGTTAAACCCCCCCGGGTCCGCACCATCACACCGAGCAGGTCTCGATCCCGGGTTTCCAGCGCGGGAGGCGGGCGCTTTAACAAGGAACGCCAAAGGCTATAGCTTTTAGCGTCAGTCGCTAGAGCGCCTCTTTGTGAGGTCAGGAGAGTGAGGTACATTTTAAATAAGGAAATATAGCGATTTGGCATGAAACATTGACGGAGCAGTGAATATGTTCAGTACACAGCAAAATGGCATGACGAACTCATTTTTTTTTTTTGGCGTTTATCGCGTTTTGGAAAAGAGCTCTTCAATTATTCATGTGAAGAGAGGCTGTGTGCACAGTGATATGTGAGGATGCCCCAGTGGAAGAGCTTCTTGTGGAAGAGCTTCTCTCCCCTATAAGTCAAAGGTCAGGGGTTTTCAAATCACAATTCATGCTAGAAGGCAAGTGTTGTTCTGTAGTTCATACTCCCCCTCCAAGGAGTAGGGGACAGAGGAGACGCAATACCAAGAGAAGGAAGCACAACCTCAGGGAGAAGAAGGTCTTTTTTAAATTGCGCTTACTGTACATCAGGCTCTGAGACTGGTTTGCTGATGTAAGATTTGTGTATTGCAACAGTAATACAATAATGTATTGCACTAATTACATTATACATTATTACAATACTGTATTACATTACAGTAATGTAGTGTTGCAGCACCTGCTGCAGAATCTTCCGAGGTGGTGGGGGTATCCACTTATGAACTTTTCATCTATCCTGATGAGGTCATGCCAGTTTCAGACCTAGAAGCCAATCATGAACTCATAGCCCTACCTATTATGGTCACAAAGACTGCCTCGGAATTCACTCAGTGCCCAGTGTTTTGGTCAAGGAGACCATTGCTGAACTATCTACCTGCCCTGTTACGGTTAAGGAGACCATTGCTGAGCTGTTAACCTGTCCTATCAAGGCTGATTCTAACCTCTCTAT
The DNA here is from genome assembly GCA_003573665.1 of Oxygymnocypris stewartii. Classification (NCBI taxonomy): domain Eukaryota; kingdom Metazoa; phylum Chordata; class Actinopteri; order Cypriniformes; family Cyprinidae; genus Oxygymnocypris; species Oxygymnocypris stewartii. Next base: position 59,502 of record QVTF01019827.1, on the reverse strand, counting down.
GTTCTCTGTTCGAGTTCTGCCTGGTCCACTCTGGTGGTAATCTACTCCGCTGTGGGGATCTTTGGTTCCGTCTGCGCCGCTGGAGTGGTCCTCAGCTCCATTAGCTCCACCGTGGGGGGTCTTTGGTCCCATCTGCCTTTCTGTGGTAGTCTTCAGACCTGCCCTGGCCTCCTGCTCTGCTGGCCCCACCCTGGCAGCCTGCTCCACCTTGGCACCCTGGTCTACCTTTGTCTCCAGGCCCTCTTCCACTACATGGGCCTAACCCGCCATCCCTCCCCCTGGTCTACCTCCGTTCCGCCTCCCTCCTGGATTTCTTTGACTCTTGGTGGAGCATCTGGAATCCACTCCTTAGAGAGGGAGTCATGTCACAACTGTCTGTTGGTGTGCCCATGTTAGCCACCAGAGGACACTCTTTTGAACCATAGTATGTGTTGTGGCAATTTCTTTCAAACAAACATCATCACTGAGTAAGAGACAACTCTGAGTCCAAATTATAGTAATAAAGTATTTATTCTCTTGCAAGAGAGATCTCTCGTCACTAACACACATGAGCGAGTCAGTGAGGAAAAGATAAGGAGTCACAGTGCCAGCCTGTTTTATAGTCCTTTGCTTCAAGGCCTTCTTTCTTCCCTCCCCTACAGGGAGAGAGATACCAGGTTGTTTATCTATTAATGGTTATACAGAAAAGGGAGGCAAATGCCCCCTTGACCCCCAGGCTATAAGTTGTAAATGCCCCCATGATGACCTCTGACCATCTGCGTTTCCTTACCTCTATCATCGTAACTCATCACACAAAGTGTTTTCTCACTGCAAGTGAGAAAACATATGAGGCATACATCTTGAACCTATGTTTCACTAAAGATCAATACATGTAAAGGAAAAATTCCTTTACATATGTTTGCATTGGACTCCAACTCATATCACCCTTTGCCTGGACTATGAAGCCTCATTGCCTCCAGCAGTGGGTGATTACCTGTATATATACCATGCTGACTGAGAATTGGGTGTGAAATAATTACGCTGTGCTTTTGCTGGTCTCCAGTTTGTATTTCACCTTGTGTGATGTTTTCTTTTCCTTTTTGTCTTATGTGGATTATGTTTTTGGATTACCTTATTAAATGCTGCACGTAGATCTTTCATAGAGTCTGTGAGTGTTTCGTGACAGTGATGGGATTCCAAATTTAGTGATCAAAATCGGAATCCAAAACAGGCTCTTTGTGAACTTACTCATAATAAGTCCCATATAATGATCACATGTTAAGTGACTGGGCAGTGAGTAGGTGGTGCTTCATTACTGTCCAGTACTGATAGCATGTTATATGCAACATGGGATCTTAAGTGCAGCACCTACATGTGGTTTTGACAAAACAAAAAACAAAACAACATTTTAGACCAATTTTCCTTGTGTATTTAATGCTGACCACTAGCAAAAGGTGCATAAATACATGCCACTTTTAAGTATGCTGTCAGTGTCACTGTATTTACCCGTGAAGGCTACATATTATTATTTAAAAGGTACATAGTAACTAAAGTTAAAATATAAGTACTTAAATGTTATATTTACCACCCCAGTGACAGATGTCCCACTGAACAGAAGTTTCCATTGCACAGACGTTACTTTAGTTTCTTGTTTGGCTTGTCACTTCACAAAAATAACTGAAAGGCCCTGTAGGGAGCCATGCTGCCAGGAATAGTTTATTTTATACTGTGGTCTTTGACTTCCTCTGCTTGATGTGGCTAAATACCTCTCTTAATGATTTCATCTTAAGCTTTGATATCGAGAGCAGTGTGAAACGAGACTGCATCATGTTGAAGATCTTACAGCTTCAGCTCTGTAAGTGTATTACGAAAATCTTTTCAAATGCATATCTATTGTGAATAAATGGATTTTTGATGGTCGACATTGTAGTCATTTTAATTGAAACACTCCTAATTTTTTTTTTTTTTTTTTCACAGATCTACTTACATGGTGTCAATTTGCAGAGATTTTAACAAATAAGCTAACGGATTTGGGTCAAAATGTGACCATAAACTGTGGTCTTGGCTTAAAGGAGGTGACATGGTTGCTACTAAATTCACCAGATCCTCCAGTTCTGATATTACGCTCCTTTTCAAACCCACCAGCAACTTTTTACTTTAATAATAGATTCAAACAGAAATATTCAGTGCAGCCTAAACATAATCTGTTCATAAATAATGTCAGTATTGATGAGTTAGGATTTTATTTCTGTACAAACATAGACAGAACTGCACAATTCAGCAACGGCACCAGACTAGACCAGACCACACAGATCACTGGTGAGTGATAATTCATTTATTTGTTCATAAGAATATGTTGCTCATAAAAGCAATTGCTTACACTAATATACACACACCAGCATTTGTATATATTTCAATTTCTTTACAGTCCCAACTCAACCTACAGAGTGTCCGAATCACACCGTAGTTGTGCAACCTACAGAGCTGACATTGTGGAAGACTACTACTGTCATATTTGGTCTGATCAGTGTTGTTCTGTTATTTTTGTTAATAGGTGAGTATGAGTTCTACCTTATTAGCATTTATTGTGCAATAGTATGACTGTTTATGTATATGTTGTTCTTAATGTGTTGAGATTCTGTTTTTTTTCTTAGCATCCTTAGGCCTATTTAAGTTTTTTTGCTGATCGCAGTAACAAACACCCACAACAACGAAGATACTGACCTACAGCAGCTTCAACTGATAGATCCTGAATAGGATGACCAGATGTCCCTTTTTCACAAGGTGTGTCCCGGTGTCCAGACAACTGGCATTTTTTTTTTTTTTATATGTCCCAGTTTCAGCTACAATGGCCACTGGGTTTAATATACATGGAACAGAAGCCCAACATAAATTTTAGAATATAAATGCCAATTTTCTTGTTTTTACTGAATCTGAAATGTTTGTGTAGCTAACTTAACACTCAGCATATGTCTGTTTACAAATATGTATAAGCAGCCATTATTTCATGTTGCTTAATAGCATACTTTGTAAAAGATTGTATAAACATGTTTGTAATGCATTTTCAACCAGTCACGTTCATTGCTATTTTATTGCAGCAAAAATAAATTCACAGTTGCTTTTACATGAAATTACTGGTCACCATGACAGCTTCATGTGTTTGATACCACTCAATGAAATTATTATCACTTGAATATGGAGTTGCATTTTACAATATTGCAATATTTTGTGCTCAGTTGTTAACTAATTAGTTTGGAATAGTTTGCTTTAAATAAAGTGTTGAGACAAGCTCGGAAATGTTTCACTGGCTTTGTACTTTGTACAAATAAAAAAATCACAAAAGTCTCACCTCAAGGCAAATTATAGCCTACTTATTTTGGTCATTGACAGAGTCACAGCTCTTACATTTACATGTAAAAAGTGTTTTAAATTGTTTTGTGTATTGAGATTATTATGCTCTGTGTGTGTGTATTAATTGGACTATAATTTGTTCTTGCATACATTTTTAAATGCTCAGATTTCTGTTGTTTATAGTGGTCAATTTTGACATAATAATTGTTTAAACAACTCCCTTAAAATCTTCCTCCTCATTTTGACTAACTTATAAAGTAAACTTAAGTATTTAATTGTCAGATACAAATATAGGCCGTTTCTCAAATGGAAGGCTGCATCCTCCGGAGGTCGCATTTCTTCTTGCATTTAGTTCCCCTTCATGGGAACTTTGAACTGCGTCCTCTAGGGGTCGCTGTGGGGAACGTCGTCAGCGTGACCCATGCCTAAAGCATACATATATAAAAACACCACTTGTTGGCCGGCGACAGCCTATGACGTAACTACCGGCGCGACCACAATATAAGGAGCGCCGGGAGAATACATCATTCTCTTCTTCGTCTTCACTGACTGGTCTGTTTGAAGCATGCATTCTGGTAAGAGTACAGTTTTCTCTCTATTATCATGGCGAGCACTAGCAAGGCGTTTAAGATGTGTGTGGATCCGTGTCCTCGTTATTTGACACCCGATGACACACACAATCTTTGTGTCTTTTGTTTGGGCAAGGAGCACGCACGCGATGTCCTTGAGGGGAAAATCTGCGTGCACTGTGAGCTTTTTTCTATGAAAAAGCTTCACTCTCGTCTGTCCCTCTTTTCGAGGAAAGAGGGGCAGCCGTCTGCTTCCCGCGATTCGAAAAACCACCGCTGCCGAGGCACGGAGGCAAATGAAATCGTGGGGTTCGCAGTTGGATATGGCAGATGAGTTAGAGAGGGACCGCCCCTTTTTGCAAGCGTCGGCCGAGAACGAGAGTGAGCTGCTGGATTGTGACGATGCGATCTTTCTGACATCATCAGATTCAGCGGCTAGTGCTCTGCTGGGTTATGCCCAGGAAGAGCAGGAGATGTTTGAGGGCGAGGAAGTTGAGACTGAACCCTCTCAATCCTCCTGCACTGCATATGACGAGTTATTGGAGGTTATGGACCATAAAATAATCTTTCTGGCCATAAACCCCCAGCTCGAGCGAGCCTTCCTTTCTTCCTAAATCTCCATGTGGGGGTTGAGAAGGAGTGGAAAAAGCAATTTTTCTCGTGTTCATAGTTTTCAGCATACTAGTTATGCTGACATTGAGGGGATGCGTGAAAATGGTTATGAGGGGGATGCCCCCTGTGCAAGAGACGATAGCCAGCTATCTCTCTGTGGGCGAGACATCCTCTCTTAAGGCTCCCTCCTTGCCATCTAAGCCCCTGAATCTTGCTTAAATGGCAGGGAATATGCAGCAGCAGGTCAGACCGTTGCTTCGTTGCACACTATGGCGGTGCTTCAGGCATACCAGACTGATCTGCTGAAAGACCTACATAAGGCTTTCTTTAAAATCCAGGTCTGAGCACGAAAAACCAGGGGTCCTAGCCCATCTCGGTCTGGGGATCAGAGATGGGCTCAGAAGGCTAGTCTCGCAACTCATGCCCCTCCCCCGCCTGCGGCTAGGGCTAGAGAGAGGCGCGGGTCAGAGAGAGGCAAAACCTGAGGGAGGTGTTCCAGACGAGGCGTCCTAAATGACACTTTCGTCCGGACCAGAGTAAGACATCTACTCCTTTCCCTTAAGGGGGCATCTGCCCTCTTATTCCTCTCTAATTCCCCTGTAACCACCGTAAACTCCACCTGATCGAGGTTAGGTGGAAACTTCCTGCTCCAGGACTAATCTCATGCGCAGGAACCAATGGATGTGTACGATCCATTTCTAAAGGCTATCGTCTATCGCAGTGATTACCTCACTCGTCGATACTAGATCCAGGCTAGGAGCGCTCCTTGTTGGTAGAGCTAGCATTGCTCCCCTCACCTAGAGGGTCACCTATGAGCATGCCACTCCCTTCAGAGCATCTGAGCTTCTCCGCTCCCCAGAGCTCTGTAATAGGTCGCTCTCCTGTTGGTCGAGCTAGCCTTGCTCCCCTCACCTTAAAGGGTCACCTATGAGCGTGCCGCTCCCTTCTGAGCATTGTCGGTAGAGCTAGCTTTGCTCCCCTCACCTAGAGGTTCACCTATGAGCATGCCGCTCCCTTCTGAGCATCTAAGTTCCCTCTCTTTCTGAGGAGTGAGTTCTCCACTCTCCAGAGCTCGTTGTTGGTAGAGCTAGCATTGCTCCCCTCACCTAGAGGGTCACCTATGAGCATGCCGCTCCTTTCTGAGTTTTCCTCTCATTCTGAAGAATGAGTTATCTGCTCCCCAGAGCTCTGTGATAGGTCGCTCTCCTGTTGGTCGAGCTAGCCTTGCTCCCCTCACCTTAGAGGGTCACCTGTGAGCATGCCGCTCCCTTCTGAGCATCTAAGTTCCCTCTCTTTCTGAGGAGTGAGTTCTCCACTCTCCAGAGCTCGTTGTTGGTAGAGCTAGCATTGCTCCCCTCACCTAGAGGGTCACCTATGAGCATGCCGCTCCCTTCTGAGCATCTGAGTTTTCCTCTCATTCTGAAGAATGAGTTCTCCGCTCCCCAGAGCTCTGTGATAAGTCACTCTCCTTGTTGGTCGAGCTAGTATTGCTCCCCTCACCATAGAGGGTCACCTCCAGTGCTCAGTGTAAATGAGTACACCCCCTTTGAAAAGTAACATTTTAAACAATATCTCAATGAACACAAAAATCATTTCCAAAATGTTGACAAGACTAAGTTTAATATAACATTTGTTTAACTTATAACATGAAAGTAAGGTTAATAATATAACTTAGAGAACAAAATGTTCAGTTTTACTCAAATTAGGGTGATGCAAAAATGAGTACACCCCACTGAAAGTCTCTGGAACAAAGCTAAATTTTAGACTACAAAAAAAAAAAGAAAGTGGAACGCTACCAAAGGGTCTGTTGAGACAGTTCCCTCAGCAAGTTTGTGCAGAGCAAGCGGTAGCCCTGGGTGACCGGCCAGGACCTAGTTACTACCACTAGGTGCTTGGCCATATCCACTTAAAGGAATCTTTTTCTGATTCCAAGCCTTTGAGCTCTACCCTGGGTCCGGTAGTCCTGGCACCTAGCAGGTAAGAGTTTTAGGGTATGCAGCTCGGGTTTTTGGCCGAAGGGGATAATGTCACTGACAGCCATCAACCGTCCCAGGGGCAACTCCCTTAGCCTGGTAGAGTTGGCTTAGTGCTCGCCTTTTGTGCGAAATTGGCTTGCACTCCCCTCAGCATGGTGGCGTGGGTATAACGTTCCCCATAGCGACCCCTAGGGGACGCAGTTCGAAGTTCCCATGAATGGGAACGTCTCAGGTTATGTATGTAACCATGGTTCCCCGAGTGGGGAACGAGACACTGCGTCCCCTAGGCTGTGTGCCATGCTTCGGACACAAGCTTCAGATGTAGAAGCGAATGATGTATTCTCCCGGCGCCCCTTATATTGTGGTCGCGCCGGTAGTGACGTCATAGGCTGTCGCCGGCCAACAAGTGGTGTTTTTATATATGTATGCTTCAGGCACGGGTCACGCTGACGGCGTTCCTCATAGCGAACCCTAGGGGACGCAGTGTCTCGTTCCCCACTCGAGGAACCATGGTTACATACGTAACCTGAGACGTTCCTGTTTTGGCCGCTTTGGTTATTACTGGTGGTGTTGAATGTGGCCATCTAGTGGTCTTAATAACATATAGCGTACCAAACAGCCACTGATTGTTACTTTTATTTTAAATAATGGATGTAATAATAAATAAATAACATAATTAAATCTGCAACCTATCTTTTTTTCCTCTGTCTTTTTTTTAACATAAGCTTTGGCATTTCAGTGTTGAATGTAACTCTTCTCTTTGTCTTTAATCACCCGTGATAAAACCTCTGTGACCAATGACATATGCAATACATCAAGTTCCAGTCTCACACCTTCATCCCTTTCCCAGATTGTGAGTCACACTTGCGGTCTTGGCCAGTTGAGAGCATGTGCATGCAAAAGGAAGTACATGACGTACAGTAAGTGTGCAAGACTGTCCCAGGTCTTCAAAACATCAAATGTGCAGTGCCCTTAACACAAACTAAATCCACACTATCTGGAATGCAGCTCCGGAGTGGTATTCAAGGCTAAGATTCATGCAATATATCATGAGACTTTGTGCCATGATCCCAAGAGACGTTAAATTAAACATTTAATTTAGTAGTAAATCAAAAAGTGTTACACATTCCCTTAAGAAAATTAACCATAGTTTTACTACATTTTTTTTATTTATTTTTTTACTTATTTATTGCTAAACACCAAAGTTGTTTGGAATTTGCTTGGTGAGCCCATCAACAATGATAACATAAGTAAATACATACATAAGGACACACACAAACATAAATCCAACTATACACATATGTCCTATCAATTATAAGGAGTGAAAGGCAGATATATAAATACCAGAGGAATTAAGAGCTTGGACAATCCTACAATAAATACTGTTCAGAAAATGTGTAGACTTAGTTTTAATTGCTCTAAGGCGTCTGCCTGAAGGAAGAGGCATAAAGAGGTGTCTGGCTGGATGTAAGGGGTCTTTCAGGATTGTTAAACCTTTTTTCTGCAAACGTGAGAAATAGTCACATCAATAGTAGGAAGATCACAGCCAATAATTTTCAAAGGAGCCCTGAATGATATTACAAATCAGACTTCTCTGCTGTGCTGTGGAGCTACCAAACCATATTGTAAGCGAGAAAGTCAGCACGCTTTCAGTAACAGCTCTATACAAATTGAGCATACCGACTTTAGATACACCAAACGTTTTTAGCTGTCTTAAGAAAAAAATCCTTTGATGGGATTTTTTCACAATGCCTCTTATGTTCTCGTCCCACTTTAATGTTGCAGAGATGGTAGTCCCGAGAAACTTAAAACATTGAACATTTTCAATATCCTGACCATTAATAGTCAATGGCGAGACAGCATTTTTCCTCCGTCGGAAATCAAACACCATTTCCTTTGTTTTAGGACATTCAACTTCAGATTGAGAACAACTCCATTCAAACAGTGTAGACACATCCCTTCTATAGTCCGATTTGTTTTTATTTGTTATTAAACCAATCAATCATCTGCAAACTTAAAAATTAAGTTTGGTTACTAAAGTTAAACCATGGTAACCACAAATGAACCATGGGTTTGCTACATTAACCATAGTTTAACCAAAACTGTGGTTACGCAAATTGTAATCAATACGCCAAATAAATTTTTCTTTTTTCAAACATGCATTTTTATAACATTATAAGTGTGTCCCATCTGGTGTAATTCATGATGGCGCCAAAGATGGCAGCCGTGTTGCGATCTTCAACCAAACGTTGCATTTTTTCATCTATTTTACTTGTTGTTTTTCGTGCTGGATGTTGTTAGTATGACTGTCTACGATAGACACACTTTTAACTCATTATCTGCCAAACACAACAATTTCTGGGTTTCCGTGTTCTCGCTGTTATATGCTCGGGGGCACTATTACACATCTCCTGAATGAGTCTAGAATGTACCGATCAAAACACAAATGAGGAAGATGCAGAAACAAGCGATCTCCTATGTAAACATATGCATATGAAAAATTATTTGATCATCAACACTAGTAGTAGTAGTAGCCCTTTATTGTCACTAGTCACAAGTACCAGTGAAATTAGCCATCAACCTGTCCATACATACACAACATACATATATGACAAGGGGGTAGACAGGACAGGAAGACAGGGAATTGAAGAAAAATACAGCATAACATGAGGAAGCATAAGGTGCATGCATATAAATTAAAAGTGTCTAATATTAGGAGTGAAATGTCAATCCAGGAAGTAAAGATCTGTGCAAGTTTTGGCAACACATTCTCACTCCCAATTCTACTCATATTGGCGCTTGGTCAGGACCCTTTGGTGTCACTTTTTGACTCACAGGGTACCCTTTTAGCATCATTTTTCGATGTTCAGGCTCCCCCTGTTTAAAACCAGCATATGCTGGTTAGGTAGGTATTGAAGCTTGGATGCTGGTTTGAGCTGGTTTAAGGTGGTCCTTAGCTGGCCATGAGCTGGTTTAAGCTGGTTATGGGCTGGTCCTAAGCTGGTCCTGAGCATGAGGGACCATTTTAAGACCAGCACATTAGCTTAAACCAGCTCATACCAGCATCCATGCTTTAAAACCTACCTAACCAGGATGTGCTGTTTTTTTTCAACAGCCTCCATTGCTTTAAATAAGAAACTATTGGCGTTAATATGAAGACGCAAAAGGCATTGGGAATTTTATCATCATGATTAAATTCTATATTGTATGTTATGTAATAATATTGCATTATTGCACATAGGGTTGGGGTATGATTTATTTTCACTGTAAATCGTCACAACAGTTTTATTTACATTACACTATTTACACATTTATGAGCACGTAACCCAGCCAAAGCCCCTAAACCTACCATTTGTCAATAAAATTATGGCTATTGGTTCTTGTGTATCTCGTAATAATTGTGCCATGATACAGGATGGAAGTATCTTTTTGAATGAGATGCGAGCGTGTTAATGGAGTGGATCATTTTCAGCGATTATAACCTTATGTTTACTCTCTTCTTTGCATAAAGATATCGTATGTTTTAAGAAGACTTGGAATGCAACACGACTTGTTTGTAATGCTTTTATACTGCTTGTTTGTGGTAATTTTTTCAATAAATAACTGTACTTTTATTTGTTTATGGTAATTTTTTACAAATGCATGAAAACATTCAATTAAGACAAACAAATGAAAACAATGGAGGACCCTTAATTTTGAAAAGTGACACTATACCCTGTGCATTGAAAAATTATGCTAAAAGAGTACAAAAAGCGACACCAAGGGGTCCTGACCAAGCGTCAATATGTGACGAGTTGGGGGTGAGAAAATTGTTTTTTAGAGTGCTGATGGAACCCATCTACTGCATCTTTGCTTTGATAATATTACTGAATATGATCCAGATGTTGTATTTTATATAAATGCAATTTTCTCAGATTTTTGCTCAAAATATTGTATTTTTTTATGAAACCTACCTACATTCAAGTGTTGATAAAAAAGAATGCTTGAAGCTAGAATAAAACTGATAAAATAAAATAAAGGGTCTGTTTTTTTCTGTGTATTTCATGTTCAGATATTCATAAAACAAATATTTTGGGGGCATGAAATGAAAAATGAAATTTTTGTGAAAATTAAGGCTGGGACGATACATCGATTCTGGATTGATTTTGGATCGATTCTGAGATTTTCAGAATGCATCACTATTCCTCTGGTATCGATTCTGAGACTAGAATTTAACAGCAGATGGCGCTCTAAACTAGTTTTTATCTGCACACTCAAATGCTCATGAAAAAGAGCGCTTGTGCGTTCGGCTGAGTCTGTAATTTCACATCTGCTCAGAATGCTTTTATGACGCGAGATGAATGTAAACACAGCCGACTGTGAACACCCTTGTAATTCCCTTCAACCTTTTCTAATGTTGAATGATTATTTTAGGTTCAACTGTGTGTAAGGATTTGGAAACAAGCAGAGTAAGGCTGTTTCTAAAGCATGTAGCACCATCTGCTGTTCAAAACTAAGTTCAGAATCGATTCCAGAGGAATCGCGATGCATTCGGAAAATCTCAGAATCGATACAGAATCATTTCTCGATTTGCGATGCATCAATGTATTGTCCCAGCCTTAGTGAAAATCATCTAAAATGCTAGCAGTGGCTGGCAATTTTTTTTTAAGAAATGCTGGTGGAGAAAGAGTTAAAAACTGGTTACTTTGTCTCACACCACAAATCAGACTTTGGGCCCTATCATACACCCGGCGCAATGCGGTGTCAGGTGCAACCCAAGTGTTTTTGCTAGTTTTAGCATGACGCAGTTATCATTTTCACGTCCTGCACCACGTTATTTAAATAGCAAATGCATTAATGCCCATTTGTGTGCTCATGGACGTACTGGTCTTAAAACGAGGTCTGCTCAGGCACATTGTTGGCACGTTGCTATCTTGAGGCATCTGAAATAGACTACCTCCATAAGGGTAAAGGGCCAGTGCAGGCTTGTTTGCAGGGAACTCAGCCAGAAAAGGGGGAGAAGAGTTCCTGTTCAGACGCTGTCCCCTCTGACCTCCTTTCCCCAACCATTCTGGTGACTAACGTTCAGTCACTGGACAACAAACTGTGTTTATCCATCCTGGTTACCGACTGAATTTACAGTAGTCATAATCACAGCTGTTAACATTCCCACCCAAGGAAAACAAGCAAGCAGGAAACTGCATATCCTGATGCAGTATTTATTGTAACAGTGGACTTAGCTTCAAAACACGTGACATCATATTTAAGCTTCATCTTTGTCTAGATTTCAGTTCATTCTGGATTCCTCCTCATTAATTCTTTCAACTTCAACGCGTGCATCTTTTACACATTACCAAAGGAGGAACATGTTTGCATTTAGTTTTTGTTACTTTAAAGAAATTCTGTTTATTTTTGTCTCCAAAACTAATTTTAAGAATTTTAGCAATAATCTTTGAAATCAAAATGTTTTAAAGATAACAAAAATACTTTTTGCTGCAGTTTTTGTTTCGTATTCAGATGCAATGCTCGTTTAAAAATAAATGACAATTGAATTAATGCAACACACCTTGTTTCACAGATTACAGAGCTTTAAAGAATAAGAATAATGGGAGGTAACAAATATTGGAATAAAATAACTCTAAAATACATTTGTGCCTGTTTTACACTGTAAATTGCATGACATTTATTTGAAGTTGATTGTACTGAAATATTTAAGGCAGCAACTTATTTTTATGAGGGTGAAAACAGTTTCATAACAAAACTCTTGTGTTTTCTTCCAATAGGTAAAAAACTCTAAACCTGAGAGAAGGATTGTCCTTTTTGGGAAGACAGGAGTTGGCAAGATCAGCGCTGGGAATGCAATCCTTAGAAAGCGAATATTCAAGAGTAAAGCTTCACCTACATCGATGACTGGAGACTGTGTGAGTGGAAATGGGATCGCTTTTGGAAGAAAAATCACTGTTATTGACACACCTGGAATTTTTGACACAGTTGCTCCCGAGGACGCCATCAGAGATGAAATCAATAAATCCATCAATGAAATGGTTCCAAGTCCTGACATGGTAGTAATGATTCTAAAGGTTGAAAGGTACACAAAACAATAAATGGAGATTGTTGATATTATGAATTCATATTTTGAAAAGTGTGGTGATATCCTTAATCACAAATCAGTTTTATTCACTCACGGTGAAAATCTAGAAGGTCAAACCATTGAGGAATTTGTGAAGGAGAGTCCAAAACTACAGCAGCTTGTTGAAAAATGTTTAGGTCGCTGTCATTTTATTGACAACAAACACTAGAGAAAACGCTGGTGCGGTTACAGGAGCAACAGAGTTCAGGTGAAAAAGCTTTTGATGACCTTCGAGAAGAATCTGAAGGGAAGTGAACAAGGCTGCTTTAACAATGAGCTGCTTAAGATGGTGGAGGAAGAAATTAAAGAAGAGTTTGAACATATAGAGGATATTTTGCATGCAGAAGAAAAAAAAAGAAGAGCTAAAGAAAATGTTTATAAAAATCTTCTCATTAGGCTTGCCGGAGATTGACCACAGGGACACTGATCTTTGCTTTTCTGGGCATCTGCATCGCAGTGGCAGCTGTTGTGGCTTTACTCATAGCAGCAGAGTTTGCATTAGCGGGGAAAGCCATTGGGGTGGAAGCGGCTGCATGCGCCGGTATCGGAGCAACAGCGATTTCAAGAACTGCTGCCGGTGTTATCGGAGCAGCGGCTCTCACAGGAGCTGTTGGAGGAATCACTGGTTACAAAGTGGCATAAGAAGCCGATTCTGTGGGAGATGCTATAATAAAGGCAGCAAGTGCAAGCCATGAAAATACAAAAACGATCATTGAAATGTCAGAACTCCCATGAATTTTAAACACAATGGATGACATTTGTGAATAAAATTATAAAATGTCTTGAAGAATAATATTTCAAGAAACTTTTCATTTGCATTAATTTTACTAATTCATCATCATTTAACTCAAATCATCTTAAAGGTTTAGTGCTGACCATAATAAAAATGCTGTCAGTAATTACTCCTCATATCGTTCCAAACCCTTAAGACTTTCGTTCATCTTCAGAATAGAAATGAAGACATTTGTGAAGAAATCCAATAGCTTTCTGTCCCTCCATTGACAGCCTATAAAACTAATATTTATTTGTGAAAGACAAATTTAACCTACCTTAACACTTGTTATACATGTTCTTTTCTTTCTTCACTTGGTCCCTTGGAAAGACTAACTACAGAAGTTTAGAGGGAAAATGCATAAAAACACTTTTATGCCTATACAGTAGAATAGACTGAAACATGACTACATCTTTGTGCAAATGAAGCTAAAATATTGTATAAATGGGCACAGCGCCATCTATAACTTACCTCATAAATAGAGTTGAGCATGAGTCGCAGTGTTGCCAACTTAGCAATTGTGTTGCTAGATTTTGCAACTTTTCAGACTACCCAAGCAAAGTTTTCTTCCAATAGCACCTAGCAACAAGTTTAGCAATTTCTTATATTTATTTGGAAACTTTTGATAAGTGACTCAAACAATATAAAGGCTCACATTTTTCATCTAAATTACACAAAAAGAGGAAATTAAAGATGCCTAGCAGCACACATCACATGAGTTAAGTTAGCTGCTATTTGCTATTGTTAAATTTAATAATCGAATAATTGATTGTTTATGGTACACCTTGTTAGTGGCTTGTACCTGGGATTGTTGATTCAGAATGTGTAGTTTTACTAGTTTACTAGCTAATACAAAAATCTAACTTAAATTGTAATCGTTCAAAAATGTGTAAGCTCATTAATTAATTGAATTATGGAACAATAATTACATTTTGTATTTAAAAATAGTTATATTTTAATGGGTATGGTTAAACATCATGTATATAATATTTACATGAAATATTATATGCAAGTATGTACATTTATACTGATGGATCTAAAGACGCAAGAACAGGGATTACAGGAATAGGAGTGTATATTCCAGAGTTTAAAATATCTTAACGATTAACATTGTCAATATATGCTGTTGAAATGGTTGCTATTATAATAGGATTAACATGCGTAGAACCATGTTAGGAGGTAAAACCAGACAGAGTTGTGATATAATCTGTGAAAGAGTGCGTAAAAAGTTTGTGGAATATATTAAAAACTGCATTCCTCAACGTCAAATTACAATGGCTTTGCAAATCTCGTGCTCTGCTCTACAGTGCTTAACATCATCAAAAGATTCAGAGAAACTAGAGAAATCTCTGTCAGTAACCCTCAGCAAAAAGTAGTGTACTTTTATTAATTATATTTAAGTAAAGTTCAACTATATTTTAAGTATGCTTCATGTAGTAAGTAAATATCAGTGTTCTAGTAGAATACTTGTAATAGTACTATGTCACTACTCCTTGGGACAAAATTGGCCTACTTTCTAGTATATAATATATACTCTTAAGTATACTTTAAGTGTTAAGAGGAGACGGTGATGAGGGACATGCAGATCCATATGCAAGGCTTTTATTCAGAGATGTGGTCATGAAACAGACAAGGTTCAGATAATGGCAAACGGATATATTGAGAGCAAAACAAAAGAAAAAAAAACTAATCGGGTGTGAGTCAATTGACAGTGAATGATATCCAGGGATATTTATAATAATAATACAAATTATTATAATTTACTATGAGAAGAGAGGGGCACTTTACACTTAGACAAAAAGGGACTGTAGGCGTATGCATTACACAAACTCGTGTTATTTATAGGATTGACGAGACCGGGTTGACTGGAGTTCATGCGACTGTTTTTTGTGAGAATTGTCGGGAGAAAGAAACAGTGGAAAATGTTATATATGATCGTAAAAGGGAACAAATTAATTAATATGCATTAAACAAAATAATTATGAAGGTAAGATAAGGATTCGCTAGGCTATATTTGTTAGGTTATGATTTTAATAAGAGATATAGGATCAAGAATATTAATAAAATACATACTACTGGATTAGGTGAAATGATTTAATATAGAATACGGATACTCTACTCCATTCCAGATTTTAGGGGCCGAACATGTGGAGGAGCTGAAAGAAACCAACTTACCAAAAAAAATCCGGAAGAAGATTAAATATTATACGGACACAGCAGCCCCCAATCCCTGTCCTCGCACTGCATGAGGAAAACCGGGGAAGAGGTGAACGCTTTCCTCTAGTCTACGAGACGAAACAACAAGACGGCGCGGTTGGCTGTGTACACAACACAAACAAAAGAGGATTCGGAACACGAGGTAAGATTTAAGCAGATGCACATGGCGAGTTTGAATCCAGTAATAATTGCTGTTTTACGAAAAAGTTTGTTTTGAATGTCGATTTATGTTATTCCTGTTTCCCTCCTGTTGATGTAACTGTGGATGTTGATGTTTTCTGTTTATCAGACATATTGTGAGTGGTACCTGAACACGAAGGAGCAATATAAGATGAGATCAGAGAATTTACAAAACGCCACACCCATTTGTACAGCTAGACAAATGCTAGAAAGGATACAGCTCCGACCGGAAACGAACAATGAAATTAATTTTCTACCTTTTAGATGTGTTTTATTAACATTTACACCTACCCCTTACAGTAATTAAAAAATAGTAATAATTGTTGTACAGTGTGGCAAAAATTAAGATGTATTGATATGCGCATGCCCAGTCGTGCCATAAATATCCCTTCTAGCCTTTTTTTTGTGCGACTTTTAAATTTTATTTGTATTTTTTTATAACAACAAGGGAACAAAGTCAAAGCATAATATGACAACAGTATAAAAGTATATGCGTCTGTAAATCAATACAAGTTCAAAGAATAAAAAACAAAACAAAATCATAAAAAATAAACTTTTTTCATCACAAATCAATCTATTACATAAATTATCCTTTTTAGAAGCTGAGATGTCTTAATAGCTTTGCGGTTGTTCTGTATTGAGGTTAAAGATTCATAAAATATCCTTAAATCAATGGAAAATAGTTTACCATTTGGTACATTTAACATACATTTCGCTTTGTGTATCAAATCAAATCAAATCACTTTTATTGTCACATTTATTTGGGAAGTATATGATACTTCCCAAATAAAATAAGAATTGTAATTATATTGTCCATTTCTACTAGACCAGTATCACAATCCAAAAACAAGACCATTATATCATTTATATCAATAAATTTATAAAACAATTCAAAAATAAAGAAAATTGAGACCAAAATAGTTTAGTATAATTACAACTGAAAAATAAATGAAAAACAGTTTCCGACTCCTCTTTACAAAAACAACATAAGGGCGAGAATCCTTCTTTGAATTTACTGATAAACTCATTACATGGGTAAAATCTATGAATTATTTTTGAAATGAGTTCTTTAACTTTGTTAGGAATTATGTATTTATTCATATCTGACCACGGATTATGAAATAAATGCGAAGGATACATCTGTTTACACTTCATCATTGCCTTAGAAGGAATACTGTTTTCTCTGGTTAAAATGTTCCAATATAAAAGTTATTAAATGTTTTATCCTTGATAGAAAGACCCCCAATTGCAAGATCTGGAAGAGAACTAATTACAGACGTATACATCTTTTCAGCTTTAATAAGGTGATGTCATTTTTGGGAAATACAGTTAATAATTTTTCTATATTCACTGGAAGATACATTTAATCCGCTGTTACTAATAAGTTCAGTGTGATTATATAGATCACCTGACTGGTTTAATAAATCTGTGACAAAAATTAAACCTTTGTTAAACCAGTCACTCCTAAAAATGGTCTTGTTTTTGAATAATATATATTGATTGTTCCAAATGACACATGAATGGGGAGAGAAATTATGTTTATAGATTTATTTCCATGCATCCAAAGTTTTTTATAATAGTTAGACAACTTAATGGGGAGCTTATTACATTTAAAGTCACAGGCAAGTAGAAAATGAAGGCCACCTCATTTTTAAAAAATTATATTGGGGATAGAGAACCATGGAAAATTATTCTCACAAAGACAGTGTTTGATCCAGTACATTTTAAAAACATTGTGAACAGTGCTAAAATCTAAAGCATTAACTCCTCCTTCTGTTACATTTCTAATTATTGTTTTTCTTTTAACATACTCTGTCATACTCTGTCGGGAGTCCCCTCCAGATTAATTTAAAAAACATCTTGTCAATTTTGGAACACATATTAGAGTCTACATAAAGGGATAATGCTGGGTATACAAGTCTGGAAATCCCCTCAGCCTTGGAGATCAACACTCAACCTTGAATAGATACATTTCTCTGAAGCCAACAATTGAAAATATTACTTGTCTTTTGTAATCTTTGTGAAAAATGTATTGTATTTCTCTCTGAGGCTGATTTACCAATTATAATACCCAAATATCTAACTACCTGTTTAACCTGTATCCCAGATATATATGCGTCATCTAAGCTGTGTACTGCCATGATTTCACTTTTAGAGTTATTGACTGATAAACCTGAGGCATCAGAAAACAGCGCAAGAGCCTCCAAAATAACAGAGACTTGATCTTTATTTTTAAGAAATAAACAAGTGTCATCGGCAAGATGACTAATAGTTAAAGTGAAGTCTTCTATCTCGATTCCTTTAATTTGGGAGCAATGTAAAGTATATAGATTTCAAGTTTCTGCTACTAATAAAAAAAAAATGGGGAAATAGGGCACCCCTGTCTAATCCCTCTTCGGACAATAAAACGAGAAGATGTACCACTGGATAAAGAAAAACTGCTTGAAATATTATTATAAAATGGATCCCTTCTAGCCTTAACCCAAGAAAAATGTGGATAGGGATTTCCTGGATTTCTTCCACGGGGCCTATTTGGAGTTTCTGCACGAGAGCGCCCTCTGGCCTTCAGATGGAGATTTAATACTAATCACAGAACTGTGCTGAAAGATACGCATGACAATTGCAGCTTCTGCCTTATCGCAATTTATCGCCTTTGTGATTTAATTCCGATTAATCGTGCAGCCCTACAGAAAATGCTATTCTTAGCAACTAGGGATTCCGCAACTTTTTTAGGGCTGAATAGTTGTAAAATCGTGGTGTTACATTGATTTGAGTTATGTCTTCCTTTATTGAACACACTTGTCCAATGAAAACGTGCAGGGGAAGTGTAAAGTTTCTATCTACATCCATGTCTGAGGCCATGAGAGGGTTGTGTCACTGGGAATTGACAGCTTTGAAAGTGAATGTCACTTTGTTTTTCTGAATAGTTTAATTGTTTGGTAAGAGTGAGCAATGAATAAAATGTGTTTTCATGGTGTGCATCCATTTACTTTCACAGAACTGAAGAGAATTGCTAGCAGATGGACTATTTTTGAGAGTTTGAAGATTCGTCTGGGAATGTACAGCTGCTGTTACAAAAAGTAATTTGTTGTTGTCAGCATGGAATCATTATCATCAAGAATCTCATCTGTAAATCTCATGAGGTAACTTTTTTTTTAAAATATGTATATATAGGCTAATTCATGTACACTTTACAATTGTACATATTTTCAGAGGATGTGCATTTCTATTCTGGCAAAAGGAAAGTAAATGTCAGGCATAGCCAAACTTTTTATGAGGTACATTAGAAATTATAAAACAGTGCTTTTGTAAAGTACTGGAAATCATATCACATACATGTTTGATTGACTAAACGTAATGACTGAAGTAATTAAAAACAAGCCAAGTCACCTTTATTTATATAGCTAGTGCTTTATTCAGTGCCGATTGTTTAAAAGTAGCTTTGCTGTCAAATAGAATATTACTGAATACTGAAAAGTGTCTTGAACGTGAAAGTGAAACTACTGGCAGTTTGGTACGTGCTATACATTATGAACACTGGATGGCCACATTGTACACTTTATTGAAAAGAGTTGAGAGGAAAGCTTAAAAAGCCTTGAGAGAAACCAAGCTCATGTTGGGTCCAGTTCTCCTCTGGCCTAAACAAACATGGTGTGATTTATGATTCCAGGCTGCATAATAAGTCCGATTTGTGGACTGATGTAGTAATATATTTTTTTTCTATTTATGAAATATATATAAACTGTTTTCAAATAATTTGATGCTCAGGGCCCCCAAATATGATATATCTGTTGTAAGGTACCTTTCCTTAATACAATACATATTTAGTTTATATGTAAGTAGAACAGATTCAAGTTTCACTCTTGAATCAAACCAAAACATTGGTCAATACATTCATACACAGACTAAATCAAATATGGTGACACAAACCTGAAACGTCAACTAACATCAAATTTCTAAGTTCTTCATTGCATGACCAAACTTCACAACATTTGAGGATCGTGTCACCGTATTAAATAATGTTTGCGTATGCATGTGTTTACCTACTGAAACTTCAGCTAGCATCTGATCTCATCGTTCTGGCATGCTGCATAACCAAATATTTGAGGCATTTCATTCCTCGTTTCAAGCATTTTAATTCAAAACAACAAATCAAATTGAAAACAAACATCAAATAGATATATGAAGCAATCCGAAAGACAATGATTTAACCACTGAAGGTCATTTCCAATACACTAATGGTGCTATATGGATTGTGGATGCTGTTTTAAAGAAAAGACATCACACTTGTGTTAAGCTGCCGATCAGTTAAGAACATGTCACTTCGTATTGCATTAATTTATGTTCTTGCTGTGACCCTAGAGCCACAGTAGAGGAAGATAGGGATTTTTTTAAATAGAGAATTTAAATATGATTTTAAAAAAAAATAACCTCATGATGTTCTAGTAGAACAATATACATCTGTAAAGCTTTAATTTCAGAGGCTGAGATATTATGTATTTACTCCAGTGTGTGTTTCTAATGATGTAGCTCAGCCTGAGAGAAATTAAATCTCATTTGTTTCTGTTTACACAGGTGGTGTTTTTTCAATCTGCTGCATGTGCTTCTATTAGCAAATGAAGGTGAGCACTAAAATTAACGTTTAATTGTTAAGCAATTTCATTCTTTTTTTAAATGATATTTTATCTCTTTTTTCAGTGTCTTTGCAGGAGACTGTTGAGGGTTTTATTGGAGGATCTGCTGTTTTGCCTTGTTCTTCTAAAAAGCCTCCACTTCAAGACATATATCAAGTGCGCTGGACAACCAAGTATAACCTGAGAGTGTATGACATTATTTCTGGTAAAGTCTTTGTGGAAGAACAGGATCTAGAGTACAAGAACAGAACTGAAAGCTTCCCCAATGAGTATGTGAGAGGAAACTTCTCCATCAAACTCAACAACCTTCAACACACTGATGCAGGAAAATATGTATGCTACATCTTCATGGAGGAATCAGAAGATTGTGCTGTTGAACTATTGATTAAAGGTGTGTAAAACCACATGATTGACAACAATATTTATACTGAACACTCTGTATTCTTTACATAGATATTATGAAAGGATGTACACAGTTTCTTGTTTTTCCTCCAACGTTTGTTATTATTTTGTCTTGCAGAGAGACCAGCAAGACAACTCCCCAGTGAAGGAACAAAACCAAGACCAGAGATGATTGTAATGTTCATTTCCATTCTGTGCATTGGCATTATATTTTCATTGACTGTAAGTTCATTCATAAACATCCAAATTATAATCAACATGTACTTAATATATTCATGTAATTAAGTGACAGCCTCTAATTAAATACTGTAACGTTGTTTTACAGAATTCTGCCACAGAGTTTTTCTAAGGAGTTTTTTGTCATCGCTGACTTCCAAGCTCCTGCGACTCGACGTCATCTGCACAGGTTCCTAGGAATGTCTGAATGGCACCTGTAGATAGGGGTGGGCGATATGACCAAAATCTTATATCACGATATGACACATTTTATATCACGATAACAATATATATCACGACAGTGAATTTTTTTCTTTTACAAAAGTTTTTTATTATATTAAAATCTTTCATAACATAGAATTCTCATAATCCTTGTCACCGATGTCAATATCAAACTAATACAAGCCTAAAGAGAGAGAAAACCTCACTGAAGATAATAAACAGTCAGTGATTAAATAAGGATAAGAAACTAATTGCAATAGGACAAAAAATACAATAAATAAGAAACACTACATACATTGTGTAAATTAATTTGTCTTCACTGTGTTAATTATATCTATCTATCTATCTATGATAGATATAATTAACACGTGTATTATGTATAGATTCTATACATATTATAAATATATCATTATTATTGTTATTTTTTATTTATTCTCATTAAAGTTACAAAGTGATTTAGTCAAGAGCAGTGAGATAAATTTTCTAGCTGTGTCTTATGATTAACATGAACGAATATTGGATCCTCTCACACAGAAAGAGACGGCGCACGCATATAGCTCTGTTGTTTGTGTTTCAACGGCTTAAAATCGGTTGTTTTACTTTATACTTATCTCAAATCAAATCTTTCTTCCAAAACACTAGCAACGTTTGTCACAAACAAGTTCGAGATAAGGCAACATCTCCATTTGTCATTTCTCTCTATCTTTCTGCTGGCAGAAGAAAGAGTACTTTGGATATATCACAATTATAATACAAAAGACTTAAGTCTGGTGAGACTTTTATCCAGGAGTATTAAACTAACTTTTACGGTAATTTCCATGTTTTTAGTAAAGTTATATATATATTTTGATACCAATTAACATACAGTTAACCAGTTTTTATAGAAGAAATGTTCTGTAGAAAAATAAACTAATAAGTGTATTGCTGTTGTGATCATGAGTTTCAGACTGAATCTGGATTTACGTCTGCAATGCTCCGGAAACAACATATGCATTGTTTAGTATTTTTCTCAGTATTATCTCATCAATCTCTACTTATCTTGTTTTTTCTTGAATGTGTATGTGACAGAGAAGTGGTGTCCAATCACCTGTTTTCATGGTGTTATTCATTTTAAAAATATATATGTCATTTTATATTTCCTGATTTTAGTGGGCACCTGTAGAGGCACACATGTAGAGAAAGCTCTCATGTTAGCTAAATGGAAATTTTTCACTCTCTTTACTTGGGTCACAATAACTGTGGAGAGTTAACACTTCTGTTCTGTACCTTTCTTATAAAGAGTGACAAAGCTTGTGGGCTTTGGGCAATATGATTTTAGATGTGTTTAACGTTATGATTCATGCTTATTTTTTTAATATGCGTTATTACATTTTTGATTTATGCTTTTTAAAACACTGTTTGCTATTCTATATATTTTGTGCAATATATATATTATTTACATTTTGGTTTTATAAGTGTGCATTTCCAATAGTTTTCCATCAGCTTAACATTGCTTTCCAAAAAAAATCATTCATTTATTCCAAAGGGACTAAAGATAATTTAATAAAAAATGTGAGAGCGTCCTCCAGCATTGAGTATGAATTAACATATACTGCATTAGTGAGTGTTTAGTGCTCCGTGATGTTCAAATCGCTTTGTTCTGGGTCAGACTGAAAACATCTTCTCTTTGAATTTCAATCTATATTTATTCACACGGTCTTGAAAACCTTTATGCGAACACACTAGCCCGAAAAAGTGCGAGGGGTGAATTTACTTGATATTAAAAGTATAATCTACGCCCCTGGACAAGATCATTTACCCAAACTACACATGCAAACCAACCAACCACATCCATTAATAGACACACTATCAGGAACAAGTACCATTTGTTCATCCAACAGAATAAGCCATATTAATTTAGTTCACCTTGTGCTACGCTGAATCAAATAAACCTCAGACCACAGCATGTTTCTATTTGACAAACAAACTAAGCTGGTCAGAATAAAAAGCACCTTTGTTTTCATGTATGAAGGTTTGTAATTGCACTTTTCAAAAAATATGAAGTGCTCAGGTGAATTTACAATAGGCTATTTTAGCATTTTTTTCATAACCTTGCTGAATATTTGAATCTCTAAATATTTAGCATTATGAATCAAAATGAGTCAGTAAATACATTTAGCCGTAGCCACGCCCACCAGAGCACATATGACCAATCAGAGCACAGCTTCAACCTTGATCATTTAAAACTCTAAATTGTCTGACCTAAACCTTCCAACTATTGAACAGATTCAAAATGTCTGTCAGGATACCAACAGTATGTGAAATTATACGTGTGTATTACTTTGGGTTTGAGCATTGGAATAAGTTCAAGATGATTTCTGCAAGCTTTATGATCATTAAATTCAATAAATGAAATGTTAGAATGGAAACATGTCTTTTTTGGATCACACACGTCAGAAACAACCCCATAGTGACAATATCATTTATGTAACTATATAGTGTGACGTTAAAAAGGTCAACATTTTTTTGTGGAAATGTCACACTTCGCCCAAGTGACTCAATAAGCTGCTCCAGTCCATCTGTCAGCAAGTCAGATCAGCTGCTTTAGCCATGTTTTGTTCATTGCTTGTACTTCTGATGTATTTGCCTATGAGCAAATGTTATGACTCTCTGACTAAAAATGTCAGCAATGACTTCTTGTAAGCGATGACTTCTTGATATCTAAGCTCAGAGAGTAAAGGCAAGACGTCAGTGTGCTAACAATTCCATCTCAAATAAAACATCTAACGTTACAAAAAACACATAAAAGTGGTTTAAACATTGACATAGGTGAAGTTTTATAGGTGGTTGATACTTTTTATTATGTACAATAATTGCTTTTTCAGTTGAAGTCTAGCACAAAGGTTACTGTACAGAACAATAAGGATATGTTGTAACATGCGGTTGGAACTTTTCTGTCCTGGCAGCAGATCACAGTCACATGATTGTTGAGCAATGACGAGCCAATGGCATGTTATTTGATATTTGTTTTGGCATGTTATTTTGATATTTGTTATTTGAAGTCAGTTTTAGACCACCACAGTTTAAATGACATTCAAATACAGTTTTTAAGGATTTCGCCTTGTATCTTCACAAATACATATTTATTTATTTATATCTTCACAAATCCATGGGCCATAACATGAATTTGCCATGTTTTCCAGAATAATTCCTCATTACATATACAAAGCTGCTTAATGCATATTTTTATATTGGGTCTGAACCACATTCGACTCTTATTGCGATTTATAAAGAGCTCTTGACACTTTTAGTTTCCTTTAAGACCATTGAGTGATGTTTTATAAATCAGGGGATCACTTTGAGGCCAGGCCAAACACCAAGCTCAGACCCTTCTCCCTGGACAGAACGCCAAATACGCAGAACCTTTACTCAGTTTGATTATATGTAAGTGTGAACTTGTGAAGCAGTGTTTTAGCAAACTCTTCCTGGACTAAATTAAGAATTAAAATTTACCCTGTTCAGCTACAATGTTTTTCTTTCTTTCCATCCTGTAATCTTATAACTGATAACCTAGTGTAATTTATTTATGTTGTGTTGTGTACAGTATTACCACCCATAACGATTAAGATCTTTTTTATTTTATAGTGTGTCTAATTTAGTCATAAGGCTAGATTACTTTTTGTTTCTGATCTTTCCATGTAAACTATACACCTGATTTTTTTGAAGCGCCCCATTTATAAAGAAAGGAAACTTAAGAAGAAGGCCTGTCAGGACACATTTCAGTAGTTAGAGTGCACTTATGTTACCTGTAAAATGTTCTTTCACTTTTAGTTAGGCCTAATGCTAGGGTTGGGCTAATAGGCGATTGCGATGTTTCATTGTAGACGTCATCCGATGGCAGTTTGGTAGACATTGGCTTAGCTGGGTGTTGTCCAGTTTACATCACATCTACCTGACAAAAGAAGTCTGTTCCTGTCCTTTCCTCTCACAAGGAAGCTGCACTGAGAAGCTGGACTGAGAAGCTGCAGTCGCCAACACAGGTGTGAATGAGATCTAAAGATCCCGCCAAGGAATCAACCTTCCACATCAGTTTCAGACGGTACAGAGAGAATATGAATAACTCAATGTGTCCAAGCCTTGTGTTTCTTTCTTCTTTGTTACTCATCTTCACAAATGGTAAGATTCAATTGTATAGCTTCGCCCTTTCTTTCAATTTAAGAACCGTGTGCACTGATCAGTTTGCTAGTTTGTGGATCTAAATTAACTTGTGGTCTAGGATTCAAAACATGAGCTGAAATGTGTGTGCACAATTTGTAGTGAGAGAAATTCAGTTTCTGCATTCTCTATTTTCGCAGCCATGATGGTTTATAATTACAAAGCTGTATTTTACAGATTCTCATGTGCACTATGACATGCTTCGGGAAACTTAATACATTTATTTAAAATTCACCAAGTGTTTCTTCTGAAGAATATAACTATTCTGTGTGTTGAATTGGGCCTTATTGACTTACATTGTAAGAACCAAAACAATTGAAACGTACTTTAGATTATTGTCTTTTTTTCCAGAGAACATGGAAATTCTTCAAATGGCCCGAGGGTTTGTAAATATTGACACAAGAACTATCAGTTTAACATGCAAACAAGAGACCAGTAGAGCAGGATATCTGGTCCTACGTCTCTTTCTCGGAAAGGCTGCCATTATCGCGAGGGTGTGGCTGTGTTGGCAGTTGGCACTGTATATTTGTTTATCATTAAACAGTGATTACAGTGTAACCTACATGCACTGTTCTACACTGGGCGGAATTTGTTTTTTTTTGACATTGTAAATAAAATAAAGATCACTGGAGTACGTTTTACAAAAACAAAAACAAATTTCAGTTTTTGGAGCCTACTTCAAAATTCACATTTAATAAAATGTATTGTTTCTTTGTAATTATTTGTCAAATTTACCACTGTAGCAATTTCTGTCAAAACCGTTTCAAAGCCACTTTCTTTAAGTTAATATAAGATTAGATTTTAGTTGATCAAAATGAAGATGTTGTTTTAACTGTAAGCGCTACATCTGTCATTCTGTTTCAGTACCGTATTGACCCGAATATAAGATAACACTGATTATAAGACGACTCCCCTTTTTACAGATGTACCTTTTGGAAAAAGGCTTTTTGAAAACCAAATCTTGTTTTTTTTCTCTGTAAAACAAATTTCTTTCTTAAATTATTTTCATATTTCATATTTTTTTCTATTTTAATTTTCGTTTTGAAAGTATGGTAAATAGGCCTACTGGTAAAATGTAGCCTACCAACAATGGCATTTAAAAATATACACTTTTTGATATTCAATAAAAATAGCAGGTAGCCCATCTGAATTGTATAACATTTATGCTATCCATCTCATATTAGCCTACCAAAATTGTATTAACAGTAGAAGTAAAATCTTATTTTAGTCTTCAAATCTGTGTACTGTCTTACGTTTTAAAATCACTTACAGAGGAAGTTTGGTCCCATCAGGCTAACATGACAGTCAAGACTCATGCCGCTGTAAGGCTTTCTTTTTCTTTTGTTTCCACTCGCGATCTTTACAACACACATTCCATTATTCCATCACACACTCGTTTTATGCCTTTAGTCTCAGCCTCTGCGGGAAAGGGGGAGTCTAGGGGGTGTCTACCACTGACTGGCCACCAAGAGGGGCGTGGTAGGCCGGTAAAGCCGCCACATAGACCTTCAAGGTGGAGTGGGTTACCCCTGCGGAGGAACAGGCCTGCACGAACTCCGAAAATGTACCAATCGGGCAGTTCACTGGGTCGAGCGTTCACGGGCACTGAGACAAGAACCAAGGTTGTCTCTACATGTCTAAAGCACGTAGGCACCGCCGCATGACCTTGATCATGCGAAGCAGACACAGACACACCAGAGTAGCGGTTGCTGAATGACAAAAGCTGATGCCGGTTTCACCGCACGCGCTTTTATGCTTTCTGGCCATTACATCTGCCTTTGGACATATTACACCTGTATCAGAGCGCGGTCTCGCTGGAGACATTACCTTAGCATTTTTTTTTTTTACAAATTATAGTATGTTCTTCTAGTGTGTTTTCTATTATTTTTTTCAAAGGTTTCCCAGCCTACTGACATCATTGAACACTTGTTTTTTATTTCCATAGTTTGTCTTTATCCTATAATTGAAACATTATGTGGGATCAGGGATGGCTAAAGTAGTTAGTATAATTAGAAAATTATGGAGAGTATAGTGTGAGTAAAAACCCTATAAATCCTTGCACAAAATACATTTACATTTACATTTATGCATTTAGTAGACGCTTTTATCCAAAGCGACTTACAGTGCATTCAGGTTATACATTTTTTTTTGTCAGTATGTGACAATAATTATAATAATTATAAATAAATACAGACAATAGTTTTATAATTACTGTCATGTCAATGTTAGTCATGTAATCATACATCTGGAAACCATTGTTTTTGTTCACTAGGTGTGTTTGGTGTTGAAACAGAGGATGTGTCTGTGATGGAGGGAGAATCTGTCCTGCTACACACAGGTGTTGAAAAACAGAAAGATGACCTTATAGTATGGTATTATGGACCTGAAAAAACTCTAGTTGTCCAAATCAATGGAAAGGCCAGTAGCACCATAATAACTGACAGGGTTAAGGGCAGAGTGGAGGTGGACATTAAGACTGGATCTCTCAACTTCACAAACATCAGAACCACAGACTCAGGACTTTATAATCTTAAGATCAGCAGCAACAATAGGGTTTCATACAAGAGATTCAGTGTTTCAGTCTATGGTGAGTATTTCAATTTCATTGACCTTGATACAAATTTATGAATGAATAAACAAATCAATCAAACCAATCAATCAATCAATTCTACAAAAGTGAACACCAAACAAACACTACTCATCAAACAATAGGAAAAAGTCAAATCAGCTGAGTTCATTTATTGAATGTGACAGATTCCGAAACATTCGTTTTCGATGATTGTTTCCTTTAAAACTTTAGAGCACACAATATAAGAATGCATTCGATTTTCTGTGTTTGTATCTTCCTGCAGTCTAATATGAAGAAACAATATTTTCTCTATTGTATTTTAGATTATCTTCCCGTTCCTGTCATCATCAGTAAGACATCACAATGTTGTTCATCATCTGGAAGTTCATCAGTGTCTAAATGTTCAGTGCTGTGTTCAGTGCTGAATGTGAGTCATGTGACTCTCTCCTGGTTCAAAGGAAACAGTTTAATCTCCAGCATCAGTGTGTCTGATCTCAGCATCAATCTCTCTTTACCTCTGGAGGTGGAACATCAGGATAAAAACACCTACAGCTGTGTGCTCAACAACAACATCAGCAACCAGACCAAACATCTGGACATCAGTCAACACTGTGCAGGTACATCATAGATGATATTAGTGTTTATAAAGCCGGTTACGATGCGTGACCAGTCGCATCCCTAATAGCTACTGTACTAGTAGGTCCTTAATGTATTTCATATTAGTTTTTCTTTTTCTTTTAGGTTCTTGCTTTGAAAGCACTGATTTTCCAGTGTTTTTGGTTCCAGTGCTACTCTCTGTAGTAGTAATAGTAGGCCTACTAGTGATTGGAGCTGTGATATACTTCAGGAAAAAGAGAGGAGGATATAAAAAAGGCAGGTCTTATGAAAACTTCAAATTTTTCATCTCTTTCTAATATCTTCAAATGATTGAAAAAAAGAAAGAAAACATCATTATGTGTCATTCTGTATTTCAGCCAACTTGATGCAAATTGGATACAGTGAAACCATCACGGAAGCTCTGACTGTCAAAGAAAGCAAACACAAAATCCAGCAACAAGTTTGAAGATGCAAGCACAGGGATTCATTGATATGGTTGTTTAGTCTTTCGACTATTCATTTATATCACTTATCCCCAGCAGCCCGGATCATTTACATTTCTCTAATCTCTGAAATGATCTAATATGTAGATAATTTCCCCATGAAGTGAACCAGAATCTAAAAGGATAGTTCGCTCAGAAATGAAAATTCTGTCATCATTACTCACCCTCATTTCATACCATACCTCTATGAGTTCCTCTCTTTTGAACACAAAAAAGTCAATGGAAACCAAAACTGTTCCAATATTCTTCAAAAGGTCTTCTTTCATGTTCAACAGAAGAATGAAAGTCATACGGGTTTAAAATTACATGAGGATGAGTAAAATTTTTACAGATATTTATGTTTTTTTGACTATAAGTGCAGAGGCTACACACTTTAGGTGAACCCTAAAATAAGCTGTTTATTAAGAGGTAAATCCCATCGATTGCTGAGGCTGTCTTGTTTGCTAGGTGTTTCTTAGCCCATGCTGGTTCCAAAATAATATGTAAACCATGCCATATAGCCAATTCATCAGTTATATGCCGGTCCCAAGCCCGGATAAATGGTGAGGGTTGGGGACAGCAATTGTGAATGACTCTGTAAAAAATAGTTTGCCCAAAACTTATATTAACCAACTATAATAATATAGATGGTAAAAAAGACACACACGCTAAAAATGCTAGGTAAAATATGGACAGAACCAGCGAATGGGTTGTTTTGACCTAGAAGTTTAGGTTAAATGTTTAACCCAACCTTCTGGATAGTAACCCAGTAATACCCAGTATTACCCAGTAATTACCCAGTATACCCAGTAATACCCAATAACCCAGTAATAAAAAATGATAACTTGTTTCGGGGTTTTAAATATCATTCCTACACCACTATAAAAGTTTCAGGCTCTGAACAGCAAAATCTTCAGCCAAAATTAAAATAATTGGGTACTAAATTGCTGGCTGCTGATAGTGAACAATAATGTATGGGAGAGTCCTATTGAGTAAAGCTGAGAGAGCAGAGTTTTGTAATTCTAAGTAAATTGCAGTGAATTATCTATCAAACTGCCATTTTCTTAAGCTCTTGCGGTAAGACTGTATCTAAATATAATTCCTCATCCCACACACGATGAGGAATGAGGAAGCAGCACAAATAGAAAGAAAATACAATAAAATTACTACAACAGATCACTTTATTTGTTGGTTGGAAAAAAAAAAGTTATTTTTATTTTTTTCATTACTTTACCCTCTAAGCGCCAAAGTCGCCAAATTGCGACAAGATGTCAGACTTCATCAAATAGACTGTAGTTTCTAATATGGTGTAATATTGCATTTGTATTCCCTACCACTAGATGGGAGACGTAGTAATTTGATTCTAGACCAAAAGTGTCCGAGGAAATAGCAGGGCAAGTGCGCTATCATGTCATTGATGCGGAAGCAGTTCAGTTCATAGCGTGTGAGTAAATTATGAGATTTGTGAGAGAAAATTGCCAAATGATGCCGCAGGGCATGGCGAGAGTGTTCACAAAGCACAAACAAGTGATCATTTCGGCCCTTTTCCCAACGGGGATGGGGGTGGCAGGGGTGTACGTGGTCTTAGTGTCCATAGGAGAGGCTCTGCGTTGCTGATGATTGCCCCAAATTGCGTCTTTCTTTCTGATCGCTCATGCTCAAAGTACCACCGGCAGACAGTACAGGTGCAGTCAGTGTTGGGTAACGTTAGGTCTGTACGCTGTGCCATGCAATAAGAGATACCATACTCTCAAGAACTATAAATGGTCACATAGATACCTGATTGGGCAAATAGCTGTCAACTGATCCAAAAAATAGGCACATGTATTTTACTATGGCACAGTAATGTAGTAATAATTTACTACTTTCTCCTGTTTTACTGTTATTTTATCTTTTCCTGATTATTTGATTATCAAACTTTGATGTATGTTTAAGATTATGATTTATATTCACATTATTATTTTTTTGCAATAAGAAGTGTCTTAAATCTCCTATGTAAAACCTGTAACTCTAATATGTCAACAAAATAAAACAAAAAATTTACATCTGCTGTCTTCATTCGATGTTCAGATTTCTGTTCTGGAAATGTATACAATTTAGTGCATATTTAATTAGACAATGCCTCATTTGCATATTTAAACATTGCATTTAAACAACTTTTAATACAATTTGTTAGTGTTAGTCTTATCAATCAATTGAGGAAGCGGTGATATTGGTTATATTTTTACGCTATTTGCTTGGGGTGTCTTGCCTAAAAATGTATATAACCAAGGCCAGTGTTGTGCCCCCTTGTAGCTTTTAACTCATTTAACATACATCGAAACGAATTAAAAATATGTTCAAATAATTTTATTTTATCATGTATTTTAACTAAATAAAAATGACAAACTACAGTTGTGTTCACTTTTTGTGAAAAATCAACCTAGCATGTGTGCATCTGTGATTTGCAGTGGCAGCATTATTTCACCTTCAGCATATTAATTTACACGCAGAGTGAAGCCCCGTCGTTAGCAGCATGTTTTTTCACAACATTCTATGGATCACGTAAATTAAATATGGATATTAGAAAATGGCTCATTGGTTCTGCTTCTGCAAGGCCTTCTTCAGATTCAGAATGTACTAGCACTCTGCCCTCTCATACTGTGCTGAAAAGGCAGAGAGCAACACTTAATTTTCCAGTAAGTTATGAATGACCTTGACCTGTATGACTTTAAAAAAATTCTGACATGTCCGAGGACCGCAACCCCAACAACATCATGGCTTCACCCCTCCACTGACAGCTGGAGTGTGGTGGGCTTTCTTGTACACTACTGCAGCAAAATAAATTACAGTAACAACTCCTGTAAAAATCCATTTATTTCAAATTATAAGTGTATGTCATCAGAAGAAAACATACATTCAAATACCAAGTCACAACACACTCACAAAAAAACACAAATAAATGCATATATTAAATAAAAATGATAAATATATAAACAATGATATATGAAACAATGAAACAGTATATGAGCAAAACATAATTAATGGGGAATCAGAATGTGATTATCTCACAATGCCTGCATACACCACCTCATCCTCTTGTTTAACGCTCTGAAAAAAAAACACGATACAACTTTTGTATAATATGTACGGCTTTTTTAGAATGAATCATGCTAAAAATGTCACATAACTCAAAAGAAATGAAACAACACAAATTCCATACAACTAGCAACTAGCATGTCTGAAATTAACTGTGGATGCAAATAAAGAACCTTTATTAAGTGTAAAGAAGTTCCACAAACTCTTCTGTTTAAATGATAGATATGATTGTCTAAGCTACTTTTTCAAATCCTGTGATTCTCAGGTCCCTGAAGTAAAGCCTGAGATACACTGCATGATTTTAGCAATCTTTGCATGTCACACTGTGCGGCATGGATCTAATAACCTTGGCTATGATGTGTGTAGACTGTACGTTGAGGACACCAATTGACTGTTATAACATTACAAAACGTCATCAGTATGTGCTAAATGATAAATTGTCACCTTTTTTATATAACGCTTTTAACAATACAAATTGTGTCAGAACAGATTGTGATAAATCACACATAGCAGTTGTATTATTTATATGTGCTGAAAAAGCAGTGAAAGAGAAAGGGATAAGTGCTTGAGGTAAGCAGTTTTATGTTTTAGCACAATGTCGCGTTGATTTCATGTCACAGTTGCATTGGTTGGTCAGTAAACGTAGATCGTAACAGCAAACACACTGTGCGATGATCATTCTGTATCGTAGGCTATCTTTGTTCTCAAGACCCTGACAACGGCCATCTTTGAACCTCTCTCACTGTACGACAAAGAACCACGATCACAGAAATTGCCACGATTGTTTTATGCTACCAATCTTTTGTCTGGGACAGCTGAAAATTATGCAGTGTATCTAATGAGATGAGCAACAAAAACACTAATTCTAAAATGAATTCTACAAGGGAAAACATGGTGAGTGAAAGTGGGTCACTAAAACTCATGCAGACACATGGCAAAGTCATTACTAATAGTTTTTTTTTTCTTACCGTTTTTTGTGCATTTCTTTTACAGAATGTTGGATCAGCATAAATGATCTCTTCCTCACGGGCCTGGACTATTTTAACAATAATGACAAATGTATTAAATTCTGTTTCTTCATATTTAACAAATACATAAATAAATACATTTAAATTATTATGTATTAGCTGTACTTTAGTTATACATGCCTTCTTGATCTGTTTTTCTACATTTCCTGCAGATGCAGAACACCCCCACTGCAGCCACAATAAACAGAGCTCCAGCAGCAACAGATATCAGCACTATGTGTTTTGTAACACCTGAAGAAAGACAGTCATTATTAATGTAAACTCATCTGCTATTTCCAATCACTGCTTACATCACACACCTGAACACAACCAACAGAGTAAGCAAGTAAATAAACACAAATATGACTGATGTACCTGCACACAGACAGAGTTGACTGATGTCCAGATGTTTGGTCTGGTTGCTGATGTTGTTGTTGAGCACACAGCTGTAGGTGTTTTTATCCTGATGTTCCACCTCCAGAGGTAAAGAGAGATTGATGCTGAGATCAGACACACTGATGCTGGACAATAATCTGTTTCCTTTGAACCAGGAGAGAGTCACATGACTCACATTCAGCACTGAACACAGCACTGAACATTTAGACACTGACGAACTTCCAGATGATGAATAACATTGTTTCACGAGTTCACACTTACTTAATAATGAACTGAGTAAACGGTATGCGTATTTGGCGTGCTGTCCGAGGAGAGGGCTCCGAGCTCGGTAGTAGTTCCCGAGCCCGGGGTACTCCCCTCGCCCAGGGAGAGGGGTCCGAGCTCGGCATTGGCCCGGACCCAAAAGCTCCCCCTACCCCCTGCTGGGGTGTAGACGGACTGGAAGTGTGGAGTTGGGGTGGTGGAGGGATTCTGGAAGACTAGAGATAATGGAGGTAAGGCTGCTTGATTATTTATAGGGGTTCTCTCTAGCGTTTATTGGGTAAGTGATGTGATTACTGATGATGAATTGGCTGTGTTAATTATGCGCGCGTGCTCCTCCCGAAACTTGTTTGTGAAACATCACTTCACGAGTTCACACTTACTTAATAATGAACTGAGTAAACGGTATGCGTATTTGGCGTGCTGTCCGAGGAGAGGGCTCCGAGCTCGGTAGTAGTTCCCGAGCCCGGGGTACTCCCCTCGCCCAGGGAGAGGGGTCCGAGCTCGGCATTGGCCCGGACCCAAAAGCTCCCCAAAGAATGCTTATCGTGGGACAGCAGCCAAATAGGCTAAGAGACCCCCCAAAAAATGCATGGTTTTAGGGCTGATGGGATGCTGGACAATGCTTGTAAAGATGCTGCGGCATCTGGAGGAAGAAGCGGCTTCTGCTGAAGTGTGCTGGTGTGGCGGTGTGGGGAGGGGAGGGAGGATGTGAGGGTAGATACTGCTGCGGCAGTGGGGAAATATATATGGTGCTCCTGCGGGAGCAAACACTGCTGCGGCAGTGGGGAGGTATTGGTGGAGCTCCTGCGGGAGCGGACACTGCTGCGGCAGTGGGGAAATACTGGGAAGGCTCCTGCGGGAGCGGGCACTGCTGCGGCAGTGGGGAAATATATATTGTGCTCCTGCGGGAGCAGACACTGCTGCGGCAGTGGGGAAAAAATATTGGCGCTCCTGCGGGAGCAGGCACTGCTGCGGCAGTGGGGAAAACAGGAAGCGCTCCTGCTGGAGCAGACACTGCTGTGGCAGTGGGGAAAAACAGGTAGCGCTCATGGGGGAGCAGTCACTACTGCGGTAGTGAGGAAATACAGGTAGCGCTCCTGCTGGAGCAGGCACTGCTGGGGCAGTGGGGAAACGAAGGGAAAGCTCCTGCGGGGGCAGGCACTGCTGGGGCAGTGGGAAAAAGGGAGAGAGCTCCTGCGGGAGCGGCCACTACTGCGGTAGTGGGAAAAATAGATAGCGCTCCTGTGGGAGCGGTCACTGCTGGGGCAGTGGGGACATATAGAGAAGAATCCTGTTGGAGCAGGCACTACTGCGGTAGTGGGGAAAATGGAGAGAAGGCTCCTGCTGGAGCGAGCACTGCTGCGGCAGTGAGGGAATACAGATAGCGCTCCTGCGGGAGCAATCACTGCTGGGGCAGTGGGGAAATACAGGTAGCGCTCCTGAGGGGAGCAGTCACTACAGCGGTAGTGATGAAATACAGATAGCGCTCCTGCTGGAGCAGTCACTGCTGCGTCGAGGGGAAATACAGAAAAGGCTCCTTCGGGAGTAGACACTGCTGCGGCAATGGTGGAAATACAGAGAAGGCTCCTGCGGGAGCGGGCACTGCTGCGGCAGTGGGGGAAAAACGGTTGGGTTGGGGTGGGGGGGGGGGGGAAGAGAAGGCTCCTGTTGGAGCGAGCACTGCTGCGGCAGTGAGGGAAAACAGATAGCGCTCCTGCGGGAGCAATCACTGCTGGGGCAGTGGGGAAATACAGGTAGCGCTCCTGAGGGGAGCAGTCACTACAGCGGTAGTGATGAAATACAGATAGCGCTCCTGCTGGAGCAGTCACTGCTGCGTCGAGGGGAAATACAGAAAAGGCTCCTTCGGGAGTAGACATTGCTGCGGCAATGGTGGAAATACAGAGAAAGCTCCTGCGGGAGCGGGCACTGCTGCGGCAGTGGGAAAAAACAGTTGGGTTGGGTTGGGGGGGGGGGGGGGGGGGGGTGAGTATGATGGAGAGGAGCGGTTGCTATGGGATATTCTAAAGGGGGTGGTCGATTAGGGTCTGGTGGGCTTCCTTGATGTGGGAGCGGTTTAGTCGAATGTAGCTTTTGAAAGCCTCTGACGACCAGCGACCGAGTTCTTGGATCTGCTGTTGGGAAAGGCCTTTGTGGGCCGCTGTGGTTGCTGCGCCTATTCGGAATGAATGGCTGGAAAAGTTTCCGGCTGGGGTACCTGATAGGTGCAGGACTGCCTTGAGGTGCTTTTGGAACCAGAAGCGAGTGGCGGGGCGGTTGGAGTCGTCTGTGAAAAGGGGGTTGGATGGGAGTTTGGACTGTGATTTCCTTAGGTGGAGGAAAGCTAGGAGGGTTTGGTATGGTGATAAAGGCGATTGGAGTTTGAAAATGTAAATGAAGTGGCCTTTCTTAGTTTGGTCTGTCTTACTTTGCTTAATGGTGTAAGAAATGGTTTCGTCGTCCAGTACTACTAGGTCTGAGATAGTGGGGTGGATGGCTGGGTCGAAACTGGATGGGATGGCGAGCTCAGAGCATCTGAGAAAGCCAAAGAAGGCCAGGATAAACATGGCATCGAGTGTGTGGGCGGTGTGGGCAGAATGGTAG
Source organism: Oxygymnocypris stewartii (assembly GCA_003573665.1). Taxonomy (NCBI): domain Eukaryota; kingdom Metazoa; phylum Chordata; class Actinopteri; order Cypriniformes; family Cyprinidae; genus Oxygymnocypris; species Oxygymnocypris stewartii. The sequence goes on along the minus strand of QVTF01019827.1, from coordinate 23,075 downwards.
CCTCTGCGGAGGGTGGAAATGCATTTGGTCAAAATTTTTAAAGTTATGGGCTGCCTGGAGTCTGGGCGGGTGGGATTGGTTTTTTGGATACCTTTAATGAGTAGGGAGGTCTGTGAATTGGCTATGTGGGCGGAAGGGGAACCGTATAAAAGTTTGTGAAAAATTGTAGTCCGCTTAGGTAGCCTTTGATGGAAGTGGTTTGGAGTTTTTTGTTTATGTTGAGGTGGGAGATGAATGGGGTGATGGCCAGTAGTGAAAAGGTGGGGAATGGCAAGTTATAAGCGGAGTGAAAAGTTTAAAGCTTTTCCATGCTGTCAGGTATGACTGGAGGGTCCTTGGGGAGACTGCTTGGAGAATTGAATTGAGGGAAGCTTCGAGGAGAGGTTTCAAGGGATGGTTTAAGGGAATATCGGTTTTGAAAGGGAGGTACTGGGGTGGGGGGTGGATCCGCCTCCGGTGCCAATGTTCTGAATTTCTGATAGGATTGTGACCTGATGGAGTTGGCTACAGGGGGTGGTTCCAGTGCGAGTGCGTTTGGAGGGATGGGTAGAGACGAGGCGGTGGAAAGAGAAAAAGGGGCTCCGGGGATGGAGCTGACTTCGTGGGAGGGAGGGGGAATGGCTGGTGTTTGGGTTAATGCTTGGGGTAAGTTTGCGCCTGAAAGGGCTTGGTGAACGGAGAGAGGAGGGGGAAAGGGGGGGGGGGGGGGGGAAGGCGGGCGCCGGGGCTTGCGCTGATGGAGTAGGGCTAGCCGTGAGTGGCGGAGCTGCGGGCCATGGGTAGGGGAGGGGTTCGTTGGTCCGGCTGACTCTTCGCTGGGCTGAGTTGCGAGCTGGCGCTCGGTGGAAGCTCGAGGAAGGTGGGGGCTGAGGGCTGCGGTATCCGGGGCGCGGCCCAGGTTGGCCGAGGGCCTGCTGCTGCGGTTCGGTGGCGGGAGGCCGGTCCTTGAGGGAGTGAAGATTGGGCCGGGCCGCGAGTAGGGTGATTTGCGGCTCTTGCTTGCTGTGGTCGCTGATTTGAGTGGAGGGGAGGAATTTAGAAGTTCCCCGGACTGGAGAGAATTGTAGAGGGCGAGGATATCTGACTTGCTTGAACGTCGTGGGATAATGACGCCGGCGCTGGTGAGAACTTGACGGAGTTCTGCCACGGTCCGATTTTTTTTTTTTTTTTTTTTTTTTTTTTGCTGATGGAGCGTGTGAGAAGACTGACGCGTAGGAGGAGGCTGGAGAAGGTGGTTGCTGCCTTGGAGGCGAGGGTGAAGGCGGGCTGCGGCGCTTGGAGGCGTTAGCCGCGGTGGTGCGGGAAGGCCGGCGGCCCCGTATTGCAGCCACGGCTCGGTTGAGTTGTCCTGCGGATCGCCGGTGCTTTGGACGGCGGCGGGAGGATCCGATGAGTCGGTAGGACTTTCGTCGCGGAAAACTTCGATCTCTGACATGTTGCAGGCGGAGGCAGCTTCGCGCTTGCTTCGGCTGCAGGCCACATAGTTTGTAATATTCGGGGAAAAAAGGCTGTAGAGCCTGATCAGCCTGTGCTGCTAACAGTGGCAGACTCGTGCTAGCGTTCGCTACGGGAGCTGGAGGCCGCTGAAAGGAAGTAGAACAAAAATATGAGATGTGGGGGCCTGCGTTGCAAGTGGAGGTAGCCGCATGCTAAGTTGCTTCTGTAGGCTGAGGAAAAAAAGGGGGGGGGGGGGGCAGGGTTTGTGACTTTGGCGGGACATGCTGAAAACATCCGGGTAGCCTGCAGTGTTGCCAATTTAGCGAATGATATATATTTAATTAGCATAGCAGTTCTCAGACTAACCTGGCGACTTGTATTTCGATCGTCTAGCAACAGGTTTAACTATTTTTAAACCTTTTAAGTGATAAAATTATGAAAGGCATTCGTTTCTCTTTAACCACGCAAAGAAAAGAGTATTGAAACCCCTAGCCGGTAAGAGGCATATCTGCTGGTAACACCGGCAGTACGAACTTCATATTTTAATTAGGTTGAACTTGCAATAATTGTTATATATATATATATATATATACACACACACGCGGTTTTATACTTGTGATTGTTAATCGTTACTGTTAGCCCACCATAATTAATAGTGGAATGTCTCTTCCGACTGTTGGTCTTAACCACGAAACAAATTATAATCCGCCTTATCTATCCAAATATGGGGTGAATTAGTACAGGTAAAATGCTGGTGAAAAACATGGAAAGTTATTGTAGGTTCTAAGCGCTTGCTTCCTGGTTACGTAATGCATTGACATCCAAAAATGCTGCGTGACATTTAACAATTTTAGCAACAAATGTAACTACTTTGGCAACACTGCTGGCCTGCGCCCGCTAGCGTAGGCAGCTTCGCGTTAGCTTCTGGAAACGGAAGTTAGGCCCGGCTACATATGGCTCTGCGGCTGGAAGAGCCGCGGTGAAAGGCTGAGCGAAAGGCGGGAATCGAGTGAGGCTTGCTGCGGTGAGAACTGGGGCGCGGCCCGTGCTCGTTGAAGAATAGTACAGATCCGTTTGTTTATCCTCCGCGAGAACGGAGCGTCGTAATTAATCAGCGTTTGCCTCTGGCTTAAATACGGTCCACTTCCGATCGGAGGAATTGTTGGCGCGGCCGAATGATACGAGGATGCCGGGGAAGTTAAAAGTTTCGGCGGTGGAAGCCCTGATTAAGCCCTGATGTCGGGGAAATCTTGTGGCTGGTCGAGCGGAGCGGCGGCCGCGATGGAGCCTGGGGCTCGGGGGCGTTGGCTGGCGGAGAAGGAGAGATCCTGGGGCCGGTCAATTTGCTGCGGAGGATCCGCGAATCTCGAGTATATGTCCTGTTGTTTGGAAGGAGAAAAATTAGATCTGTGATCATGGCAAGGGAGCAAGCCGAACTCTGGAAGACTAGAGATAATGGAGGTAAGGCTGCTTGATTATTTATAGGGGTTCTCTCTAGCGTTTATTGGGTAAGTGATGTGATTACTGATGATGAATTGGCTGTGTTAATTATGCGCGCGTGCTCCTCCCGAAACTTGTTTGTGAAACATCACGAAGTGTTTCTGATGATGACGGGAACGGGAAGAAAAGCTGGAAAATATCAGAGGATAAAGAAAAATCAGTCAAAACTTTGTTTAGATCTCTTAATCAGCACACATATGGGACAGTAGGCTACAAATCATGCTTGTATTTTATCTCATTAACTTCAATACAGCAATTTTTCATTCTATGAATGATCATTTGTGACAAACAAGTAAGGTCAAAAAAGTTATGGAGAGAAAAGAACAAGTCCTGCTGCTGTACTCACCGTAGACAGTTACATTAAATGTTTTATCTGCTTCTGAATTTGTGGAGATCTCTACTTTATAAAGTCCAGAGTCTGTGTTTATGATGTTTGTGATGGTGAGAGATCCAGTCTGACTGTCCATCTTCACTCTGTCTCTGAATCTCTCATCAGTAACATCACTGTTATTTGCCTCTCTGTTGATTTCAGCAATGACAGTATCTGGGTTTTCAGCTCCAAACATCCACTGTATCACTGCATCATTTCTCTGTATGTCAGTATCAGTGTGTAGTGTGACAGAATCCCCCTCCATTACTGACAAACTCTTCATTTCACCTTCAACACCAAATACTCCTGAAACACAGAAATACAAGAACCCTTAATTCTGAACTTTTTTTTTTTCAAACTAAATGCAAGCATTTTGGGACTGTTGGGGGAAATATAGAAAGGCGCAAATAAACGTAAAAATACTTTTACAAATGATTAAACAGTCCAAGTTTCGCACAATATATTTATCCGTGCATTAGCTCCTTGATTACATAACGTTGTTTTACTTGTACTGCAAGAAGAACGTAAAAAACTCACCATTAAAATGCCACAACCATAAACGCAGCAAAACTAAAACAAGAATCATATTCCTTCAGCAGTTAGGTGTCAGAAACTTCGTATAGCCTACAATCACCACAGAGGCTTGAGGTTTCTAGACACTACTGCACATCCTATCACGTGAACGCGCTCAGGCGTGTACCCGTTTTTTTTTAATATAATTTAATGCGCCCAATTATTTTATCACTAACATAACACTTTAAACTCTTATGTTTGAACATCACATGAACCAGGGGCGTAGCCACGGGTGTGCCAGGGTGTGCCGGTGCCACCCACAGTGGCAGCTGGCACACCTAAAAACAGATGCAGAATTATTATTTTTTTAATCGTAATAAACATGGGCATCGCAAAGGAGGGGCTAGCAGATGCTTCAGCACCCCCAAGAAAGACCAAAGCACCGCCATTGCACCCATAAGAAATTAAATAAATTAAAAACATTTTACTTATTATTACGCATTCATAACTCTGCATTGCAATATAACGTGACGTGATTAGCAGGCGCACTTTTCGAATTGACAGCATTTTATTTAAAAATTGATCGGATTCTTGTGCCAAGAAGGCCTGTCCCCGACTAAAGATTTCACTAGTCACACATAAATTGATTAATATAATAACTTAGGCTACTAACCATCCTTTAATATACAGGCGTATAGCCTATTCCGCGCCCATGCGCACGTCTAAAGCTTGCAACGGCAAAAGCAGGCTAATGATTATGAATGTTGGGGGAAAGGCAAAATAAAACATTTTAATTATTCGTTAATAACTAGTGATTTCTTCTCAGTCAGTGTTGGCAGAAAAGTTAAAGTTGCAGACGCTGACTTTAATAAAGAAATGCACCTTTTCATTCCGACTACGTAATTAAAGATTTGTATTTTTTGGTTCGTTCGTTCGTTTAATAAAGTATCCGGTTCATTGCTGTGACGCGCTCCATTTCACGGAGAATGCACGAGACGGCAGAAAGCGCATCTTGTTTCTCTGTGTAGCCTACATAAATAAAAGTATATATGTTGGATAGACTAGTGTGGGTGCTGGTGAAATTGAGCAGACATAAGTCATCCGGTTAGAGATGAAGTACACTTTAATGGTTTGATGCTGGTAGCGGGTTACAGTCTTTGAATTCGGTTGAGTGAATGATTGTAGTACAGGTAGTTTGGAGTGTAGCTTAGTATGAGTGGTTCTAAACAAACAGAAATAACAGTACCCAATCAGTAATGAAATATGAACTCACTGTTACTTATACATAATATATATATATATATACTTAAACATAATAGCAATATAGCATAGTAGAAAATTAGCGATATAACAATCGATTCAGACATGCACAGACTAGTTTAGCACTTGTGAAAATGGCATCACGTTCTCTGACACGTGAGCTCGGAAGAACCGATAAATATTGATTAAATACCAAAACAACTTAACATATTTAGTAAATAATAATATACATATAAATCAAAGTGACTTCAAGTTTACGATATTATATACCAATATCACTATTTAACTGTCTCTCATATACACTTACTAGCGCCATATATAGATGATGCAATACACAACGCGTGTAGCACACATACACGATTATAATAGCAACTATCGATAACACAAACTTATGCCTTCAAACACAGCACTTTAAAGATAATGAATAACATGACTATAATCACTCACTTGTATATGAACGCACTCAGCAGAAAAACAACAACAGCTTGAACAACAGCGAAGAATGTCCGTGTTCTGAATTGCGTCCTGTTAATACTGTTAAAGGGATCGTTAAAGGGAAATACAGAGTCATCAGCGCAATACCTCTTAAAGTCACGAGGGGTCACTAATGTCTCTCTATATAGCCGGCCTTTTCTACAGCCACCCCCATATTTGCTGTGTAAATGTGTAATTCAGAAAAGGCACTAAGGTAAAGGATCAAGTAAGTAAGAGGGGGTTCTAAAAGGTTCTCAGTCTGGTAATGCTGGGAGGCTGATTAGCCGGGTGACGGGACGAAGATAGGCCTTCTTCTTGACTTCTACTTCTGCAGTACGGGCTCTCCCATCTTCTCCAGGAAAAACTTTTGTTACTTGTCCAACTGGCCATCGAGCTCGGGGTAATTGATGATCAACAATCATGACAACTGTGCCTGGCTGTAGGTTATCTGCCTCTCTTTGCCACTTCTGTCGGACTTGCAGTTCTGGGAGATAATTACGGAGGAAACGTTTCCAGAATTGGTCTGATAGAATCTGACTGTGTCTCCATCTCCGTTTGCTCAGCAACTCTGATTCAGGGTATATTATTTGCGGCAAGGATGAGTCAGGCCGCCCCATGAGCAGCATGTTGGGAGTGACTGGGTCAGGATCCGCTACGTCCGAGGACGTATAGCAGAGTGGCTTCGAATTGAGAATACCTTCAATCTCAACAAGCACAGTACGTAGCACTTCCTCTGTCACAATTTGATCCCCTATAGTAGAACGTAGAGCTGATTTTAAGGATCTTATCTCTCTTTCCCAACAGCCTCCAAAGTGCGGAGCGCCTGGTGGGTTGAACTTAAAACGAATCTGATGACTGGCTAATTGCTCCTGGAGGGAAGGATGGAGCGCAACAAAATCTTCTTGTAGTGCTCTCTCGCCACCTCTGAAGTTTGTACCTTGGTCAGAGATGATCTCAAATGGCTTGCCTCTGCGGGAGATGAATCTTCGGAGGGCCATTAAGAATGAATCTGAGTCCATCTGATAGAGCAGGTCCAGGTATACAGCTCTCGTTGTCAGACACTTAAATATGATACCCCATCGTTTCTCATGTCTGCGCCCAATCTTGATGAGGTAAGGGCCGAAGCAGTCCACTCCGGTGGAGTAGAAGGCTGGTTGAAATAAGCGCAGTCTTGAAGGAGGCAAGTCGGCCATCCTGGGAATACTGGGCTGGCCTCTCCACTGTTTACAGCCGAAGCAAGTTCTCTGGTGTTGCCGAATAGCTTCTCGGCCTCTCAATATCCAGTACTTACGACGTACTTCAGCAAAAACCCTCTCTGCTCCTGGATGGTGTAGAATTTCATCAAAGTCCTGGATGATGAGTCTACTTAGGGGATGCTTAGGGTCGAGAACTATTGGGTGAATGGTGGATTCGTCTAGCTGCTCTGTTCGTCTGAGACGACCACCAACTCTGATGAGGTTAGTAGTGATGTCATATTCGGGGGCAAGGCACAAGAGACGACTACTCATTGGTAGAGGTTTACCAGGCTTAAGATGAGCCATCTCGGTTGGGAAACTTTGAATTTGTGCTTGATGAAGGAGGGCTAGTTCGGCTTTTCTATAATCCTCAGCTGTTAGCACTTCCGTAGGGGTAGCCACCCCGTGTAAGGCTCTAGCTGTAGCTGCTAGTAGTTCCTTATAAGACCGAAATTGATTGCAATCAGGCAAGGCTGGGTTGTTGACAGTAACTGTAAGTCCATAGAATGTGACCTGTTTCAGCTCTGCATCCTCAGTTGGTAGTTGTAGGAGGGGAATCTGAGGCCACTGATCTGCGGGTAGGAGAAGGAATGATGGGCCTTGACTCCATCTGCTTGCCTTGGCTAACTCGGCCAAAGTCTTACCCCTTGTGATGTCATCAGCAGGATTAGACTTGGAATCAACATAACGCCAATCCTTGGGGTCCGTTAACTCCTGTATCTCTGCTACTCTTGTTCCGACGAAGACTTTATATTGACACGAGTCAGCTTGAATCCATGCTAGCACAGTGGTGGAATCTGACCAGAGTGTAACTTGACGTATGGGAACACTGAGCTCTGACTTCAGTACTTTGGCTAGTTGTGCTCCTGTCAGAGCGGCGCACAACTCGAGACGAGGTATGGACTGTTGTTTCTTTGGAGAAACTCTGGAACGGGCAGTCACGAAAGCTATCTCTATGTCTCCTTGAGGACTGAGTGTTTGGATGTAGGCTACTGAGCCGTAGGCTCGCTCTGAAGCATCACAGAAAATGTGTAGGTTTCTGATACTCTGGGGGTTATCCAACTCTAAAGTGATGTAACTTCTGGGAATGGAGATGCGCTGAATGTCTGGTAACTCTTGCTCCCATGTTTGCCAGGCTTGGAGCAGTTCGTCGGGAAGTTGAGGGTCATCCCATTCCCTTTTCTTATCCCACAGGCGCTGGACAAGGACCTTAGCTCTCGTAGTGTAAGGGACGATGTACCCCAGGGGATCATACTGACTGGCTAGTACCTTATAAATATGACGCATAGTAGGGGCAGAGCATTCAATGGGGCGATACTTGTATGACAGCGTGTCAGAGGTACAGTGCCAGAGTAGTCCAAGTGCAGACTCTTGTGCATCTGGTTGCTCTTGGGTCAGCCACAATACCAGGTTACTTGACTTGGCTTCGGATGGGATAGAGTCCAATACTTGAGGGGCATTGCTGGCCCACTGTCTCAGATCAAATCCTCCTGTGGCTAGGAGGTCTCGCAAATTAGATGCCCGTGCCCTGGCTTCTTCTTGGCAACTGAAACTCTGGAGGAAGTTGTCCACATAGAAGTACTTCTCTATACTTTCTCGGACATCTTCGCCTGGCAGACTGTGGTCGATGACATGCTTTTGGAGGGCAAAAGTCGCACAGCAAGGGCTGCATGTTGTCCCAAACGGGAGAACTTGCCACTCATAAACTTGGGGGGTCTGATCTCTGTTGAGGTCCCGCCAGACAAATCTTAGCAGTGGGCGGTCCTCTGGTAGCAGTCGCACCTGATGAAACATGCCTCGAATATCGCTACTCAAGGCAACAGTGTGTTCACGGAATCTCAGGAGGACAGACATCAGAGAAGGACCCAGTGTGGGACCAGGGAGAAGCAACTGGTTGAGATTTTTACCTCCATGTTGGAATGAACAGTTGAAGACGACTCTGTTCTTGCCGTTATGTTGTGTCATATGGTGGGGAATATACCACGACTCCTCAGTTTGATCTACTTGTTCGGCAGGTATCACCTGTGCGTATCCCGCTTCTTTCAACTTGTTCATCTCCACCTGGTAGGCTGCTGCTTGTGCTAGATCTCTGGCTAATCGCCTCTCAATTCCTCGGAGACAAGGCAGAGTGGTATCTGAGGAAGCTCGCAGGATAGGCATATCTTTCACTCGTAATAAAGGTGTGGCATATCTGGCTACTCCATCTACTGTAACTCTAGTAGTCTTGGATTCGAGCAGTGAAAGGGCATTTTGATCTTGCTTTGAGCGAGTAATGAGCTTCTCACTGCGGTACGGGAGCACGTCTAGTTGCCACAACTTCTCGACTTCTCTGTACAAGTCGGTATACGAGCTTGAAGTAGCTGTAAAGAAACACTGTTGGCTGGGAAGGCAATGCTTGATCTCTTGAGTGGGACCTTGCAGAGTCCAACCGAGTCTCGTCTTGATGGCAGCAGGACCATTAGGCGGGCCTAGACGAACTGGCTCTACTGGGGTAATGAGGTGAGGGTAATCTGACCCTATGAGGAGGAGTGGCTGGACGGATTCAATAGGTGGCAACTGTAGACCTTGTAGATGCCTATACTTGTGTTGTAACTCATCTATGGGATACGTATGCTCAGCTAATCCCAGTGTCTCCGCGGTAAAGGCTTGACAAATCCTGAATGAAGTCTTGGGTTGGGACGCTGGCGACACTGTGAAAGTTACTGAAGCACCATGCAGCATTTGAAGGTCTTGTCTGACTGTACGTAGAACAAGCTCTTCGGGTCGACCAGTCAATCCGAGCTGCTGGGCCGCTGAATGAAGGAGGATGGTGCGTTCTGACCCATCGTCCAAGAGGGCATACGTCTCTAAGCACTGACTACCATTTCTCAGGAGCACTTTGCAGATCTTTAGTAATACACGTCGACTGTCAGTGGGCCGATCTAGATATAGTGTCTCTGTGGTCGTGTTCACCAAGAAACTCTCTGAATGTTCGACTTTAGGTGTCTCAGGCGTCTTCACAAAGGATTGATCGTTAACCTCGTGGAGGATGTACAGGTGGCGGCGATTACAACTCTTGCAGGGTGTCTTGAGGTTACACTGTGCGGCTTGATGGGCTCTTCCACAACGCCAACATCTCTTGTGTGATTGTATCCAATGCACTTTCTGATCTCGGTTAAGTCTCTGGAAACTGGCACACCCATTCAAGTAGTGGTCTTGAGCGTCACAATATGGGCAGAACATCTTCTTCTCTCTGGGTTTAGGGTCGGGAGCTTGTCACTGCTGCATTTCTCTGTACCGAGGAAGATACTTGTGGCCTTTGTTGGCTGTCTCGTGTCTCTCTGGTGGCCCCTCTTGTGTATGGGCATTGGCTTACTCATTTGAGGATAGAACCTGGTACTGTCTTCTTGAACTTGCAACTCAAACTCTAACCATGCTGAGAGATCCAGCAAGGTAGGGATGGGAACTCGTTGGGGATGGACAGACCGTCTAAAACTAGTCTGCAGATCATGTGGAAGCTTACACAACAGTCTTGATACATGGGAACCGCACTCTAACTCCATGTAGCCTTTATTCCCCAGTTGCTGAAGCATACTAACTAGAGAGCGAACTTTCAGTGCAAACATCCGGAAGGCTCTCACATCCCCTTGGCTGATGTTCGGACCATCCATAAGTTCGGCTATTCTCTGAAGAGCCAACTGGTGAGGCTGTCCGTATTGTTGAATAAGCACCTCCATAGTATCAGAGAAGGGGTATAATGAGTTGCAATAGGAGTCTGCAATCAACAGGGCTTCCTCTAACTTAAGGTGATCGACGAGAATCTGGTACTTAAATCTCTCTGTAGCATTTTCTGGCAGAATGTTCTCCAAAGCGATGCGCAGACGGGAAAACTCTCTTGGATCTGGCTTCACAAAGTTCGGGATGGTGGGAGCTGGTCCCCTATATGTACTTTCTTGACTGGGAGGAACACGTAACTGGGTCGAGCTGTAGCCACTTCTATGATCGTAACCTCTGTCATAAGGTCTATGGGAGGATAACTGATGATGTGAGGGTCGGGCATGAGTTGGTGGTGATATCATCTCCAGCTGCTGAAGCCTTTGTTCCAAGTCATGCAGGCGATCTTGTCTGAATGACTCTGCTGCACTGTCAATCGGTCTCTGTGGTGGCTTGGATCTAGGTAGAGGGATGGGCCTGGCACTAGTGGTAGGCGAAGTATTGACGCGGGGTTGAGGAACAGGGGAAGATGTACTCAGTTGATGATGATTGGACTGATCACTCACTACATGTAGGCTCAACTGAGTTTCCAGGTCCTCATTCCTCTCCTTCAGTCTCCTTATCTGCTCATAGGAATGACGTCGCAGTTCCTCAGTCTCTTTCCGTAACTGCTGGAACTCTGCTAGAACTTCTGACGACAGCTCAGAAAAGGGTGTGATATGTGCTCGCTGTTGATCATACTCTATACTGGGACTCCACTCTATCAGTGGCTGCCTTGGCTGCATACCTTTCCCATACTCAGGGGAGGGGTTGTGCTTGGTTGCAGTCACTCCTTGCAATTCTGAATCATCACTCATCTCTGAGGATGTATCTACTCTCTGTCTTGACTGTAACCTCTGTTGATGATCAGTGAGCTCAAAATCTGACAAGTAGCTAGGGAGCCGCACCACTCGTTTGGGTTTGACTGCAGGCTCAGGAAGGTCAGGTCTAGGATCTAGATCACTCTGATGCATTCTTCTTATGACAGCTCTTCAAATCCGGCTCGAAGGACCATTTGTTGGATAGACTAGTGTGGGTGCTGGTGAAATTGAGCAGACATAAGTCATCCGGTTAGAGATGAAGTACACTTTAATGGTTTGATGCTGGTAGCGGGTTACAGTCTTTGAATTCGGTTGAGTGAATGATTGTAGTACAGGTAGTTTGGAGTGTAGCTTAGTATGAGTGGTTCTAAACAAACAGAAATAACAGTACCCAATCAGTAATGAAATATGAACTCACTGTTACTTATACATAATATATATATATATATACTTAAACATAATAGCAATATAGCATAGTAGAAAATTAGCGATATAACAATCGATTCAGACATGCACAGACTAGTTTAGCACTTGTGAAAATGGCATCACGTTCTCTGACACGTGAGCTCGGAAGAACCGATAAATATTGATTAAATACCAAAACAACTTAACATATTTAGTAAATAATAATATACATATAAATCAAAGTGACTTCAAGTTTACGATATTATATACCAATATCACTATTTAACTGTCTCTCATATACACTTACTAGCGCCATATATAGATGATGCAATACACAACGCGTGTAGCACACATACACGATTATAATAGCAACTATCGATAACACAAACTTATGCCTTCAAACACAGCACTTTAAAGATAATGAATAACATGACTATAATCACTCACTTGTATATGAACGCACTCAGCAGAAAAACAACAACAGCTTGAACAACAGCGAAGAATGTCCGTGTTCTGAATTGCGTCCTGTTAATACTGTTAAAGGGATCGTTAAAGGGAAATACAGAGTCATCAGCGCAATACCTCTTAAAGTCACGAGGGGTCACTAATGTCTCTCTATATAGCCGGCCTTTTCTACAATATATATATATATATGAACTTGCTGTTGAATTTTGTATTTTTGAAAGTTCAAAGTCACCATTGCAGGATGTGCAAAAAGTTAATGATTTAAAAAAGGAGGGATTATTTAAAAGCATTTTGTTTTTATTTAGTAGAGCAGCTACAGCTGTTTTTACATAATAGATTTTTACATCGCCTAGTCACTGAAGTCAATGATTATTCTTTGATAAAGTAAATGTGCTTTGCTCACTGTATAATTTGTTCGTTGTTTGAATAACCGTGGAAATGCGGTGTTATAATTAGAAACTTAAAATGTATTTTTATTAAACCTGTGATCATCAGGTTAAATAGGAGTTTAGTCTTATTAAAATGTGATAAATTGTACTTGCCTAAAAGGGGTTTATGATGTGTGTAGTTAATGATTAGGCTACAGTTTGACTAGAGCGCAGTTAAAGAGCTGTTGTAGGTTATACTTTATGTGATTTTCGGTGACCCTCTTGAGCGAGAAAGCTTCGGAAAATGGAAAAACACAACAACAACAAAAATATAGCTGCAAGCAGCGATAACCAGGGTTCAAGAATTTTAAGGCCTAAGGTGGTATGCTTTTAGGGTCTAAGCCAACATAGCTGGATACATAGCTGACAGTGAAACTCATCGAAAATGGACAATAGGCTCACAGAAACACACACACACACAAATAGAAATGAAATGGTTAAACTATCATATTAATAATCATTAAGCTTGCTTACACAGATACACACACAGACACACTCATATACGGACATGCACACATATTTTGTTGCAGATATAGATATTTGAAATAAATGACAGGTGACAATACTCTTTGCAAGTCTTCTCTTTTTAAGAGTTTATATCAGAGATCTCCAACCCTGCTCCTGGAGAGCTACCATCCTGCAGATTTCTGTTCCAACCCTGCTCCAACACACCTGTCTGAAATTAACAAGTAGCCTTGAAGACTGTGATTAGCTGGTTCGGGTGTGTTTGATTGGGGTTGGAGCTGAAATCTGTAGGACGGTAGCTCTCCAGGAGCAGGGTTGGAGACCCCTGGTAGGCCAATGTGAAATGCAGGGCTGACAATAGAACACATTCACAATGGAGAATTCATTAAAACTGTCTCTCTCTCTGTCACATACACACACACACACACACACAGAAATGAAAGGTTTAAAAATTCTTAATAAACAGTAAGCATACAAACACACACACACACACAGACATACGCAGAAATTAAAGGTTTAATAATACTAAATATACAGCACGCATGCTAACACACACACACACACACACACACACACACACACACACACACACACACACACACACACACACACACACACACACACACACACACACTCACACAAGACATCCAAAATGGAGAATAGGTTAACAGACACATATAGCCTACACAAAAATGAAATGGTTAAACTAACATATTAATACCCAATAAGCATGCTTATTGTTTTTTTGTTTTTTTTGCGCATTAATCTGACAATAAATGTGGCACACCCAGTTTTTCTGATGCACATCCAGAGTCTCCTTTCTGGCTACGCTCCTGACATGAACAATCAATATTTAGTACACTATTGTTTGTAAGCTTTATACTGAACCCTACATTTTGAATTTAATTTTGAAGTGGGAATAAGTAGTTTTCAATTCTGCTTTATCTTTTTATTTGCACTATAGGACAACCTTAACATTTTCAGAACAATCATTGAAAAAATACCTCTGACTACATACTCTGATTGTACCAAGTTGTTCTATCAAATTCTTTAGAATTCTACACCTATGAAATAAATTCAGCTGACAGTAGACTATAGCCTTGCACAACTGTTTTGGCTGTTATAGTTAAATATTCTTTGGAAATATCTAATAGAACCATTCCATGGGAATCAGCTCCTCCTATCTTGCTTTAATCTTCATCTTATAAATAGAGTAACAATTTTTTTACTCTGATTATGCATAACTGATGTTTTTTTTGTTTTAAACATCAGTGTTGATAGATGTATGTCTTTGTGTGACTGTGAAACTGTTTTGTTTAGAGCAGAATAGATGTCAGACTGCAGCGTTCATATCAACAGGTGGACAAGATATACTTTTCTCAGAAAAACATTGATTAACAGACACATTCACATTAATTTGTTCATCCAACTGAATAAACCACATTCATCCAGTTGAAGTTGTGCTACACTGACCCCAAAACAGCTCAGACCACAACAGCTTTCTGTCTGACTCACAAACCAAGTTGGTCAGAGAGCCTTCATATTTATGACAACAAAATATTTGAACTGCTGTATTTGCAATATTTTTACATATTCCTCATATAACTTTGGTGTCTGAAATTAGCATAAAAAATGATATTTGAAAACTTTTTCCAAAATCATCAGTTTTATCAATTTCCTATGAGTTGTTCATCTTCTGGATTTTTGTCATGAACTAAAACTGCAACAGTAGCCGCACCAGGCACAAACTACAGAAAATATCTTGAGACTAGAAACAGACTGTGGGTATTCTCAATTTATATTTGTGCTTACTCCTTTCCTTTTTTCGCTTCTGTTAGTCGCATCTCATCTCCACCCCCTCAGGATGCTAGAAATGGAAGGAAAGAAAATGAACACAACAAATCAAAACTAATCCCTGTTAGAAGTGAAATACTCTTTATAACTGGAGCTTCACAGAGCTTCATCAGCTGTTCGATGGATCTGATCTTATGTTGTTGAGGTTTGGTTATTCAAGAAATAAGAAATTATATATAAGAAATACATAGGACAAATATCATAATAAATATTAATAAAACAAGATGACCAGTTGAAATATGTAACGTATAGTTAATTTAAAAGGTAAAACATAATTAACATTACAGAGTGCAACAGCCATGATGTCAGAATATAATAAGGTTTAATAATACGGTTGTTCAATTTATGTGTAAAACAAGGCCTGTGGTAAAATATAAATTGATGATACTTGGACGTTTTACTCTGCATTATAAATTACACACACATATTCTGAAAACTGCATTTTTGTATTTGTTATGCTTATTTTTAAAAGCGTATGCTTGTATACATATGAATGTTGTGTGAACGTTTTGTCTGTTGCTCCCGTTTATTGTATGTGACTGGTTTTGACAGGATGTGTGTGACATGTCAAAAAAACTAATACTGTGTTTACATATCACTTGCCTTCTGTGTGAATGTGACCACAGACTTATTTCCCCATTTACTACATTATTTTTTGACGAACCCTTAAAAAGTGAAAAGTTAACATACTGATCTCAGCATTTTTTAATGTGCTTGGTTTGCTTTGATTTTTGTTGTTGTTTGTTTAGCTCTGAACTGTTCATATTCTTCATGGTGTCTGAATATTCACATTAAACTGTATCAAACTTGACAAAAACACACTGTACTCTTTAAGAAATGTTAATCAAGAAATAAAAGGACGTTGTTTATCATTTCCAGGTTTGATGATATCAGTTTTATTCTGGCTCTGATGTTTTTGAACTAAAGCAGTAACAGTAGCCACGCCCACGACACGTGACCAATCAGATCACAGCTTTAGTAAAACCACAACACAAACTAAAGAAAAGCCTGAGCCCTGAAACAAACTATAATTTGCCTACTGGTTTTGATTTAATCAAGAGCATACAATTTCCAAAAATAGCCTACCAACACGAAAAATAGACATCACTTGAAAAATGCACTACACAAGAGCAAAAAAAGTGTTGTCTTTTGCTCCAGGTTATTGTAGTGTGAATGTGACATTTTAATAGGATTGTATGTTTGAGATGTCAAACTCAATCAGCATCATCGTCTCATTTGCTTTCAGTGTGAATGTGACCTCATACTTATTTCCTCATTTACCTAAATAAACTTGCAAGTAGTGTATTTTGATTAACCTTCAAGCACTTAAAAGTGGCTAACTTACTCATCTCAAAACGTTTAAACAGGTAAGTGTTTGTTCTTTGCATTTGTTTTGAACCTTTACATTTTAAAAACTCTAAACCATCTGACCTAAATAACCAAAAAAAAATTGTGTCAAAACTGGTTTGTTCAACACATCCAGGAACTTTATATCTACTAAACATATCTTTAAAACTACAAAATTATATTTTCTGAAGGACGTACTTGGAAAGGAAGTGCTTGGAAAGCAATAAAAGTGCAGAAAAGAATTTTACGCTTTATTTAAATGTGTAAATTGAACACTGCGAGAAAAATGTTTTCTGTCTGCGAGCCACTAGAATCAACAAACTTGATATCAACTGTCACGAATACGAACTTTATGAACTTCCCTTCACTCATCACCAGAGGTCACCCGCTCACCACATGGACTCTTGCACTACACTACTGTTGCACTTCACCTCGGACTACAGTTCCCACCATCCATTGCACTGATGACACACACACAGCTGAATACACTTATTACACAGCTGATTCCCATCACACGCCTTACATAAGCCATGGACTTCCTCATTCAGATCACCGAGTATTGTTTAGTGCATATCACTCTCTTAGCGATAGCTACTTTACGGAGCCAATCTAGTTTTCCAGTCATAGTTTCTAGTCTAGTCTTGTGTTCACCTTTTACCTGATTCTCGCCTGTGTATCTTGGATTAATCCTTTGCCATGCAAAGGATTCTGTTTGTCCCTGTCTGGACAATTATTTGAGTTTACGGATTACCCCTCTTGTCAAGCCCTCTGGATATTGTCTGCTGATCGAAAACCCACGCTTGTTCTAGGATTACCCTTCATCTTGCCTCTTCTATTACTGCTTGTTTCATGACCACACCTTTTAATAAAACCCTTGCAAATGGATCCGCACATTTCACGTCTCGTACGCCCTGTAACAGAATACTCGGCCACACACGGATTGTCTTAGGATCGTATGTAACCCCAGTTCCTCGAGGGAACAAGACGCTGCGTCTGAGAACGCTGGCCGGGGTGCCGGAAGTGTGGCATCGAGACGCAGGGTCTCGTTCCCTCGAGGAACAAGGGTTACATACGTAACCTAAGACGTTCCTCTTTGGGAACTCGAGCTGCATCCGAGAACGCTAGGGGAACGAGATATCCACGCTACCAGACTTACCAGTCCCTGTCCAGTGTGTATCCCTGCGGACCACTTCTAGGGCAAGAGGACGGAAGAGCCTGAAGTGGCCTGACAAACATTGTTTTATTCTTAAATGTGAACAATTATATATTTTAATTTTCTGTACAATTATAGTTATTTAGCATGCACTGATTCTATGAAATGTTACACCCAGGTGTAATCTCAGGTTGTCTCGCAGTTAACAGCACATAATGGCTTTTGACTTTCTCCTTGCAGGACTCAAACCAACAACCTTCCAGTTACCAGCCTTGAGCTTTAGCCAAATGGACTATAATTGTTTATATTTTGACTTGAAATAAAGTTTATGATGAAAAGGTCACCACATATAGCTTTGCACAAAATTGGAGCAGAATGGATGTGAAACTGTGAGGTTCGTACAGTTGGACAATATATACTTTACTTAAAAACGAATCAGCCACACATGCATTAATAGACACACTATTAGGAACAAGTACTATTTGTTCACCAAACAGGACTTCTGTGCTACACTGACCCAAATGAAGCCCACAACAGGTTTCTGATTGACTCATAAACTAAGCTGATCAGAATGCATTCATATTTATCAGAAGTAAAAAAAAAACAGTTTCATATGTGAATGTTTTTTTGTTTTGTTTGGCTGTTAATATTTTTTTGTTTAGTGTGTTTGTGTGTGTTTTGTATTGTAAGGAGGTTAGACTGGAAATGTGACACTCTAGGAAGTGGTTTCATCATATTTTTGCTTCCACCTTTAGAAACCACCTTAATACTCATATTTAGTATTATTATTATTATTTATTGTTTCCTTGAAGCAGAGTCAGAGTATATATATATATATAATTACTAAATAAACCCGTGTTATAAACTATTATGTAATAATCTAGAGATACTCAGTATGACAAAAAAAATATATATTGCATATTTATTTTGAATGTGTCTTATAGACTCACCTCCAGTAGTTAAAAAAATAACCCAGTATTTTTAGAGTACATGGGGAATGATGTAAAAAAAACTGAATTGAGACAAATAAGTTCAGTTCTAAACATCCGACACCTGATGTCAAACACATCACAGAGATGTCTGCTTAATGTGTGTTTTCATCTGATATGCAAATTGATAAAATAACACATACAGACACTTCATATTTCATTGCATTAGTTAATTGCATTTGGTAGCTTATACTTACATTTAAACAATGATTTTGTAAAAGCTGTAAAAGCTTTCTTTGTTTGTTTTTTTTTTTTGTTTTTTTTGCAACTACACCATTCTGACCAGCAGGCGTCACCAGCGTGGGTTTTGGCACACGTACATGACTGAGGTCAAGCCATCCACGATTCAGGCCAATGCGTCACTTTAATAAAAAGTGTGCATGTATTACTATGATTGCGGTAATTTTAGGAACAAAAGAGAGAAAGCACTTTCAGATTTCAGAGAGCTTTTCATTAGTTGCCCAGGATTGAGATAATATAACAAGATGTCATGTTTCATGTTTCAATATAACAAGATTTGTCATTATTTGGTGTGGGCACAATGGTGGATTTTTTGAAGCATGAGGGAACCACAGACAGAGAGAGGGAAAGGTTGAAAATGTCTGTAAAAACCCCAGCTAGTTGGAATGCGCATGCTCTGAGCACACGGCCTGGGATGCCATCCGGACCCACAGACTTGCGGATATTCACCTGTCAGAAGGAGAAGAAGTGAATGATCAGTTCTTATAGAGGACATCCCATATTATAGGCACAGACCTCATATGAAAACATGTTGATGCAGCGTTTTCGAGATATGTAAAATTATTAATTTTAGAGGGGTATAAAGACCCATTTCTAACAAGTAGATTTACAAGTAGTTATACAGGACGTCCCATATAATACACATAGTATGGGAGGTCTCTTAGAATTAGTTGTAAATGTTTTACTTATTAGAATGGATGTGGAATAATTGCATGCTCTTTTAAAATATTACAATACAATGTTTACCTTTGTTTTATGCGAATAAGATGGGAGATGACTTATAGGAAGGTTTTGGTGTGTGTGTGTGTGTGTGTGCGTGCACATGTACTTACTAGATTACACCTCTCTATAAGCCTCTGAAGTTAAACAATGGTAGATCTATCTAAAATGTCACAGTAAAAATGCCTTCATATGAAATATGCATATGATCTGAAATGTCCCCTATAAGAACCAGACATTTTTTCCTACTTATTACGAATGAGGTCTGTGTAGGCCTATGAAGTGAAAAAATTGTGTGCATGTAGTATAGGATGTCCCCGATAAAAATGACCCATAATTGTTATTATAAAAAAAAATGAAATGAGGTGTGTAAAGGTGTTTAAAGTGGAATAACATCACGTATATTGAAAATGATGCAGTAAAATGTTTTCACATGAGTTTTGCATATAGTATGTGACGTCTTGCATAAGAACTGGTCATCGTTTTTCTACCTATCAGAAGTGGGGTCTTTATAGGCCTCTGAAGTAGAATAATGGCACATTTCTCTTTAATTTTTGTTTTTATACTTTTTAGAAATGAGGTCTGTATATAACTTTTGAGTGTAAAATAATGTGGGATGTTCTAGAAGAACTGACCATTGTTTTTTATACTTACTAGAAATCTGCCTCTGGAGTGAAATTATTTTTTTATTTATGTTTTATTTTTAATTGTGAACTTATTTTAGTGGACGTTAAACCTCATAGGCCTATATAAAAATGCATTCAAGAGTAACTGGCATTCTAGGCTACAGTAAAAACAAATTAAAAAGTGTTCAGAAAGAATACTTTCTATTACCATTCTTTAATCATTTTTAACAAATTCTGCAGTAAACTCATGAAACAGTGATTTTAAAGATTATATTTATACAGAAAACCATTGTTCAAAGAAACATGATATCTTGTTTTACTCAATCTCTCAATTCTGAACTTAACTTAATCAAAATCCAATGTTTGGTATTGACAAAATGCAACGTCTGTCCGACGTCATGTCCAACGTCAATCTGACGTTACGTTGACTTCTAGTTCCTGCTGGGGACCTTGTGGGCTATTTCTAAACCAGACTGGCTTGACCGGAGTTTGAGACTGACCGTCCTCTCAAATTAAGAACAAAAAAATAGGATTTCCATATGATTATACTACCTGCGGGAGAGTTTGAAACATGAGAACCAGGTATTGGAGAGTCTATAATGTTTTAGCCTATGTGAATTTTTTGTCGTAATGATTGTGGTTTTCCTTTATCACTGCTCTGACTATTTCTGCAAAATGATCAATAACGTATTTATTTTCTTTTTTTGTTTGTTCATTTGAATAGCTTGTTTAAACACCAACAACAATATAGCTGCTAGCTTAAGCATTTCTAATTTAGCTAATTTTGTTTTGTTTTGATTGTATTTGCCTACATTTTGTACTGTAATCAATTCTAAATTACTATAGCTAAGATTATTTTACAACAGTGGCCTGTATTGTAGACTGAAAAGTTGTAATACTGTAATATAAAGGCTTTTATAAGCTACACAGTTTTCTGCAGTGACCTTGCACCACATTTCTGCAGTTCAGCATTTCAGTACAAAATTGATTATTCTTGAAAGCAAATCAATAACGTCCCTCTTCCCAGGCTGCCTGATTGCATAGTATAGAAAACATAGACAAGAATAAGCTATATTCTCCCGTAAAAACGTGTAGGCTACTAATGGGGTGGAAATGGCAGAGAAAGTGCCCACTGCAGCGTATAGCTGGCGCAAACAGTCACTTGTGTGATTTTTGGTCATTTATTTGTGATGTTGTTGATGTAAATACATGTGAATTTACTGGAATTAACGTGTTTTTTTACAGGTGCTGCTTTTTCTGTATCTGTGTGATTGCAGTATTAGTAAACAACGGTGAGTGTAGTCATTTCCATTGGATGTGTCAGTGTCCAAATATTTGTATCAGTACCTAAAATGATTATTTTTAAATTATTTTCAAAGGCTTGACTCTCATTTTCAGCGTGTCTGCAGGTTACTGTTGAGGGTAAAGTTGGGGGCCGTGCTGTCTTGCCATGTTCTTCTATTGACAGTCACCTTAAAAAAGAAGATATATCGGTTTATTAGAGACATAATAGCAGCCAAAATGTCTATGACATATTTGAGGGTAAAGGATCGGTGGAGAAGCAGGACCCGGCATACAAGAACAGAGCTGAAACCTTCCCTAATGAGTACATGAAAGGGAACTTCTCACTTAAACTCAATAACCTCGAATATAATGATGCAGGAAAGTACGTATGCTACATCACAAAAGCACATCAAAATCCAAGCACACAGCTTTGGGTCACAGGTATGACAAATGTGATTTTTGTTTTTTCTAAAGCAAGTTTGTATTTAATTTATTTAGTTTGTTAATGACTGATTAACGGTATAAAGCCTATCATATACAATTTCTAAAGCATCCAAACATCCAAATCCAGGTCATGGTTCCTGTGTTTTGTTTGCTTAAGTTTCGCCCTTTACAAAATTAATCAGGAGTACCCCTCTCAGCTATTATGAACAACAACATTGTGGTTAATTAAAACAAAATGCATTTTAATTACAAGTAATATGACAACATGTACCAAGGTGCACACACGTTTTATTACTTTTATTCTTGAAGCCAAGGTGCCATTTACAGTCCCAACATGTGAAGTATATGCCTGAAGGATGACATTTTACAATTGTATTAAACAAACTTTTACTTTATAAAAATAATTATCATTATGTAGAAGATTTTCATTTAGAGGCCTTAGAACATGTGAAATGTGGATGTGAAATTATTTGAAAATTCAGCTTTAGAGGGTTAAACTTTTTTTATTAAAACATTTTGTGACAATTTACATTAACTGTAAAACATTTTATAGATGGAGAAAACAATGGAACATCAACAAGAGCAGAGAGGACTGTGGCATTTTTAATCATGCTCCATATTCTGCTATATATTTGACCAAGAAAGAGGTATGTGATGTGGATGAGCTGTGCAGATACTGCAGCAATGAATGTGGTGTATAACTCAAGAACAGAAAACAAAGACCTACTGTAGCAATCTGCAGGTGCATCTGAATAAATTAGAATGTCGTGGAAAAGTTCATTTATTTCAGTAATTCAACTCAAATTATGAAACTCTGTATTCAATAAATTCAATGCACACAGACTGAAGTAGTTTAAGTATTTGGCTCTCATTTAACACAAACCCACCAATTCACTATCTCAACAAATTAGAATACTTCATAAGACATAAGTGTTGGCCTTCCGGAAAGTATGTTAATTTACTGTATATGTACTCAATACTTGGTAGGGGCTCTTTTTGCTTGAATTACTGCCTCAATTCGGCGTGGCATGGAGGGTGATCAGTTTGTGGCACTGCTAAGGTGGTATGGAAGCCCAGGTTTCATTGGCAGTGGCCTTCAGCTCATCTGTATTTTTTGGTCTCTTGTTCCTTATTTTCCTCTTGACAATACCCCATAGATTCTCTGTGGGGTTCAGGTCTGGTGAGTTTGTTGAACAGTCAAGCACACCAACACCATGGTCATTTAACCAACTTTTGGTGCTTTTGGCAGTGAGGGCAGGTGCCATATCCTGCTGGAAAATGAAATCAGCATCTTTAAAAAGCTGGTCAGCAGA